>JADMLD010001181.1:5730000-6330000 GCA_017589585.1 Phylloscopus whistleri | reverse complement strand
AATTCACGGTCTTCAAGCAATTTACCTTTGTACTCAGTTCACAAAAATCACAATCTGAATCAGACTTGTAATTGCACATCATTTGAGGGAAGCATTGAAAAGACAGTGATGATCCAGCTCACTGGAACAAAAAAACCCCTTTCTCCAATGTTTTCATACAAATTGGAATCTCTGGAACAATCATATTATAAGGAATTAATACTAAGAACAGTATAGAATAAATTCAATTTGGGGGTTGTGGGGGAGGGTTCAGCCTTAGGTCTGGTTGTTTTTGTGGAGTTCATGTCTATCCCCTAAACATTTATTTGTCAGGCTAGAGATTTTGGTTATCAGATTCCAGAGCTTTAGTTCTTGCCTCCAGCTACTTTTTAAAGATTCTACAGACCTCTTGCCTCTGGGTGTTCTGTGCTTGTTTCTGACTTTCAGAAAGTTTTCTTTAAGAAGATCTGTTTGCTCCTATTGAAAATCAGAGTGATAGCTTATTAAGAGAGAGGGCTGAATAAGCAACTCAAATCTCCTTTTGAACTGGGAAGAGAAAGTAACTGAAAATAAACAATGTGACCCAAAATTACTTTTTGTCTTCAACATCTGATTTCCTCTCAAAAGGATTTTCATGTAACAAACAATATGGTTTAATCAGTTCTTTGATTTATCCTGTGATCCCTTGGAAAATTAATTATATTTGTAATCATGTGCTGAGAAAATACTGTAAGAAGCAGCATTTTCAGGGTAAAAAGCATTTGTTTCATTTCTTTTTCTTCAAAATTTAGGGCATAAAATCCCCTGGTGCAGTTTCTTTTCAGGAAGCAGCTTCCATTTATAGCATTTATTGAAGTGGGAAGTATCACTGCCAGTGTTACAGATAAGGACAATGCATGCATTGAATAAAAAGTATCCAGGACATTTAACTTAAAATATAAATAATATAGAATGATTTTATAGTGATAAATTTATGAGAATCAAGATTCTACATCTCCACAATCCCCCCAGAAAGCCTGGATCATGTGTTTTCCAACTTTTTCCATTATACTGCATCCTATGAATTACCTATATAGATACCTCTACCTATAGTTAACTGTTGTAAGTTCTGGGTCTCCTTACAGACAGTCACTTCAGACTCTTTATAAAATTTGGTGTGGTTTTTGTTGACAGAGAAATGTAGGTGAAAAAGATCCACGAGAAAAAGAGGCAGATAAAATCAGCTGCACCTCTGCCTCAAGCCATAAATGGCTGACATGGCCCTAAAGCTGAGTGAAACCTGTTTTTATAGTTTAATTCCAGTCTTGGAACTCCATAATTGTAGATTATGGCCATCACTTTTATTAAAGGGGGAAAGTTAGATCAGCATCGAGTTAATTCCAGTTTAGGCAAGTCTGAGAATCTCTGATTAGAGAAATACAAATTTGGGTGACATAGCCACTGATCTGAAGTTTGATTTAGCTTTCTTTATCACATCTTTCTTCTGTCAGAAACATGGTCTTTCTATATCATCCATTGGGCTTGTTGTGAGCCACTATACATGTGACATGCCATTTAATATCAGAGGAAATAAATGGATCAGTGAGGCCAAACTGAAAGGTTTTTATGGGAGTTTTCACCCAACCACATTTACATGGAGATGCTATGTGGACAAGCTGAACACAGCCATATCATGTAGAGGCATCATTCAGCTTTCAATCACCCCAGATTATAGAAGTTTTTCTAATTTATGTCTTCAAGACTAAAATCCATTTGCTGGTAAATTAAAACAGAAAGAAAATGAATGATAATGCTTATTTTCAAAGAACTGATCCAAATTTAGAGATTTCTAGACTTAACTGTTTTCAGTTTAATTCTTTTGAAAATATTTTTTTCTATATGGAATTTTAGAATCGATATTCTAAGCTTCACATTCTTCCTTTGCTTTTTATAAGTACTATTTTTGCCTTCTGAGTCAAAATCACTACCTACAGGGGTTCAGAAATATGTACCAGACTTCCTCTTGATATGCTAACTCTGATTTTAAAAATACTGTTTGGACCTTAAATAAAGAGTTATATCGAGTGCCCTTATATGCTGTCTTTTCTAATCTAGCTAGGATAATAATAACCCTTCTCACATCTTGGTACTGTGAAGGAATCAAACACTTTCAAAGCAGGACCATCATATTATAGATTGATATTTAAGTAGTTCTATTTTGGACAATTCTGCTTGGGAGGAAACAGTTTCATGAAATAAAATAAATAAATTAGTATTAGTATTAATATTTTGCTATTGTTTTGTTTTTAAACAAAAAAGAGTAAAACTTCTGAAGTATGAGGGGTTTTTTTATTTTGATGATTTGGAAATGTTACTGGAGTGACAACACAAATTTCTCTTTATACTTTTGTAAGCTTGCATTGTTTCAAAACTGCTTAAACTGCTGACATTCGACTACCATCACAATCACACCCTGAACACAACACTGGTGAAAAAAAATCAAGGTTCTGTGACCTGTGCAGTAGTGAAACAAGCTATAGTCAGGAAGAGGAAATGCTTTCATATATATGTCCATGTGAAAATGTCACATCTATTTCTAGCAAGAACAAGCTACCATTTCATTCATTTTAACAATAGATGCCCGTTCCATCCACCTCCAAAAGGGAGAGATCATCAAAGGTTAAAAAAATCAACTACTTTACATAATAAATAAGTCATTATTGAGGACAATGCATGAAAAAAAAGGGAAAATGAAAGGACAAAATGAAAAAGCAAGGAATCAGAGGGGTCTCCTACTCCTCAGGTAGGGCACAGCCAGCAGTGAACACACCACCAACAACATTCAAGGCTCCCTGAAGGTGCCTGGGAAACTGAAGGTGCTGGCCAGTTATGGAGATGGGCTAGGACCAGGGAACCAAAAGCATTCCCATAGTTGCCAAAATTCCCCACAATGTCCCAAATTTCTGTCCAACTTTCCCCAGAGGTACTTCTTGCGATTCCAAACCGCTAAGACCCACAGATGGAGTTTCCTATCCACTCAGTTCCGTGTGTCAGGCATCAGCATCAGCCTCACGTGCCTGTGGGCACTGCTTAACTGAAATTATTCCTGCTTTAAATCCCTCTTCTGCTGATCAGTATCGGAGGCTGAAATAATTGTTGAAGGGAACTCTTAATTTGACCTAATACAGCTATTGATTTATTCACGTGAGTGAGAGTGATGAACCACTCCAAGAAAGGAGTTGTTATTCTCCACTGTAAGTCTGCGCAGATTGAATTTACATACCTGTCCTTTTACTCATGTTAATCAGTCTTATGTCTTCTTGTCACATTGGCTTGTTATGCTGTGATAAGGCATGGAAAACTGTTGTGGAGCAGAATGAGTTAAATGATGTGAGCAGCATGGCTGATTGGCTAGAGCTTGTGCAGCAACAACCTTGAAGCTGATCAGGCGGCGTGAACCGCGTCCGAGAAGATGAAACACGCATCCCATTCATGTATGCAGTGTAACCACTGCAGGCACAGCTCTCCAGGCAACTACAGTAACATGGAACCAATAAGCTTAAAATGGAGCATCTTATCACAGCTCTGAAAAGTATAAATATAAGCACTTGAAACCAATAAATGTCTTTGCATTAACACTGCAGAGCCCGTGTCTTATTCCGCTGGCAGAAAACGATGAATGACTATAAAATACCCATGACCTTCTTTGTGCATTTTAATTTTCTGTGTCCCTTGCTTCCTTATTTGATTGAAACAGTGTGCTTTCACATTTACAGTCCCATTGATCAATAGGTCTGTTTCCCAGGGTAGTATATTAATCAATATGAGTAAAAATCCATACTCCTGCATACTGATAATTTTATTTACTTACTCTAATATTATTACTTTATTTTCTTCTGTTTGCTGCCAGAAAATGACATCCTACTTGATTTCCTACAAAACATTCCTCAAGAAAGTCAGAGTACTCAAGTCGGAGAAGAGAAAAAGAAAGATAGGGAAGAGCAAGAAAGCTGAAAGTGTTTCATTGGTTGCCAGGATTTTATAACAACTGAGTTTATCACCTGATCCTGCAGCCTCACAATTTACAAACATATCCTGTGAGTCTTGAGGCTATCATAATCAAATTGATCATGTCAAGAGCACGCTCCCATTGCCAGTGTGATCAGGTTTTGTCAAGGGACTATACACATAAAAATAATTCTGGTTTTGAGGGGCTCTATTTTCTATTGTTTTGCTTTTGTCTAATTCAGAGTTACTTTTAAAAGGTACTGAGTTCAAGGTCTACCACAGCTCTAGAAAAATACTACATTAAGGCTTATGACTGCTCTGAAGGAATATTCCACATATTAAATGGTGAGCTTCAATGGTTTGTTTCTTTCTTTGTTTCTAATTGAGCATGTGCAACCAGAGTAGAGTCAATGAATCAAATTAGACATGCAAACCAGTAACTGTCAAGATTTATTCAAATCAAAAATAATCCTGGTGATTCACTCAGCAGAATTTGATTCTGTTAAGCAGTGACAGGATTAGGCATCTTAAATTACAAAACCATGGTGCAAGAAGACATAATTTCTCAAACCAGAGGTAATAATTGTGCAAACATGACGGAGCAGTTGAGGAGCAAAGGTGTTCTCCTAATTGAAGGCATTTCTCATCAGCAGTAAAAGAGATAGAAAAAAAAAAATTAATCTCAAAGATGATTCCTCCCAGCCACCAGAAAACTTAAAAGGAATGTTAAAAAAAAAAAAAGAAACAGTAGAAGCTCTCCTATGAAATCAAGTGTATGATTTGGCTTACTGGGAAGGAAAAACTGTCCTTTCATATTAAGTTTTAAATGTTACCTGGAACCAATGTCCTTTTCCCAGAAACTCCAGGAAATGTGTTCCCTTAGAACCACATGCTAACCAGAGCTCTGTGCAGTCTGAATATCTGAATAAGTGCTTTTGTCTTGGTTGCAAGCTCCTATTGTGGTTAAATATTTGGTGGTCCCTTGGTTGTTACTTGTCTGAAGAGTCAACTTGGCTGTGAGTTTTGGTGATGCATTGATGATTTATGTTCCTGGTGCTCTTAGCATCTGGGAGCTCAGAATTTCTAACTTTCTTCATGCCCTCTTACAGTTAATAGCAATAATAACTTAGCTTTGTATGTGAAAATGACCATGAAATAAAATACGTGTTGATATTAAATAACCTGATTTTATTAAACAATGCTGATGTGGAGCTCAGGTTCTTAGCCATTTGTGATACCTGTTGAAATACAGCTAGTTCTGATGTAAAACAATTAGTTCTAATTAATAGACTTCATCTTTGGAGCTCATAACAAGACATACACAATACAATGTGTTGCCTAAACAGAAAAGATTTAAGATCAAATACAATTTTAAACAATGAGGAAAAAGGCATGGAACTCAAAATACTGTGATCAGCCAAGCTGGATTTGTAGAAAAGAGCAAAGAAACTGGTGTGTTCTTGGAAGCCTGGACAATGAGCAAAACTTGACTGGATGTACACAAGTCCATGAGGTGTTGGACAATGTCACTGAGAGTGCTGGTTTGAAAGAAAAACCAGTGGAAGACTCCAAGTCAGAAACACAATTTAATAGGAGGAAAAGAAGAGAAATAAAAGAAAAGTAACATAAAATAAAAGTAATAGTACAAAAAAAAAAAACACTGACAGAGTCAGAATACAACCTGACACCCTGTTAGGGTGGTAGTGGCAGTCCAGATGAGATGGTCTTGTCAAAGCAGTGATCCTGTAGAAGCGTCTGGTAGCTCTTGTCTCCTCTGGGAGTCCAGTGGATAGAAGCTCTCTGTGCTGTCCCAAACCCTGGATTTATCCAGGTGGAAATGTTTGCCTCCTCCCCCTGGGCGGAGCATCTCACAATGGGATGATGAGTCATGCAGTGGGTCCTTGATGGCCCATTAAACAGAGATAACTCCCTCCCGGGAGTTATGAGCTATGACTCATGTGGCAAGGCATTGTTGGGCTCATTAACAGAAGATAAGGAAAACACTGCCCCACCTTGACTCCAACGGCTCATGGGGATAGAATACATACCTTAGGCACAATTTTACATTGTAACCTAGGACACTGAGTTACTCCTCTCAATTTACAGGCAGAAACTGATGCCCAGGAAGTTTCATCTGAATATGAGGAAGAACTTATTTACTGTGCGATCGACTCACTGGAAGAGGTTGCCCAGAGAGGATGAGGAATCTCCCTCATTGGAGATATTAAATGGCCTTCTGGTATTAATTCTGTACCATGTTATCGAGGATGACCCTGCTTCAGCAGTGAGGTTGGACAACCCACTGTGGTCGCTTCAAATCTTACCCATTCTGTGGTTCTGTGAATTACATTTGAATGATCTCAATGGTCTGGGAACATTCCTGAGGACTGGAAGAAAAAAGGTGACTCAACTGCAGGAAAGGCAAGAATAATCTAGAGAACTATGGACTGATTAGCTTCACATCTATCCCAGGGAAGGTGATAGAACATATAGCTCTGAAAACCATTTCCAAATTTATTAAGGACATGAGGGTTATTGGAAACAATTAACATGGATTTAGAAACTGGAAATCATGCCTGATCAATACAATAGCCTTTGATGACAAAATTACTAGCTTAGTAAATGCATGTAGAGCAGTGGATGTTGTTTGCCTTAACTTTGATAAGGTTTTTAGTTTTCAACACCCTCTGGCATTGTATTCTCATTGAAAAGTTGATGATATGTGGGCTAGATATCAGGATGGTGGGATGGGTTGAAAGCTGGTTGGACTGCTGAGCTGAAGGGGTTGCAATCAGTGGTACAAAGTCCAGCTGGAGGCCAACCAATAGTTCAGTAACTTGTCAGACAAGCACAAGTTCTGGTGAAGTTCAATGACCAGTAGAACATGTTCAAAGCTTCATAGCAAAATTCAGCTTCTTGGCAACATACACTGGCAACATTACAAATCTTTACTGGCATTGTCCCATTAAGCTTTCTAAAGTTCTTTTTTTACAAGACTGAATGTTCACATGCTCACAGAGTAGAAGGTATACATTGTCACAGTATCACTGTCAAAATGGGGAAAGGACCATGATTTTGATCTAGTCTGTAGAGACTCATAGGAGAGACAAAGAAAGAAATTTGAAGCATAAACCAAGGGAATGAAAAGTAATAGAACAATCAAGGACTTCCTAAAAAGCTGTATTTGGGAAAACCAGTTTTTAGTAGAAACTTTAGAGGAAGATTCATAAGATTCACGAGATTCAAGACTCCTGCTTGCTTGTATAATTGTGTGCAAGCAAAATTTTCAAAAATGTATTAAACAAAAAGCATTTAAAATAAAAAAGCTGAGAGAAGTGGTGGATGGGTCACTATTCAACTTCTTGATTTCTTAACTCTTCAGAATTCAAGAGCAGAGTAGTCTGTAGTCGCACGTTAGTCACACACCAAAGAAATTGAACCTAAATAAAATAATTAGCCTACATGCTAGACAAGACTTGCTAATTATGGAATTGTTTTGTATTTCCAGTGTATTAATTACTGTTACTGGGGAGAAAGTGTTTTTCTATGCAGCTTTACTCTGCCTATTGCTAATTTATTATGACACTAGAGCAATGATTACAAAAACAAAAAGAAAAGGTAAAAAAAAACCAGGAGGTTTTTATTCTTAGGTCTCTATTTCTCTGTCCTGTGTGAAATAAATCTCTGATTCAGCAGTTGCTGTTGTAAACTTGTGTGAAAAATCAAACATGCAAAAATGGCAACATTATTTTTAGGATAAAGAGCAGATCTTTAATGTCACAGGTGAGGAAAGAGCAGAATAACTATGGCAAAATCAATGTGACTGAATTAATTAGTGCCATGAAGAATATTAATAGAGTTACAATAAAGGTGAGTTAGTGTTCCTCCGTTTTATGCTACAGGAGAGTTTAATAAGTCTATTTAAGTACTCTGTGAATTCATGTGAAGCTTAAAGGAAGAATTTAACATATTATCTTTTAAAACTCATGTCTTCATAGTGGTCAGGAAAAAAAATATGCAACTTTTTGATTTCAAAAAACATACAGAACACTAATGACACTAAATTCCTCCCCACCCTTTCTTTTCTTCTTCTGCTTAAGCAACTTTTGCAGGTTCAGCTTAAGAACAGCTGGCAGCAGAATGGTAGTAAATCTGACAACATAATTTTTCAACATTTAGCCATTTGAAATCAACATCCTCAACATTCTGTATTTTAAGCATTCATCTGAAACTTCAGGTTGAAAATACAGTTGCTTAATGCACTGAGACAAAGAAATTATACAAAATGCCTGGGGACCAGCATGTATAGGAAATGTCAAATTTCCATCAAATGGTGGCTTTTTATTTCTGCTAGGCTTAATTTATATGCCACAAGTTTTTACACTTGAAAATGTTGGCATGAGATCTCACAGGTACAAATAAAGCAAGATTAATGCTTCCTTGTTTTCTAGTGAATAGTAAAGCATGCACTACCAACTTGCATTTCAAATGAATTGCCAATGAGGTAGATTGGGAATTGCAATTAGTTACTTAATGTGAGTAGGTAGTTAAAATATCTTTAGGAGAACTGAAGTGTAAATGAAGCTGTGTGCCATTCAGCTAACCTGTGCTTTGATTCATTTCATTAGTGTGCCATTTCAAAATCCTAGTATAGAACTAGGTGGTTTAAAAACTCACCATCATCATTCAACATAAGCAACATGCAGCTGTTCCCATATTTTGCAAGGGGTTTGGGCTTCAAGATCCAATCGTGCTTAAGATTCAGGTGATAGTTTTCATATCTTTCAGTAAATTGTCAGAGTGGGTTTTGTACAATAGGAGAGTTTATGTCTAGGCCAGCACAGGTTTCTCTTTCAGGGTGATCTGAATAACTCTACCAGCTCAGTGACTATATTGACTAGAGCTCCACTGATAGTAACAGGAGTTTAGATTCCTTGTTAGATACCTTACTAAATATCTTAGACAGTTTGCTGACATACAGATGCCTGAATTCTGATGCCTGCAAACAAGGTGGGGGTCAGCCTCTTCTCCCAGGCAACCTGCGACAGGATAGGAGGAAATGACCTAAGGCTGCACCAAGGAAGGTCCAGGTTGGACATCAGGAAGAATTTTTTCACTAAACAGGTGAAAGCTTTGGAATGGGCTGCCTAGGAGATAGCAGAGTCACCAACTCTGGAAGTGATCAAGAAATGATTGGCTGTGTCACTTGGTGTTATGGTCTACTTGGCAAGGTGGTATTGGTCAAATGTTGGACTTGATGATCTTGGAGGTTTTTTCCAAGCTCTATGAGTCTATGAGTCTATGAAACCCCACCCTCAATTTCTCTCTTTGTTAAATTACAAGATGCCTGGAGACTTATAAGTACGATGTTCCAGAAAGAAAGAAGGATTAATCATGGTCAGACTTCAGCTTAGTTCTGACTTCATTTGAAGTACATTGAAGATCTATATTACAGGATGTGGCAGCATGTACCATTTTTTCACTAGAATTGAGAAAAAGTAGAGACCTTTCACCCTTTTATTCTCTCTTATTTTAGGAATTCTCTGTTTGATTATTACTGTTACTGATATA
The DNA here is from genome assembly GCA_017589585.1 of Phylloscopus whistleri. NCBI lineage: Eukaryota > Metazoa > Chordata > Aves > Passeriformes > Phylloscopidae > Phylloscopus > Phylloscopus whistleri. The sequence goes on along the minus strand of JADMLD010001181.1, from coordinate 6,320,463 downwards.
TGTCAGACTGCATGAAAATAACTGAGAAATTATTTGGGCTCGAAATCTAAAGCATATCCATTGTCAGCTCCTTAAATCGTGTAAAAAAATCAAAAAAGAAAACATAATGAACATCTATCTGGAATTCTCCATCCATAATGTCATTTTTGCACTACTGTGCAAACATACTTCTCTGCATTACCCAGCTGAAGGAAATGGCACTGGCACAGGGAGTGAAGAAAAGGAGTTTCTTCAGTGTAACTTGATGACCCTGGTACTCACAGCTGAATGCTGGACCATGGTGTTTGCAACTTATAAAATCTTGAAGCCATGGGTATTCTTGCTTTTAACAGGGCCATATAAGAGTTGAACAGATAGTTTTAGAAGTTTCTAGTAGATACCATGTATTCATTGCAGCTTGAAATCTCTGTCCTTGATGTAATACATAACAGCTCACAAAGGCTTATTTCTCCCCCCAGGAATGAAGGATGACTAGATGGCAAAGGCCTCTGCACCATAGGTATTAAATATAAGGTAAGAAAAAAGCTACTTTTTAGATTATATGACAGATCTTACTTTATATTGTGTTATATTTATGAAAATGATATTGTAAACAATATGACGAGAATCTCAACACTCAGTTATAACCAACATAGTTGAGGTATATTCAGGAAAGGCATACATCATTATATGTTCACAGAGCTGTGACCTCTATGGAACATAACCAATAGACTTAATAGATGAATATGTGGTTATACCAGAGATCCTGGAGACCAAATAAATCCATATATATATGTGTGTGTGTGTGTGTGTGTGTGTGTGTGTGTGTGTGTGTGTGTGTGTGTGTGTTAAAGACTCTTCCTCCCCACGTATTAAGAAAATATTAAAGTAAAAAGTATTAAACAGGTATCTTGAGAGAACAAAAAGGTCTCTGATAATGCTCCTTTTTGTCTCTTTAAAGCTGATAGATAGCAGATCAGATTTTCATAAGATCTTTGTTCACTTATGATTAACATCTGTAGTTGGAAAGAAAAGCTCTTCTCACACCATTTTAATATCCTCACTTACTTAGATTCTAAGCAATTTGTTTGTGTCTCCATTTGAATAAAGAAAGGTAATCCTAAGATTGTCCAGGACAGTCATTTACAAATGGCTGCCCATTACACACACAAAAGAAGTTATTTTTAACTTGGTCACTATTAGAATACAAAGAATTGCAACCTGTTTATTCTAGGCTTGAGTAAATTGCCCTTAGGTTGATGAGCTGATAATTATTCAACGGATGGCTCAGGGGAGACATAATATTAGTTATTTGCTTTTACAATTAGGAAATTGTTCAATTTGTGCTCTAATTGACTAAATTACACCTGCAGAGGTCTTAAGAATTTCATTATCACCTGTGTGAAAGCAGCACATTTCCCCTATCATCTGCATTTATTTTTCTCTATTTTAACCCTATCATTATCAGTGCTGTGCATATAACCACAATGAAATTGCAATAATTTCCAAGCTTTAAGCATATTTTTTCTTTGAATATATGTCAGCAACTACAATACACAATGAGTCCCAGTTTATGCTGTTTTATTCTGTTTTCCTTTCAGAGTTTCAGTTCCAAAAGATACACAAACACAATTTAATACCAAGAGACAAATGCCAGTAGTAGCAGCAAAATAAAAATATTTTCTTAGAAAGTCATAACATGCAAATTCATTTCTTTAAACGAAATTTAAAACTTCTAATTTTTAGGGGACAGACATAATATCAAATGTGTTATACATAGGAAAAAATAGTCTTCTTGAAATCACATCATAACATATGTTTAATCGTTATTTCTGTCAGGTCAATTTATATGATACATTTTTTAGGACAGGCACCTTTCACATTGGAATAATGCTGGATTTTCCCTTGGGTGTTAAAATGATAAACAAAGCAATAACTGAACTATATTCATCTGGCTCAAAGCACACTTTTTATGTCTCTCTAGATATTTCAGGATAAATCTACCAGCTGTATAGCTCTGGACTACTAAAAATATTTCTCTTGGCATGATTGTTTAATGGAGTAAAGAGCACTAAATTAATTTCCATTTAAAACAGGATTATCTTTTTGTGTTTGTTCCATCCAAAACTGGTCAAGGCAAAATATTCAAAGAAATTGAATTTTTTTATCTGCTCATTGTTTTCATCCAAAATATAACTCACAAAAATCTCATGTGTGAGAGGCAAGAAAGTACAAGTACCATACAAAATTGCACAGTTTGCCATCATTTTCAGCTGAGTCAATCCCTTCCTCTGCTCATGGCCAGATCCACTAAGGCCACACTACACTGATAACTCACACAATGGTGCCAGGACCCTTTTTGGGAGTTCCTGAAGATATCAGATCTGCAACAGCAGTCATTGGTCTAAACAAACTGGGATTCAGGACCCTGCACAACCTATGTTCTAGCTTCTTATTCCAATGGATGTATTGTATATTCTGCCTCTTCCTGCTACCACTGTGAGTGGGTCTATTTTAGTTGTGCAGATTAAGAAAGGCGAATGATAGCCATAAGTAGCAAAAGAATTATAAAAATCTTCCAGTTGTCACTGGTAGAGCCATTTCTAAGGAACACATTATTCTCTGCCACCTGCCTCATGGCCAAGGAAAATTATAATTTTCTCTTTTCATATCTGAAACATATAAGATCCTCAAACATACATTTTCCAAATCTATAGATAACTGGGAGCTTTATTTCCCACAGTATTTAACTGACCATCTTATTTTCTGGTGCACTATCACTGATTTTCATAAGAATTTTGCTTGAGGACCTGTAGATTAACTGTTTAAATATAGCAAGAATGACCTAATTTTCAGTGAAATAAAAGATAAAGAAAATTAAATCTGTAAGCAATTTTTAAACTTATAGAAAGTACATGTCAGCAAAAAGGTTTTTAGTAGATTTAGTTATTAGAAAGTATGGGTAATAGCTTAGAACCAGTATCAACAGTGTGTTTATTGGTACTACTTTCTATAATGGTGAAATGCTTCTTTCACTTGTGTCCTAATCTTACATTGTGGTTTGTATTTGCATATGCTAAAAGATGCTGAGCATAATGTCTCCTTCACAATGCAATGATCTTTTGGTTCCCAGTCACGATCTTTAAGTACTGCGGCAACGATCATGACTTGACATAGAGCTGCACTGTTCAGAAAACTATCAGGAAAACAAGTCATTCCAAAGATTGTGTTGAATTAAGTTGATTTTCTTAGTAACTCTGCCACCTGCAGCACTAAAGAACAAATGTCTTCATGATGGACAGGTCAAACATAGTTTTTCATAAGGTGCCCACAGCTGTTCTTTCTTTTCCTAGTGAATTAACCACTTCATTGCTGTTCATTCATGCATGTGTCATTGTAGTTTTAAGGAGAATGTGAATGGAAAATGTAGCTTGAAGGTCTAGTCTTACTGAATCAGCCTCATTATCCTGAACATACTGATATGTCTTTTAGTCCTAAGGAAACTATTTGTGCCTTTCACTACACATATATGCAAGAACCCATAACATTACTTAGGAGAAAAAAAAATTTAATTTTGAATAATCAGGGTTGGCAAAATCATGCAGAAAAGGTAACAATGTGGGGTTTTTTGTAACTAAGCCATATGGCCTGTAAGATTAAATAAACAAAGAAAGTTAAAGAAAATGTGAGGTGATGAAAAAGAGACTTAAAGTACAAACATTTTTATCCAGTTTCAAGTGAACAAAACTAAGAACATGAATTAAAGCTATGAGATAATCTAAAACTAAATATAATTTGTACAGCAAAAAATGTAACTTAGTAGGTATTAGCACTGTGTGGGCTATAAAATACAATTCTCTGTATCATTTGGACCAGGAGTTGGTTTGGACATTCATCTATAATTCAAGTTCCCCATACCCATATTAATACAAAAAATTATCTGTTACATTACAGAATATTTGAACATCAACTAAAGCTAATTGTAGACTTCCAGACATAATATGGCAAAGAAAAAGAATTTAAATCTTTAGGTAAAAAAAAAGGACTAATTCAGTGTTCCAAGTGCTATCCAGCTGTTCCATTGCTCTGTCCTGAAGACCTTATGTTAATTCTAGGATGCTTGTCATGAATAGTAGAGTCAGAGCAAGTGATTACAATCTTTTTGATTAATTATTTATAGTCTTTACAATTCAGCCTATTTTACTTGTTAACTTTCAAATTCACTTTGAAAATATTTTGGAAAATTCATTGAGGTTTTGGAAGGTTCCATTTTCAAAATGTATTATTCATTTTTAATTCCTGAAATGCTTCCCTTTACGGGCAGTTCCAAGAGATAGTTAAAGTTTTATAAGATCATAAACTCTGCAAGGAACAAGTGTAATGATTATTAACAAATTATTCTTATTTTTTGCATGTAATAGGGTAAATAAAATCTCTCTTATGACAAAAATATTTGGTTGCAAAATTTTGTTTAGTTTCTTCAAAAGTAAATCATCCACTAGGCTTCAAAAGTGAAAGAAACTATGCTTGGAGATTCTTCTTTTCTCACTTTACTGTCTACAAGAGAATTCAAGAAGTTTCTCAATAATAGGGTTTTTCTGCAAGTTTTCCTACTGTACCAAATGGAAGTTTCCATGAAATTTGTATGAAATGCCTCGGTTAGAGAAGAAAAAAAGGGAAATATATCTACTTATCTAACCTAGCAAAGTATATTTGAAATAATATTAATTTCTTCCTCTTAAACTGGGCTTCCTGGATTCACTGCAGTTGTCCTGAAGTCCCAATCTTTAATAAATCTTGCCAAAGGCCTGCTGGTCTTTCCTCATCTTCTTTACCACCCCTACATGCCAGCAGTAAGGGATCATGAGTCCAGCTGCTGACAAAAGCGTGATAAAAACTGACTGAATACATAATTTTCAAATTCTATGGCCAGGCTCCTATCCACAGGTATTGGGTCCTGTATGAGGACTGGGAATCATCATGAAACTAGCAGGGAATTCAACGAGAGCAGTACCAGATCCAAATTACAGAGAAAATTAAAACCGAACAACCTCAAGTAATATTTCTGATATTTTAAAGAACAGTACAGGAAAAAAAAAAGGTTTCCTGTGGTATTAGGTGAATCACCAGGGTGTTTCTTCAATATGAAGAAGTAAAATGTAATCCAATATGTAAATTCAAACTGATGGATTTACAGAGTAAATAATGGCAATGTCCCTGACTGCATTTTGTGCTTAGAGAGAAAGACCTTTTCAGGTAATACACAATTTTTACATTTACATTTAAGCAGTGAATTTTTTGCAGTGTACCTCAAGGACAAAGTGGCTTGAGTTCAAGCTGTAATTAAAATGTTTCTTTAATGATCTTTAGCATAGCCCACAGTGAATCTGAAGAAACAGCAAGCCTGTTAAACAAGATAGAATATGGTAACTTACACTTTTTCTGACAAGCATGTTACCAATTTTCATAATCTCAAATAAATAAACAAACCCAAAAATCTTTGTGGACTCTCTAAAGGAATGTTAAACCTTCCAGCAGGAGTAAGCAAACATAAGATAATTAATGTTTATTACTGTCTTTGTTGACAAATGCCAAGTAAGGTATAAAGAAGAAATTATTCCAGGTAACTCATCCATGGAGAGATCAAGCACTGCTGCGTTTCCATTTAGCCAAGCTGAATATCTTTATTTGCATTTAGAAAAAGGCCATGCAACTGAAGAAAGCAACTTCTTGCACAGGCTCTGTTTTAGCAAGAATCCAAGAACAGATATTTCAGATTGATGAATTTAGTTATAAAAGGAGCACATTTATTTATCTTGCATACATTACATTTCCTAAGAACAAGATAAGTCATTGTTTTACACCTTTTTATGCATGCTAACTGAAAAAGTTGAGTAGTTTTTGGCAAATGCTGTGGCACACTCAGCTTTTCTCAATTTTTTTTTTTTTATTAAATTCAGAGGATTTTATCTGTTTCGAAAAACTTTTATGGACTAAGAAAAATCACATTTATTACTGCATATTGAACTAGTTTCTCTGATGCAGATTTGTTTATGTTGACTAATTCTTGATTATTCCAGAAGAGGATATGATACTTCTCCACTTTAAGACTGACCACAGGGAGGCTACTGAAACAGAACCCGTATTTATTTATCCATACCAAGTTCTACTTAAAATCATTGTTGACAAAAATACTGATTGGGGTTTGTTTTTGTGTTCATACTTACATTCACTAGCTCTGAGTATTCACTGAGATTTTTTAACATTCCTCATTGCCCAACAGAGTGAGAATAGTTTAGTTCAGGTTTGCCTTTACTGATATCACTTGTGTTTCAGGGTAAGTAATTAGGTAAGTAATTTGACCCTTTTAAAGTGTCTAATCCAATGCATACAATCTAATGGAGAGTTAAAACTGAATTTCTTTACAGGAAGAACTCATTTGCATGGAATAATTTTACAATATTTTGTCCACTTATGTTCACAAATGGAAACAGTTCTCTGAAGAGATAAAACTTTCAATAGATTGGGGGTAAAATGACTTCTAGATTTTTTTTCCCAACTAACAACTAGACACCACACTCAATTGCAATAGAATATAAATATATTCAATGTAAGGCAATGTTGATGTTGTTGTTGTTATTATTATTATTATTATTATTACTGTCAATCTCCCAACTTATCTAAGTAGCATTAATTTTCATTCATTCTTCTTAAAGGATGAAGCTTTTTTAGCAACTTTTCATGCTGGGCTGAAATATATTTTAATTTGTTCAAATTATAAATATATTGAATACTCTGAAAATGTTCCCTTATTCTGCCTTTTCTTCTTCTTTTTTTTTTTTTTTTTTTTTTCCTTATATAAGGTCATACACTCTAAAAATTTAAAGGCGGGTTTCCTAAAATTTCCAGATATCTGTGTACCTGTCTGTCCTGGATGTTGTATTGCCTGAGGGATATTTGTGGGTTTGGCTCTTCCATTTCTATACTTCTCAACATTTGGCAGACAGTTACTGTGGCTCTGCTTTGTTTTGTAATTGGACAGAGTGGCTACAGTGAGTCTTCTAACCAATATGTTGAAAGGTTAACAAAATACACACAGCTCACTCTTGCTGTCTTTCCTGAAGCTCCTGTGAATGGAGGTTTCTTTAATTTGTAACAGTCTTTGTGAGAAAGTGCCTTACTTGAAAAGACATCTGTCAAAACAGCATTTTGGATCTCCATGAAGTCCCAAGTTTACAACAGGGAAATCTCCTCAGATAGGATAAACCTTCCAAGTTACCTCTTTCCATGACTGGTTAAGGAAGTTGCAGAAGTTGAGATATTGAAGGTTTATATCTTAGAAAAGCTCCTGTGGGCACAGGAAGCCCACAAAGAGGTATTTTCTCTGTCATTGCCCTTTATCTCCTGCTTTTCAAACAAAATGAAGGTCTCAGTCAGCTGTTGCCTAAAAAATTAGTAAGATCTGCTCTTGGCTGGGTAAAAATGTGGGCTTCTCTATTACTTCTGCTATGTATGAGATTTGTTGGCTGACAGATCCTTCAACGTTGTTCCTGTTTTAAGGAAAATATAATCATGTTCTGTGACAATGTGAGCATGTGGAATAACTTTTATAACTGTTTTGATTCTCGCTGGTAAACCCTGCTTGTCCTTTGACAGTCTTCTTCCTTCCCAAGACAATATGATAAACACTCTCAAAGAAGGGCAGAGAAACACACAAAACTTCATCACATAGTTTCCCTCCTCATCATTTCCCATTTCCCAAGGAGATGAACTTCCCTAAAATAGAATTTCTGTTTAGCTCAGTTTTGGGTAAAATAAATGCATAATGCTCTCTGCAGTTTAGTCTGTGTGAAAATTCAGATGATTGCCAACATGTAACAGGACTCCTAGCAGTTAACATTACCAATACCCCAAGCTACTGGCTAATATTAAATTCTGTGCTAGACTGATTTTTATATTACCAAGAGGCCAGAACTTGATCAGCCATTCCAGTTCTGATATTGTTATTTTATTCAATAAGAGTTAACTTAAATACATTCAATGTGTTTTTTCAACCTTGCTCACATCTTGTGCTTATCTGATGATTTCATAATGAAAATAGATATGCTGTACATTTGATACAAAATGTGTAATAAACCACGGTTCTCTCTTTCAAGAAATTAAAAAAAAAATCTGCTTCTAATTAATGTCAGTACTTTTGATGGATTTGGCACCGCTACCTTATGTTGATCCTGGCGAAATTTTGTCACAAAAAATGGGTTTATAAACTGCAATCAATTAAATCCTAACTTTTCCTTGTACTATTTATTTACACTATGGTAGTGTCTAGAAACTCTAATCAAGACCAGATTTGTATTAAAAGAGAATTATAAGCAGACTTGTATTAAAAGAGAGATTTATATGAAATATTTCAAGTGATTCTGTGTCCTGAGTCAACAGTTAAATGCAGGAATGAAAGGGAAAATAGGAAGTAAATTTGGGAAGTGGTCACACAGAATGCCCGTGGCCAAGAAAAGAAAAATGTCTGTCTGAAATTTTGATGCAGTGTTTTATCCATGGAGCTATCTTAAATTGGTAGACTATCAGTTATTGTTACATACAACCTGCAATCAAAAGCACACGCCCTAATTTCATCACTGTGGACATCATATCCTGTAAGGCCTTCCCAGGATGGAGGTTTCCTGGTTGGGTGCAGTACCCTTGCTCTGCACAGGGTGCTCAGCACCTCCTGCCCCTGCACAGGCCATCTGCACAGTGCACACACACTGGAGCCCTCATCTCTGTCCTTCCTGCCAATCACAGGAGACATGAGCTAAATGCTCCTCAGTCATGGGTAAGGGGCTCATCTAGAAACTTAGCATCACTGTTTTTTAATGACCAGGAATTAGGACTTTTTTGTTACATTCGATTACTTACATATGCATAGAAGAACTCTGAGTAGGTAGGTTCATAAAGTAGCCTGGCTTCATGCTGGACAGAAATAAAAGGTATCTTAATATCACCACTTTCATTTACTGTATTTGCCCAGTAAATATTTTCTCATTTTGATCTACCTTATGCTTACTAATTTGCTGCGCAAATATGAACTTTGTACTTGAATAAACAAAGTAATAATAGCAATAATAGCATTAATAAAGCCAAAGATAAACCTTCCCCTTAGATTTACTGCAAATTTATATTGGAGACCCAAATCATAAAACCTTCAGATTTTCATTTGGAGTGATCTGGATACACAAAATGTTTGACTATAGAAAGAGGGAAAAATAGGATTAGAAGCATTTCTGCACATGCAATTTTCTCTTGGAAACACAGTTAAAATATTGATTACTATTATGTGTATTAGGAATGTGAAATAAAAATATTTTTAATTAATAGAACTATTGAGTAAAAATGTTAAAAATTATTTCTCAAAAGCCATCTTTAACGTTTTTTGCTTAATATTTTTAAACAACTTATTCTTAGGATGCATGAGTACAGTTGCACAGACAGTTGCAACAAGGTGTAAATCAGCAAAGAACTAGAGCTTGAGTTCCACACAAGAGTCTCCACATTCCCATGTGCAAGTTTGAGGAGTGTGGAAGCAGCAGACCCATATCTTCACAAAACCATGCCTAAGTCAGCAAACCTAACTACCAAGTTACTGAGCGAGTGCCTGGCCACACGCACACGAGTACCCTCATTTCTGACTGGGTTGTACCTGCTGTGGCTGTGCAATCTGTAATTGCTTCTGTTACAACAGCACACTCAGGGGTGTGTTACCATTTGATATCCCAGCAGGTAGAAGTATTCTTCATCAGCGATTTCAGCTCACTTTTTACTTCTGAGGTGATGTAAATTGATCAAATAAAAGAGTGGTTAATAGTGTAAGACAGCACCTTGTGTACAGAGGAGAGAAGTAATGTATCACAATTAACAGCCAATACTGAGCCCTTCACTGGCCCCCAGACCTTGAAAGATTATGCTTCATGGCTTTGTTGTCCCTAAAGAAAGGGCTGGTATACATCACATCAACTAGATTGAGCTTCTGTCATGTCTTATATGGTCCTGTGTCAAGCAGAAAATGTTGAAAAATAGCCTAAATTACTGTCCTAAAGTACTTGTAGTTTGCATTAGCTGTATAAACAGATGTGTTGCTCCTGGTGTTCCTTTTATTTTTGTCACATTTTTGTTTACGAAAACTGATACTTAAACTGGAATTCATGCTGGGCATCCATTAATATCTTTCCATATGATCCCAAACTTTAACAGATGTTATTAATCTTCAAAAAGGATTAGAGAATTTTTCTCACCATAGACAAAAATATTACTCTAGTCTGGGCAACAATCCCATTAAGAAACCAAAGTGAACCATACAGCCATGACAAACTGAGAGGAATAGATGCAGTTATTGATTTATTATACATGCACATATAAAACAAATACTGTAAAGATGACCTACATGTTTTACAGAGAAGTATTTCATTGTGGTTTTCCCATTTTCCTGATGACAAATAACGTTCTAACATCTGCTGTGCAGCCAGAGAAATCTTTCTGTCACCTGCTCATTATAGTATTTGTCACAGTGTGCAGTTATTAGGAACAGGTGCAAGAAATCACATCCCTTGACTTTAGGAGCTTGACCTCAGTGATTCAGTTCCCTACAATCTGGGAAGAAAGGTGGAAATTTTCAAGGGGCTATTCAGAATACCTGAACTAGGCAGCAATTAGGATTCCCACTTCACCCCTTTGAATCACCTCTAATCATAGCTAGTGTGTTATCAACTCCTTTCTAGCTACCAGTGCAAAGCACAGCCCTGTGAACTCCATCTCACAGACCCAATGCAGGGACATCCTCTGTTAACTGTGTAAGGAACCTAAAAGTGCTCAGCCTGGGCAGGGCAAGCATCTCTCTTCATCTGCTACACTATTTCAGCAGGGCAGGAGGGAACTATCTGAGAAGAAATCTTTTTAATCTCATGCATGTGGTTTATAGATGCTAAATAACACTCTTACAGTTTAAGAAACTGTCTGTTGTGAAATTTCTTTCCTGTATATGTCTGTAACCTTTATTATTCTGATTTCTCTGATTTGTCATTCATGTCCTTTATAGATAGACTTATTGTCTATGTAATGGAAAGGCAAGGAGATGTATTGGATTTTTTTGGGGGGGCTCATTTTGCTAAGGCCACTACTGACCATGAGAATCATTGCACCTCTTTGAGCCAATGCTAAAATTCTGCAGTCTTACCAAAAGAATGCAGTAAATGTTTATCTTTTCACTTACACATACAAAGATATTCATTTTTGCTCTTGTCTGTAACAAAAAATATATTTCTGGGCAATGAATGAATGAAAAATTTTAATGTCTAAGTTTAAAAAGTCACATTAAAATATCATTTTAACAGGGACTCTGTGTAAATCTAAGTACCATCAAGCTATATGTTAAAAGTGTATACCCCATCAAAATGGATGTATTCTGACTATTGAAGTACCAGCAAAATCTTCACAACCTTCAGTATCTGCTGAAATAATTCTGGAAAATGAAACAAATTCTGTGCTTTAACAAAATGTCAACAATTTAGGTATGCATGTTAAATTACAACTCCATATGCATTTTCCAAGTGGTATTTCACAAGCAAGAGAGAGAACTGCTGAAGCTGTCGAGGTTACTTAAGCTGAAGAAACCAAACTCTGTAATAAAAGTGCTCAGACTGAAAATAAATATTTGACTCCTGTTGAATGCAATGAGAATTGATGCAAATCTAGAGTTCCCAATATGTACAGTACTGTAGTGTTTCAAAGACATTAACCAGGTCAAAAAGGCTATAAAATATTCAGTATTAAGGCTTATGGCATTACTGTAGGAAAAATGGTTTATCTATTTTAGGACTTGGAATAAGCTGTACAAGAATTTTCCCCCCTCCAAGCCAGTAAACCAGCACCATCTAACACCAAATGTAATTAGTTACAAATTGCCTGTTACAAGTTAATTAAACTTCCTTGCGTCTCTGCTGCTTAAGCAACATGTAGATTCTTTTATGCACTTGCCAATTAGTGCATGGGGATTCTGCTTTCTAATTGGATAAAAAAGTAATAAACTGAGCAGTGTGCTGTTGATATCCAGAATGACATTGTTAAAAAAATAGTGGAGACAGGTTTAATGCTTCAAATATTTATCTCAATTGAAATTGATTAAAACAATTTGAGGTTCCATTAGATATAGATACAATCCTTTTGTTAACAAAGTCCATCTGGTCTTAGAAAGAAAATTAAGATTCACTAATTGAAATTTGGAAGCTTTTTTCCAAACATGCATAATTCATACTGACAGAAAACAGAAGCTGCAATTCACCACAAACTGTCAAGTAGATGAATGTTTCATTTAGATGGAATTTAAGATTTCACCCTGCAAGAATCTACAAATGCTTATATTAAGTCACAGCCTGAGAAAAGAAAATCTGTTCTCTTTTTACTGGCTCAGTATGAAAATCTCTTTTTCACTGTGAAGCCATCTTAACCTTTAATGGCACCACATTTGACCTTTCTCATTGCCAGCACTGGAAGGATATTTCTAGACCATGAGCATTATTCAGCTGTACAATCTTGCAACTTCACTAGCAAGTGACTCTGCTTTTTCAGCTTGTCATACATTTACAGAATTCTACTTCTGTGTCAGGATGCAATTCCATTTTATAAGAGGGTTAAATTTAATTATTTCTCTCACTGGTTATTTTTCTTTCCTCCTTCCCTCTGCTTTGTCTCTCAAAAATCTGTCTCAATTATCTCAGATCATTTATCCAGTCTACAAAGTGGTGCCACACAGTTGCATTAAAGGAGCTGAGCAAACTGCAATGAAAGCTGGGAACAAGTAGCTGCAGAGAAGAGAGGGCAGGAAATTTCAGATCATTGTGGCCAGCACACGCTTTTCATGGACAATGGCAAGAGAGACATTAGCATAAATCATCTCTTTTTCACCTAGGGACAGACACTGATTACCTTCTTTTCTACCATGTATGACATTTACATTTATTTGTCATTTCTGAGCTGCTACCTTGCTGTCTTGACATGTTTGAAACATGAATGAAACTGTCACTTTTTACTGAAGTGTGAGAAGTATCTTGTACCAACCATTTTGTTCAACTCAAACCATGTTTAGCTTTTTGATTGATCTTCACCTCATAAATATCTACAAAAATTTGAAAGTTTGGCTTTCATAAAAGACCCTGGCATTTGTAACCCTGGTATCCCTGGCTTTACTGGTGTTGTGTTTTGTTATCCATACACAATTCACTCATGAAAAGAAATTAGGCCTGAGACATAGTGGTTTGTCAAATGGTGATTGAGAGAAAAAAAATGGTGCTGTATGCTATAATTAGAATTTATCCTTCTGCTTTGCAATATGCTCTGGATGAATTTTATATCAATAGAGAGCTTTGCTGAGCCAAGATAAATAATCACTCAAGTCAATGTACTTAGGCAAGAAAAATCAAAGGCACAACATTCTGAAGAAAGCACAGGTGTTTTCTGTTCATAGCAAACCACATGCTCACATACAGTAAAGGTAGCAGAAATGAGGTCTAGTTTGATGGTAATTCAAATATGAAAAAGAAATCATTAGGAATTCAAGTATAAATAAGTGATGTGAGACTTCAATGAAGTAATAAAACAGAGTGGAAAACAATCCTTCTTCAGTCTACACAGCTATCATCAGGCTTAAAAACTCAAAATGAAAAATATAATGACACTACAGGTGCTGAAGAGTAAGATATCAGCCAGCAATGATGGGGAAGGTGCCTGACCTAATTCAGGTATCTGTTGCAGCAGCCCAGCTGCATCCACAAAGAATTCCATAGTGGCAAATTTAGTCTGTCCTCAGGTATCTCGTCCTGTCTAGAAAAATGTATTGTACACATCCAGGATATGAGAGAGTTGAATCTTTTTGTTTGTTTTCCTCCCCTCTCTGCACTCAGAGGATGGATCTTTTCAGAAACAGTACAACTAAATCAGTAACAGTGACTTGTCACACACACACACACACACATACACACACACACTAGAAGTTTATCCTATTTATGAAATATTTGTGATTATTAATAATTTTTGATTAAGAAGTCTAGAATTAATTTTCAATAAATATCCTGTTCAATAAATAACACTTCATTCAGAACTGAGGTGCATTCATAGAGCACTGAAGAGAAAGCTGGGAGATTGTTCAAAGCAAACCCACTTCAGCAAATGCAAGGGATTTTTTTCTATCTCAGCTTGCAATTTTCTCCAAGCGTTAGAATCTTGTATTTAAATATACAGACAGGGCCAAATTCAGAAACATATAATCTGAGATATATTTTAAATTTCTGTATTATGGCTATTTAAACACTGTAGCTGGTAGTTAGAAAAAGAATATATTTGGTACAATCCACAGATCAGAGGAACAGAGCCCATGTTAATGTGAACCCCCACATTTCCAAAGGAGAGATAAGAGTTCCTGACTCAAAACAGCCTTTATGTTCTAATCTTATGTGACATACAGCACCAAGTAGGGAGGGCAGAATAAGACTTCATCCTATGATGCAAGACTTTGGGATTTAAAGTGGGAAAATATTGTGCTTACCTATTAATTTAATTTTAGAATATGTTAAAGTTTTCACATTTTTCAGCTATATTTTTGCATAAGTGGAAAGATGGTCTGCATGACCTAAAAGCCAGTTACACTCCTCTACTTCTCTGAATAGAAGGATGTTTCCAAGGGAACCACTTGCAGTCCTGTCATCTGGGCTGTAGCCATTTAGCCACTGCTACCTTGAATATATTTGAATATATTTTCTCACGCCTTGCAAATTCTCTGAAAGGTTTCTTTCCTTTGTGCCCTCAGACTCACTCACTACCCGCCCATCCTCCTGCTCTTTTTTCAACAATTTCTTGCTAATATGAACTCTATAACAAAAAACAAATACAGGCTTTTTCCACCACAAGCATGTTTTAATTGCCACAGTGCTGTCAGGCTATGGAAAACCATAACTGTATTCCTACTGCAGCCTTAATGAAGTGACAAATGGCTGAGACTTAAACTGACATCATGATTAACACCAAGTGGTATTATTAATGGAATATACAAATCCAGTTTTCCCTCCTTAACGCACAACTGTAGGACTGAGGTTAATCACCAATTTTTCTCATTTATGTCTTTATGCACTGGCCTGTTTCTAACTAATAGCTGGAACCTTAGCCCCTTCACTTTGCAGTAAGAAGAAAATAAACCAAATAGTCAAGAATTAAACAGCTAAAACAGGTTTACTGAACAGGCACATTCTACTTGAGATGCTAATTCCAAAGCTTCATTAAATACACTTCCTTCAGGAGTTGCAGAGACCTGGTAGATGGCCAGGAGGAATGCTTTATGATGGAACAGCCTTTCCCAAAATAAGTCTTCCCTCTGCTACTTACACCAGCAGCTGTCAACAGGGACAGATCTCATTTACTAAATAACAGTCTAAGCATCAGTCCCAAGTACCTGGAGAAGAACAGTCAGGTTATTCAATACACATAATGCCAGTGCTGGCTATGCTTAAAGCACAGTCTGAACCTTCAGAGCCAATTAAATTTGCCTGCTCACCTCAGAGCTTTGTATCAGACCACAGACTTGATCATGAAAGAGTGCAAGAATTTCACTAACCCTAATGAGTGATCAATGTCCAAGGTGTGACTTTGAGTTCTGCTGGGTCAGGGTTGCTGTCAGTGTTCCTGCAGAGGCCGTGTTCCCATGCAGGGTTCCTATAGGCTTGGCATGCTTGCATCCATGCATGCATCTTACATGCATCCATGCATCCCACAACACACAAGGTCTCCAGTCATTTCTCAGGAATGACATTGGTTGTTTCCACACCACTTTTAAGAAACAGGCCAAAATGCTTCTCAGTTGAACTCATTCCTTAGTGTCAACTAAAGATATGTGAAGATAAATTTCTCCATGGCCTCATCTTCAAGAATTGATAAAGTTCAAGTGTTTTTTCTTGATAACCAGAAAATTAAATCTTCCATGGAATAAAGTAACACAGAATGAATTGCATGAATTGCATATTTTCCCTGAGAACTATTCAAAGCTGACCAGATTAATCCAATGATTTTTAGCAAAGTTTATAGAAAATACCTCAGCTATAAAAAAATGATATGGCTAATCATCAATTGTCTTATTTTAAAATTTAAATCTCAAGCTTCCTAAAACCAATTTCAAATAACACTGCTATTAGTTAATTTATACTTATATTTGGGAGATTATTTGGAATAGAGTAAATTGTTTGTAAATAATTTATTGGATGCAAGAATAGCTAAAGCATTTAGGAAACTTAGGAATTTGAGTCCCTGTGAAAACCTGTTAGACCTACTTGGCTGAATCTGTTCACAGCTTAAGGACATCTCCTCTCCCTTCAGTGATACCACTTTCATAAATCATGTTTAGATTCTAGCTAAGGCTTATTACCTGATTTTCCTATATAGTTGTCCCATTCAATTTCTTTAGTCTTTGTTTGTTTACTTGTGGAACATTTCTGTCAGTATTTGCCTTATTATGTTAAAATGAATTGATTACATTTCTGCTTATTGGGGGAATTATTATTTCTAGTTGTTTGTGAACTGCTAACAGAATGCCTGATACAGTACAGGACAGAAAACAGATTTTCACAAAGAATTAAACACTTGAAAGGGTTACTAAGAACAAAAAAAAAATGAAGAAATGCTCAATAATAGTTTGGTTGGTGGGGGTTTTTTGTGGGTTTTTTGGTTTTTTGTGTTGTGATTTTTTGGTTTTGTTGTTTGTTTTTTTTTTTAATAGTCACTCTGCAGGAAAAGTATTGAGATGAAAGTGAAACATTTATGAATTTCCTTCATAATTTTTTTTTTGCTGTGAACTGAAACCCTGTCTTACTGTGACTCTGTCTCTACCTTAAATATAAAATATGCAAATATTTGTATGTGACCCTCAGTGAAGACAAATTCCAGGTTAGATCATACTGGATATTACCATTGTACTTCATACACTGAGGAATCTGTGGAAATGGTTGCACACACTTCATTTTGGAGTTGTGGTTATATAAGGAAGCCAAATTCTTTTAAGGTGTTGTGATTTTTTTTTATGGATTTTTAAAACTGAATATAAAGTTAGCACTGTGGACTGTGTTGTGCAGTGTACAAAGCTTTCATGGTTCAGCACCTGATGGGCCTAAACCTCATAAAGCAAAAGTTTAAAGCTTTCCAGCTTGCAAGATCAGGTCTTGCAGAAGGCACTGTATAAATGGATTATTAACCCTAAATAGTTACCTATATTAATACCTATTCCCACTCTTTTGTCAGGGATCAGGCTGTCAACAGATTAAGTCTTAATACTTAGCAGGGGATCTGTGAGTCAGTTGTCAAGTGTTTTAGTATTTACAAAGCTGTGGTGAACTGACATACAGCAACCAGAGGCCATAGATGTGGCCAGCCTCAACCATTTCTTTCTTTAGCTTAAGATGAGAAGAATTAGAAGAATAGAATTATTACAAGAGTATCAAACACAGCTGACTGCAATGCTACTGTTTGTAGAAAGATTCTGAAAGAAATGTCAAGGTAGAAGAAAGAATAGCATTCCCTGTGCTGGTATGAGTGACATCCATTGGAATCTGTGAAATTATTTAAGTCTAGGTCAGAATGTGCAAGAATGCCAATCTAGAGGAGCCACATATTGCTGCTAATTGGAGCCCTTGACTTTTAAAGGCTGTTAGTCTCAGCAAATAAAAAGCAGCAGAAAAAGTTCTCTCCTGGACTAGATCAAGTTATAAGATATTGTCCTTGTAAGTAATGATATTGATATACAAATATATATATAAATCTTCCACAAGATGCTTGGTCCTCTTCAGTCTAAGCTCTGACAAGCTGTAATAAATCATCACTAAATATAGCATAATGTTAGTTCCAATACTTTTGAAAATCTTCAGATGTAGTCAGTTTGAGCACTTGTTTTTCTCCTTTAAATATGGTCATTTCAACAATGTTAGACAAACTGGCCTCATCAAAGGAATACAAAGATCATCAATAATTCCTTTCTATGTGGCAACAAAGTAAAGTTGCTAAATTAAAAAGTCTTAACTTGCTTGTTAGTAAATGAATGGGACAAGTACTTCCTGGGTTCTAGACTATATCATTAAGCCAGATTAAAAAAGAAAAAATGACAAAAACAAGCCAAAGGCAATGTGCATGTTTACTCTAAAAAAGTCTTAGCTTTATTCTCCTTCTGTCATAGTGCATGTGTCATATTTCCCAGTTAAAATCCAGGAGAATAAACTCTTGCCTTTTCAGCTGCTTATTTTGCTTTCTTATATTTCTAGATAAGAACAAATCTTCACATAAGGAAATTGAGAAAGTCCCAAGCCCTGGTTCAATTTCCTCAAAGCTTTATTGTTGAAATGTAGCTGGGTGTATGACAAGACTGAACATTCATGGAGATCACACAGCATTTTTTCCTGGACTGAAAATATCACATATACTCGTAATATTCCCTTCTTCATCTTGAGCCAAGTACAGAAGCACAAGATTATTTCTCCAATGTGGACAATTTTAATCAGGCTAATGAAAGGATGAGGCTTAACTATGTTCCAGTTTCAGGGTTCTGCTTTGAAGTGGTGTGTGAAGTGGTCTTGGGTTTTCCTGCCTTGCAAACCTAAGCAGAGATGACTGGTGTCTTATTCCTCTGGACTTGTGTAGGACCAGCTCATCTCCAAGTGTATTACATACCCTTTTTGCTGAACACAGCAGTCCCAGAGAATTTTTCCTGCATATCTGAGCACAGCTTTCTGAAGGTGTTGAATAACTGGCACTGTGCTGCTACCCCTGTACACCCTGGCAGTGATCCTGGGGCCAAAACTGGGGGTTGAGCAGCATGCATTTGCCTTATTGAAATAGTGACATGTGTTCTCACTTTAAAACAAAATAAAATATGTTCATTTCACCCAACAAGAGAGGCATCTGTGTTCAGTAAAGACACACAGATTTTTTTGTCATAGCCACTGTGGTGCTGTGAAACATTTATTCAGCTGCCATTGCTCCACCATCGCTTCATAAAATTCCTCTATTTAGTTGCTGACCAGTAACCACAGTTACAATTAAGCATGTTCCTTTCAGCTGGATAATTAAATGCCAAAAACCCTCACCACTCAATATGTAATTCACTCAACATCTTGTTGTTTGAAGGGACCAGTGTTCACAGATAGGATGGATTGAATTCCTAACAACATCTGGCATGAGCAATGGACTTGGCTGTCTCAGTAATAGCATTACATTCATGGTAGGAATGACAGCTAAATGTAGAGAGATGGATGGGCCTTTTCTCTGAAGTGGCAGATTCGTGGTTGCAGCCTAATGAATCAGTGTGTCGTAACCCCTGGCCATGTACATACTGGCCTGTTGGTAGTGACAAGCTGCATCAGGAGCTCCAGAGCAAATTGCAGTTGTCAGATCTAATGGAGAAGGATGCTGGCTTACAAGTTACTGGGAAAGCTGAGTATAGTTTCCATTCCAATAATCTGGATCAAAACACTTCCTGATCGCCTTGGTCAATTTATTCTGTCACTTAATTAAACAAAAAGCATTACAAATCTCCACAGTAAAAGCAAAGGACAAAAGGAGACTCTTTAACCTTGGGAAAAAAAAAATCTAGATGTTAGGCCTCAAGTAAAGTTTCTTTTTTCATAGGATCTGAGTTTGTAGAAAGATTTAGAACAACTATGCAGTTTTTTGTTTCTGGATGTCCTAATTTTGTAAAGTATTTTCTACTTGAAACCATTGTTTTCAATGGCATCTTTCAATCAGACACACAAAACACTTACTTAAAAACCACAGTTCTTCAACAATCTGAATGGATTAGATGATGCTCCAACTTCTGAAGAAATATTTTTGTGATTAATAGATTAACAATAGTATGTCCTGGTTCTCCATATGATTGTGATAGACTGAGAGGGGGGGAAGGGAGCACAGATAAATCAACAGCAAAAGAGAAGAGGAGGTTTAATATTTTTATTTTAATTGTGTTCTGCTTAGCAATTAACTATAAGTGATTCCTGGACTTGGGTTTTTTTCAGGCCTCCAAGGACACAGAAGAGGAATAATAGATGTTTTGAATGTACACTATTGACACTTATCAATATGATCCTTTCCACCTTTACTTAAATTGCACTACATTAATTAGCTGAAGTCTAGAAGGAATGATGCCTGAGTGTGCTGGGCTCAACAGACTTGTCCCTTGAGAAATTAATTCAGTATATATGTGTCCATCATTAGCATTTTCCTGCCTTACTGATATATATTGTGCTGTACTGTAAAATACCAAAAGCAGAAGCCACTGTTCTGCTGACCATAATATATTCTGCAAAGCTCCAAAGAGTGCATTTTAACCAGTCTTCTGTTTGCACAATTTTTCTGTGGGTCTGCTACTAATGTATGGTGATTCAGCTCTACCCATTTGTTTCTCTGCCTATGAGCACTCTTAAAAAGATGATGATTTGGCTCATGAGAAGTCATTTTTTGAATGAATTTGTTTATTTATTTAGGAAATGCACATAAGCTCTTGAGGTCAACAGAAGCTGCTTTCAAGAGAAAAATCAAATCAAGATAAGTTAAATAACAACTGTATTTTTTCACAAAACCTGTATTTTCAAATGATGCAGGCTTGTGTTTTAGGCTTGACAGTGATGTGTCCTGTAGAAGACAATCCTGTAGCAGACTTTAATTTATAAATTGTTAAATTGTGACTAAACGTGTTTGTCCATAGGGAAATGTTGTTCTTACTTACAAGATAACATTGTACATTGCAATCTCATGAAACTGGCAGACGTATTAATTACACACATGCACACAGATCTGTATTGATTGCACTTTTTTACTACTGTTAGATTGTTCTGTGTGGTTATTTCTTTCAGCAATATTAAATCATCCAAAGAATGGGGATCCTTGTGTTTTGACAATGTATTCTGGGAGCCATACAGTAGTATAATTGGAAACTTTTAACTCTTTTACAAAACTGATTGTAAGATACCTGTACAGGGTCTTCTTAGAGAGAAAGTACTGTGTTGCAGTGCCTGAAACAAGAAGTCTGTTAATTGTTGAGAAAAAACAAAAGTAAATATTTATCAATAATTAATCAATTAATCAATAATCAATCAAATAATGGAAAACACCATCAAACATCAAATTCGAGGTCATGACAGGTGGTTTAAGAATGGATTTCCCATGTATTGGAGAAAAAACCACAACAAATCGTTTTAGAAAAAAAGTATCTTTTTTGAAGGAACAGCATATATGTCTATCACCATCTTGTGAGCTAAAAGTGCTTTGTTATGAAAATATTTTTACATAAAACACATTTCTGAAGGAAAAAGCTGTTTCCAAATAAAAACAGAAATTATCTTTCTAGTTGGTCCTAAGAATTTTTATTTCTTCTCTCTTTTGTTAAACTGATGAAAATGTTTTGTCAAAATACAACATCATTTGACAAAAGATTGTTCCCTATAAAAGCCTTTGACAAATATACATTGTGTATTTCCACCTATTACAAGTGTAATGAGGAATGAATTCATTTGGCTGTCACTGATTTCTAACGGGAACTGAAGGAAGCAAAGGCACCCTGGCAGGGTCCATGGGATTGTTAAAGTCCCACTGATTTTGTAATGAGCATTATCACAGTGAAGTTTTTCTCACTCTTTGTTTGACACCTTGCAGAGTTGATGCCTTTTAACTCTTCCCATGTCTGGGTAGATGTTGGAACAGTTTTGTACAGGACATTCTCAAAATGTAGTTAAACAGATATAGGATTTCCTTCTCAGTGTGGCTGGTCAGGAGACAGACTGAAACATACTTAAAATGTACTTTAAAGACATTTATTTAAATGTAAAACTTAAAATGTACTTAAAGTACTTAAAATGTACTTTAAAGGCTTTCTGATCTATCTGTTCTCACAGATTTTTGTGAAGAGAAGGATGGAGGTAAGACACTGAGCCACAAAATTAAATAATTTGAGCTGTTCTTACTGAAAGGACCAGTGGAAGTTCAGGATTATTGGCAGGTCCAGCCTGCAACTTTCAAAGTTGCCTGCAGAGTTAATTTGCTAAATTATTTAATTTGCTCTGTATTTTCATAAAGGATCTTTAGAACTATCATCGAGGCTCTGTGTTTTAGAAGTTTGATGCTGAATACTTAGAGGCAAGATGTGGAAGAACAAATAATACTGATGGAAAGGTGCAAGACCCATCTCAGCACAGAAAGGTTCTGCTCACCATGGGAACGAATGAAGATAAATAAAATGGATCTGCAAAGCCTGCTGGCCTAGATTGGGAGGGATGGCAGCTGCTGAAAGGAACAGGCAAGTAGCCCTGGGACTGGACTCCAGGTCACTCACATAACAGGAGCTGGAAAGTCAGGAGGTAAAAAGCTGTGATTCTAAATAGAAGATTATTGAAATGTATTTGTCATTTATTAAAGTGAAAGAGTTAATGTGGCACATTTTGCCCTGACTTTAAGATGGGACAGTACATAATACTGGCTAGTGGTGGGGATGTGGGACATGAGGAGAGCCTACAAGATTTAATGTCCACTTCAAAGCCTGTTCTGTCAAAAAATTTAGCCTGAATGAATACTGTTTCACGATTATAATTTTAGAAATGTAACACAGTATGAAGAAAATATAAGTAGGTCTCAAAATGCTTAGGAGAACATTTATCTTTTTTCATTTTTTGGATGAAATTAGTATTAGTTTGGAAAATGGTGAAATAGATCTACCACCTTTTGCAAACTACAGAGAAAACAATGATTTAACATTTTTTTTAAAGTTGATGTGAGTTCACCAGTCTATTTTCTTTTGCTAAGCCTTGCAGTGGATCGTCAAAGTATAATAAGTAATGGCATCTTGGATTATGTTAATTGAGATTTTTTAGTTTATTGAAAATGTCACTTCATAGAAATAAAACAGATTAGAGTCCAGGAGCACAGTGAACTTCTGAGGAGCTTACACCAGGTGCAAGAGGGAAATAATTTCTGGAACAGAGAGACTGTGAAGGAAAGGCTGAGTTCCAGGTTGAAAGCTTATGTGGAGGTTTGTTGTACATTTATTAAATTTAGCAGCTAAATGGGTTCCAGGAACAGAAGACATCCTGACATGGTATATCCAAACCATTTTCCCTCTGTAGCAAAATGGAGATTGTTTTTTCTTACACCTAAATAGCTTTTTTAATGCATATTATTATTATTATTGTTGTTGTTGTTATTATTATTATTACTATTTGTACCTTTCTGTATTGTCAATAAACTTTCCTGCATGTTTTAGGAAATCATGAAAATTTTTGATGACAGTGATGACTGTTCTGAATTTGATCAGACCCTCAAGAAACTTGGAGATTGGTTTCTGAGTTCTTGTGAGAAAAAACTTTTTCTACTGATGTATTGGCAAAATGTCGTGTAATAATTTCTGTGTTTATTGGTTCTTTATGCTTCACTTTAGACCCTTATATCATCTACTAATGTACAGGGACAGCTTCTGGCCTGCTAAGTTTTCAGGATAAGGAAGGTAATTTCTCTTATTTGGCTGAAGGAGCACAATTTCAGTTAAAAATTTAGAGTATAAGTGTACTGACTGAAAAAGAAATGTTCTGTTCATTTTTCTTTTTATTTCCTTTATTTCTAAAAGAAAACATTTAGATGTGAAAGTTAATATGTTGCTTTTAAACTAGATACAACCTCCCTTAATTCTGGATTTTACTCTTTAATTTAGTATCAGTTACTGAAGAACCTTCTCTACTTATGCTGCAGGCTGGAGAATATATAAATTTTTCTTAAAATAGCAGTACTGGTTGTTCATTTTGCAGATGTAAATTTTGACAGTGATTTTGGGCATTCATTCACAGATGCCTAAAGGACACAAATTACTTTTTTTATTAATTTCTTGTGAAATCTAGGTCATTTCACCAAAGCTGAATATAGCCAAGAATGTTCAGATCTGCTTAAATTTAAGGTCAAACAACTTGACTTTTTAATTAAGGGTAAGTAAAATTGTAGCAATTTCAGAAAATGTATTCTTGGAAATCTGTTTGATATGAGCTAGAATTCTTTCATTTATTTGCTACTTATGCCTGTGGCTTCTTTCTAATATTTTTCACCCCGAGATGTTTCAAGATCTGCATTGGCATAACCAGTTTTCCATGCAGAATTACATGTTCCAATTTAATTAGGAGTGGTAGCTCTTATTGCAATGCCAGCAACAATTTTAAACAAATATCATCTCCTGCAGTCTTTTGTGTGCAATTAACCCAAAGCTACAGAAAGAGAACTCATATCCCATGGTGTTCTCAGAGGAAACGCTGTCCCATTAAAGGTTGCATTCAATTGTTTTCTCTGTCACTGAGAAAGCCTTGTTCTAATTGGAAAAGTAGTTAATACAAATTTCTATTCTAATAATGGCTGGGTTTGAATCTGGAACAAGTCATTGTTAACAGATGCCACAAGGCAAGGCTCTCTGTGAGCAGCAGAACACTTTAAATCCTATTTGCTCTACAAGTCTCTCATCTTCAAAGGAAAAAAATTGCCAAGTACTTCACTGAATTAACTTTTTTAACATTCCATCGCTTGTCACAGTCTTTTAAGAGCTTCATCACAACATGGCTTATTTTTAATACTCACCATGCCTTCTCAGGCTCCTTTTGTTTTCTTTTGTTCTCTCTTCACAAAATGAGAAATATCACTGGTTTTCACTTTCTCCTTTGGATACCATCTTCATCAAGATATTAGCCAGTTTCTGGGAATTCTTTTGCTCTAGCTGCTTCATTCTGCTCAGGATTTGCAGCAGCAAATGTGACACACTTTGGGGTACATGGGTAGGGCTCATTGTTTTAAATGACTACTGAAAAAATATAGATTTTATAGCATATGTTGAACCCTGAGTATCTTCAAAATCCTCTCTTGAAAATTTTTGGAAAGTCAGAATAGCTGATTAAAAGCACTGATAATTAATTTAGGGAAATTTTCTGTTTAGAGTGAATCCATGCTGGAAAATCAATAAAAGCACTTGTGTACATTGCTAAATGCTACTATGAACACTGATTGTTGAAGGGAAAAAAAAAAAAAAGATCCAAAAATCTCTGGCATGTTGTATATATTGAACTTTTGATGAAAATATTTCTATAGAGGCAGATATAGTACAGAAGAAAAAAGACCTGACCTTATCAACTGTTTGGGGGGAGGAGGAAGAAAAATTATTTTTAAATATCTTGGATAAATTAATAGTAATAAAATGAGAACCTTGTATCCCAGGGTTGGGTCTACTTCAGGGGCATGGTAGTGCAAACATTCGTATTGATGACATCATATTTAACCCACAGCCTTGAGTCATTTCTGTAAACCTCAGACTGGAGGCCACTCAGATGTCCTTTAATGCTAACAGGTTTCATGAATGAATTCTCCACTTATCTTTCATACTTGAAGAGGGAAATCAGGGAAATAGTGAATAGCTCTTGATAGAATAATTGTGTCACCTTGCCAAGCCTGTAACAATTCCTGCTCAGATATGCAGTTCTTTTTGACATGGCTGGGACATCACAGGCACAAACCCAGGGCTGGCAGATACCATGTAAGATTTTGGGGCAGATGTGCACCGTTCTGGTTTGGCAAGTGGTGAATTCTACCTGTAGCAAATAAACCAAAGATATTACCAAAGCTGGGAGAAAAGGTTGTTTTTCTTCCTTCTTTCATATTGTTTCATCATAGTAAATGTGGGGTTTGCTGTCAAGTTACCATAAT
Source organism: Phylloscopus whistleri (assembly GCA_017589585.1). NCBI lineage: Eukaryota > Metazoa > Chordata > Aves > Passeriformes > Phylloscopidae > Phylloscopus > Phylloscopus whistleri. Next base: position 6,294,696 of record JADMLD010001181.1, on the reverse strand, counting down.
TCATAATAAAAGAGACAGAATGGTGTGTCCCCACATGCATTTCTCCTGAGTTATTCTACTCAGACATAGCACACAAAGACACATGCAAGATCAACACCTAAAGCCTTCATATGCAAATATCAAGTGATTTAATCCACTTACAATTTTTAACTTTTTTTTTCCACTAAGCCCTATTAGTCCATCTTCTAAAAAGTCTTCAGCTGATCATAATTATTCACTAGCAACCTTTTCTCTATAATTTCCCATCAAAGTAGAGATGCAGTTTGCCTTGCCTGACTTGTTTGCATATGCAACTTTCTTTTCCATGCAGGTCACTAATTACAATTAGTTTCACAGTTGATTGATTTCACATCCTATGAAGTCATGGGTTCAAATTTCAGTGACGTCCACAGAAAGTTTCATCAAAGAATTGCTGAGTGCATGATCTCAACAAATTCAGCAGTCCATTGCAGAGCTCCTTACTGGAGGCTCTTCAGGTCTTTTTTTCCATACTTTGACAAGGCTGCAAGTATGAGAGTCTCCTAAGCAGTGAATTTTGCAGGGTGATCGTACATCAGTTATGTTCATAAGGATTCTTGATTTACTTACAGACCAAATTCCCATCTTGCAAAAATAATTCTGTCAGAGGGCAATGTCCCTGTGCCATCTCTGATTTCAAGTGGCTGCTATCTGAGCAAAATCTAATTGTCAGCTCTGATTTCAGTGAGTGGATAGAATAGTAGCTTAGCACCTTTGCAGATATTGCTTGATATTTTCTGGCCTGGTATGTTTTTGTTTAGACAGGAATTTCTAATCACACTTTAAAAAAAAAAACATAATGAAGTTTTAATGAAGTTTGAAGCTCATTAGTCAAAAGTAAACAAAGGTTTCCTCTTAGAAATACGTGTTTTTCACAACAATTATTTCTAATCCAAGTAAATTGATTTTTCAGCCTTTAATCCACTCTGGAATCTTGAAATTAATTTTCTCTTTAATATAATGTCAAATTGGCTTTTTCCTTTCTAACTCCCCAGACAGCCAAATTATCAGTCAACGTGGTCCTACCTAAAAACTTCTCATATTAGTCTTGGTAAAAGGGCAGTAATTCAGCACCCCTCTTCCTTAGAGCAAAAGACACAAAAGTGTGTCAAGAGACAGATTGCTGCAGAGGTGCTGACATCTGTAAACACTAAAAAAGGCAAAAAATATTAGAAATTAAGTGAGCAAAGCAGCTTTGGGGAAGTTATGTGTGTTAGCTTAATTTGACAAAGGTTTGGTTTTTGGTTTTTTAATTATAGGAATGCAGAGGGAAAACAAACATAAAGCAGTACTATGGAAATAAAAGTGATGGGGCTGAGAAGAAAACATGGAAAAAAAGAGCAGCAAGGAATTGCAGAAAAAGGTGTGGAAGAGGGAATTATCTAGTTTCTTATCCTGCACAAAGAAGGAAGTTGATTTCCTTCTACACTTTTCTGGTTTTGCAAATATGTACAAGAGGTCAAGTGGACATAAAAGGAAGTGTCCTTGTCCTGCTGTCACCACTCCAGCTCAGCAAACCCAGCCTGGCTCAGCACCTGAGGGGGACATACAGAGGAGGGAGTTGGATTCAGTCTGACACATGATCTACATCAGAATTCTGGACCTTTGAGAGAATGGGAAACTGTAGGGAACTGAGACAGGAATTAAATAATCCTAAACTAGATATGACTTCAAACTGGAGAAAGCAAAAGCCAGTATTAGGATTTCCTGCCACTTTCATTGTGGTCATTTTTAAGATTCTCTGTGACAAAACACAGGCACAAAGAAAGCTTCTGTTGTGAAGAGCATTTGGGCTGTATGACAATAGAAAGCCTTAATATAAGCTAATGTTAATGTTTTAAATATTATAAAAATTAAACTCAGCATGAGCTATTTCAGCTCCATAGGAGAAATCAGAGCAATTTAGGAAGCTCTTCACTGCATTGAAACACACTCTGCAGGCATACTTTCATAAAAGAATGACAAAAGACAGCAGCAAGAACAACAAACAAGAAAATTACTAAATAATACAGTCACAACAGACTGACTTAAAGGTGGGAAACAAAAGTTGGGAATGAGTGGCCATTTTCTGCCCTTGAAGTGAAAGGCCACAATCACTTTGCTATTGGCCATATTTCTGAAGGTTCTGAAGTTCTGGAAAAATTAGAAAAATTACCATTTGCTGAAAACACCAAGTAGGTACTAAGGATAGTAAGAATGAGGGCAGACTAAAAGAAATCCATATTCAGTGACTGGGCATTTATGTTACAGATGCAGTCCAATTCAGATAAACAGGAAATGATGCACATAAAAAATAAAAACTGCGGCTGATAAAATTATTTTTAAGCAGATCATTACAAACCTGTCTGTATGAAAGATCAACCCACAAAAATATAAATTCATTACTCAAAAGAAAATGTTAAAAAATGTTTAAAAAGGGATAGAGAAATAAACAGAATGTCATGTGTTTGTCTACATCTTGAATCTGACAAACACCTTAAAGAAACATTTATTAGTGCTAGAAAAGCTCCAAATAAGAACAAAAAGTGTGTTAAGTGGTAAAAAACAGGTTAAGTAATAATTATCTGGGGTAGAGTTTTTCCATCACTGTCAGAACAGTTTCTTTGTAAAGGCCATTTAGTTATACACTGATAAACTTATTTTTAGCTCCTTTCCAGCTGCTGCTACTATTGCCAAAATTTTGCTTCTGTTGTTTACTTTTTTCTGGCAGACGACAATAATAAATTGCTTGTGCTAGGAAGTGTTGTATTTTGATATCAGGAAGACTGAGCTAATAGGCAAAAACATTTAAATTATTCTTGTTCAAAGGAGAGAAGTGAAATAAATGTTGAGATCCTATAGGATCTTAGATGACGCTGAAGGCAGATACATGTATGGGATTAATAGTAATGATGACAGGTAATTTACCCTCAGAAAATGAATACATCAGTAGTAATAATTGGGGGGTTTTCCCACATTTGATGAAGTCTTAGGCAAAAATTATTTTTTAGGGCCCAGGTTCAGGGCACATAACAAGACTTCAGTACCTCTCTATGAATTTCTAATCAGGAATCCTTTTAACCAAGGCAGTATATAAGCAAAATAACATGGGCTTTTTTCCAAAACCAATGTTGCAATTTCTTTTTCTAAACATTGTAACAAATATTCTTTTTCAAGTAAATTAACCTATTTTTTTTCTTTAAAAATTTCTTGATATTCATATATTGTAAAATACTTCATAAAACCCCTCAACAAATGCCCTTTATAACTAGAAGAATTGTGGTGACCAGCACATCAAAAGTCCTGCACATTTTTCAAAGCACAGCATTTAAGGTAAGATGTATTTCTGACAAATCATCCTCAATTGAAAATTTTAAGGGCAATTTTTGAGGTCAGGCAAAGTAGGCTACCATGAAGATTTGCAAGACATAACAATAAAAAAATATATATGTCATAGAATCACAGAATAGTTTGGGTTGGATGGGACCTTTGAAGGTCAACTTGTCCAATTCCCTCTGCAATGACCACAGGCATCTTCAACTAGACCAGGCTGCTCAGATCCCAGTCCAACCTGACCTTGGAGGTGTCCGGGATGGGGCACCCACCACCTCTCCAGGCAACGTGTTTCAGTCTTTAACCATACGTAAAAAACTCAATTTGCTGCAATTAGAGCTTAGAGGCAAGAAATATTTCCTCATTAAAACTGTCAAATTTGCAACAATGATGAGTCTAACTTTGTTAATATTTTATTAGAAAGTGATAGAAGGGGGAGCAGAAAAAAATCCCTCTAACCCTAAAAATTATGCAGCAGTCAAAGTCAATTTGTAATATATATGAAGCCAAAATTAGGACAAGGCATTATTCAACTTGTGAAGGAGGGCTTTATTTTCAAAATTAATGCACTTTTCCCCTAACCTCATCTTCAAAACTGCTGTAATGCCATCAAATTAATTTTCCATTCCAGCATTCTTCCTCATGTTCTATTCTTCTCTGGCATCTGAAACATTATCAAAATTTGACTTTTCTTCATCCCCATAGTCCTGTGAAAATATTTAAGAATCCCAGCCTCTGTAACTTGAATTATGCTGGACAAGGGTTGCTTATTAAAACAAGGAAGGAGGAGTAGGAAGCAAAACAATTTAATAAAGTGGCAAAGCTCACTATTCTCACTTCTGAGGCAGCTCTGTTCAATTTGTTGGACAAAACAAAAAATACATTTCCTAATCTGGATCTTTCCTAATGAACTCAGAGTGCAAATCTTTAGGAAAGAATCACTCAGATTCATGAAAATACCTGAACACATTTATTCCATTGGCTTTAAAAAACTGTTGAAAAAATTAATTCATATAACCTGGCTGTGTTCTAGCCTCTGCTAATTCTGGGTTTGGCACTGCAAAACTCAGCTTTTGTTTACAGAAGAGTGAATTTCTGCCCTTTTCCACAAAGTAGAGAGAATGATGATTTTTGCAGAGAATGTGAATGTGTGTGGAGCCCAGCCCAGTGTGAAACATCACGCCAGTTTGCCTGGCGGTTGATAACAAAAATAGTGCTGTACAAATGCTTGATTTTAAACTCAGAGTTTGTACTAAAATCGAGTCCAACTGTTCGAATTTTCTCACATTAAAAGTAAAATGGCATTTAGAATTCAAAATCAGTGAAACTCAGCAGAAAGATAACAGGAATAAGGGGAAACACTTCTGTGGTGAAGGCATATACATAAAAAATCATCTTTCTCCTTTTTCAGTGGACTTGAATAAGGCAAACTGCAACCTTTAGTATTTCGAAATGTTCTCTATTTTCAGTGACAGGGAAAAAAACCCTGAAATGTAACTCTGTACTCAATGTTTTTGAGTTAGAGAATCTAAAGGGTACCCATACAAGCATACCGTAGGTGATCTAAATGCACTGTAGCATTTACACTGTGGTAGCACATATAAAAGTAACAGGTTCAAGACTTCCTTAAGAGTGTGTGTGTTGCACATTACCACAAGAGTAGTTTGTAGTTTATTATTTATGCAGCATCTGAGAAGCAGAAATTTACCAGGAGGAGGGAGCACGGAAAAACAAAATTGCAATTTGCTGAAAATTTGAACTAAATAAATCTTGAAATAAAAACATTCCATATTGAAAAGACACTTTTTAAAAATATTTATTTATTTATTTATAACGTCATTCCTAATTTACAGAAAAAAGTTTTAGTGATTAAATAGCCCTTTTATTACTTTTACAGAGTCACATTTTAGCATTTCTTTTGGCCTTTCTTCATAATTTCACATACATTAGATATTATAAAATGAGAAGGTCTAATTCTCAGTCAAAAATGTGAAAGCTGCTTTGCCTGTCAACCTAAGATAAATTGTTGCTGGATTGAAATTTAGATCTGTGTAACATCAATGTATTACAGCAATACAAATGATACACGGGGATAATGACACTTATTTAACTCCTTCAGTCTCATCAGGTTTTCTTACTCTTTATTATTGGATGCATCTATAAATAAGTTAATATATATCCACTTTGCATGATCAACTTTTATGTGAACAGCATCAAAATCCTGGGTTAATAAAATAGGAAAAAATTCTAGCTATATTAGTAACAAGACAGCAATACATGGTGAACTATGCTGATTAAATGTCCAGATGCTATACGTAATATTAAAATCAGAAATTAAGTAGCAGTTGGAAAAAGAAGGTTCTCCATTTCATAGAAGGAAATTAAACATTCTTACAGCAGGTTATGCCATATTATGGCAATTCATTTACAAACTTACTACAGTCTAAACTCTCTTCAATACAGAACCTCTCTGTTCATTAATTTATTTAGTTGAGTAACTGCCCTGCCCTCCATTTGTCTATTTGTATTGTTGATTGTATTTTTTTTTCCTTCACTTTGGCAAACTTTCCTGACATTTACCATTTGTAAAATAATGACACAGTGCATTTCTACATTCCCAAACTACAGGTTACTGTAGTGTCTGCGTGTGTATCATATGACCTCAGAAACTCAGACATATTTTCTGCAGCTACCACAATAAAATAGTCTTCCAGGCTCTGGTTTTAAGTATCAAAAAGTAATAAAATATTAATTAAACATGAGTGTTCAATGCAAAATTATTCCAATAATTACATTGCTTTGGGAGTGTATTCAGAATGGAAATTATTATTGCAGATTTGTTTGAGAAGTAAACCCTGAGCCAGAAGCTGCAGACTTAATTTCACAAGTGTATGAAAGTGTGATTTCTTTTTCCCCTCCCCACCCTCCTAGGAGTTCTCACTATGCAGATCTTCAGGATATTTTTAACACAATATTATATTAACATGACAAAGTAACCTGTGTTGCAGAGAGACAGCACTGCAACCCAGCACACAAGGCAAGATAATAAAATACAGAAAAAAAAAAAAAAAGCAGCAGCTACCTTAGAAAAATCAAGTAGCCAGTCATGTATGGGTTTGCAGAAAAGTACAACTGTGTACATTTTGCTTATATTCCATTTTCTGCACTCTATATTAAAATAGGCTTTTACAGGCTTCAGTTCAAGGCTATAAGAAAATTTCAAGAGGTGGAAAGGAGGTACTGTGCAATGTATTTGAGAACAGTAGGGCAAGACCAAAGTAGGTAGTCTACTAAGAAATGGCTTTGAGTGGTGAGCTATAGATTTTAAACCCCTCTCCATATGTTTTACATATATATATTCTATTAGATAGTTAGCACAGAAAAAAAAAAAAACCACCATAAACTGAAATTATCCCAAGAATACTCTTTTGACTTTCCCCAGACAACAGGCAGGAGTCCCAGATCTTCTGCAGCCATTGAATGAATTCCCATTCCTGACTACCTAAGTGTGTGGATTGAACTGGAAAAAATAATTCTTAACCTCATTTTCTCAAAATCTTCCCCTTAATGGTTTGGGCAGTTTCCTGAAAGGCAGGAAATCACACTTTTCTTTGACTGCAAAGGCCCCAAAGCATCTAATGGTTAAACCCCCTCCTACCAGGCTGTTCTCTTGGGGAGTGACTCCCACTCAGCTGGGATGGCTCTGGCAGAGGCTCCCCTGCCTCTTGCTCAACAGCTTTGTTGGCAAAGGAAATGTGTCACCAGCTGTGACACATCCCAGAACAAGATGATTTCACTGGTTTGTCCTCGGGGAGTGCTGTCCCCTTATCCTTACCCAGGCATTGTCTGAGATAGTGCTAATAAGCCTAACCAAAACCATGCCAAAGAAATATGAATAATTAAACACTGTGTAGCATGAAAATCCTCAGTTTCTTGCCCTGACCTCATTTAGCTCATTAACACAGGCATGCATGGATGGAGGAGAACCACATTTCAGTCTTCAAATATTGTCTGAATCTTCATTATCTTATAGCATTGTTTTCTTTTGTTTTACTTATTTCTAGTTGACTTCGCCAAAATTAAATTTTTGATCTGATTTTCAGAGGTGACAAGGAATTAAAATGTGTGCTTTCAATGGAGCTTTGAGCAGCTGGAACATCAATTTAATTTTGGCAAGAGGAGTTAGGGCAATGATGAAGTGAAGAGAAAAACAGGCAGTCTCCTTAAAGGAACACCTTAGAATGAAAACACAGGCTACTAAAAGGAAGGCAGAAAACCAACACAAGAAAGTTAACCTTGGATGAGAAAAAAAAATTGTGTATTTTTACCTCTTGAAAAGGTGCTAATCTTTTTATTATCATGTTCTTACCCAAAATTTATTTCAAAAGGAACAGCAATAGAAAATAATAAAATAGCCAGGTGATACTTGTGTGGAAAACAGTGTCAGTTTTGTCAATGATTTCAGCAAATCTTTATTTTGTCTTATTTTGCTATAGCTTTAGTCTCAACTAGATCTCAGACTGATCTTGGGCTGTGATGGAAACCTTGGTGCCTAATGCAGCAGGACCCACCTATATCTGTACTTCCATAAGATTCATCATCATTCACTGGCTGTCCAAGGTACATTGAGCCCTATGAAGGCTTATGTATTTTACTGATACAATATGCATATCTATACAGACAGCTGACAATCATCTATTTTAAAATGAATCCAGCTAATTCTCCACTTGCTGTTGTCAAAACAAGAGAAGAAATTCTATGCTTAAAACCCTTTCAATTATCTGTATTTTCCCTTCACAAAAGCCTTTCAGAAAATTCAGCCTAAATATTACAGAGGTGGAGTTTATAGAGGGAATGAAATTGTGAAGTGGTGATTGTGTTTCCTTTCTTTTTGGCAGGTCCCTTAGAACAGAGTTAGCAGTATTTCTGTTCCTGCATTTTCCAGGAACACACTCAGACTGGATTCACAGTACAGTTCTACAGACAAACCACAGCCAATTTATGAGGATTGAGAGGACTCACAGGAGGCCCTAGACGTGCAGCCAGTCTGCAGTAGTTGTGATCTAAACATGGAGGAAACTCAAAACCTGTAGATTAGGCCTCCAGACTAGTAATTGTTCCTCTAAGTAGAAATGGATGACTACTATTCTACTTAATGCACACATGCTTTTTTTTTTTTTTTTTCTTTATTAGCAAGCTAAAAAGGGTCATTACTAAGGCAAGTAAAAAATTCTTAAAAATTAAAAAAAGGCAACTGTTCCCCTGGTTATAGAGCTAGTTGTTCAGTTTTTTTTTTTTTCCTTGCTGAATAAGCACTCCCCTAAATAAGTTCTGATGGCTTCTGAAAGAAAACAAAAGACATTCAGCCTTTCACAACTATTTTATGCTTTAAAGCTAAGGAAAGAAGACCTATAGTATTCAGCAGTCCTTATTTTATTTTATTTTATTTTATTTTTTACTATAAATTCCTTGCCGCTTTCCCGACGTTTTCTTAAGAAGTTCTACATTAGGTCCCACAGAATGTTTACTTTTGACAGCAATTTCAGTCTTAGATTTTATTTTTGCTATTTGTTATGCTCTCTGCAGTTTCCATATCTCAAAACCAACCTGAAAATGGGAAGAAGCTGGCATTTAAGGGGACACCAACCACCTCAAACGAGAGCCAGAACTGAGCCATATGGGATGATGACAATTTAAGCCATTCTTGGGGTCGCCAGGTACCTTGAGGAACTTCTTGCTTTCAGTACTGGGAGATTCAATCATGTTGAATGCCTTGATATAAATCCCCCAGGGATTGCCTGAGCCAGCTCAGTTTCTGAGTCACTAATGAGTCATAAAGCTTTGTCAAAAAATTGCTCCCCAGCACTTCAGGTTCAAGTAGAGGGAATTCTGAACTCACACCGGTGCTCCATAGGAGGCCTCTAACAAAGCAAGGCAAGGTCTGCAGGCAGACACAGTACCTTTCATTCTACCACCTGGTGTGGCTGGAGAAATTAGACAGGCTTTCAGGCACATAGGCCCTTTTTTAGGTCTGAAAGAACTTTAAAAACTAGATACTAGTAGAGACCAATGACTCAGAGTTTAGTTTGATATGTATCAATTAGATCAACTTTGAAAGAAAAGGTAGTTGGTGACTGTGGAGTGGAGGGGATGTAATTAGGGGAAGGCAGAAGAGAGGCAGGGAGATGGTGAGGTTCTTTCAGCCTACGGGAAAGAGAAAGAAAATCATCCTGTGGAACATGGCAAAGAGAGGCAAAGGGATAGAGAATTTACTCTGCCATAAAATCAATCTTTCTATAGGGCCCATGATTATCACAAGACATAAAATTTTGTTCTCAGCATCTCTTAAATACATTTTTTAGATTTCTTTTTTTCTCCCCAACTATAACTGTGCTTTAACAAGTGATACCATCTCAGCTCTACTGCTTCCTCACTATCACCTTCCTCATGTACCTGACACCTTTGACACCTATAGCAAAATTGCACTGTAGCAAATCAAGGAAGTAAAGACAATAATATAATAACTGGAAAGCATAATTGCCTGTAATTGATAAAGAAAAGAAAGGAAGGTTGATAAACCGGATGTGATTTTCATTTGTCACGTATTGATGCAAAATATCATATTTTTTTCTATTTTTTGTAAGGTTACTTGGTCTGGATTACAGGATGGAAGAAGTGGTGTCAATATTACCTGTTCAGAGATGGGACAGCAGAGCCTCCCTCTTGTAAGCTTGTGTATGTGCATAGCTGAAGGGCAGATTGTATCTGTATGACTCTGTGCATCTGCCTTTTCTGGATTACTTTTCAGCAAAGTTACTCTTTTTTCTGTTCCAACATGGCAAACCTTAGTTTTAGCCAGAATCTATCATGTTCATGGCATACCAGATGTTCTTTTTAGTTGTAGATCTTCACACAATTTCGCAAACAAATTTCCATTTCTTCTCAATACCAATGCATTTAAGTTATAATGCAAAACAAAAACGTTAATCCTGAACATTAATGAGCACTATAGTATGAGTAGCGAGTGATAAATTTATTCCTGTCACTAAAATAATACGGTGCAGATAAACAGGGTGCAGATAAAAACACAAATGTTTTAGATCTCAGCTAGCTAAGTGGTCTTTAGTTCCTTGTGGAAGCAGAAGACATTTATTCAACAAAGAGGATAAAGACAAAATAAATAGCTCCAGAACACAAACACAAGGTCAGTGCTTTCACACATCCTGAATGATTTGACAGTGTTTATTTCTGTTTCTAAACAGTAGATGCATTCCTAAATTAATGGTGACTTCAAACATTCACACAAACATACATACATACATACCCACACACAAGGGGTTTCACACATGCACATATCCATGAATGTTCATGTTTGGAGAAATGCTTATCAAGTTAGAAGCCTGCTTGCTTGCTTGCTTGCTTGCTTGCTTGCTTTCTTTTTCTTTCTTCCTTTCTTTCTTCCTTTCTTTCTTCCTTTCTTTCTTTCTTTCTTTCTTTCTTTCTTTCTTCTTTTCTTTTCTTTTCTTTTCTTTTCTTTTCTTTTCTTTTCTTTTCTTTTCTTTTCTTTTCTTTTCTTTTCTTTTCTTTTCTTTTCTTTTCTTTTCTTTTCTTTTCTTCTCTTCTCTTCTCTTCTCTTTTCTCTTCTCTTCTCTTCTTTTCTTTTCTTTTCTTTTCTTTTCTTTTCTTTTCTTTTCTTTTCTTTTCTTTTCTTTTCTTTTCTTTTCTTTTCTTTTCTTTTCTTTTCCTTCCTTCTTTTGTTTCCTTTCTCTTTTTCTCCCAACACACTTTCTCTTTCCTGCCTGTCTACTTCTTTTCTTTTCTTGTTTCTTGCTAGAAACAGCAACAGGAACTTGAGTACTGTAACTTTTTAGTGTGATTCATTTCACTCAGTTTTAGCCACCCAAGCTCCCTCCAGATGAAGTGCCACGTGGATCTACTGTCTCTTGATCTCCCATTACCTCTGAAAGAAATATGGGAGCTGAGACTCTGTTTACAACAGGAGGCAGATAAACGTGCATACCTACTCCAGGGGGAGAACCAATGTGGACACCAACATCCAGTCAGCTGGGTGACTGCAGATTCTATCATCTGACTCAAACAAGGCCTGCATAAGCTTGCTGAAACAAAGATTTCTAGTGGAATTTGAGATGCCCTGGAGAATCCAAGATATCCATGGAGGATCAGCAGATAAGACTCATGGAAAACCTGTGTTCTTCTAGAGCAAAATGGGGAAATCAGGTGAGAGATCCTGAGGCATTTCATGCTGACATTAGGTGATTATTTCTAGGCAACTGTACTGAATGACTGATCCCAGTGGACTGTACAAGGAGTTTAGATTACAAATAATCCCCCAAGTGTAGCTGTATTAAACTGAATCCTTTGGTTGAAGGCCTAACAGTGCACACAGCAGTGACTTCAGCTGACTAAACACGAGCACCAGAGCTGTATGAGAGTCTCTAAATCATCTGTAAAATCTGATCTTATAGGTTGAACACAAGAGATCAGGGGCACAATAAGGAATCAAGTGTCTAATGGAGACCAGGCATGAAACACCACAAAACTTAAATAAAGGGATGCCTAAGTTCAGGAAACTCAACCCATCCTCCAATTTTTTTTCAGATAAGAGCAGATTTGGTTAGTCTTATTTCTAGTTATGGACAAAATTAACACATTTAAGTCTGACTTTGTAAGAAAGAAGTTCTAAATTACAGAGGCCATATATTTAAACTAATAATATTCCTAGTACTCCTACAGTAGCTGTTAAAGTTTCATAAACAATGTATGTACCTTATAATGCCCCATAAAAGTAGCTTATAACATCAGGGTTTATTAAAAATTCTGAATATTTATATAGATTGAAACATTTTTATATAATTAGGGTGTATTTTATATAGGATGAAGTGGTTTCAGTGGAAAACTTTGCACTTATTTAAACATTTCTTTCTGAAGATTCCAAGTCATTGTACGGCTGTGAATACATCTAAGTTAATAGAATTTCTGTTGCAACACATTACAGATTCTGTTTTTTAAATGATACTTCATAACAAAATGAATTGTTCTGTGGTGTATGAATGATGTGCTATGAAAAATACACTTGCATATCTCATACAAAAATGCTACAATATATTACACTTCCTGATCACAGAAAATTGATTGATTGATATCGTTTATTCTGTATATTAGCTGAACTTCTTCTGTAACATGTTTTATTCACGACAGATTCAGATCCCAAGACAAAAAAATTTTGATAAGCTCTCCTGAACCTTAGTCTCTGAGTTAATCCAAATTGTGACTTTGGGGAAAATTGTATCTTCCACTTTCTGTTAATCTCTAGTCTCTCATTTACCAAAGTTTTCTTCTCTTTTTTATGACAAGATGAAAAAGTTCAGAAAATTCTCCTTCTTTCTTCCTTAAAATCTGTGTTTGTGATCTTTTTGTTGATGTTGATATCTTAACCTTTGATAATATCTGCTTTCTGTGTTTCCTTATCAAAGAGTGATCCTGGGAAAACTGCTTTTGTTTAACCAGGATCACTGACATCTCTCTTATAAAGTGACATTTAAAAAGAAAAAAGGCAAAACAACTTAAAAACTCAAACAAGCAAAACAAACAAACAAAACCCCAACCCCCTCCCCCCTCATAAAAACAAACAAACAATGTCAGCACTCTTCAACAGTCTCAGAGGCAAACTCAGGTCATGTAAATTGTAATACAATTTGCATGACTAAAAGAAGTTATTCATTATACTTATTTTGCAATGTTTCCAGACTTTGGTAACCCATACATTTATCTGTGCCATCGTTTTTTCAGCTCTGAAGATATCCACGTCCCTGATAACAACAGCTGGTAGAATCAACAAGTGCCAAGCCATGGGAGCCCCTCATTGTGTGGTCAGAGCACTTTTCACATCCAGTAAAGGTGAAAACACAATAGGGATGGTATTGCCTGCAGGGATAACAACACAGTGCTTAGTGCCTGGGTCCATGATGTAGACAACTTGGACCTCCCCAGGCAGGAAGCAGTGTTGAACCTACCGGTGTTAATCCCACACAACTGAAAATATTCAGCTTGGATTAAAGGGTTCCCTTCATCCCTGCCATCAATACTAAATCACTTCTCCTTTATGACCATCATGTTTCATAGCAGGTATCCTCTGCTGTGATGATAGAACTGTGTTCTAAAAAATGTATGAGCAAAGGAGATGGCAAATTCAAAAGCACTGAGCCTATGCAATGGAACTCTTTTTTATAAGAGATAAATAAACCACAGATATCTCACTGTCAGAGTATGTGAAAAAGTCGTTCTTTCCATTTACTTTTTCTTCATGCAAAGTTCCATACTTTGTGTGAAAAAAAAAGTAAATGGAAAGAATATTTTATTAATGAATTAGTCTTTCTCCCACTTATTTTTAAATAGCAATGCTGACACTCCTGTACATCCAGTTAGCCAAGCCTTGAGATCTGACAAAAAAATCAGTTTGTCTTAAAGAATTGTTAAGAAAATATTGTTTTCACACATATAGTTTTCTCAAGTTATTGTTACCCAGAGAAGTTGCTGACATCCCATCATGTGTTCAAGGATAATTGGAAATGTTCAAGGCCAGGTTGGAAGGAGCTTTGAGCTTATCTAGTAGAAGGTGTCCCTGCCCATGGCAGTGGGGCTGGAATCAGATGATCTTTAAGGTCAGTTCCAACCCAAACCATTCCATGATTTTATGATTCTATTATTTGTTTTTAAATGTTGTAGATCTCCATAAATTAATATCATCTTTTTATCATTTAAGGAGAAAATTAACAGTGCTAAAATATAACAGAAAGGTGAACTTTAAAGTTCTAACAGAAAGAGGCGTCTCTCTCAAACACAAAGTAAAAAAATAATTCTGCCTTTCAAGACTGTTTTTCTTTGAACTGGATTCTTCATTTTAAAAATCCTTTAATTTCTATTACTTTGTGACATAGCAACATAACAATAGAAGTAGAAGCCCCCTTCGAAGTGCAAGACCATGTATTGGCTCAGGAAAAGTCCATCTGCAACATTCTAAAATTTCAGGGTTTTTTCCGATATCCACAACTTTTCGATATCCACATCTTTAGTTAAGCGTTGTTATAATCATCACTCTTATTTGCTTATCATGTCTACGTCTTTTGCACTTCCACCTCTGGGAAGGAGGCTGGAGTTGGGAATGTTTGGAATAACCCCAGCAGGTGGAGATAAAGAGTAGCGACAGACACGACGTGCCCTCAAACGGCGCGGTCTGGTTTCCATCATCTGGGAGTTTGTGTGGTTTAAGTGACAGCGCCTGACAGAGAAGGATGAGTGATTCCGTGCTCCAACCACTGCCACCGCTGGTCCGCAGCCCCAGCAGACTGCCTGGTGCCTCTGTGCTGGCAGCGCCTTGGTGAATCCCACGCCGGCAGCTCGCCCCGGGACACCAGCTCAGAGCCAGCTCCACTGATTCACTGCCCGGACTGAAGCGCTTCGAGTGACTAACGAGGCAGGAAAATACAGTCTAGCGGCAGTGAAGCTTGCTAAAAACTCCTGATGTCACCAGTGTCTGTTTAGCATTCATTTGTTCTTGCTGGCTGACCAGCATGACTGCCTGGTTGCACAGACAAGGTACAGCAATTTCCTGAAGGCAGCAGCAATTTGAATGCCAGGGAATAGGAATCTTATCTAGGAATAGGTAAATGAAGAACAGACAGGATTTTTAGCTTAAATTTGTAGCTTTAAGTAATGCAGACAGAAGTAGGAATCTCACTGTCCTTTTTCTTTCTGCTCAGAGTAATTCATTGTGGAAGGAGCCAAAGTGAACAATTAACTCTCTCTCACACACATATTGAGTCAGGACAGTCAACAGATTGTGTAACAAAAGACATCTCCTCAATTATGATAACTATATATTGTGTAATAACACAATTTCTTGACTGTGAGAACACCATCATGAAAATATTACCCCACAGCAAAACCGTAGGTCTGAGATCCTGACACATTTATTACTGATTTCGTTTTCCTGAAATCACTTTCTGGGTTCTGAGCACAACCTGGAGTCTTGCATAATGGGTTCTAGAACACACATTATCTATAGCAGCAGCATTACTAGCAGTGCGTGTGCCTTGCCTCTATTTCCTAACTAACTTAAGCTGGGTATTACCCCCCTTTTCATCACTAGCAGCAGGTAATCAGATGAGGCACACGTGAAGAAACTGGCAGGTGTTTTTGCCTCTTTTAACAAGATGTGTAAGAAAGATGTGAGTGTAACACTGTGGTCTTTGAAGCATGACTGCCTATGGTTGAATGACATGGATCTCAAAGACCAGTTTATTTTCAACTTGGAAACAGCCTTGTTTATCAGGCTCCTATTGTCCTGTTGCTAGAGATCTCCCATGATCTAGCAAAGACTCTGGACACTGCCATTCCCTGGACCACAGAATGACTATGGGCTTAGTTGTACAAAACACCAGCTCCTGTACTGGGGACAGTATCTGAGAGGCGGCTGGAGCTGCATCATGCTAAAGGGAGAGCTGCCACTGTTATCATGGAGGAGTAGAATTTGAGACATCCTTCCTTCTCACCAATCTGTTCCATGGAGTGGGTGTGGCATTGAAATGCAAGTCTGAAGTTAAAAAGGTCCTGTGTTCTTTTGAGTGAAAGGTGCACAGTTCAGCATAGGCATCATATAATGCATCCAAGGGGGAGGGAAAATCACGTCAGGATGGTGTTACGTAGGAATAGTTTATTTTTAAAACTTCTCTTTTTTTTTTTTCTTAACATGCAAATTAGTATCCAACTGTTTTATATGGAGAGCGGAATTGAAATGTTGTTAGCTTTTCTTTACTCGCTGTTACCTGAATTTTAGCTTTTTTAGCATATAGGAAAATCTCAGTCCAATGAGAAAGAAAACAGTAAGGATGGACATGCTGATGGAGAAAAGAAAATTCTTTTTCTTTCTCAAACCTTCTTATTCTCATCCATGATTGGTCTTTAGGTTCAAGAATCAAAGAGAGAGGTCACATAAATTATGTTATCCTGTCCTGCTGAGTTCAGTGAGGCCATGTAATTTTATGTTCCCAAGTTATAGGATAGAGTGTCTTTCTTTCATCAATTACCAAATATCTGGGGTTTATTTAATTTAGTATTTTAAGTTATTTCCATATAACACGATAATAAGATCCTGAGTCATCTGTCCTTCAAATGTCAAATTGCATTAGAAAGATTTCAATCTGGTGGTACCCTTAATTGTAGAAGCTTGATAAGGATTTAGTCTTTTTTCCAAAGAGAAAACTGCAACATTTTAATTGTCATTTTTCATCCTTGAAGAAGACTTTTCCTAAAGCATTCAGAGAAAGCACTGAACTACATCACAGCTGTTACCCTTAAGTTCTTAAATTCTCTATATTTTCCTCTAATAGCACATTTTCAGTATTATTCTGTAAATCAGTAGGGTTTATAAAACTAATGTTCTTTCCCAAAATATATGATTATCTTATGAGATCATTAGTAGGGATAAATGTAGTTCCTGCTGTCTCAAGAGTTTCTTCTATTCCAAATATTTTAAATGCAGACGATAAATTCCCATCATTTTAATTTGTGTTGATTTTATGCTTGTACAAGACATTTGAGCCCAGATTTTTCAAATATACAATTTAATTCTCTTTGTTACTGCTTTTATTGTCCATTTTTTCTCAAGTTAGGTACTGTATAACATCAGGGGTATGATACATGATAGTACTGAAATTTATCTTCAAAATACTAATAATTTTGTCACACAATTTTCAACAAACTCGAAAAGCAGATAATTTTCATA
The DNA here is from genome assembly GCA_017589585.1 of Phylloscopus whistleri. NCBI lineage: Eukaryota > Metazoa > Chordata > Aves > Passeriformes > Phylloscopidae > Phylloscopus > Phylloscopus whistleri. The sequence continues at coordinate 6,277,562 of JADMLD010001181.1, read as the reverse complement.
CAATTTTTGTTTCTGTTTTGAATGACAAAAGGAACTGTTTAGTTCTTTCAGTAGTATGAAATTCATATAGCCATCTACATAGACACAACAAACCACAGATCACAACTAATGAAATAAAGCTAAAAATACATACATGGTTTATTTAAAATGTTACAAAGCCCTATAAAGCCTTCAAACCCTGAAGACTCTTCTGCAAATGTTTCTCCCTTATAAGAATGCATTTTTGTGTGTGGTCTTTAGCATTGCAGGAGAGAAATGAAGGTTTGTATTAAACCAGTGTTGTACTTTGAATTCAGTAGTCTAATGCTTTTTAAATAAAAAATAGTCAAGTACATATGTAGACAAGCTGATACTGTACACTTTGTTTATTCTACAAGTCTATCTGTGATCATAAACTCTTGGTAAATATTTGCTCTTTGGAGATTAGATTTAACATACTTGCATTTACTTGCAATTAAAATGTTGCTTTCCTGATGACTGTTGCATGAGCTGCTGTATTTCATCAGTGACATAACGTAATGTAAAGATAAGAGTTAAGTGGAAAGAAGTCTGTTGTGAATATAACCTTGGTCTGTTTCTGAAATCAAGTTTATGACAGTCAGATTTGAATAATTTTTCTCTTCTTCAACCTTATTGCAGTTTGACTCTATCAGATCTCAAATCTGTATTTATTTTATTTATTTTTTTATTTATTTTCTGGTGTATTCTTTTCTCTTTTTTTTCCCTTTAAAATGGCATAATTTTGCAGCCTTTACCATTTTTGCTCAAGAACAAAGGCGCTTTTCTTCTCTCCTCATATGATTTATTGACTATTATGCACCCAACACTTTTAAATTGCTTCCAAAGGCAGTAAAGTAGCAGGATAAATTCTAAGAAACAAAATTCACTTGTTGACTCTAAAAACAGAAAATTCAACATTAATGCTGTATTTTTTCATGGTATATAAGGTTTTTTAAACTAAATGCAAAAAGGTCCTTTTATTTTGCCCTACTGCATCAGTCCGAAGGGATTAGCTTAGTGTATGAGAGATATTTATGATGCAAGGAATACAACAGCCTTTCAGTAGTTCCAAGCCTGTGATGGCAATACACTTTTGCACTTCCTTTCATAGCTTTGTTTATTAAGCTAAAACATGCCTAAAGCAGCCTACGTTGTTACAAACATCATAATTGCACAATGTATATCTGGACCATGTTTTCAGCTGTTTTAGACCAGCTTAGTTCTGCCAACTGCAGTGCAGTTGCTCTGCATATATATTTGGAAAATCTGCACAACACAGGAGCCACAGACCTGCATGCAAACACCTTCCTGCCACCCCAGCCCACGGACACACATGGAGTTGTACCAGGCAGTTCCAAAGAAACTGGTGGCACTGCTAATTCTAGAAACTTCTATTCCATAGAATAAGAAATAAGCTCACAGCAAAAATAAGGATATATTTTAAAAACCCCTTTCAGTAGCAATTTCACATCTAAAATTTAGATGAGGAAACAAAGCTGTTATCACTAAATCTTATTTTTCCCTTTCCTTACAGTTATGAATTCATAATTTCTGCCTCACCATCTTCACCTTTCTCTTGCTTGCCTTCCACTTTTCAGCATTTTTAATAGAAAAAGAGTATTTTCTCACTTCTAAAAAATGTAGTTTACATCTTCATCTGAATTAATTTCTCATACTTTTTCCTGCAAAATTTCAAACTCTTTTCCTCTGTGTCCATGAGTTTGTTCTACTTCTGCCATAAAAATTGTCTATTTTCTTTTCCATTTTCTGTACAACTTTATCATAGACAGTACATTTTATGGGAATCTAAATAAATTTCCTGTCTTTAATCAATTGTTTCTGAAATCCTTCCTGAACCTCTCTTCTGACACTCTATACATACTGGGTGCAATTAATTGGCATGAACAGAAGAGTATTTCTGTGTTGTGCCATAAAGCAGTCATTGTTTTTCCTTTGTTATTTTAATATGAAAGAAATGTATTTATAATTAAGTACTATACAAGTATATGGAAATTCTGTTTATGGTGGTTGCAAATCTAGTGCAGGTTTTGAAATCATTGAGCTATCAGCAGGTAGCAAAACTAGCTGAGATTTAACAATGTGTGAGTTCTTCTCTCCTCCATTGGACAATACAAGCACAATTTCAATTACAGAATTTTTACCTCGTATGAATCTGTGGAATTGCATAGAAGACAGAATTTTATTTTTCTTTGTTTTGCCAACTTATAACAATGAAATGCAAAAATGCATAACTTTTTATAACTGACGATTATCCTGGTTATTACCACAGCTTTTCTGTGAGGATCATCTTTCAGCCCTGCTACCCACTCCCACTGCACTGGAGTCAAACACCCAATGAAACTTGGAATAAGCAACACAAAGATCATGATAGAAATGAGGTAATGAGCAGAGTGAAAGGCCTGATGCAGAACATATTCCCTTGATGAAAAATGTATTGTCCTCCAATTTGTATCATTATGCAGAATCTCCACTGGATAACAAGTAACTTGTCAATTCATAATTCTTTATTAAAAGGGTGGTTGAGCACTGGGACAGGCTTCCCAAGAAGTGGACACAGCACCAAACCTGACAGAGTTCAAGAAGTCTTAGGACAACACCCTTTGGCAAATGACATGATTTTTGGGGTTGTCCTGTGCAGAGCCAGGAGCTGAACACAGTGTTCCTTCCAGCTCAGAAGGAAGTGTTCCTTCCTCAGTGTTCCTTCCTTTGCTCATGTCTTCAGCAAAGACATTGCTCCATCAGTGACACTGAGGAATTTATGGGCTAACTCTCACAGAATTAAAAAGTTCTCACACCTGGGAAAATAATGTCTAAGATGCAATAAGATGCATTAACACAGTGCTCTGCAAATGGGTAGGAATCTAGGAAAATTATGTCTCTTCAAAAAGCAGCAAGCACTCAGTATTTTCCTTCAGTTTGAGACAATCTCCACCCTTTGGGGATTTCCTGCTGCTCATGTCTTCTCCTCTTAACTCAATCAAGAAAGATCTTTTTTTTTTCCAAATTTTGTAATGTGTCATTTTAATTCCATAATTCCAATGATTAAAAAAAAAACCAAAAACACTTTAAATGTTATGACAAGAGTATTTTAAATGGGACCTAGGTTTTTTCAAAATATTTTTCCCAACAGAAATTAGCTGAAATTTTGATCAGCTCTTATGACACAAAGTTCAGGGTGCTTTTCCTTTTAGGGGGATATAAGTGTACCTCTCCCACCTCGGTTTGTTTGCAGATGAACTTCAAAGTCTTGAAATGGTCACTTATATCATTAGCAAAAATCTCTCTCCTACTTCCAGCCCTACCACACAAGGTCAGCTAAAGCATTCATTTTCCTAAACTACCTCCTTATTTTATGTGTATTGCTTGGTCTGCCTGGCACTGTCATCTAATGCAGGATGAATCTCCTGACCTTTTTGCAAGGCCAAACATTTTTCTGTTGCATCGCACAAGGACGCAATTAAATACTCTGCTAAGGATTTCATTACGAGTCCCACTGAACTCTCCGGCTGTACTTAGCTCAATTACTTGAAATTACACCTGTGATTTAATTAACTTGTGGCATATTAACACAAATGGCATATAATATTTCAAAAGTTTATCTTATAAGCCATATTTTAAAATGTTACTAATGGCTACTAATAGGTAAGCAAATGAAAGGAAAAGGAAACCCATTTCTTACAAGCATTCAAAACCTTTTCTCCATCCTTGCTCCTCCCCCTGCCTAAACAAGGAACTTTAAAAAATATAAGTCCTAGGTGTACAGGGTGTCTTTATATTTTGATAAGCTAAATAAGATATGTGCAAGCTTCCCTCCTATGAGCCATAAAATATTTTGGTTAATGAAAGAAAACTTTGAGAAGCACATTTATGCTTGAAAAAAAAATAATAAATTTGATTAGAATTTGTCAATTTGCAATTGCCCAAGCCAGACTTTATCTGATAGCAGCTCGCTGGTTCTTTCTAATTAAGTACATTAAATAAATTGATTGCACCTTTCCTATTTCTCTTAATTCATATGTGCTAAGAATCATTGCAAGAAGAAGAAAAGGGAGGATGAACAGCACTGATGGTATCAATGTTACAGCCGCCTGTCACATCTGCCAAAAAAGTAGACTAAGTTTCTAAAAACTAGTGAGATACATTATAATGAAGACTTAGGGGAGAGAAAGAGTGGAATACTGGCATTTAAACTTCCATACCAGCCCTTGCAGAATTGATGACTGCAAGTGGGTGTAGCTGTCAACTAATATTCTCTGAATAACTCTATTACCTAGGGAAATCAGTGACTCCAGTGAGTTTATATTTTTACCCTCCTGAAACTACTGTACATATACACCATGTCAGAGCTATCAGATTGCATCCTGTGTGATGAACATATATAATCCACCATGCCATCTACCTCTGGGTACAAATCAGGGAGATATATACCCTTTGGGGTAGTGCATTTCTTCTTGAATTTCACTGAAAATCACAGGCCAGCTCTCTTCCATGCCTGGGCATGCATAGCTCAACTTTTGGGTAAGAGAAATCTCCCTGACCCCTGCAGAGGGAGCATCCCTGTGATCTGCCCACCTTCCTTCCCATTGCTCTAGAGGAGCCATAGCACAGTGGGGCTCTACCACTCCTTCCTGCACTGCCTGTCAATCAGCTGGGTTTTGGGGAACATAAATCATTTCCATTTTTAGTTGGACAGCTGGTAGGCTGGCAAAGGAAAAAAACTGCTGGGTTGTTATGCAGCTGTCAGAAATCAAACCATGATATTTTGGTTTTATAGCACAAAGTTTTCCACACTGAGTACCCAGCTTCATATCCATCTACAAACTCCCTGTAATGTCGAAAGCCACCATCCTCTCAGAAGCCATTTTCTCTGGCACTTGCAGAACAAACAAGGCAGGATTTACTCAAGAATCTGTCATGATATCAATGATAGGACACAAGATGGGAGATAGAGTGGATTTAAGGGGTAGATGAAAAAAATAAGAAAATCTTCATGAATCTTCTCAACCCCCAAAAGTTTCACATTCTATTGTGAACAATGTCACAAATTCACCAGGCTATGCTGGCTATCTGCTGCCAAAAGTTTTCTGTTTTACACATCTGACACTGATGTTTCTAACATTGATCTTTCCCTTTGTTCCTCTTTGCAGTATTTCAGAAACATGCTTAACAATCTTACTTATTTAATTAGTCATCTGTCTAGGTACAATTCTTTGATTTATCTTCTGTGAAATCAACCATTTTCATTTCCATCCCCCTGTTCTCTGTCGTCCAGAAAACTGATTCTTAATTTGGAGTGGTTATTTTTTCTCTGTGTGGAGATAATCAAAGGTCAGTTTTAAAATGCTGCTAGATTTTAATGTCCATTTCTCATCCTGAGTACACCACCTTGTACAAAAACCAGCTAGCTGGTTCGAGGCACCCCTGTTAATCTTTTGCACTCATATTTTTCTTCACTATTATGCTAAGTTTTCTGCCACTTATGGAGATGGGTATTTATTTTACTTAGATTAATTTTGATTGCAGCCTTCTTGACGGCATCTTAAGTATTTCCCATGCATTACTGAATCCCAGCCAAATCACTTTAACTCATTTCACATTCATTCAAGTAGATATTGACTAAGTAAAAATAATACTGTAGTGCATTAAAAAGCTTGAACAGTTTCCTTTCTGATTAGTGTAGCAGTGAAAAACTCAGACTATCATAGACATTCCTGTTCTTCTGAGTTTAAAGGAACAGATTTAGATCCCATTTTTTAATCAAACATTTATAGATTTAATTCCTAAAAAATTTGCAGTTTTGAAAAGTTTTACAGCTTTCAGTTTTTCAAATCATTCAAGGACTTCTCATTTAATCTTTTACCTGTGGGCCAAATTCAGGTTTGTCAATAATAATGCTATGTAAAACTTTTGGTCTTAAAAGAATTCACATTCCAAATAGCACCTGCCAGCAATCTGAATCAACAATCAAAGATATTTGAAGAACTATCAGTAATTCAACAATGAATCAACTAAATTGTCTAAATGGCAATCTGAGAAGTGTGATCTACTTATAAGGGTCTCATCTAGTTCTCACTTGGTGTGGAGCTTATGGAATGACCAGGTTTGTAAATCACATGAGTATAATCAGCCCAGATATGTAGATGTGCCTTCAGCCTTTCTGGTCACTTTCTTGTGAATGTGTATTTGCTTGTATTTGCTTTCAGAAAAACAAAAAAGTATATTAAAGAGCCTGTTATGAAAGCAATCTAAATTAATGATTTACATATAGGAGAAAAACACTAAACTAATGGCTTAAGGTATAAATATGGTGGCACAATAGGAAAAATAATTTCAGTTGGAAACTGTATTTTTGTCTTTCCATAAAAGCTATTTAGTCAAACTGAGGTTTGACTAAAGGACGAGGGTTTCCCAGAGAGTTCTTCTAATGAACAGGCTGGTAGATTTGGAAACAAGTTCTTTGACCTTTGGCTAGTAAGTACTACATTGTATTTTGTTTGAGCCTTAAGTAATTTTCTGTACCAAGACAATTCTATGTATCTAATTACAGCATTAGTGTAAAAATTGTTCCAGCTGTCCAGAAGGTTTTGCTATTGGATGATATCATAACCAGGGTGTTATTAAATCTCACAGCAGCTGGAGACTTGACTCCAGGAAAGCAAGAATCCTACAGAGATATCGAGTGTGATGGATTTCCTGTATATCTTTCAGTGAAAACAATTGGGATTTTTTTTAATATGTCATAACATCAACATAGTTTCTAAGTCTACACCATAAGTTGAAACTATTTGAAAATGTGTATGAAGGTAAAACTTGTTGATAACATTTCTTTTGAACTCTAAAAACTGTCACATAGTAAATCAAAATTATGCAATAAATACACGTATTTCTTCTAATTCATGTTTCCAAACATTGGTAGAAATAATGTGCAAAATACATCATCAAAAGAAGTATGCATCAGCATACTTCTAAGAAGAGAGAAAGTACTTTTCCAACTTTATCTGAAAACCACTCTTTTTATGACTGTAGAATATATCCCTCCAATAAAATAATAATGTAATACACAAAGAAGGTTTTAATTTGCATTTAGAATCACATTGAGCAGCTTAAGGCCTTGCAGATTTTTCTGTGTGTTTTATATTCAATCAAGTCAAAGTATAGTCCAGGTGGACAAGGAAATATGCAAGTGGCCATACACTCTGATTTTCATCACCTGTTTTTTACATCTCATGAGACTTGGTGGATTTTTCAAATGTAAGCGCTAATAAGAAAATTATTTTTAAAAAAATAAAAACCTTTTTAAAGAAATCAAGTCACTGCATATGAGTTTGCATGTTGCAGTGCTGTAGGAAGTCATAGTGCCAAGTAAAATACCCATCTCCAAAGCATTAATCTAGTGGAAAAGGGGAGTTTTTACTGATCCTTTCTAACTTCATTTTTACATCTAAATGAAAAGATTTAGACCCTCAGTTTTTCTTTAAGATAATGGAAGACAGATGGGCTCTTGTTTTGTCTGTGAATTAGACAATATAGTAGACCTATTCACTAACATGAATTAGTGGATTATATAGTCCTGATATATTTATGCTGATATATATTAATGTACAGTGTTAGATTCTTGGCTTTGCTTTCAGAATACCAACACTAAATTTTTCCAGGAAGTTTTACTTTTCTTATCCTATTCCCAGACTCCTATCCATAGATCTTTTCTCTACATCCACAGAGACACAGAGAAACTTGGAGTAAAAATAGTTAGAGGCCAGAAAAATAAAGTTAGGGAGGGATGGGAAAGCTGATTTTGCCAAATTTAGACCCCATCAAAACCCCTTGGGTTCTGTATTGCAAAACAGATCTGGAAATTTCTGAGTACTGGTCTGTTTTGCTGTTTGTTACATTTTTTTCTTCTTTTTCTTTTTTTCTTTTTTTTCTTCTTTTTTCTTCTTTTTTCTTCTTTTTTTTTTTTTCGTTTCTCTGGTAACTCCAGAAACCGAGAAAGGATTGCTTTCAGGCAAGAAGCACTGCTTGCTAGAACAAGTCAACATTAAGAAGGAATACATACTCAAAGCTAGAAAAAGAAGGCAAGTAAAAATGGTATTTTTGCTTGGCAAGCTGGGGAGTTCTAACTGGTCTTTTCTGTGCTCTGACAAATTTCAGTTCTTAGAAGCCTTTTACTCAAGAAGTGGCCAACGCTCTTCAGTCCAAATCAGGATAGTGAATGTATATGTTCATGTTCAGGAGTGGACATTACAAGCAGTCCTTTTTGAAACATCTTCATCTACTTCATAGAGGAAAGATTGATCAATGTTTTACAAGACAAAAGCTTTTTTGCTTTTTCTACATGGCCCTTGGAGGAGCAATATGTCCAAGAACAATTCTATAAAATTATATTTTTTCTTTAAAAATACCACAGCATATCCTACCATGACCACCTTCCTTTCCTGAGATCCTAAATTAAAAAAAAAAAAAAAAAAAAAAAAGGATTTAGAGCAGAGAGGTTAGCCTGGACATCCCAGGAAAAAGAACATATGTGTGGAACAAAATTTTAAACTTATTCTGGAATCCAGGATAATGTGTAGCCATAGTGCTCCAGGTAAATCCTGATCAGAGTTATAAAAACAAACCTGTTCACTTTCCCTTCTGCACTCCACCTGGAAATGATCTTTCTAATGTCCATCTGGAAACCCTGTGTTGGCACACACCTCCCTTTTAACCAAGTTTGGGTCTTTGCAAAGAGACTGATTTATGCATGAACCCATGGTTGTAAAGAATTTCACCTACATTTTTTTGTAGAAATTTTGACATTATAGGCTTTCTGCTGGTAATCAATTTCTTTTAGCAAACTTAGTTGATCACTTAGAGATTATGAAAAAATAATTCAATTAAATCAGTTTTGGTTACAGAAATCCTGCTGAGATTTGTCCTTTCCTTTTTGCAGTCATACACTAGGCTGGAATTTTACTGAATCAGCTCCAACCTGTGCTGTACACCTTATTTTTCATGATGTAGCAGACATATTTCTATTATTATTCTGTGAAGAGCATTCACCTATGACCTCAAATGCAACTGCTCATCAGAATCCTGCTTCTGAGAGGAAATTAACCCTACTTCTGCAAAAGAATTGCAGTTAATTTAAGGCTTAACTTTCAGAAGTTCTACCTCCATGGTAGAAATAGAATGGAATTTGCCAAATAAGCACAAGTTTTCCATATGTGATGGATGAGGACTAGATATCTAAGCAGATGAATATGTAAATACAGATAGAAAAAAAGCCAGCCTCCTCCCACTCTGAGGAGGTATAACATACCAGCTGCACCCCTCATTTCTGCCTTTCTGATTGTTCACATCTTGTACTAGAGCTAGAAAATGTCTGGTCAAATTGGGATATGAGAAAGGAGCTGTACACCAAAGCTGGTGTACCTCACCAGCCATGGAGATTTGCCCAAAAATGTGATTCACAGAAGTTGATTTAAAAACCAATAATCATCTTAGATTAATCATTTTTAAAAGGACAATATTTTGAAAAGAATTGTCATTGACTGCAGTTGAAAGGATTTCAACTTCACCTAGATTCACCAGGAGTTAGTATGTCTGATCAGTGTTCCTCATAAAAGCTGAGAATGTGAATTCTCTTCTTTTATTTCTCTAGCTTAGTGGTCAGCACACTTGCTCACACTGTGCCACTGAGGTTATCTTCAATTTTACATAAGAGAATCTGAACCAGAAACTAGGGTAAAAGCTCTAGCAATTAGACAAGAGAGTATTTTTTTCTCAAAACTGTAGGTATAAAAGAATTATACAGGAACTGCAGGAATAAGCCTGTGTGTTAATTTCATATCAAAAGACCACATTTTTTGTAAGCTTTCTCCCATTTCATTAAAGAGTGAGAAGTTCCACCTTATTGGGGAATTCAAGACAAAAAAAACCCCACAGTATATGGTAAATTCAAGGAGATTTCTAGGGCCAGGGAGGATCATTATACCAAGACTGATGCATAACATTACCCTGCCCTAACCCAGTTCTCTCTCTTTGATTAAAGACAATGTGAGAGTAGGATCCAGCCTAACTTTTTATTATTTTTTTACCATTTCTACCACAAAAATATGGAGGATCCAGCATTGCCTTTGCTAGTTTGTAAAAATAGTCAATTTCCTCTCCTGTAAAGAAAGCAAGAGAAATGAAGAATTCTTCTGTCTTTTCCATGTTAATATTATTGTAATATAATCCACCATGTCTGGCTATAAAAGTAGCTTGACCATCGTTAACTCTCATTTCTTCACTAGAAGAATAATCATTTTCCTGTTTCAAGGTTTTTTGCTAGTTATTAATCACTCATTTCCATCTGTTCATACTAATACCTCTTCAGTGGTTAAATGTGATTGATTTGAAACAAACTTTGCAGAAAAAAAAGGTATTGTTAGAGTTCAGTTGTCTTATACACTGTTTCAAGTGCAGCCATGAGCTGACATACACATAAATTGTTTTGATTATTTCCACTGTGCTTATCTAAATTTGTCGAACTATTTAAGCAGATGTGTTTGACTAACTCTTTGTATTTCCTTATTCTGGCTTCTATAGCTACACATATAAATCTCTATGTCCTTATATATGACATTACATATGACATTATATTTAACATTATATATAACATTTCTGAATGTGTTCACCACTAAATGTAATGCTCTTGGACACTGGGCACCTGCCAAATCTTGTCCCAAACTTATACCAACTGGGCTCACTGAGGATGATGTTTTAAGTGCATTTTCCCAATCAGCAATGTAAAATGCTTCCCTCCTCCCTAGATTCCCCTACCCAGTAGCTCAGCAATTAGAGTACAGGCTCTTGAGGTAGGCAACAGGAGCCTCAAATATCCCTTGTTGGTCAGTGTGTGGAAGTTTAACCATGAGGCAATACTGCTTTTAGTGATGAGGTGCTCTCAGGCGTCCTCTGTGATGAAACTATTTTGCACAGGACATATGTTCTGCTCACCCTTCCTGTTACATGGGACCCACACACCGGGATCCCTGATCCCATTGTCACCAGTATGTCACATCCTCCAACAACAAAAGGATGTGTCTTTCCTTAGCAGGCAAGGCAGGTATTTACTCGTGTAGTAGCAGCTATGAATTTTATTTCATATTTCTTTCATTTTAGCATAAAATAGCTTGCTGCTGTGGTTTACTGCCTGTGTCTTAAGTCCTCCTTGCTATAGCATTCAACATTTCCAATCTAGTGCCTTTAACTGCCTGGTAAGGCAACAGGGCCTCCAGCTGCAGTGGAGGGAATCTAAGGCAGAAGGAGTCAAGTTTGCTTTGTCAAATAAAGTCTGCAGTAGGAGAAAGAAATGATCTTTGGATTAAGTGGGACATAATTATACTATAGAAAATCTGTCCAAAAGTTCTTGTGTCCCATTTAGCTTTTCCCAAGGCCTGTCAGTGATTCAGATCACAAAAGGAATATTGAAAAACAAAATATTAACAGCACAAAATGCAGTTAATTGAGGATGCAAGAAAAGCTTTATCTGGATACTTTGGACTACGTGTGAAAAACAATTGCCTTTTTCACTATGATTTAACTTAACTCCTACAGCAGCTTTGTATTGACACAAATTCCTTGATAATTCAGTCTTTTCTTGTCTCACCATAGGTTCCATAATTTGTTCCTGTGAATTTAAAGAGTGCACGTTGGGTTTAGTGTAGATCTATCTACACCAATTGTTATGTCTTGCTTCTTAACTTGAATAAATATGTTGTTCTCCAGAATGGCAATCAGAGAAGTAAGGTTGATATTTCATGCAGGTTGCAAAAGGGCTGGTTCGCCCTGTTTGTTCTTTGCTAGTTAAATTATGTTCTATATACTAGAGTCATTGAACTTGGTAAAGCCAGACTACTTATCTCTTCATAGTAAACACAATATTTTTTTTTCTGATCTCTCCAGTGGCTTATTCCCATATTTGGACTAATTTTAACATTTACTACTGGTTTGAGAGCTTTTAACTTCTATACAATAATTACTATCTTTTCCCCAACAGAAAAATAAGAAAAACTAACTTTCTGTTACTGTTTTCTAGTTAATTTTGAATTTTTCTTTGTCTTTTGGCTACAGGAAACCTTTGGTATACAGAAGCAACACTTAGTGAATCATGTATTTCCTGACATGCAATCAGATAAACTATTGACTGCCCCTTAACTCAGCACACATGATTTACACTATTTCACTCCTGTTAATTAGCATTGATGTACTAATGAGATGTTCCTTAGCCTGAAACAGAGTCTGTAATAAAGCACTGCCCCATTTCAGTGGTTTGATTCCATATTATGACTACAAACGTAATCTTGGTGTTGTCACCAAATAGTTGACCAAGTTAACTGGAGTTGGGGTAATTAATGGCATGTGTGCAATAATGGATCATCATCAACATCTAAGCACAGTGATGCAAAGGTGCTGCAAAAGCTGGGAAAGAGGCATTAGAAAGAAATCTAAAGGGCATCTATTTTTTATGGAAACCAAAACTGTCCCTAGTACAGGCCTTGTACAAACACCCACAAAGGGGTGGTCCCCAAATAACACTGCTCATCTTCTACTTAAAGACATAAATCCTATTGCTTCAGTCTTTGGGGATGATCTGAAAATAGAATGCTTTGTTAATCAAGATATATGATGGGAGGAGTGCATTTCAACCTATAGGTGTTGCAATTTTGAAGCACAATTCTCTGTGAAGGTGACAGTGTTCTGCTAGACGTAGTTTTACAGAAATATTTTTCAGTTAGTTTAGAAAATTCATGTTAAATTAAGGCTTAAAATACAAACTGTCTCAAGCCTGGAAAAAATGTAAAGCAGAAATTAAAACATATGAGTCTTGGTGTTTAGATACAAGATCAGTCTTTTGATAATATTCTGCAGTGTTTTTGAAAATATCGGTTTCATCCTCACCAAAAAATCTGAACCTTCAATAAGTGCAACTTATCTGAAAGTTTTGTTTTCAACTGTTTTGAAAGTAAACAGTTAGTAAACATAGGCCCATGGGGTTTTTTCCCCCTCTGTTTCATCAGCCAGATAATTTCCAAATTGTTTATCATCATCCATTAAAACAGAAATGATCAGCAACTGCAGTTCTCTTATTGCAGTTAATATAAACTCTCTCAAACCCAGCTTTCTTTTTTTAGACTACCCCAAGTTTTGTCCAATTGATTAACTGCACCCAGCTGATAAGAAAAAGAGTAATTTTATTTAGCTGGCCCCACAGCTTCCTGTACTAATTAACTAAATCTGCTATATTAAATATTTCCATAGTGGGAATTCACAATATGTTTGTAGTAAGGCATAGCTTCAGAAGTTTAGTGGGATGTTGAATTATTTACCAACACTGGAGGTTTAATTTTCATGTCCATTACCAAGTTAGTACTTGGGGAGAGCATTTTCCAGACCGTTCAGATGGAGATTCTGTAGGAGAAAAAAAGATCTGGACATGCACATAACACCCAGTATCATACAGTCTTTATCATAAACATTATCTGCTGGACAGTTGCAAAGTTTGGTATAATTATAAATTAATAGATAGACTAATTGTAGCAGAAGTAAGCTAAGATTATTTGTCAAAGATGAAAATTAAGGTAGTGGTTTCCAATAGATCATAAATTTTGAATGCTTTTCTTTTTAGTTACTGAAGTTTTCCCAACTTTTACTGGTTAACCAACACCAACAGAAGTTTGGAATGGAGAGTGAGTGTCAAGAAAGCTTCCATTTTTCTAGTACATTTGTTCTGTATTTTGGTTGCATAGTCTCCACTTGGAGTGGGGTTACTCCACTCTGGGTAATTGACTTAATCCTTTTGGTTTTGTTCTAGTGCCTCCTCTGACTGTCCCTGGACATCCCTGGAAGGCCAGTTGTCAGAAGGCAACTGTTCCCCCCAGGAAGCCTGATCTCTTTTCCACCTGGAGCATAAAAGTGAACACACAAAAATTGCAAACAGCTGATTGTTAGGAGGATGAGATGCTAATTGCTGCCTGTCAGAAGAAATGGGTGTCTGGTTGGGTAAGTTATCTTTCAACCTTTGTTTGAAATATATCTGCTAGATATAATTCTTCTCTACTGTGCAGTGGTTGCACAGGTCCCCCACAAAGATTCAGTCTCAGCAAAAAGACAGCAAGTTAAAAGCAGTGTCCTCATGCCACAAGGCTCAATAGGATGTAAAATCAGGGTCAGATGCACAATAAATATTTAATATGAACACACTCTGTGTTGCCACATAGACAACACATACATAGATATTATACACATATTATATGCGTGTATATTGCTCTATTGTATTATATACACTTCTTCATAGGTGTGCCCAATAATTTTATTAGTTCAGATGAATAGAGTGGTTCTGAAGCAAGCAGCTGAAAAGTATCCAAATTGGTTAATTTCAATGAGATATCCTATCTGTGAGAGCAATCTGAATTCCTTGAAGATACTAAAGGAGAAGGTATATTCCAAAAATCAAACCAAATCACACCTAAAGCAAATTCAGTTTATGAGTTCAGATTAAAACTGGTTTGAAATCAATATTCATTAAATCCATGGCCAGAACATGGATCCTTTGCACCCTCTGGTTCACTTTAGAGATCTTTTTCTAATAAGGCCACATTAGAGGCAAAAGTAAACATGCAGTGACTCAGTCAGAAATACCTTTTTGATCTGGAATCATAGAATGGTTTGGGTTGGAAGGGACTTTTAAAGACTATTTCTCCAAGCCCCCTGCAATGAGCAGATGCATCTTCAACTATGTCATGTTGCTCAAAGCCCCAGCCAACCTGACCTTGAACGTTTCCAAGGAAGGAGCATCTACCAGCATCTACCAGCTCATGTTCCAATGTTTCACTACCCTAATTAATAAAAACAAAAATCCTCTTTTTATCCAGTCTGAATCTACCCTCTTTTATTTGTAAACCATTACAACTTGTCCTATCACTACAAGCGATCTTAAAATGTCTGTCCTCATTCCTTAAAAAATCTCCTTTAGGTACTGGGAGGCTCTTATAAGGTCTCCCAAGAAGACACCTTTCTCGAGGCTGGACAGCCCCAACTGTCTCAGTCTTTCCTCACAGGAGAGGTGCTCCCACTCTCTGATTATCTCATGGTGCTCCTCCAGACTTGCTCCAACAGTCTTTCTTGGACTGAGGACTCCAGAGCTGGATGCAGTACTCCTGGAACAAACCAGAGAGAAGAAGGAGGGGAACATCACCACCCTCAATCTGATGGCCACACTTCTTTTGGTGCAATCCGTAATACAGTTGGTTTTCTGAGATGCAAATGTATATTGCCAGCCCAAGTCCAGTTTTTCACCTACAAGTCCTTCTCTGCAGGTCTGCTCTCAATCCCACAGCCTATATTATCCCACAGCCTATACTCATACTGGAGGTTGCTTGACCTGTGTTCAGGGCCTTGCACCTGGCCTAGTTGAACCTCAGTCACATGTGTGCCCACTTCTTTGTCTTGCCCAAGTCCCTCTGGATGGCATTCTCTCCCTCAGGTGAGTAAGCCACACCACTCAACTTGGTTTCTTCAAATTTGTTTTTTTCTGCAGAAGAAATCTGTTGAGGGTGCAATCGATCCCCCTGGCTGTGTCACTGATGAACATATTAAACAGTAATGGTCCCAATACCCCCCAAAAGACACCACTCATTATTTTTGTTCACCTGAAGACTGAGCCATTGACCATCAGTCCCCAGATGTGACCAGGTACAACATCTTTGGCCTCTCATTTTTTTTTTCCTCAAAACCCCTTTCTATTCTTACAAGAAAAGCTAAAATATGGTTGTTTGTGTCTGCAGACAGACAACCCAGTACATACATTAAAAAGAATAAATATGGATCTCTGTACATAGTGTATGTGAATAACTCAAAGCATATTCCTTTCCTAATCAGTCTTTATCAATAATAATATAAAACAAAAAATGCTGATGATCCAATTACTTCAGTATATGCTTCAATTTATACTGTTCTGCTGAGCCTGTCATTAACAGCTCATTAGAGCAACTTTCATGTCAGATTCCTGGTAGATCTGGAAGGGGAGTTCACATCAGCAAATATTGCTCATGCAAGTGAGAGCTGCAGAGTAAACCAGGGAGGAAATTCAGCAGTTGCACCTTTCAGTTTTCATGCCACCAATAACCAGCTCTGCACAGTTGCGTTATTTTGACACACTGCATTTAATGATACAGTATTTCACAGGAGGTTCACATGCCCCTTCACAACCACTATGAAATATCAACTCCACATGTTTCAATCAGGCCATATGCTGTTGAAACAAGCATAGAAAAAAAAGGTATATTACAACGTATTCCTGGGAGGCTGACAAGCACGTCTGGACTTAAAGGGACATGTCTTCAAGACAACAGGCAAATATTTATGCCTTCAAAGTTATAGCACATTTAAGGCAAAACCAAGAAGGTTTTTGTTAAGAAGGACAGTCTTTAGACAGCAATCATACCAGCAACAAGATCTCTAAGACTTCTATAACTTTAAATCGTTCAGAAAAGCACAGACTTTAATTTAAAAAAAATTATCACGAAAAAAAGAAAAACAACAGCTTCCTTTTTTGTTGGTTACATTAGCTGCCTAGATTTACTGAGACAGTAACACAGTCGTAGCAGGCAAAGCAGAGAAGAGATGATGTAGGGAGTACAGCCGTAGGTTGTCTCTGAAAGCACCAAGCTCTTCCTAAAAATCTGTGTCCTTCAGGATCACTCTGTCATCCAGAAAGCATTATGTGTGCCTTTCTGTGTACAAGCAACAGATCAGAAATGGCAAAAAAAGATTAGAGGCAGGCAACCTTTCTATATATTTAAGCCCATCATTGGCTTTAGGAGGAAAGAAACCCACACTATTTTGGACAATGCTCTTGTGTTTTACAAAAGTGAATGAGGGAGGGAGGACAACTTGGACTCTACCTGTCTAAACTGTAGGATAGACCAGAGAAGGGGGATAGAGAGGTCAGAGGGACCCTGGGGACCTTGAAGTCATTACTCTTGACTTCTAATTTGTGTACGCCTTGTGGCGTATGTCAAGAGGATGTGATTGGCCTTTGTTTCTTTTATCAGCAGGGTTGCCCTGCGGCCTCCCTTTAAATGAAGAGGTATAATCTCCATGGGGCAAAATGAAAGCCAGCAAACTTCCTGCCAAGAACCAGACAAGGAGAAATGGTTTCTGGGCCTTCCTCTTTGGGACATACGCCAGGTGAAACATTTTAGGATTTCTCCACCATTTACATAAACACATCTCTCTTGTTTTCTTAATCATAGGAGGCAGGGAGTGTGGGTTTTTTCCTTTACTTCTGTGTTTTTCTGCTGGTTAGGAAAATAAATTGCCATTGCTTTACATACCTTGGTTGTTCAGCTTTAGGATTTGTCTTCTGAGAGCATGGTAATAATCATAGCGTTTTCTCACCAGTATTGTATTGCACAAGTGCAGCCAAATTTTACGGTTTCAGAAAGCATTAACAGGCCAGGCCAAGAGGCACTTTTGACTTTGATTTAATATGAAATTTTTACATTGCAACCCCAGCTCTTTGCATCATTACTATCATTATTTGACATGTTTTATTTTTCACACTGTCCTCAGAAAGGTACTCTCCATGGCCCCCAACTCAGATCCAGGGAGGCCAGTCAATCAACAACATGTTTGTGCAAGATGCAGTATTATTAACTGTATTTCATAAATCTTAGATGTGCAGACCTAGTCTAAACTCCTCCTTGTTTCTTGCTGGTATTTTCCTATCTTTTTTTTCCCCAGTAGTTTGCAAAGTATTTCCTGTTTAATACTCAGTCAATTATTTATAGAAGAATACAGAGGGCACAACATTTAACATGCCGAACAAGGACAGATTCCCTGCTTAGAGCAACTTTGAACATCAGGGCTCAGTCATGCTGTGTAGGCACAACTGAGATTGTCATGCTTTGACAAGATAAAATTGCTCTGGAGCTTCAAGGCACAGAAAAGGACAACACCCTGCTCTACCTTCCTTTTGGAAATTCCAGACTGTTTCTTCACTGCAGCTGACCTATTCTTTGTAAGATAAGGAAAACAGTTTATTCTTCCCTTCTTCCTATCCCACACAAATCCTTCACTAATCCTACTGGAACAGTTTTTCCCTAGATAGAAACCACGAGGTGAAAATTTTTAAACAGCAACCATATAGTACGGGGACCTGTAAAGAGCAGTCACCACCCAACTTAAACACATGTGAAGGCCACAGTTCTTCTTCCTGCACAACTCCTAGGAAAGTACAAGGAGCTGAAAGTTAAGGAAAACCTACTAAACCATCATAAATACAGCAACCCCATCTCTGTGTCTTTAGAGCAGTATAATGAAGGATACTTCCTAGTTTAACTTTTGTGCCATTTAGAAAAGTAAGTTACAAAGACATACCAACAAGAACAAAGAAAAGGCAAATCTGGAACTGAGGAAGAAAGACTGGCAGAGAGTGAGGTCTACTCCAGTGGCTCTGACACATGTAAAGCTGTGGCTTGGAAGAAAGCTAGAATTCTCACGCAGTGAATAGAAATGTCATGGTAAGAGGAGATTGGGGAGAGGGTTCCAGGCATACCAGCAGTGAGCCTTTAACAAGGAGACCTTTGCAAGTTAGGCCTCACCACAAACTAATCTGAGAAGATGTTTGAGGAAAAGATATTAATTACACACATAGGTACGTAGAAAAGAGCTTAGTTTCTAAAGAAAACATACCAGCTTCTTTCTGACTACGACATGATGCAAATACCACAATGCGTCTCTAGAGGATATGTTCAGTCAATGCCCAACATGGCACTAAGAAAATATAATTTATTATTGTTGCTATTTCTATTACAGTAATTCCACTGGGAATTAAAAAAACCCACAATTTAGAGGGATTTTTCTGTTTTTTGCTTGTTAAAGTTTAGTGCGAGTCATAGCTCCAGAGAAACCTTTTGGGATTTCAGACATAACGACTTGTCAGTCCTTCTGCATGAGAAACTAAAGTTCTGGTACAAATAGTGGCTTGTCTCAATTTCCTATCTGGATAACTTTATCATTATGCATGAACTCTGAGCATTAATTTTTTATTTGTTTATTATGATACCAGGTATCTCACATGAGGCAAAGGATTATTTTACAGAACATTGGAGAGCAGTGCAAAATTTAGAGGTTTTAAAACCATAATAAGTTATTATCTTTCCTTTGTTGGTTAAGTTGCTAAATAAAAACAGAACACCTCTCTTAAGACAACACAAAATTCAATTTACTAAGTTTTCTTGTAAAAAATAGATATTTCCCTTCATGGTGGGGGAATCTAGTCAGCTTACAATGTTCAGTGATTTGTAAGAAGCTGCAGAAGAAAAGAAATTCAAATTGTTTTTCATCATTTTTTGCAGACATTACATTTTTCTAATTCAGCCTGAATTTTCAAAAAAATTGGTCTTGTCCAAATGTATTTTTGACTCACCATACCTCCTAAAAACACAGGTAGTTCCATTCTGTACACCCTCTATAAGACTGAATAGTAATCTGGTCAATGTGTAATTATTTTTTACAATGCTAGTGGAATTGAACATATCACATCAGAGAACTCCTCTCCATAGACTACTAGCTTTGCAAATTATTCTACAAGTGCTGAAGTCTAAACAAAAATGATCCAACAGGGTTTTTTACCTCTAATATGAAATTCCTCAATCATTAAACAGCATGGATAAATATTAAGCACTAGAAAAAAAAATCAGGACCCATGATCCTCATAAACATTAAAATAGGGAGTTATTGAGCTCTGAATCCCTGGCTCTGTTGGTGTAGCTCAGGAAAATTTAAATTTCTTTCAAAATGACGAATAATGGGTGCACATGTTGTACAGCAGCACATTTTTTTGGTTGTTTTGGTTTGTTTTTTTTTTTTATATGGCCCTTGCAAAGTTTGCAGTTGACAGTATCTAAATCTAGAGCAATTTCTCAATGATTTTGTCTAATCTGTGCTTCAGCCATGGCTGAGATTCTTGGGGAGTCATCCAAATTTTTTTCCCTTTGTCTGCTGCAAGGTGCATTTTCATGCAAACCTATTCAGCTGGCATAGACATTTCTTAATTCCTTCCATAATCAGCAGCTTTTGATGCAAAACAAACACACAGAATAAAGGATTACAGTTTCATTAGGGCTTCATTGACAATAATTGTGTAAGGCTCAGGCTGCAAGAAGGGAAAGAAGCCCACTTTTGTAATGTTATCAAGAGAACCAATATAAACTTCATTCTTTGTTTGCTTGAGAATAAACAATTTAAGAATAGTTAAGCATGTGGTGCCAAGCTTACTAATGTGAGTAATTTCCTCAATTTGTTATTTCTGTGATATGCTAAGCACCTGAAAAATACTTCCTGTTTTTTGCCAGCATTGTCCCTCTCTCTCTCTCTCTCTCTCTCTCTCTCCCTCTCTCTCCCTCTCTCTCCCTCTCTCCCTCTCCCTACAAGTCACACAGAAGAATAAGAATAATCTGCTCCTTTCCACAAGTGTCCTTTTGGGCTTTTTGTCACCAGTGCATGAAGAAATGCATTCTGTGATTGACCTGTCTTGGTAAAGTTCCATAGTCAATAATTTCCTATAAAAATTATTTGTGAAAATGCCAGTTTATATTCATACCAGAAGCATGATAGTTTGAGCAGTTCTGCTGTCCATAACTGTGGCTTTATCTCAGTAGAAGAGATGTGGTCCCTGAAGTAGGCTTCAAAATACTAAGGGCTGCATGGCTTCAAGTCAATTCCACTATGTACAAACAGTTTGTTTTGCTGCCATCAGCGTAAGTTCCATGTATCACCATTCTGCTGCGCTTCCATTTTCCAGGTAGTCTAAGATACAATTAAACTAGACTAATCCTGAAGAGATAAATATGTGCCTGATAATACAACAGGGGTGAAAATCAAACGTCAGATTGTGCTGACAAAGAACAAAACCAGAACATTTCACTCAAAGCTCCTTCTGTAGCAGTCAGAAACTACAAAACAAATAAAATGATCCCCACATTCTGAATCAAACTTGAATTTTGGCAAAGGAAAGAGGTAATCAAACCTTTCCTATAGCTCCTTCCTATTATCTACTAACCCCTCTGATCCAGACACACACTCATCATGCAAATAACCTGGACTTCTTCATTAAAACTGCTCTGGTGGATTCTGGCATTGTCAGATGCCCTCAAGCCATCAGCCTCTGGCCTTGAATGGGGACAGAACAACTGATAGAAAGGTGAACATCTCTGATGCCTACTTTATATTTGTTTGACCTCCTCAAGGCTTTGTTTATACCCCTTCCTTTCCTAGTGAGAAAATTAAAACTCAACGCCATCAAGATGTCATTAATTCATAGCAATAACTACACACTAGAGAAGACTCCTGGGTCTTTCTTCTCACTGCTGTATGAAGAAATATTTTTGTTGAAAGCTGACCTGTTCACATACTGTTCCACTTTATGGCATCAACTTTTGAGCAAATTGAAAAAGAAATGAGTGAGTTCAATGCAGGTGCCTGGCTCACTCATAAGGCAAGAGAGAATACAGTGAAATATATACAACTGTATAAACATTTGGCATTTGAGGTATAATAAAATTAACAGTATTCAGCAGTAGATTTCTCAGTCCATCTTCACTCTCTCAAACAATTCTTGAGCAGACATATTTTCAGAGGAAGAACTTGAGAAAGATTTAAAGAGGGAGATGATGAAAGCCAGCCTTTTTTTATATGTTTTGGAGATGTATTCCTTCACAAATCATAAGCTGTGCATAACCAGAACCTCTGATTTACCATAGCATGCATTAAAAGTGTGGCTGTAATTGAAGATAAGAGTCTATTATAGGAAAAATTGTCAATGGAGAGAGTAATTCATACAGAAGAGAATCAGGAAGGGACACTGCTGGAGGAAGAGACTTGATGACAAGGGAAATAAGAACAAATGACTACCCAACAAGTAAGTAAATTTGTAAAAATGTGTAAATCAATCTATGATGAAGTTGCAGGAAATTCAAGGAGTGTTTTTGAACAAAACAGCCTCTTTCTGTTTGGCCTGAGAGCTTTCCTGTTAGAGCCAGGTCAGTGAATACACTTTATCTTGGGAATCCATTAAGCGAAAGAGTAGAGGGCTTTCTGCCTGCCAAGGAAAACCTAAACTATTTATACTTGACAAGAGGGAGTAAGAAAATCTTATGGAACAAGGCATTTTTCAGGGATTTAAATGACTCTGTATGGGATTCTATGATTTACAGTTCTGCCACTGATCTATCACATGACCTTAGGCAAGTCACTTCACCTTTATGCCTCAGTTAACCTGTTATACTGACTTAATAACACTGAGCCTTACTGGGCTTCAGGATGATGAAATATTTCTTTCATACAGCTAAATCCCCTCTGTGATGTGAAAAAGACCCCTCACCAGTGATTAATCCAATCTCTTGTTCAAAATGAGCAAATGTACTTACATGTTAGAAAAAAAATAATTTCAAACTTTAACAATCTGATTTTTTATTTGCAATCTGAAATAACAACTGGTGTGGAAAGGTTTGATTAAAAAGAACTGTGAGGGTTTCCTAATGTGAGTCAAGGAGTGGATGTGTGGGGATCTCAGTGGTAGGGAAGGTGCATATAACAATTTGGAGTCCCTTTGCATTCCCTGCAGCATGCCTCTGGCTGTAGGAGCCAGAATCTAGCCCTAAATTAATAATTAGCACTTTCAGTTTAAGCTCTCCAGGAAATGTCATGAGGACAGACAGAAGCAGTAGAAAATGTTAGTGGGCAGTGTAGAGAGATAAGTGCCAAGAGATTTAAACCCTGCATTCTTGACAAGCCAGAACAGAATATCAGGATTTAAATAACCCACTGGCAAGACCTTTCACATCAATTTGACTGTGGTGGGAGGATAAACTCTACAGGGATGGCCTGTGAGTGTCTTCACAGGTAATAAGAAAGAGGTCCTGGCATCAGCATGCATGTGAGTACAGAATGGGCTAAAACCCCTGTATTTGCAAGTGGCTAAAATCACATATATCAGGTTTTGATTTCTCTTAGCTGTGTATGCATTTTGAATCTAGCTGAAGAAAGCAGAGCCCCAAAACTTTCTGATCAACATGAAGAAAATAGGTGAAATTCAGCAATAGAAATATCACAAATTCTCTTTTAAGGCTGCTTGTAAAAATCTCATTTTCCAGTACAATTTGGCAATATATTTTTCTTTTAAGATAATACTGCCAATGTTCACTATGACACACTATGGACACATATTTGATGAAGGCCCAAACAATTTTATATACATAATTAGTCCCAAGAATGACATTTTTATTGCAATTACATAAAACTAACCACTTCCTCCTACAGGTATATAATAAAATTAAATTTTAAAACATCAACCACAAATGAAAAAAAATTGTTTTGAGTAACATATTTTGCAAATATCCTGCAAGTAATCCTAAATAAATAGGCACTCATTTTTGCTTGCTATTTCACTCCTAGGTGTTGCCACTGAGTCAGTTGTAGAATATTTGATCTATTACTAACACATCTATTAAACTAAAAATACATCTTTTATAATTTATGTGTGAATAACACTATTAAAATGTAACCTCTGGCTTACTCCTTGATTTCTCAAGTTCTATAAGGTAAGGGAAAATTTTTTGAGATGAATTTGTGACCTAGGTTTTTTTGAATATTGCATCAGAATAGGCAGTAGTTGACACAGAAATTATAAAGCTGTGCATGAAAAGCTGGAGTAGAATAAAAAAAGGTATTCCCATGCTTGGAAAAGGTATAAATCTGATAGACCAGAATTTCATACAATTGTGTGTGTGTTTGTATCTGTCAGTGTACATGTAATTAAATTAAAAATATACAATGTATGCACGTGTACAAATATATGTATACTGTGTACATGGTAGGTATACACATTTTTCATATATATATATATATATATATATATATATAGAAAGAAAATAACTGTTCATGACATCATATTTTCAAACACAATGTTTGGCTAGGATAAAACACACCCTTGGGTTCCACAGGGACA
Source organism: Phylloscopus whistleri (assembly GCA_017589585.1). NCBI lineage: Eukaryota > Metazoa > Chordata > Aves > Passeriformes > Phylloscopidae > Phylloscopus > Phylloscopus whistleri. Next base: position 6,253,501 of record JADMLD010001181.1, on the reverse strand, counting down.
AAATTGAGCCTCTTTATAAAACCTGCCTATTTCATGTATCAGAGCCCATCACAAGGGGTTGTAGTCATATTAGATGAGCCCATCTGTAGAGGGTCAGAGATTTTAGGTGGGGTTTAGTTGTTCAAACATCCTTCTGGGTTAGCAGAGGTTTGCAGCCAGGCCTAGGGATGTCTTACCAACCTCAGCAGCACTTCTACAGCAATGCAGGTGTGCTCAGGGTGGGATGCAAGTCCTGACAGGGTTCAGCCCTGAGCTGTCTACTGGGATATCCTGGACAAATTAAGTAAATCAAAGCTGCTTTCTTGGCTGCAGAGTGCACCAGCTTCTGGGCTTTGGGATTACCCAAATTTCTGTGCACATGCATGCAGCACGTATGTGCAAATGAGTAAATGATCTGTGCAACTCTGGGTGCCAGTGTCTTGGGTACAGTGCTGTGGAGTACTGCCATCCCTCGGGTCATGCCTGCCTAGTCAGGAGATCTACCAAAGATGCACTGAAGACTATGTAGGGTTTGAATCCTTCTGAGGCTGGAGCATGAAGAAAGGCTGAAAGCTATCTCAGGATATCAGGATTTACTTCTATTGTGGCCCCCAGCAGCATCTTAAGTGACTTGCTGGCAGCAACAGAGGCACCTTAAGGGTTAGACAGCAGCTGAGCTGCAGTTCTGAGAATGTGAGTGATGCCAGACTAAGAATTTTGCTATTGGTCCTCAATTAGGTACTGAAATAACTTCAGTTAGCTGGCAAATTTGAAACTGCTCCTCAGAAAAAAAAATCTGGCTTTAATTGTGGCTGATGAGCAGTTTCAAAAATCTGTACAAACACACTATAAATGTAAGCAAGTACTGATCTCTTGCTGAGTTCTCAGTTCTATTGCAAACAATCTAAGCTTTCATAAAAGTACACAATTTTTGACTTATCCTATATTTTGTCTCACGTTAGGTCACTTGCCAAAAAACCTCTTGCCAGCAGTCAGTTTAATATGAAGAAGGAAACAGTCTTATTAGTTTAGTTTATTTATGATGACAAAAGGAAAAGCATGAAAACCCCAAGTTGTGAGTGATAATTTATTCCTGATAAGTAGTAAATCAGCAGGATTTCACTGCCCACATGGGAACCTGCAGTTAAATAATTAATGATAAATAATGAGCCTTATAAATGTTCACAGTGATTTTGAGCAACTATTTACACATGAGCTCATTCTACAAACTCTCCTGCTGCTATAATCATGATAACCTGATGTCCTTTCTGCATTACAAAAACATAAGATGATAACACCAACCATCTCTGTGGTTCAGTTTATATTGTTCATTGCCAGGTTACACTAATTATTCACTGCCTCCAAGGCAGTGCTGGGTTAATACATCAAACTAATGTATCTTTTGTCATGATAAACTTAGCTCACACTATATCATCATACATTCCACTGATGTGGCTTTTGTCTAAAAAAAGGGCAGAATTATTAAAAGAAATCACCAAAGGAAGAAGACTATAAATGTTTATGTTCTGGGTCACAAACTGGTATTAAAATACTGGTATTAAAAATACTTTTATACTTTCATAGTTTTATATTTTTATACTGGTATAAAAAATACTTGTATTAAAAAAATAAAAGACATTTTTAAAGTACAGTAAAAAATAATTTCCAGAGTACCAAAGGGTCTGAACCCCTGTAGATTTGTGTGCATCCTTTTTCATCATCACTTTTCAATATCAGGCTTTAGAAGAGACAAAGTCAGCTCTAACATGGTAATTTTCACATGCCTAAATATGGGAAACCCTCAAGTTCTTGAGAAAATAAATCACCTGAGAATACCTTCAGTCCTCATTGCCTCATGTGCTGATAAAGCAGCCAGGATAATGTCAATGCACTTTTTATTTTTCTTTCCTTTCCCTAGGTTGTAATCTTTCTGTATTATCTAGCCACTACATCATGAATTTATTGGGAAGCAAGGTCAGGAACTTCATTAGTTCAAATCTGTTGTGCTGCTCACATTTTAGTTTGCTTCTGAAGCATCCAGCATGACTCCACAATGACCTGACCTACAGGGGCTGAGGGTGGTCATCACAACTGTCCCTGCTTTTGGTCTTCCATCATCCCCAGCACATGGTCCTTCTCTTTGTGCAAAATATTAACTTCAGCACTGAGTTGAAGTTCAGAGCATTATGAAAATCTAGCTGCTTAGCTGGACTGTCCATGCACAGACAGACTTTTGGAAAGCTTTTGAAATAACCCCTGGTCATTAAAAATCAGGCTGTAGGGTGATCTTGCAGGAGGTAATTCACTGCCCACACGTGTAAATTCAAGCTAGCAAGCCACATGGCCACACAGTTATTCTCTTCAAACTTATAAAACACAAATGACAGGGGAGAAGACAACTTGGCACATTTTTTTTTATTATTATTATTTTTATTTATTTTATTTTTTTTAGTTTGAGAGGAAAGGGAGGGATGCAGGTTCAGAGAAAAACAGAGAATGATAATTTTTAAAAGGTTAATGCATACTGATTCACAAAGTCATATTTCATAAGAAAGGGAAAGGAAACAGAATGAATGGAACAGTTGTCTGGGTTTGTCTAAAACTCAAAGGCCAACAACCCAGACCATATCTGATGCAGGAGCTCTGCCCAAGCAGAGGAGAATGGCTGTGTGAGACTAACCAAAACCACGTTCTCCTGCTGGGGGGTGAGCAGGGCAGCAGGGCACGCCAGAGCAGGGCACGGGGACAGCCCTGACACCTGCCCAGCTCCTGCAGCTCATGCCCTGCAGCAGCAGCCGTGGTCTCCTGGAGGATGCACAGGGCAGGGGCCACCCAGCCCAGCCCACACAGGTACATCCTCAAGCACCTGGGCAGGAGATGGGGGATTGGTCCCCACAGCCTGAGCCAAGCAGCACCCTAGCACCAACAAGGCACGATGTGTTTGGTTATGTGGAGTGGAAAGACAACAATCTGTGCCCCAGCGGCCTGCTCCCAGACTCACTGGCCTTCTGCTGGAATGTCTGGTGTAACCTTGTCTGGTGTAACCAGCCCGCCAGCCTCCTGCTCCTCAGGCACCCTGCTCCTCAGAAACCCTGCCCTTTACCCCCTCCTGCTCCTCAGAAACCCTGTCCCTCAGCCTCTCCTGCTCCTCAGAAACCCTGCCCTTTACCCCCTCCTGCTTCTCAGAAACCCTGTCCCTCAACCTCTCCTGCTCTTCAGAAACCCTGCTCCTCAGCTTCTCCTGCTCTTCAGCACCCTGCTCCTCAGAAACCCTGCCCCTCAGCTTCTCTTGCTCCTTAGAAACCCTGCTCCTCAGAAACCCTGCCCCTCAGCCTCTCCTGCTCCTCACAAACCCTGCTGCTCAGCTTCTCCTGCTCCTCATCTCCCCCTGCTCCTCTACACTCCTGCCCCTCAGCATCCCTGCTCCTCTCCCTCCTGGCTCCTTGGCCTCCAAGCTGCCCACAAGTCCTACAGCCCTGCCAGGGCTCACATCTCCTTCTCCACAAACATTACCCTGAGACTGCTGTGTTCCACCCCGCACTTGCCCGATCCGGTGTCGTCTCCCTGGGTTCCAGGAAGAGGTTTGATACTGTACTTGGCCTTATCTGTAGGCTTTACTGATCCCATTTTCCTTCCCACCTAACCAAATTGTCATTATCACAGTGGGTCATAGCCTCTCTGAGCAGAGAGAAAACATAACATTTTTTCTTGCTCTCTAATTCTGGGAATAATAAACATCTTTCAAAACATCCTTGTATTGTTAGAATGGCATAGGAACTCTGGGCATGCTTTTTGCTATCAAAAGAGAGATTCAATGTTAAACTGTTTTACTTCTCGAGACTTGTTTGCTTTAAGAGCAACCTTCTTCTCTTTTTCTTTTGGGTCTCATTGAATTTCATCCACCTTGGAAATAAAGGCTTGAACCCAAAATGAACTCAAAGCAAGGACTCTCCTTCCATGTATTTATGACTCGAAAAGTGTGTATTTTTTCCTGAGTCTTACTGGTGTTACAAGTTCTGTAGGTAATTGTGTGAAAATAATGGGGAAAAAAAGAGGTTTATTTTTAGACTTTTACTCCAAAAAGCTTTCCAGTTCTTCCATTTCAGCTAACATGTAGCAACTTGCCTTAGAGAGATAGAAAAATTAAAAGACAGGCATTCAAAATAAACCACATAACAAAGAGGCTATGTAACTGTCACCTCACAACATTTGTTTCTTGACACTGCTGATTTTGCAAGAGAAATAATTTCTTCCTCTGGGACAGAGTTATTTTTTTAAAATATTACTGAATTCAAGTTGAACACCTTATCTCTGTAAAACAACATTTGGCATCTACAGTCTTGTGTTCAGAGGAGTTGCTTACAAAGTCAATGTGTCATAAGGTGATTTTTTTACATTGATGAAGTTAAAATATAATATAAATGCATTGTATTTATTAATGGCATGCAAGAAATTAGAGGGAAGGTAAAGTTTTTGGTGTATATATATTCCCATGCACATGTAATATTCATATATATGAATGAATATACATTTGTATATACATAGGTATGTGTATATCTGTGAGAATATACATTATATACATATAGTACTATATAATTATACATATATTATTAACAAGTCTGCATTTGATTAACTCGGAATTATTCAGAGTTTGGATTTTTTACTTTTTAACTTATAAACCACTGAGGAAATAAAAGTGTTTCTGAAAGGGGAAAAAAATGGGTCAAACAGCTTTCCACACCTCAGTCAGTGTGGAAAAGTTGCTGACACTCATTTGAGTGAAGTAACTTGCAAGGAAGAGTAGCACTGTCCCTAGGTTTGCTGAAATATAACATGAAAACAGGTTTTTTTAAGACGTGTTTTGTGCTGGACTAGAAGCAAATAAAGTTTAGTTACTGAGTGTAACCTGAAGGTCAGTATCTCCCATCTGGGAGGTAACAACTTCACAGGACACACTGTCCTGATCACTGAGTGAACAGCTAACTCCATCACAAATTTGTTCCATAGAAACAGAAGTACTGCCCCATGTCAGACCATGAAGTGAAAATTTCTTCCAATGGCTTTATTAAATTCATTAGGAGTGGAAGGGTTACCTTCCTTCAAAAATAACCCTTTCCAGCTAGTATTATGGCTCATGTTCCCACATGAAATGTACTTCTCCTTGGAATCCTGCTAAGCCCATGGCCTCAGTAACATTTTGTTACAATGGTGTTTACAAGGTAATAAAGAAAAGGTATTTTATTTATTAAGTGTTAGATCTGGTGCCTTTCATTAAATGCCCCTTGATCTTTTATGTCAGATGACTTTATTGTAAAGACTAAACAAGAGCTCCCAATTAATTTCCTCAATATGATTCATTACATAACTCACCTTTTCACCTTTTTCTGGTCACCTTTCCCTCTACTACAAGCCTCTGAACCTCTTATGTTTTTTGATGTTCATTTCTGAACTCTGTTTTGCTATCCATTTCTGCATGCAAAAACATTGGCAGCACTGCAGTCGTGTAGTTGAAAGCAGACCATTGACAATTTTCTGTTGTTCTATGAGCTCTCTTTCTGACATCCAAATAATTTTGTCCATTTTTTGTCTATTGTTTTAAACTAATGGACATGACATCACAGATTTGTTGACGCTCACAGATTTGCTGTGCTCTGCAACCTGTAAGCAGGTCCTTTCATTGTATTCTCCATTATAATAGGTAAGCCAGCCTTCAAAAGGGTTTTAGCCAGCTGAAATCATAGTGGGACTAAATCCAGGCACAGTCAAAAGAGGGCATAGTGAAGATGAGGCAGCAATACAACTGCTTTCAGGAGATCAAGAGTCATGTCATCACATGGCACTGCACAGTGACATTTCTAGAGGGAAAAGCAAGAGAGGGGACAGCCTTTAATTACTGCCCTGTTTGTGGTGCCAGCATGGATAAGCGCTGAGACATATACTGACAAAAACAGTATTATTTTTCACTGAAAGCTATTTTCCCTCCCCATTTTCCTAAAGAAAGAGTCCTCATGGAGATTACCTTCTAAAAAAACATTCAAACCAGAGTCTGCATACCTGGAGTGCAGGGGCCAGGGACTTGAATTTTACTGTTGCTTTGACCAGCAGTACCAGAGCATGCTCAGGCATTTGCTCCACAGCACAAGGGCAAGGACACCCAGGACTGCCTGGGAGACCGCTGTGTCAGCTGAAATATTGGGAGCACAGGGCACACTGCTTGCTGGAATCTGTCCCTTCTAAGACAGTCCTGCCCTCTGAAGCTTTGAGAGCACAGTGCTGTTTCCTACAAAATCCTTCTTCACAACACTTATCATGATTATGAGGGATTTTCTGCAAACTCTGTGTGCATTAAGTGCAAGATAAAAGTGGTGTAAAAGCTCTCTGCTGTATCTGCTGTTACTTTAGGACTACATGCTACATTAAGGCTTTCCTACGGAACACAAAATCTTTCCTCTTTACCTTCTGAATAATGAAAAACAAAAAGATATCTGCTTTTAAGATAAACCACCCTGTGGAAGTTTCTTATGTTTGGTGAGCTGAAAAAGCTGAAAAATACAAACTATGTCCCAAGCCACCAGCTATGGATTATCTCACTGAAAAATCATAGAATAGCAACAAGCTATTAATTATCATTCCTTACTATAAACTACTGAAATCGCTCTGTAAATGTTTTTCTTTTATAATGATAAACATTTCTGTCACATAGTTTGTATAATTAATCACTTTTCAATTTAAGGGACCATCTCATTTTCACTGGGAAACAGTTTATAAAAATACTTGAGAGTGAAAGATTGTTAATAAATTTTTCAAAGTACACTCCACGTTTTTTTAGTTAAACAGTCACTCAGTATTTGTGGTATGTTTGCACTGACATTCAGACTATGTCAAATTATGCAGCTAAACTCTTTCCACAGAGAAACTGGCATTAAATAACATAGACTTGGAAGCTGTTCAATGATTCTCAATTTAGCCTCTGTAAAAGAAAGTTAAACTTGTAATGAAAGGTTGTTGGAGGCAGCTTAATGGGATGAAAACTGGGAAAGAGATAATTAAGATTCTCTGGTTTTGTTTGTTGCCCAAACTAATAATACTATTCTTAAACAACATGAGAAACATGTATTCTCATTTTTTTTAAGAATAAAAGTATTCTCTCATCATAATTCTTGTGTTCACATCACAGAAGGCAACAATATATGGTAAATGAATTTATCGTATCCACTCAGCTTCCTTAGTTGTCCTGCAACTGCTCTCCCATGAGTGTCTTCTGAGATTGTTGAGAAACAGCACACCCAATGACTTTTCAGCTATGAACCTGCAATAAAACAATCTCTTCTTTCAATGTAATAGCAAGATGTTTTTCTAAGGTCTGTGACTGAACAGGTCTCCTTCCATCTCAAAAGCATCTTTCACATTGCTAACAATATGAAACTATCAACTATGTCAACAATCTTGTGACACTGACGGACTTAACTGAAGCAAGAAATTAAGTTGAAAATACAATTCTCCATTTGTATTTCCAAGATTCCTAGGCTATGTTTTCAAATTATCCAGGATGTCACTTTTGTAAAAGACAGGTTGTGTTTGACTTTTAATGGATATTTTTTGTGCATTGACATACTATTGCAAGCAACCTAAACTTTTGAACTCAATCCTTCAAAATAGTTCACATATTTCTTACCAAAGATGATATTTTTCTGGACTGATTTTTTAAATATGTAAAATTAGGATATAGTTTTTTTCCTTCAAAAGGTGTTTAAAAGTAAGCAAAGTTAAACAAGGTTAGGTCTCAGCTGTTCAAAGACGTCTTCCCTACAAGTTTCCTGTTATTCTTCTTTTCCCATAATGGTTTCAAATTCCCTACATGTTACATTCACAGAATTTCCAGAAATTTATCTATCATGGGAAGTTGACACTACTTGTGCAGATAAAAAAACCATGAAGCAATGAAACTGTATTTCCATGTTACAACAGCTGTGAAGGACACAGAGTAATAGAGACAAAACAAAGCTTTTGCTTGCAGAATATCAGTATATAATAATTTAGTATTTTATGCTGAAGTCAAAGTGAGGGTTATGGCACTAAAATTCCCAGTTTGTTACATTCTAGTTCCCAAATTATTCTGTATATTTTCAAACAAGTATTTTGATACGTGATTTAGCATCTCAGTGTGAAAGAAAAAGATTTCTAAGTATCTGTAGGCATTTGAATAGAAATGCATATACCTACTTGATTTACAACACAATATTGATTCTTGAGTTCAGAGTGGAATTCTTTCTACTGCATTTGCACAATATACCCAATCTCTTTTTCTGAGTTGCATCTCACTCATGGCCTCATATTGGCTCAGTTCCAGGTTATATAAACACGAAGACCATTTTTCCTGGAGGTTTGCCCAGAACAATTTAATACTGCACATGTAAAAATTGAAGCAGCACCTGTGCTACTACAGACCTCATCAGTAGAATTAGATACACACCTCAAAACCATAACCAAAATGTAATTGATTGAATCACATTTAAGCTGGTGGGTGCTGTGAAAATGTATAACGTCATGGGGTTTTTTTCTCCTGTGACACTGAGAAAAAGAAGAGTGCACATAGAGGCAAGAGAGTTGTTTCCACCATGTGTGACAGTGTAATGCACAATTTTAACTGTAGCAACAATTATAACTCCTTCATTCCTTGATGACTGTTGTTTTGCTATGCATGTTCTTGTATAACTTTCTGCACAGCTTAGAGAGACTGCCAGGAATGAAAAAAAAAAAAAAAAAAAAAAAAAGGGGGGGGTGGGGGGAAATGAAATGGGAAAAAAAAAAGAGAAAAAAATAATAAATAATATCAATTCTTGTGTCATGTTTCATGTGAGATTTAGTCACAATCTAAATTTCCAGACAGGCAGTCAAGACATGTTCAGACAGCAATGTGTTCAAGAATGTGCTAGTGGAATTGTTTAAAAATTTGATTCAATCCTTTTTGTTGTTGTTGTTGTGTGATATTTACTCCAGAGATTTTTGCATGGGATTCAAAACTTTACAACTACTTGATTTATAACTAGCTCACAAATTCTCCAGCACTTTGCAAAGCTCTAGTGAAGAAACATTTAAGAGTAATGATCTATTCATTGTAAGTATACATGGGCAAGGCATAATAATAGTGAGGTTATGCTTGTTCTCAGCTCACAATGGTGAGAGTTCAAGGATTGCCAGGTGAAGGATTCTTAATCATTTCCCCCATGTTGCCCCCATATAAATGAGAATACTGAAAAGCTACAGAATTAGAGGCCATGCTGGAAACTGTCAGTTCTACCTTCTCAAAGCATTCATTACCCATGTCACGTGTGACGACATAACAAAAAATTCTTTGATCTTGTGAGAAGACAAAACACTAAATTGAATGTGAATTGTAGTATGAGAGACCTCATGCGGCCTTTTTAAAAGGCAAAGAGTTGCTGAGATCACCCATTTTATCCATTGTCAAGAAAGGCCCACCTCTATCTTGGAAGCCACCTTTTCTGGCATAATTGGTGAGATATCACCTCAGACAAACTGGGTAGGTTTTCAAAGGGATGTGCAGGAGGTTCACTAACAATTGCCTCTATTTGTCAATGGGTGGTTAATAAACATACTGCTTTGAAAATTTACCTCTGCATGTCCACTCTTCTTTTAGCTGTACAATGGCAGCAGCCAGTTTTCTAAAGAAGCTCCACCCAGTCAGCCTTTCCAGCTGGGAGGGCAGGAGGACATCTGTCTCCAGAGCCAGTGTCAATCATATTCTAGCAATCAGTGCTTCTCCTTGGCTGAATTTATTATTTGCACCAAGTGAAATGTTTCTCTCAGCCAGTCTTCTAAATTCCCTCTTCTGAGGTTACTGATTATGAGATATAAAAATCTGTCTCTTGCATTTTTTGTTTTTTTTTTTTTTACCTAAAAGGTTTTTTGTCTTTGAGACACTGAGCCCCATTCTTTATATGTGAGATCCTAGATTCTTTCCTGATGTATCTGCAGTGCTTTTACCCCATAATATCTCTGCCTGATTTGTCCCTTGCTCTAATGCTATTTCACTCTAATTGTGTTTTCTTTCCTTTTGCTGTAAGACTCTTGTTCAAGAGAAGGGTCTGATGTGCATTGCACACTCTCCTAAGTACAGAACTTTTTATCCTGCAATTTGTGAAATGCCACATATACCTGACAGCAAAATAAGACATTATTACATATAAAATAGCATGATAAATAAATATGATAAAGTGAAATACTCCTCAAACAGAAATATGATTCAAAGCTTTCAGAGTAAGATAAAAACAAATCCAGTTGTCATGTGCTTGTCTGTATTAACGAGTCATTGTACTTATTTAATTTACCCATCCAATATTTTATTACGGATATTTTACTCTGTGATGTTTATAATATTGTGCAGCCAAAACCATATCTTATTTTCATATTTCAGATATAATTTGCCGTATTATGTCTCTCTCCATTCTAACATGAAATCATCAGAAACACTTAAAAACAGAAGGTATGAATTCTTCAGGGGCCCTTCAAAAAGAAATAGAACTTTTTTCTGTGCAAAGAGGCTAACTGGGAATTTGACATGTAAATTAGCAAAGAGGCTGATGTCAGCTTCCATATTAACTTCTTTGCAAAGGTAAGACACTAATTTCCATTTTAGATGCTCCCAAACTTATCCCCATATGTTGAATTTGCAAGACCCACAGCTGGTTTTGCTTGGCTCTGTCTCACAAGAGCTTCTGACAAGCAAGATATTGAGTGTAAGAAGGAAAAACTACATGAAACATATGTCTTCATGACTAGCAGCAGCTCATTATGTGGCACTCATGTTTGTGGTTACTGATGTTTGAAGAGTGATTTGTGAATGTATTCACACCATCCTAGAGCCTTTTTTCATCACACTTATTACATTGTAGTAATGTGCAGTCTTAATCTTTAAACTGCTTTCATAACAATATTCCCTCTCATGTCTGTGTGCAGATATGCCTAAATCTCCAACCATCTATGTAGGAGAAGGCTGATAATGAATATCTGAATAATCTGCATAGCTGGACAAGCAGCCAGCATGAGAATCTTTGCAGGACACTATTCAGAATAATGTCCTGCAAATATTGGTTTAGATTCCTGATGGAAATAGATATGTACACTCATATTTGATTTGAAATTTTCCACAAGCACAGTGGATTATGCTTCCTCTCTTCTGTACCTCTGTGTGGAAATCACTACAAAATTCTGGATGGGAAATACAGAAGCTAAACCCAAATATATTGCATTCCCTTGACTTTAATGAAATATCCATTGAAAAAATAGCAACAGCAAATACTTGCATGGGTATGATGAGAAACAAGTTCTTACTGATATTTTGTTCCATATACGCTTTTCTTAATTTTTTTCCAATTATGACATCTCTTACCATGTTAAATATTTCCTCTCCACTTTCAATGTTTAGAAAGGATTTTGTGAAGCTGCTGTGTCTTTCACTGCTGGTCATTTAGCCCAGCAGTAGATATTTCAGCTCAGCCTATGCATTATTCCAACTCTGTGTGAGCATTTTCTTTTTTTTTTTCTGATTTTCCAGTACAAAAAAGGTTGCTTTTGACACAGATGAAAATCAACAAAAGCTCTCAAATTTATATCTTGGTATTCTTGTTTTAAAGGAATCTATTTTAATGCTGCTATGTTAATTTCAAAAGTGCCATGTTACTTTATCATCTGGTGAGTGAGTGGATTCAAGCTCAGGATGTGCTCAGGAAATCACATACATCCTCAGCAGCCCTAGATAAGGGCATGTTTATGCTAGCATTGCACTGCTTTTAGTATTTGAAAAACATGGTCACGGATATTTCAAGATAGTTTGAAAACAGGCTCTTCTAGAAAAGACTTAGGGTAAAATGAGGCCATGCTGAAAATCAAGGGAGTTGTAATTATTATTTGGATGATCTGGAAAGAAGCTTTTTACCCCTGAGCTTTTTTCCCTGAACAAGGCTGGATGATTATGCCAAATAAATGTTGTGGATGCATGCAGCAGGTGAAGTATTGTCAGTAAAAGGCTTAATACTTAGCAGATGTTTATTAGATATCCGTTAGACTGGTTTTAAGGGATAAATTAAAACAGGGCTGAAATTAAATTTATTTAAAATAGGCCAAATTCAGAGATATCCCATAAAACTACTGATTTTAAGGGATAAATTAAAACAGGGCTGAAATAGTTAGCTATTTATTTAAAATAGGCCAAATTCAGAAATATTCCATAAAACTACCTTAAGAGGTGGATTTAGGAATGTTGTGTGTAAAGCAGTAACCTAACAGAAAAAATAATGGCAAAAGTCCACCCTTGCTAATGCTGCCCTTTATCTTTAGCTGTTCACTTCAAGAATCCTTGCAAACATTTCTTTGACAACAACATAAAACCTTGATGTCATCCTTGTAATACATTCCCTATAGTTACTATCAATTTGAGTAAATATGTATTACAGCATAACACATGGAATTTTTTGTACAAGCAGCTGCAAAACTGTGGATTGTGTGTAAGAAGCTAGTACAAAGCTGTTCTGTTCTGCCTTTTCTCCCACCTTCTGAAGCAGTATCTATCCACCTCCACAGACACATACTGAATTCCTGAAAAAGACTCACATTTGCTTTTGTTTTGAATGAAAATGTGTTCAGAATTACTTTTGTAGCTTTTTCAAGTGGGATCTCACTGAGTTTTAACAGTTTCCTGTTTATTTTCTCATCTCTCTCACAATAGATTACTCATTTAAATCATCATCAACATTAATGCTTAGTAGCATAACTAAGAAGATTTTTAATACCATTTTCACCTGGACCCATTGCAGAAACCACATACTGATCACATAACTTCATATTAAACCTTTTTTTTTTTCCAAGACAACCACAAGATTAGGCTTTCAGAAACTCACTCTTATGTGAGAGTGCCAACACCATTCTGATGCAAGTGAACCTGTCATCAGTCATCCCATGCAATTGTGTGTGAATGTTGATCCTCTTTTCCACAAGAGTCCTTCACACTGAGATCACAGTCTAGGACAGGAGTGTCAACCTTATGTAAGTTCATCCTTAAACACATCAGCCATTTTCCCTGTTTCTGAACTAGCTGAAGCCAATGGGGAGGAGGGACTTTATTTAACTGTAGTTGTGCCGAGAGTACAGACTGCACCTCTGGGAATATGGATACAACACAGAAGGACTGGTGTTCTCATGTTAATATTAATACACTGGATCCTGTTCCAGCTGGCTTATTTTAATAATGGAATTCGAGCTTAGGGAATAGACCTAATTTGTAGAGTTTTATATTCAAACAGGAACAAATTCACATGACTGTATTTCTTGCACAACTGCCCACATCCCCAGAAAGGAGCTGGATTCTCCTGATTTCACTGCTTAAGGGTAGAAGCAAGCTACAGAGAGGGGTTTCAGGGGTACTATAGAACTCCTTTGGAACTGAGCAGTTCAGGTTTGCATTCCACCTCTCAGGCACAAGGTTACAGAAATGGGACACAGATTTGGCCTCTGAGTAAGGAAACTGTATATGAGCACAGACTCCTGAACAGAGAGTATTTCTGGTCACAGCTCTTAGTTTAAGGATTTATGGGTTGGTATATTATGTCTCAGCATCTGTTCTGCATCACAACTTCTGACATGGAGAAAGAATCTCCCACAGTGATTTCGGGAAAGACAACACTGCATTCATAGACAGCACAGCAGACAAAATTTTGGCCCCGAAAACAAAGTATTTGGTTCATTGTTTGGTTGGTTGGATTTTCTGTATATAGTCAGGCTTCCTGCTTTAAAATTCTGCACATGTATTAGACATTAATAGCTAAATTTGGGTCACTGCATGGTTTTATCATCTGTACATACTCTATCAAAATAAAACAATTTGAATTTAAAGAAAAAAGTACAATATCATTTTATCTCTTATCATTTATCACTTATCTCTTTATCTCAAGTTTAACATTATTCTTTGTCAGAAGCCTGGTAAGTAGTCATGTAAGCAGGGTATAATGTCTAACAAACACAGAAACTTATTTCAGACTGAAGAATTTTCTTTTGAAGAAGTTTAATGGAAAGATGTCACTCAAAAATTGGCTTTGCTCCTTACTTTATATGACATTTTCCTTGTTCTTTCAAAACAAATGTAATCACTTTAGTTGATTGAGCAAGTCTTCAAAGGTTGTGAATCAAATGTCCAATGTTTGGTTTCTCAGTTTCATCATATCGACACACACAAGCTTGCACCAACGACATATTTGGTTTTATATCTGTCTTTTAAAATTAAAAGATATTTTTCTGGTGTTATTATTGCTTAGATACTGTCATTCTCTCTGGCTTCTTTCATGACCTTTATCACTGTCATATTTGAGCACCTAATTAATGAGATTAATTCAGGAATTCTGATAAGTCAAACATTCTATGGAAATGGTAATAGAAAGAAGGTTTCTTTACTTAATTTCACTCTGCTGAGGAAACAAAATATTAAATACTAAAACAGAAAAAATATAAGAATCTCTTTTATGGGGCCAGAGAGAAACAACTTTAAGAAGATATGATCTCTAGAAAGAGACTATAAGAAAAATGTAATGAAACAAGAACCAAAGTTTAAACTTTTATGAACAGACTAAAACTGTGAGGAGTAACATCAATGACACCTCACCAAAGGACATGCTGGCACACAAAAGTCTAACCAACACCTCTTTCACAAAGTGCAATCCCATCCACTACAACCCGGGATATTAAAGTCAGAATTCAGTCAGAACACTATAAATTCTTCAAATGTTGAGTCAATTTGGCTCTTGCTTGAAGGCACAATCTGGAACTGACATACTGTATTGTTTGTGGTAATTTGGGAGGAATGAGTATCAAGCAGCTTTCACAGGAATACAGACTAATTCACTCTCAAATGATTGGACCATATACTGCATGTTTTAAGGCAATGAGATCAGAGGTGCTGTATACAGAAATAAATTTAATTTCTCAGAGGAAAAAATACAACATGAGAAAATAGCTGACTGTCAGACAGTAGCCTTGAAATTGCACATTTGAAAGGTGTTAAAGGTATTAAAGAATGCACAGAAGGGTTTGAGTTTAATGGAAGCAAACACCATTTCTGGGTTAATTAATGAGATATTTATTTCTTCTGAAGCACTACCCCTCATTTACTTCATACTCTTCCAAATATTACAAAATTGGCAATGAGAATTCTGGAAAAATATCTCAAGAATGGCTGAGCACTTTCAGCCCCCTCCTGCAGTCAAAATGAGCAAGAGTATTAAGAAGGAGCACTCTGAGAAAAGTCATATAATTATTCCACTGTAGAGTTTAATACAGACTACTTCTGAGTGGAGATGGGTCATGTGCCCAGGTTAAATTGTTGGAATACACTTAGAAATAAATAGACATTAATGCACCATCTAGCAGCTTGTGTTCAATTCCTATTTATCTGATAATTAAACTCCTTCCTTTTCTGATAGCTTTTACCTTGAGAAAATGTCCTGTATGTAGCAGTAAAACTGCTGAAAAGATCAAATATTTCAGAACTTGTACGGTTTCCTGAAGACAATCTTTTGTTTTGCAGAGGCCCAGGTGCCAGACACTGACTGCCTGTGTCTCTGCAAGCTGATTTCTTCACACATGGGGTATTTGAATGTTAGCATAAAGTGTCTGTTATGCAATCTCTCCTTTAATAATGAAATTGTAAAAAATAAGGTACCTTTGGTCTTCTTAGTCTAAGTTTAAGCAGTCTGAAATTCTGAATGTGCTTGGTGTGAAGTCTGCTGCTACTGAACTCATTTAAAGTGCTCATGAGGAAGGTGTAGTGTATGTGAGTAATAACCCTCACAGGAAGAGAACAGTATAGAAATGGAGAGGGATGTGCTGCACTAAGCTGCCAGCACTTCTGATCTCACCAATGCTATTTTATTAGCAGCAAATACAGATCCACAAGTTTGCCTGCCTTTTGGGGTGTGTCAAGTGCATTAATGGTTTTCAGAATCACAATTTGAATGTGAACACTAACAACTAAAAGACTTTCAAGATACACCCTTCAGTCCGCCATGCAGTGTCTTTTCCAGCCCCTTGGAAAACCGTAAGTTGGAACTAACTATTGGAAGTGTCCAATGTAAATATTTAAGTTGATTATTCTTATCTTATTTGTGCATTAGTTGAAAAGCCCAAGAGTCTGCCAGG
The DNA here is from genome assembly GCA_017589585.1 of Phylloscopus whistleri. Taxonomy (NCBI): domain Eukaryota; kingdom Metazoa; phylum Chordata; class Aves; order Passeriformes; family Phylloscopidae; genus Phylloscopus; species Phylloscopus whistleri. The sequence goes on along the minus strand of JADMLD010001181.1, from coordinate 6,237,316 downwards.
CAAAAAATCCTGAGGAGTTCTTAGAGAAGAACAAGACATTCCAGCTAAAGCAGTGAAAATACGAACAAGGTTTCTCCTAACAGTTAATGTAAGAATAGAAACAATGTGAGCATTCCACTAGATACAAAACAGTGCAAGTGCTTTTTCCTTGTCTGTTGAAAAGCAATTTTTTTACGAAAAACTATTGATTACATTTAAACACTTGTTGAAACAACTAGTCAAAAGTCTAATTTTCCTTTACTAGTCATAGATATGCTTTTTACTCCCCCAAAATTATTTTAATAGAGCTTTTATTTTTGTATTGTAACACTTAGACAAAAAAAAAAAAAAAAAAGAAAGTTGGTTGTTTTTTGGTTTTTGGGGGTTTTTTTTTTGTTTTGATTGTATACAGTAGGAGGCTGTACTGTGGATCACTCATTCATGTAGGGGGAGCCTTATCAAAGTGGATAGTTTCATTTGTGGCAGTGCCTTGAAGGATAACTTTCCTGTATCACTGTGGGCACCATTACATAGCATGCCGTGTCAGCAGAAGACTGGTTGTGTCCCTCTCAGCATTCATGTGACAGGAATGCACAGAAGTTCCACAGGAGGACATTCTCTGCCATGTGTGGTGGTCTGCACAGAACTCCACCAAGGAAACAAGGCTATGGAGGAAGTCCTTCTGCATCTAGTGGTATCATGACTCCATGTAACACCACAGAGAAATTTGCAGCTTACCTAAATCTACTGCACCACATAAAGTGTGGGATTTGATTCATCCAGTCTTCCACCTCTGCTCACCTATAAACACTGCAGAGTTCCCAAATCCAGCTTTGTCTCAGTGTGATAGATAACAATAGTAGTGTGCTTTTTTTCAAAAGTCCTTTCTAACAGCCTCCATATGCCCACTGCCAGCACAGTTCATACCCTTCACCGACAACAGTTGGCTCAGATTCTGAGTTGGCTAGACAAAATCTAGATTTTAATTTATTTTAATTTTATTTATTGTTTTAATTGTGATTACTGAGGAATATCTTCTTCAGCATAAAAAAAAAAAAAAAACTAACTTAAATTGAAGCAAACTATTTCAAAAAACAGTAACAGGGAAATAACTCCTGAGAGTATTCTTTCACCAAAGGTGAAAGTAAAGTGGAGTGACATATTCAGGTATTCCTGCACATCAAGAATTCCACTTACTTTGACAACTGAACTTTCTGAATCAGTTAATTATTGTTGCTGAAATACATATTTGAAATGTGAAAAATTGTATAAAAGTAAGTAGAGATAAACTAAATGAGGATTAGAACAAATGTCATTGACCTTCTGAGAAGAAATGAACCAAAAAATCTGAATTAAATGTTTCTACGCAGACTTCAAAAATCAAAAATAATGATACATGTTTAGGAGATAGAATATATATAGATGAAAATTCTTCTAAATTTAAAAACAAACAAACAAATAAACAAATAACTTCCGGAGAAAAAGCATATTATGTTTATGTGGTTTTTGCATACATATATATATATATATATATATATCTCCACATGTCTGTGTACCTCTGTGTGTACATATACATTGTTGGCTGTATACACGCATATATGTTGTGTAAATGTATGAGGATGAAATGTGTGTACTACTTTCCAGTTTCAAATAACAGCAAAAATATCACTGCAGCTGAGCACACAAAGACACACTTGTCACTGAAGTTTATTCACATCTTGTGTGTCCTCCCAGAAATGAACGTAACGTCTGCAGCACAGGACAGATCATTTCCCTTCTTCCTTCCCTCTGAATCTGCCATCTGACCTAAGGGCTCCTCAAAACAACCCAACACATGTTGCTGTAGTTTCCTGGTTATAAATTTTGAGCACATCTCCCTCTATTTTCACCACAAAGTCCAGCAATAATCTGATTCTTTCTCGTGTATCCGAAATCACTCCATCATAGTTTCCATTCCATTCTCCACTGATATTACAGATTCATTGACTATTTTTTCTTTTTTGAACTATGAAAAAAATAATCTTCCTGCAGAAACACAGTGCCTTTGAATACTCTCCACACTCTAACTTTGTCCTTAATATAATTTTCTTCTTCTTCTTTCTCCTCCAGCTGTAACCATGTCCTAATTTTAGTTTATTGAACTTATTCCATCAAATCTACTTCTACAAAGAAACAGTCCTCTCCCACATAATTATCTTTCCATCATCTCTTTTAACTAGAGTGGTCCAGAGCTATGTTTTCATTTGGGCCCTGTGTATTTTGATTTCTGCATGTAGTTACTGAGGGTTTTTTCCCTTACAAAAGGGTATTTATTTTATGACGATTACCTGATGATGGGATAAATGGTTTTTCCCACTTAGCTAGCACCAGAAAATAGACATTTAGCTTCTTGTGCTCCAAATGCACAAAGATCTGTGGAAATTAGAGGAAGTTCATTCAAGAGCTGGAAGGAAAGTTAGAGGAGGAATATTTGAGCCAAATGTGTGAGAAAAATGTCTCTCAAACTTCCTGCCAGAAAATTGGTGCCAGAGAATGAGAGTATGACCATGAAAGAGAAAGAATATTCATCTATTTCTAATTTGCGTGTCCTAATTTGTGACTTTGGCATAAGGCATTTGCCATTACCTCTGAGGTATCTGTCTTGTTGTATGACATTGAGATTCATTTCCTCTGTTCCTTCCCTTCAGTCTGAAAGGTTGGAATTTATCCTGAAATCCAATTTAGTACCTTTGCCATTTGAGGCACCTAAAGAGATTAGGTGGGTTTTTTAATAAATGTCCTGAATCTATCTGTTTAAATCGTCATTTAGGCACCTGAGTACTAGGTTAATGCTGGAGTAAACCTATTTAGCAAATTTCACACACCCAAAATTACATCATTTCCTAAATGCCATGTAGGCAAGACCTTCCACCCACCTTACCACTCCCTGCCAAGCTGCACCTGCTCCCTTGTGTGCATCCAAATCCGTGCTCCAGGGATGCATGGATAGTGGGTAATAAAACTCACAGTCAGAGTTAATGATGGCCAAATATGCCCCAACAAGTCTTCAGAGAATTATTAAGAGTGTGAGTGAATTTACAGGGAAAGGTAAATATGTCTCAGTGAGTCTCCATTAATGTTGCCAAACTATTTTTTTGAAAACTAATGTATTGCAGGCAATTTACAAACTACAGTCTTACTGACTAAGATAAAATATCCAGATTCAAACAGCTAAGAAAACCCTTATTTTGTAACCTTTCTTATGTAACCTATAAAATGTAAACCCCTTCAAAAGTGAATTTTGAATATATTGAAATTTTGAAGTAGAATAATATGTATGAGTAAAAGTAACATCAGGTTACCAGATATTAGTTTATATTCCAAAGTCACTTCCGAACTGTGAAACTCTTTAAAAGTTGTGAAAATTTTAGGTTAATGCAGTAACAGTAAATTAGATTGTCCTAGATGATATTTCCTGTGTTCTTATTAGTGTATGTGTGTGGGCCTAAAGATAATTTGCATAGTACAGTCTGTATTACAGCAAGATGGGGCAAGCACAATCTGTTTACTTTGGTTCAACAATTGCTCATTCTGTAGCCAAAGAATAAGGTGGGGCTGGTTCCTTCAGATTTTCTCTGCTTAGCCTTTTTCTTTGAATCATTGTTGCATCTCATATTTAAGGTCTTGAAAATAGCATTATAAAGCCTAAGGTAATTTATTTGAGGCCTCTCTGTTTCACTCTTACTGCTTCTCAACAGGACCTCTTGGCTAAAGAATGCACCCCACTAACAGAAAACCTCTGATTCCAGATTTAACAATTTGCTGTAAGAGCCCTGCCAGATCAGGTCTGCATGTGAGGGCGCCAGTGCTTGGGTAAATAAAACAGATGAAGGGCATTCTCTCATCTGATTATTCTCTCATCCAAAAGAGGATGGTATTGCTCACATCTGTGCAGGTAAAGACTCTTCTCTCACCTTCACCTACATTGTGTTCTGCAAACAGTAGTTGGCTTGCACTATGCCCTGAACTGCACTCCAGTACATCTGAGAAAGTCTTAGCAAAGTTTTGTGCCAGGCAGAACACTAACAATTAATGAATCAACAAAGTGGGAAACTGCTTGAAAGTGTATTCCAGCCCCCAGTTTAAAGTTTTAGATATACCTCTGACAATAGGAGAGGGAGTCTCTGCAGGAGTGGGGTGTTTTGTGTGTTCTATTTTTCCATCACGGATTGAAATCAATTAAACCTGAGTAAGACTAGGGGTTCCAAGCAAAGCTTGCAATTGTTAATATGAACACTTTCAAAAGCAGAAGTTGACTTGGAACACCACCATCTTCCCATGCCTTTCTTGAGGTCTGTCATTCTTTATTTGCACAAATGGGGTGAGTATGCATTCCTGAAACACTTTTTGGGTGTTTAAAGTGACTCACAAAGTTGGAAAGCATTCCACATTAAAAGTGTTAGAATTTTACTGCATACCAAATACATATTCCCTCAAGAACCTTATACATTTGTTTTAAATGGCCTGCTGTTTGATTAAGTTAGTTGAGTTTGCCTGTGTAGGTTTATGGCTTTCTAATTAAACCCTTATTTGGGTTCCTTTTCAGTGGAGAAGTGTCCTGTGGCCTACACATGTGTAATGTGGTTACAGCTATTTTAAAAGGTAATTCTCAGTGGACCTCAAAACAGCTTAGTCTGCCTAAATGGTGTCATTACTTCATGACCTTAATGAATGACTCTTTAACCTTCTTTAGTGGTCACAAAAGAGAGAAAGTCAGAGTCCAACAGTGTTGGATGTCCTGAGTTGAGAAATTAATGAGAATTTCTACCTTTGGATACTTATCTATCCTCTTGCTGTGGAGCAGAGCCAAGCAGCATGAAAAGCCATTATTTTAAGTGTCTCTAATATTTTAGAGCTGAAAGCATAAAATGGTCCCAATGTATAATATGCTGTCATGTCTTCCTAGGCTTACATAATCAGAATTATTTCAGATGTACACAGGACACAAATTTTTAATAATTTTTTTTTTTTACTTCTTGGTGTGGCAAATACCAATCTGATGCTGCCACGTTCAGTAGCTTTATATTCTTACACTGTTTTTGATTAAAGCAGCACTTTCAGGTTTATTTAGACAGCCCTCACTCCTTTTTAAAAACATTTGACGTCCAGAAATCCTGGCACTGGTTCTGTTAAATGAACTTTGAATGGCCCAAACACCATCTCTCATGTCTTATGTGTACTGGACTGTGTTAAGACATTTTAGAGTAACTGAGAAAGGGGCACTTAGCAGCAAAGTTGAGCATCTCTTTGTCATGCCATGTTTGCTTCTGGCCACAGACACAAGAGTCCTATGAAATCTATTGACGTTTAGTAATAATTTGCATTGCAACAGCAACTATCCTAGTTTCAAAATAACGTCATCTATATATTTAATAGAAGGAAAGATCTAGAGATACAACTGTACTTTTGGTTCCTTTGACATAGATTTCAAAGAGAAGGGTAGACACTGAATATCTCAGAGGTGAGATGATGAATTTAAGGTTATTTCAAGAGGACTAAAATTGGCCCCATCCATGAAGACCGTGCTTTTTGCCCACACGTGCTGAGGATGGGAATATTAGACTTCCTCTGGGCTACTAAAGCCAAAAGACAGCAGACACTCAGATGTATTTCAAAACAAGCTTGAAGCTTTCAAGAAAATATGGTCTGAGATCACCTGAGAGGACAAGGCCCCTCCAGCATACAAAGTGATGTTTTCTTACACTTCAGGAGTGGAATTTAAGTATAACCAGTGCCTGGGTGGCATTGTAGAGACCTCTGTCCAAGTTGTGCTGCATATCCATTTTCTGAGACCCAAGTCCATTTATGATATCTGACATTGTAAATCCAAAAGTTAAGGCACCTAGGGCTATTATTATTATATGTCAAAAGTCATTAAAAATGAAGACAACTGTATTCTGTTTCACTAAAACAAACCAGTGTCCAAATACTGTATCTGTTAATTCAAGAAATATCTGTTGAACCTGAGATACTCTCTCTTGGAAGCAGTTTTACTGTCTTTTGTGTAAGGAAATTTCCATTGGCTCCTGAGTCAGAAAAAAAATTGGTCAGAAAGATATAAAATATCTAAAAGAAAATTGTTACCAATTAAAAATGTGTTTCGTTCTTCTGTACAGGACAAAGAATAAGCAGATGGCATAATAAGATGAGAACAAGGGGAAATTTACAGATCAAAATATCTAATTTTCTTTGTTAAATGGAGCAAATTACTTCAGGAGGTAATAAACAGAAAATTAAAAAGATGAGAGAGAGCAGTTACTTGGCTTTTCCTTATCAGCATGCACGGTAGTGGAGATAAATGCTTACATTACCCATTGTTCTGGTCTGGCTTCCTTTTTGACTGTCCTGGAAAACTCTTACTAAAACATTGACAATTGATGGAAGTTCAAAGAACAAGCAACTTGATTTTTTGTTTGAGAAATAAAAATCAGAAACCATTGAAAAATGTTATTAATTTAACTTCCTCCTTGAATCTTTAGGTCATGTTGTGCATGTCTTTGCAAAGCAAACACTGAGGAAGGCAGCAGCCAGACACTCCCTGTAAAAGTCCTAAGAATCCTTAGTTTCAGATACAAATGTGCTCACTTACTGTAAAACTCAGGGGTTTGCAGACACAAGTACATGTGTCACATCACCACCCATCATCACCTCCAGGAACATGTTTTATAAATCCGATGAGGTCTCAGTTCAAAATTCAGTTGACAAAATATTACACTAAAGAGTGAGAGCCATATTGGTAATGCAGACTGTTGTGCTGCTTCTGATCCCAGTTGTGCTAGAACTGTTCATTACTTTTATCTGTACAGACAAGCAGAGTATACAAAAGCCTTGACCAGGGATTAGTTTAGAAGTCTTCCAGCTATGTCAAAGTTATGTTGTGTGAGTTGATCACATTTCTGAAGTTCTGTCTCAATTCCATACCTAGTTGAGTTTTAAAAAGCTGCTTAGATTACCAAAATGAAAAAGAGTTAAAAATTGACACCATGCTATAAATTCTTTATCTTTAAATCATTGTATGAAAAAGTTCTTTAATATCTTGGGGGGGATAAAACAGATTCAAAAATGTCACATATCCCAGGAAAAAAACAATGTGCAGTCATTTTCCAGTTTGCTTAAAAATAGGGAATTAAATTCTGTTATTTTTTACATTACTTACATGAAGAACTCAGGAACAATTGTCATCATTTTATAGGAAAGGAATTGTGTTCAGGTGTTAATGGTAAACCAAAAAATTGGTTAAATCGTAAAGCAACCTAAATTTCATGGTCTGACTAATAATCACTCTTACTTACAAATTCTTCTCTAGCTACAGTTTCCTCCTGCACTCTGACTGGCAATGCTGATGCTATCTTTAAGAGTAATACTTCTCCTTTACCTTTGTACCACCACGCTTAACAAGGGCGATAGATGAGCAGCCTGAGGAATTAAAAATGGAAATGAAACACACTTTTCCAACAGAAAAATTGATTAATTAACTTATTTGGAGAAGTTATGAGATCTCGAACCTTGGTTGAATTCCTATCAGAATGCACATTTTAGTTTAGTAGAGATGTAGAGGGAATTTGAAATCATGCAGTGTGTACGAATAACTGGTTCATACTTAAAGTTAACTGTACCTAAAAATCTATATGTGAGAGAGATTCTGAGAGGCTACCATTACACAGACTGTTAATATTTCTATTATTTCAATATATGCATGAAGGTTGCCCAGTGGAGTCGTACAGCCATGCAGGACATCCATCTCAACATTGAGTACAGTTTCTACCACTGTGCCCCAGCAGTAGGAGTGCAGATGACAATGCAATGACTCATTGGCAAAGCAAAGAGCAAGTCAGTGCAACAGTGTCTGCTACTGCTGGCAAAAAGAAAGAATAAAGAATATTGTATATTCTGAAATAATAACACATTCATGCTGACTGTACTGGTTTTGTCTCAAATAATGCTCTGTTAATCTAGAGGGGAGGGTTCTAAAAGAACACTCATAACTTTAAAAAATCACTTTGCCTTATGTATTTTTCCTTATGTCCAAGACCATAAGGAGTATTCTGCATATCTCCTCTGTGATTTATACTTTCATACTGTTTCTCACTAGGAGTGAAAGATAAAAGATGCTTTCATCCAGGGACTGCATTAGAGCTCAGCAAGTGCTAATGCTGGCCCATGGTGGTATCAGCTTTTATCATCCCTATGTCTACCAATAATTAGGAATGAAATCTTGGATCCACTCTCTGTAGTTAATCCTTTTTTGGCATCCTAACCATAGGAAAGAAGAATTGGATTACACAGGACTAATTAAAAATCATATCTCCCCTACAAATATATAATCTTTAGTTAAAATTATATGCTTTCTTACTAATAGATGTATTTAAATGACTCAAGATGCTAGAATGGGTTGTGTTCTTCTAACATTGCCAATATTTCTTTAACCAATGACTTGGCTATGGCTGTACACTATTTCTGCCCAGTGCTGACAAATTTAGATTCTGTGTCCTTGGAATGATGGAAGATGCAGCTACTAGTGTGAATCATATGGCTGGTCATACTGAATTGCATTTAAAATATCTTGCCCTCATTTAGTTCATTGTTTGTTTGTTTGTTTGTTTGTTTTGGTTTGGTTTGTTTTTTGTTGGTGGTTTTTGTTTGTTGTGGGGTTTTTTGGTTTTTTTTTCTCTTGGAGCTCTCTTTGTTAATGAAAATTATTAGAAGATTACCCAAACCAGAATGCTTTTGCAAAAACATAACCAAAATTTGGATATTTCAGATCTAGTCAGAGACAAGAACCACAAACCCATTGTTTTCTTCTCCTGTGGCCTGCCTTAAGCCCAGATAGTCTGGGTGATGGTAGACATGCACAGCTTAGTGCTGCCTTACTTTGATTACTTCTAAATACAAGGATGAGTCCTGGGCAGTCCTGATAGCCAAAACATTGAGGATGTCAGGGCACAGAGGGGCAGATTGTGTACAGCATAATCTCCTCAGTTACACTCTGCAGGTGTGTGAGTGTGTTTCTCCTAACTTGGGAATACTAAGAAAGGATGTGTGAAGCTGGCATGTACAGCATCTGAGTGTATGTAGGGTCTCTGTGCAGGGAAAGAACAAATTACCTTGTTTTGCTGAGCTCCAGACTAGAGACTAAAATTTTTAGCTGTCAGGAAAGCAAGAAGAAAAAAATTCACCCAAACTTCCCTAGTTGTTACAATTTTATGCAATAATAAGTGACATCAGTCTGTGCTAGAAGTTACTGGGAAATTTCAGATTCTAGTTACAAACCACAGTGCCATGCAATATATGCTTCATTATATCTTTCAGTTCTCATAATATAAAGAGTCAATGTCACATTTTGAAAAAGCAATTATTTTTTTTTTCTCCAGTCCTCAAAATCTTCCCTCCACAAAATATCCTCTGTTGGATCAGGTGTGGAAAAATTTATTCTCACAGCAGAGTAAGCCAGATTCTTTCTGATTATTAAATCTGTAAAGTAGATGATTACCTTCGTTGTTCCATCTGATTCAGCTGAGATGGAGCTAAAATGTAAATGAAAAACAAAGTTTCTGCTATAATCTTTGCCTTGGGCTTAACCTCGAATTCCTCAAGTTCCTACTTGTCTTGTTCATTCCGGTACAAGACTGGAACAATTTCTGGTGCCTTATTTGAGACAACTATTCAAAGGTGGTGAAAAATGAGAGAAATTTAACAAAAGGCAAAAATTAGTTTTGGAGATCTCCCATTGTGCTTACCTATTCCTGTTAAATAATCCAGGGAGTGATTTGGATGTTTATCTCTCTCTGCTCTGGTACTGTCAGTACTGCTATTATGGGTGCTTGATTAATGGACTGAATTCCACACCCCAAATACAGCCTGGCAAGAGTGGTATTCCAGTAAAAGACTCTATCATCAGACTCGTCATAGATGTTGAAAAGGATATGTAAGGCTTATTAAATGCCAGGTATCTGTTTAAGTGAATACCCAAAATGTTCATGCCCAAATAACTCACTAATAAAAGAATGTGTAAGTCGTGTTGTGAAATGGGGATTAGTAAATGAGTAAGATAAATTATGTGTTAAGGGATTAAAATGTGAACTTATTTGTTGTGTAATTATGCCTGTAAGTGTTCTATATTAACAATTACTAGTTCTATTGTTAATAAGATGGGAGGTTATGGCTCTATGATCCATAGATGAGTATCCATCCATCCTGATGAGTAGAATAATAGCAGTGTGTGGATGACTGAAATGAAAAAAAAAAAAAGGAATAAAACTAAAAATTTAGTTAAAATCTTTATGAAAATATGCTCAACAAACTTGTCTAAGGTAGGCACAATGGAAAGAAGGTACTAGAAGCCCAGGAGCGTCAGCCTGACAGCAGACAGAATTTACAGTGGGTATTACAGATGGGGTTATTATTTATCCCATACCATGCAGTATTTTTGCAAAAAGCACTCCCTGTTTCTAGCTGCTTAAGAAGAGTTTTATCTTCCCTGGGCTGAGAAAGAGTCTCACTGAATTTCTTATTACCTTTTAATTTCAGGACTTTTACATCTGGTCCTAAAGACATTCCAGGTTCAATGAAGGAAATGATGGAGAAGGGATTCCAGCAAAGAAAATCCTTCCACCAGTGCAGAAGTCAAGCACTGACACCTCTTCCAGAAAAACTATTTTCTAAATGAAGAAATTCATAGGAACTGTCTAATAGAGCTGTAGGAAACATTTCTGTGCCCAGAGTTTGAACAGTTTCTATGGAAGAAATGTGACACGAAGCATCCAGATATTTCCACAGCCAGAATAATTAAGAACCAAGAGATGGTTAGGAGACTTCAGAGGTCTTTGGAAGAGAGGAGAAAATGGATCTTCTCAGTCTTCAGAGAGGAAGGGTAAGGGGGCTAAGGGGAGATCTTATTGCTGTTTGCAAAATACCTAATGCAAGAATGTAGGTAACATAGATCACACTCATCTTTGCAGTGCACAGTGATCTGTTAGGCAACAAAACCAAAACTTGGAAAACAAAAAATTCCAATTAAATCTCAGGAAATAATCTCCCTAAGACATTTGTTAAAAAGAAAAGAAAAAAAAAAAAAAAAACTGTGGATGCCCTTACTTTATAAAGGGTACACAGGTGTTTTAACATGATTTTCTATTTAACTGTTGAAATGTCATACTTTTCATTAAAAAAACCCAACAAAATATAAAAATATTTTTAAAGGGACAGAATGAGTCTGGAAATCCAACCAAGAGCCTGAAATAAGTCAAGATATATACTTAATTACAAAAGGAATGTACAAGTAGTGGAATATGTAAGATTAAAAATGTAGTATCTGAGAAAACTGATGTGATTTAGAAAAATGGTGACAAGAAAAAAGGGAAAGACAACAGCATAAAGGAGAAAATGAAAGCCTCAGCTGGTGATTATTGACATTTTTGAGTTTCCCTTGGATTTAACCCATTTCTACAGGAAATGGTCCACACTTCTTGGTATTTCAGTGAACCAGCAAGTAAGCATTTCAGCAGTTCTAAACTGTATAATAGTTTTAAATTGTGGGTATTTGTATTTCATCATCTGTGAAACTTTCTTCATGTGTTTTACTGCCAAAGGCATTCAACAGGAATTTGGATGGAAAAGATTTTCCACTGCAGAAATTCCAGTGAAATTTTTCCAAAGTAAAAATGTGTAGCCTGGTCGTTTTCTTGAAAGATAGATTCTGGCCCACTAAAATAGAATTGGAAGCATATGGTAGCAATTTCTTGCACCATGGGATGGATTATTTAAACTCCATGAGGCGAGAAGCCATGCAAGCTCTTTTCAACAGTTTTGTTGCCTGCACCCAGGCAGTACCTGGCTTGGGTTCCTGATTGGTTTGGGCTGTGAATCCCCCTAAGACTTCCCATATACTGCATTGAGAAGGATTTCAGGAAAAAGATCTTAGCACTGTGCCAGACTGAAACAGTTGTGCCAACATTCCTACATCGATGTCTTTTACTCAGTGATTTACTTAAAGTTTTCCTTGTGTTCTTTAGCTATGATAAAATCAAGGGTGTTTATTATTTTCTCTCTATAATACCCTGGCATAAGTTTATAAATCCTGTGCTGTGAGTCAGGATTCTAAGACATTGCAGGTAAGGATGAGTTCCTGAAGTGTGATTTTAAAGGATGATTTTTTAAAAACTAATAGATTTCATGTTGTTTTCTATTAATTGGTTCTGTTTTTCAAGACTCTGCATTTCACGCCTGCAAACTTTTCTTTCAGCTATGAGGTTGGAAATTTCTCTCTGCCTTTGTCTTTCTTTTTTTTTTTTTTTATTTAAATGAGGGCAGAGATATTTTCCTTGGTTTTAGTGTTAAGGAAAATATATATTTGCAAAATCCAAAGATTTTTTGTATATATTTATATTAAAAAATATTAAGAGTGTGTCTACACACCTCTCATATGATGCTGTACCTATTTTATATCTGTGTGGGTTTTGTCATATATATTTTAAAACTAGGAATATCAAGGATGCTTAATGCTATTACTCTTCCAGAGAAAGTACTGCATAGCATTCTTCCTAGCTTGCATTAGAGACTGGCAGCTTTTAGAGAACATAATATATTTGTTACACAACAGTGCACTTTGTATAATTTATCCTTTGTCCCAGAGAGAAAACTAGGTTAAGCTTAATATGGTTTGTATGTAGATAGGTGTTAACAGAGAACCACATTTTGTAATCAGATCTTAGGCAACAGACCATTCATTTCATTTAGTTTGGAAGCAAAAAAATCCTGTTGCTCTGGTGGAATTACTCTTTGAGTACATTTATTTATCATTTGAGGGAGGAGGGTCACATTCTTCTCTCTCTTCCTGACTTTGGAACACAAGGTACAGGTAATCCAAGTGGCTGGAGAAGTGGGAAAAAGACATTAATTTGTCAGTCATTCTGGACTCCTATTGCATACAATAGCAATTACTCCTGCTCTTACATGACATTGCTTAAAAATAACTACATCTCACACCACCTGTCTTACACAATGCAATACACAGTAATACACAGATGAGAAAAATGAAGCTCAAAATTGAAGGAACCAAAGTTATCATTATATTGTTAATATATAAAGAGTGCTATATAATTATGTTCTGCACTATTCTGCTGTGGTAGATCAAATAATACTGTCATGTATCTTCCCTAATATCAGGATACTTTAAGCCACCATCTCACCATCACCAAGATTTCCAGATGCACTTTGAGAGTTAATAAAATGCCTACATAAAATTATAATTGAAAAATTAATATAATCTGATTCAATCACCTGCTACAGGATCTGAAAATCCATAAATTAAAAATAATGACATATAAACATTTTATAGAGGGAGAAAGCAGACAACCAGGAGGTGCTGAAATTATTGTTTGACCAGCCATACTTGGAACCTTTAACAACAGCCTGAGTAAAACAGAGAGACCATTAAGTCTTGCAAAGGAATAGTCTTTCTGCTAACAGATGGCACATCCTTTATCAACTGTCCCAGCACACAAAGAAAGTGCAAAGTAGCCTAGTTTTGATTTAAAAACAAAAACAAAAAAAATATAACAATGACAACAACAACAAAAACACAAACACAAAAAACCCAACCAACCAACCAAAAATGGCCACTCTCTACTGGACAGTCAAAGAGTGGCTGTGTGATGCCTTAGCAGGCAGGGTTAGCCAAGCTCTGCAAATAACTCAAAGACAACCATAGAGAGCTAAAAATTACTGACAAGAATGTTATATATGCAGCTGAACACAACAACAGTACATTAGCAAATCAGAAGATATTTGGGCAAGGCCACAACAATCTAAATTCACTGGGATAACTCAAAATTACTCAGATTATGACTAATGGCATCTTCAACATTTACAACTATTTGTAGGGTAGTAGAAAACCAGGAGTAAATTCATGAAGCTTAAGTTCAGAAAAAGGTACTTAGAGCATAAGGAATCTTATGTTCAGGGAATGCTTACATCAGTTAATGAGGTGTTGATTACTCATGAAGTGTTGATTACTCATGAGGTGTAATAACGAGGGAAGACACAAAGTCTAGAGCACACAGAAGAATGACTCTGGGCCTGATATCACTTCCTACAAAAAGGCAGTGGAGTTCCTTAGTCAGAAATATGCTAACCCTGGTATTTAGACAGATGCCTTATGTACAACAGAAATGCAGACTTTTAGTGGAGGATTATTTTCTTTTTTTGTAAAACAGATTACACTATTGTTATGCAATGCCTAAATTACACTTAATCAAAATAGCTGCAGCTTGGTTTTGGTCTTGTATTCCCTGAGTTTTGTGAATAGTAAAAATACCTCCCAGAGATCATTGGATCACCTGCTTAGCTGCTGCAGCTTGTTTAACTCTTATGAAGAAAAATGACTTATAGAAATCACTACAAGCCACTGACTGAACCTGTATGGTACGTGTTATATATTGAATATGATAATGTTCAGAAAAAGTTTGGACTACTGTCCTTTTCTGCTTTCTGGAAAAGACATCAGAATGACATAATAACACATCTCTGACAGCCTTTGCAGAAGAAATATTGAATGATATGGAATCAGAAATATTCTTCATTCATGACCTGGCAGTTTGGGAATGAGGCTTTTGTATTTAATTGTTAGAAAAAATATCTTGACATAATTTTATTTTTAAAATAATGTTCACAGAAGAAGTCAACCTTTTAACCTAAGAACCTAAAGGTTCTAACCTAAATATATTTATAAACTCTAGCTCATGCACAACCAAGGCACAGTAGTTTAAAGTGATTCTCTGAATGTTTTGAATTGACCAAACATAAATTCCAGAGGGCTGAAAGCCCACTGTGGGGCTCCGTGATCCTCTTATCTATTGTCTCCTGTAAATTGACTATTGAATTATGCCTTGCCTGAAGCTGCTGGAGGTGTCTCTGCAGAGGAGAGAATGGCTCAGCAGTTCAGATCCCAGTGGGTCAGGAGAGGAGAAAGGGCAGAGTTTACCTTTCTCTCAAGAATTCCTGGGCTTTCAGACGTTCACTGGGCTGCTACTTAGATAAAGAAAACACAACCTAAGTGACATATGGCAAAGACAAGTAAGAGCTACCAAGCAGCAGATATTCTTTGAACTCCTTTCATGGCAGGTCACTTCAAACGACCCTGGGTGTTGTAGGGCTGCCTGTACCATTACTGTCCCTCTCCTGCCTGGCCTCAGAGGGAGTCTGCTGAGAAAAGTGTCTGGTATGCTTGAAACTAAAGTCCTTCCTTCCTTCCTGTGCCATTCCAATCCTTGTTTTAAGCCTGTAGTTGGCACATGCAGCAAATTCCCTTGTGCTTCATGGCTTTGCATATGAGTTAATTCCCCTTCAGAAAAAGGTGCATTTCTTCCATTGTCTCTTTATAATCATCTTGAAAAGTTTCTGATCTCGTGTTATGCTACTCCAGGGTTTTTCCCTACCACATCAAGCAGCAATATTTCAATAGTCACCTTCTCAGGATTCCCACCAAAGTGGGAAGGATTGGCACCCCTAAACAAAATCTGTGGGAGATAGAGTGGAATGAGGTAAGGGCAGCTATAACACTCACCTCCTTCATATCATGCTTGCTGAAGGATGATTTCTGTCGGTGGGAAGAGATTTTTTTGTTCCTGTGCTTGGAAGGGGACACCTGGGAGGTGTGAAGACAGCAGCCATGCTGTCACACTGATGCAGTCAGGAGTAGGACACAACCCCACAGTAAGACCCACAAGCTCGGCCGCAGCTCTCAGGTAATGCAGCTGTGTGGAACCAGGTAAAACACCATGGCAAACTTAGAGTGGGAGGAAAGCAAGCCCACATGTATGAACCAACAGGCTGGTTGCAAAAGAGTGTGTAGATACATTATTTAATTTTTCTAAAGCAATGCAAAAGTCTAAACAGTATACCACTGACAATTACAAAATTGGCCATGCATAACCATCGTTGCTATTTCAGTCAGAAATTCACTTGGGAAATGTTTAGATTCCATCCTCCCTGAGTAAACTGAATTTTAATATAGTAATTTTGAATTATTATCAGCTCAAAAATCTTGAAGAAATAAGGAAAAGGAAGGGTGGCACTACACTTCCCCTGCTAGTCTCCTATAGATAAAAGGAGAAGGAAACCCAATCATTTGTCCACCACCCTTATTCCCTATGAACAAGAATCAAATGATAAAATTTGAAGAAAGCAGTTTTAGGAGATTTACTTGTACTACCTATGTAAAATTACACTCAAATCTCAATATGTTCTGATTATGGTATAGGAAAGAATTTTTAATGAGACCTTTGATCCAACCCATTTTATGGTGAACAAGGTTCAGTTGCTATCAGGTGGGCCCACATTTTTCCATTAGCATTTCATTATTCATTCAAACTCAGTCACAGTGATTGTTCACTGGGCATTTCCCTGGGGTCAGTATAAGTACCTCAGTGAATTGCATATGCAAATATTTGGCATAATGAAGTGCAGATTCAAAATAATAGCCACAAACCAAAAAGCCACTTTGAAGAGTCTGGGCAATAGAAATACAAGGATGGTCATCTGTGTTGACAGTTGTATGAACCAGATTAAAAAAAATGCTACAGGAAACAACATAGCTTAATATTTTATAATATTTCACTTCACACTAACCTTGTTTTCCCAGCTCCTTGTCTCCTTTGTTAAGTGTTAACAGCATGCAAGATTTTACTGCAGGAATATCAACATCATTATCATTTTTTTAAAAATGTGTCTCGTCAGCAGACAAATAAAATTTGACCATGAGAAAAATACTGGAGCCAGTCCACAGAGGAATAAAATTTTCTCTAAGGTCCATTAGCTTTCTAATCTGAGGAGAAAAAAAAAAAAATCCTGCCTGACCAAATTATGTTAACTATCAACCACTATCAATATTTTATGCCTGAATCAAAAATTTGGGCCTCATCCTGACAGTCTGGTGACACCAGAGGAGCAAAGACTTATATTAGGGTTTGGTGTTTGTGTTATTTTAGTGGTGCATTAAAAAGCATTTTTTAGCTCAAAAACTTAAGGCAGGTTACAGAGGTGATGACACCTACTTCCTCTGCCAGGTAAAAAAAAATGAAAATGTGCGGTGGGAAGTGATTAGCTGAAGTCATTTAGCAAACTAATGTTTAAATTGTGATCATAAACTTCTCATGAGTAGTACTCAGAGCATGACAGAAGGCAGGTGACATCCAAGGATTTCTTTCTGGTGCTTGTAGAAATATTTGCGTTGAGTAGATTGGAGGAAAGAGTTTATAAATTTGAACTGAGCTAAAGCAAAAACTTGTTCTGGTTTTATACTGCAGAAGTTTTTCTTCTTGCTTGAATTTATTAGTAGTTCTTATTGTCTGCTTTCCTCATCCATTAGCAAAAAACTGATAAAGCTCCACAGGTCACAACTTGTAGATTTTATCATGAGATCATAGGTGAGCTATCACAGAACTGTTCCTTAAAGCACACCTCAGGTCTCCATTTCCTCTGACAAGGAAATAATTGGAGAACAGAGTAGTCACTGATATTTCAATCATCAGATCACTAAAATAAGCTGCAATTTAAGTGTTGGATTCTGCTGAGCCAATATGAGCTGTCTACAACTTATCTAAAGTTAGATAAATTTAGATAAGTGCTCTGTGCTCTTCATAAGTTACTGGGAGAAGATTGGCAGCCACTGAAAGCAATCCATGATTCCTATTTTACACATTTTTTAGTCTTGAAAGAAATGTCCTCTGGAGATATCCTCTCTTAAGAATAGAGGACACACAGGCAACTAATTTAGAAACTTTGTAAATACACATGAGTAAAATTCTTGAGAAAAGTCTGACACTAGTTAAAATATTTCATCAGTTGGACTGTTCAGGTGTTGTTCACACAAATTTCTACATTGTCAGATAAATCCTATTTGTAGTAGTGTGTGACCGCACCTTGAAATAGTAATTCAATTAATAATTGTCTCCAGTTTTACTTTTCTACCTCATTTGTTATAAGCTTTCCATTTCCTGCCTCCTCTTGACTAATAATGAGATTGCAATCTTTCCCAAGGCTGAGACCCTACTGCTATCACATCTCTTCAGCAACCCTGTCCCAAAACTGAGGATTCCTGCAAAACTACTAAGCAAAAAAGACAATAAAAATCACATTAGTATATCGTGTTATTAATTACAAGAGGCATAATATTTTTTTTTTTTATCTCACCTTTATCTGTTACTATTCTTAATACAATAAGAAAAAAATCGTAATGGCTTTAAGGTGACAGCTTTTGAGCCAGTATGGGAGATCTCTACTGCATGTCCTCAGCTTGGGGAACAGAAAGCAAGTGTTCAAATGTCTTCCTGAATTACTATTTCAAAGTTATGGGCATTTCCTAGAACACCAAACATTGATAATATGATAGCATAATCTCCCAGGAGAATTTTGTAAATTCCATGATAACTATATTACACATTGATGATCTTGCTCCACTTACTACTGGAAATAGTAGTGAATATATTTATATCAAGCATAAAAAAAAAGTCTACTTGAATATTTGTAATCACTAGCATATAGGTTAGAGATGATTTTGCTTATGAGCAGAATACTGTGTGTTCTTCTCTCTGTACACTGAAATGGAGAGAAAACCAAACCCATGAAACAGTAACTAACAGTTTGTGCAAAATTTTGCAGTCTGTCTGGGACTGAGAAACAAACTGAAAAATCCCACCCTACTCATTGTAATTCTGTGTCTATTTCACTTTGTATCTTTAAGGAATTTTTGTAGGTCAATCCAATCCTGAAGTAAATTAAACAGACTGTGAATTAATTTGGTGTGGGCAGAGGTAAATTGGTGGTTAAGTATAAAATGCGTGTGATAACCAGCAGAGAATATGTATTTCATTTTTTACTGTAAAGAAATTTGAGGGGGTGACTTTTTGAAAGAGTTTGTCTTGTTCCTAACAGTACTGTAACTATGGCATAATTGGGGACTGTATATGTCTTAATTCCACCAGTCAATCCTATGCACTGTTCCACTGCCTGTTATTACGCACAGTAACACTTTGAACCTTCACATGCCTATATTTATTCAACAGATGGCAGAGCTTGTGAGAGGATCAAACACCTTCCTGACAAGAGAGCAGCTCATTTTGTGCGAGGAAACTGCCAGATATCTTTACTGGATGGTAAACAAACTGATAGCCTGCTTCTTTTCCCAGGAGGAATTAGCTGCATGCAGCAGCCACAAAGAGGGCAGGGAGGCATGAGCTGCTGAATCCTGCAAGCCTTAATTCAGTGTCTGGTAAGGAGACACTGAATGTACCTTGCAGTAGGTTGCTAAGATGAAAAGTCCACCCTCAAACTCTGCATCATCTGGATAAAAAACCTTTATGGAAACGTTCTCTTAATTGTAATAGAGAATGAGAATCTTTCTGCAATTTTCTATATTAGCCTACAAATTCAGATCATTTGTTTAAATAATTCCTAAAACAACTTCAGCATGGCTTTATGGCTTTATCAGAACATGATGCTAAATAACAGGAGTCACAGAGGTCCTGTGTACTGAGTATATCTGTTTTGAGATAGCTAAGAGGCACCACCAGAGGCTATTATTTGAACTGGACAGTTTTAACTGTAGAATATTTTTTATAGAATCTTCTTTCCATCGGAGCATATTGTTTTCCTTTCTGACAGTTTTTCTAGGATTTTTTATAACAGACAATACCTCAGCATGAACTTATCACCCAAATCTTCAAAATGCTTCAGACCTAGCTCCATAGTGCCCTGTTTCAGCTTTAAAGTGGGGTAGAACAGAATTCACTGATTTACACCTCCGAAAAAATGTTTCAAGAGGAGAGAAATAACAAGAATATGAATTACAGGAACCAGCATGTGTTGGTGAAACACAGAAGGAGGGGAAAGTCCAGTGGGAAGTCCTTTATAACAGCAGCAGACAGTGCTTTCTGAAGTGCCCTTGGAAACAGAAATATGTGCACTGTTGCCCAGGTGACAAAATCCACATACATGCTGCCTACTGTGAATGAAACAACTGACACTGCCTGGTCCATGTGGAGTGGCCAGTGTTAGTGACACTGAGAGCTATCACTTTGAATCGGCATGAGAAGCAAAGCCTATTCTTGTGGATATGTGTTAATAGTCTGCTGGACTAGGCAGCAATAAAGGTATAGATTCTCCAAGGGAGTTTTTGTAATTAAGATTTATTTTCATTTCTACAAATATGTACGTACTTTCCATTATTTCTTTCTCATATATTTTGCAATGCCAAAGAAAATACGTAAGGATTTTCTCAGGTTAAACTTTATTTTACCTTGGTGGTGAGGTTCAAGTGGCATTTGTTTCCTTAACCTGATTTTTAATTTCTCTGGTTCTTTCAGACTCTTACACAGTTATGCACTTAAAACCTTATAGACATACAGTACATAAAACACCCCCCTTAAATGTGAATTGTTTTCTCCTTCTTCATCCATTCATATGTCCTAACTCGTTCTGAAAAACATTTTTCCTAATTAAATGTTCCCTTTCAGGTTAATCCCTTAACATCTACCTAGTAATCAAGAACAAATGTTTCCCATTGTTATTCTCATGGAGTTGTTGGGCGCTTACCTCTCTTGCTGCAATGTTCAGCCCTTGCTAGTTGGCTTGCATTTTCCCTTGAGTTAGCTGCTGACTTGGCTGCTAGTTAATTTTTCTCTGATTTTCTGCTCCATGGCTTCACCAGAGCTTGTTGCCTAGCATGAAAGAGAAAACTGAACTCAGAAATAAAAAAGAGAATTCACAAAGGTCCATATCTTCTCTTCCTTTCTGGGTTTTAAGAGGTTCAACCCCGACAACATACTCTCACATAATTATGTCTGCCCTTTTTATAGAGATATGTTCTTTATGAAAAAGTAATAGCACATCCAAACTGGTAATGGTGTATATCTTCAATCCCTAGTTACCTAAGAGTAGGTACTTGTAGAAAGGTTAAGGATACCGTGTACACCTCTCTCTTACCTCTCCTATCTAGTACAAACTAAATTATTTCAGGGTTTTTTTCTCTAATATAGCTCCCTAATCTACTGCCAGCAACACCATTGACTTTTTCTGCTTTTCATATGCTTTAAATGACAGGTATGATTTAAACAACAAATGTAGAAAAACAAACAAACAAACAAACAAAAAACAAACACCACCACCAAAGAATGGAAGAGACCCAAGAGGACAAGGAGGACTTGTTCTGGGTGTTTGATTTGTGGGGGTTTTTTCATAGGTGAGTACAGCTTCAGTGGAGAACAGGTTATGTGCCTGCTTATACACACCTCTGAAAAATATTTAATATTTTTCACGTTTTTTGTTTAGAAAGTTGTCAGTGGAGATGACTGGAAAAATTGGCTTTTGCTCTTACAAAAGGAAAAAAATTCATATTCAGCTTTGCTAAAATAATTTGATATTCCACCTGCAAAGCTAAAATAATTATTTAAGAACAGGTTACATCTCATTCTTAGAGAGTTGATGTGAAAAGAAAACCTGAAATCCCAGGACATGCCAAACTTTTATTGTGGTAAAGATACTAGGCAAAATTTCAGGGAAGATTTAGAGCAAGAAATAGATTTGATTATTTCCACTACTGCTACTACTCAGTTTCTTGGAAAACTTTTCTCTCTCTTCTCATCCGTATTTACTCTAATGCCATGTGCAGATGATTCACAGCTGTTCATGATATAAGAATGTAAAAAAAAATATTACTTCTTCTCCTTTGTCCTATATATTAGTACAGAATTTTCTTTCAAAACAGGATTCATCTTTTATGGGAAATATAATTCAAGAAACACAGACATGTATTTGTTTAGATGATCTATTTAACTGCACTGGGTTTTTTTTCCCATGTTCACCAGGGGCTTACTAATGCAATCAACTTTCTTTACTAATAGCAGAGAGGTGAGGAGCTGCTCACTGAAGATGCTCACATCTATGTATCAATGAATAACATCTAAAGAAACTTGTGGTCCCCCAGAATACAGAAAAGCAAAATAACCATTCAGAACAATGTGGCAGAGCACACATTAGCTCTGTCTTGCAGCTTGCACCACATTTTCCCCATAGTGTTTTTGGAGCTGTTATCCAGTAAGAAACAAAATTGTTGCCGCATAGGTAGGTGATCTACAGTCTAAAAAATATTTTGATAGTGGCAAAACCAGATGTAATATTTTTCACTCCAAGAACAAATTTTTGAGAGGAGCCCTTATCCCAATTTTCAAAACACTTCCTTTTAAACCATCGCTTTTAATTTTTGATATGCAATTGTCTGAACTATAAAGACACCTAAAATTAGAAATTCCTCATTACCACCTTACACAGCTGTGGGAACTCAATCACTGACATTGTTATAAGCCGGTTTACCAAACATCTCTCAGGAACAGCTGAGGTGCAGTCAGCTGGGGTGGCCTGACTGACCACCTTCCAGCTCTATTTTCTATGACTATATTACTAAGACAAGACGAAAATACTTTTAAAGTCAATTTAGTTTAAAAGGCTTTGGGAAGTTATTTACAATGGAAAACAGCATCATCCAATTTCACAGCTTAAATAGAAGCAGCCTTTATGTCTGCAACAAAGCTGAAATACCTCAATCACGTACACTCTCCATGGTTCCTCAAAAATTATTTCAAAAAAAATTCTTTAGCATGGTGTCAAGCCACCATAAGAAAAAAGTACCTCAAACTTCAAAATGCTTTGGATGGAGTTCATTCACCAGCACCGTCCCCATTTTCTGGGGAGAACTACCACAGCCAAATAAAAAATAACAGAATCATAGAATGGTTTGGGTCAGAAAGACCTTAGAGATCATCTAATTCCAGATGGGCATGGGTAGAGGTTTGGGCCAAGGTGGAAGTTAGCTCTATACCCACCTACCACATGCAAGGAAACAGTGTTGGTTGCAGCAGTGAAGGGGCAGTGCCTGCTCACACTTTTAGGAGAGGCTGTTGAACACGGAAGCAGTGTAAGCCTTACCACAAACATCCTCAGAGCAGAGCAGATGAAGATGTCCTTAACTGTTATTGGGCTGGAATTACTGACAGTTTTGTGTAGAATATAAAGCGAACTGAAGAAGATTGAATAAGAAGTCAAACATATTTGAATTAGTAATATTCTTTTAATTGTCTCTTTTTCTGTAAACACTACATACTTATACAAATCCATATACATTTCCAGATGTTTGAAATACGGTGTCTGAAATTCCATGTAATAGTAATTTTTTAAAGAAATTTACACTGTGCCATCTGGAATTAGTATGAAATCTACTATAGGTCACATACATATATACACTACAGTGCACAGTTGTGAGTAAAATGAATCATGTCAATAATTGAAAGGATATGTCCTTCCAATGCTGCTGTGAAATACTATTGAACTCTCTCCATATTCAGAAAAGGAATGCAAGTCCCCTTAAGAGGACCTGAGGTTAGCTCCAAAAAAATGTAGCTGTTCAGGTACAGTGCTCATCACAGGTAAAGGAAAGACTCTACCTCTCCATCTGAATTTGTGTTGATATGTGGAAAGGAATTCAGAACTGAAAGAGAATTTGATTATGCAGCCTTGTGATTAGAGGACCCACACAGGACAAGTAATCCTGGATTTCATTCTCAGGACTCCTACTGGTTAATTTTAGCTTACAAATAGTCATAGGCAAGGACAACTTATTTTAAATCAAAAATAATCATAGGCAAGGAATCAAAAATTCTTTCCTCCAAAGAGAACGATGGCTGTTCTGTCTTCTTCTTTCTCTTACTCATTAGTTTCTTCCAATTTTTTTTCTTCCTTCTTTTGCTACATTTGCTACATGGCACTCTTAAATAAAGAGCTGAGTCTTGATAAGTTACTCCAATAGTTCTTTATTTTTCTAGTGAGAAAGAATCTGATCTCCTGTAATCAGACATAAAAAGTTTTTAAACTCTCTCAGCTTCCACTTGTGACTCAATTGCAGAAAATAATCTGCTTTTCTCACACCCTTCTTAAGTCTATGGAAAAAATAAACTCTTCAATGGGGCAGCAAGTGGACTCCTGATATTAGAATAGGTCTCTGGGCATGCTTGTGATGCAAACATTTACAGTGTTCCCTTTTAACCCAGGCTGGGCTGAGCAAACACTGCAGCCCCCAGCCACTTAAGATGCTGCTGTCAATCACCAGCATCATGCTGATTACAAGCAGTGTCTCAATGGGTACAAACCCATGTAACTCCTATCAGACATCACACTCAACTGTTCTTGCCTTCTCTATGAAAAAGTGTCTTCTGGCTGCCTTTGGCTTTAATCAGTAGCATGTTTGCTTAATGTATCTGAGGTCTGTAATGGCATATTGAGCAATATGATAGGCATCTCGTAAGACTGATCTCTTAAGGTCTAGGCTGAACTGTAACATCCCTGAAGCACTCAAACTCTTTTAATTAGTGAGTCATTTCTGTCATAGCTACCTCCTGAAAGACATATATGCCTTTCTCAAGCTCCTTCCTGTCTTAGCTTATCTGTTTTTATAATAAAGACTCATCTTAGTTATAGGAGACACAGACTTCTCATTAAGAAACTTGTAAGAACAGTACCAGTTCATGTTCAGTGAGAGCATACACCCAAAAACTCTTTGTATAGTACCTCTGTAACTCCATGTTGTTCCTCTTGTTACAGTAAATAGTTCTGCAGTGGAGGACACCATACTTTAATATATATGCACCTGTTGTTACTTAAATTTGTCGTCTTGCTTTACATGTGTATAAAACCCATCAACTTTGTTGGGAAATCTGACTGTGCAAGTGTGGGCACTCAAATTGGGATATGAATAGGATAAATTTGGGTGGAAGAGAGTAATGCTCACTACTACTGAGTTACACAAAGTCAGGACCTTCTGTCTCTCTCCACACCTCACCAGTGAGGAGCCTGGGGGTGCACAAGCAGCTGGGAGGGGAAACAGCTGGGACAACTGACCCCACCTGGCCAAAGGGATATCCCACACCGTATGGCATCCTGCTCAGCAGTAGCATCTGAGGAAGAAGAAGGAAGAAGAGCACAGTTTGGAGTGTTTGTCCTTTTTAAGTCACCATTACACATGATGGGAACCCTACTTTCCTGGCGATGGTTAAACACCTGTCTGCCAATGGAAAAAAGGGAATGTATTCCTTGTTTTGGTTGCATTCACAGCTTTTGCTTTACCTATTAAACTTTCTTTATGTCAACCCACAAATTTTTTCACTTTTATTTTTCTGATTAACCCCTCCAGCCACCAGGGAAAGTGAGTGAGCAGCTGTGTGGTGCTTATTTGTCAGCTGATGTTAAACCTCAACAGTCCTCTGGCACCCAGAGTGAGGCTAGAAACATTCAAGATAATGAGAGATTTGAGTGGAATATGCTAAGTTGAATTTATAGCTGTTATTGCTGTTTAGCTACGAATTGAGAAGCTTCTGAGCTTGCCATGGGTCCTGCTTGCCCCAGTGTGTAGTAGAACCTAATACATCTTAATAACTGCTTTCTGTTTTCACTGCTTGCTGTAGTGTTTGTTGTACTGCTTATCATCTTACTCCACTGTGCCTGGGACTATTTTGATAACAGCAGTGGCGATGTGCCTGGGCTGGCACATGGCCACGGCATCACTGCTCTTTCTGTCCTGCTGCACTGGACAGACTGGAACTGCAGTGTGAATGAGTCTGGGATTTGTGGCCTGTAGCTGAGTCCATGTGGAAGCAGGACACCCCAAAGCTTTGGTGGCCATGGATAAGTCCAGGTTAGAGTAGGTGTATCTCAAAATGTCTGTGGTGGTGGCTATGTCTGAGCCACAGCTGGTGTACCTCTGAAGGGAAGGGTTCATTCCAGTGTTAAATCCTATGGTCTGCTCCAAAAGATTGAAGGGTAGAGATTATAATAGAGGTATCTTTAAATGGCTGTAACCTGGGATTTGAGTTGCATGTTTAGGAAACTCTGTGAAAGGAATTGCCTGAACAAATGAACTGCCTTACAAGAAGCAGTGCAAATACAGCCGTGACTCAACTTGAACTGCCTTTGGTGCCCAGGAACTCCTCACAACATACCACCTCCCCTGTCCTGAGTGATCACCATTAGAAATGGAGCCCAAAGTCATGGACTAAATGAACTCAATGGACATTCTACGGACATTTCACAGGGGTGGTCCATTGACGGAGGGAATTATATCTGTGTTCTACACCAGAAGATGGAAAGGAAGATGATGGTTAATGTTGATGTATTGGATAGTGTGAGACCTGAGCATGATGTAAATGGTGTGGAATAAGTGGTACAGAATGTGCTGGTTTTGACTGGAATTGAGTTAGTTTTCTTCACAATACCTGGTATGGATCTATGTTCTGGATTTTTGACCAAAATCGTGTTGATAACAAGGGATGGTTTAGTTCCTGCTGAAGAAGTGCTTACACAGCATCAAGGCCTTCTCATCCCACCTCACCAGCCTTAAGGCAGCTGGGAAGGGACACGGCTGGGACAGCTGCCCCAACTAACTAAAGGGATACCCAAACCATATGGCATCATGCTCAGCAGTAAATCTGGGTGAAGAAAAGGGAAGGGAGGAATGTTTCGAGCAATGGCATTTGTCTTCCCAAGTCACTGTTACATATGACTGAGCCCTGAATTCCTGGAGCTGGCTGAACACCTGCCTGCCCATGGGGAAGTAGTGAATTTATTCCTTTTTCTGCTTTTCTTATGTGTGCAGCTTTTGCTTTACCTGGTAAACTGTCTCTATCTCAACCCACAAGTTTTCTCACTTATACTCTTCCGACTCTCCCCTGTCCCAAAGGAGTGGGGAGTGAGCGAGCAGCTGTGTGGGACTTAGTTGCTGAATGGGGTTAAGCCATGACAGCAAGAAATGCCATTTGGAGCTCATTAGGCAGACATAGCTTTTACTGCTTCTAAAGTACATTTGCTCTTGTGTTCACCCACAATGCAGGGGCAGTATATGCACATGTTGTATTAAAAGTTCTGTTCTTCGTTTTAGACAATGACTGGGCAACTCTCCAAATTGTTCCTTATGAAAATTTATTAAATGTAATGGTTTTGAAAGAAAGGTATTGCATGGGGTCAGATAAATGTAAAACAGTTCCGCTGGGTACCACAGCAGTAGGAATAAAAAGTGTGTGAATTAATTTTTCCTTGGCAGTTAACTCTATTCAGTACAAAATTTGTTCGGGGTTTGTTGCAGAGCTTAAATATTTGAGATTCAGATGAAATATATGTTTGTTTTTTTCTAAAGCTGTCAGGGGCATGCATGTGTCAGTTTTCATTAAGAATAATTTCCCTCAGGATCTTTGGCTTAAGTTAACCTTCAGACCTCCACCGACCCCTTCCAAGCCATCAGGGTTTCTTTTTGTGTATTGTTCCATGGATAAATGTACCTGCCAAAACCTAAGAGCTTCAGAGGATGATGTTGACTGAATGTCTGAGCAGCTCTCAAGCCTAAGAAATGTGCCCTGCAAACTACAGCAAGAAATTTCCTTTTTTTTCCTTTCCTCTGAAATAATCTATTTTCCCAGTACTAATAAAACAAACACTTAGGTAAGTGTATATAGCAGGGACATTTAAAAATTACTGTCTTTTATGTTAAAACTTATTTTTGTAGGAATCACATTGTGTTGTATATGCTTAAGACCAATTTCTACCCTGAAAATTTATACTTGCAAATAAATGACAAAGCACAGCTCTGGCATTTCTTGAAATATATGAAAAAGAATCCATTAACTTGACATTATAACAGTAATATGTGGCTAAGGTGCCTTCTCTGGACAAAATTCTGCTTTTTCCCTGGCCAGGGAGACTTCCCAAAGACCACAGGCCCTATTAGTGCAGTGGTTGAGACATATGTTTGAACCGCATTTCATTCTTTGCTGCTGGTATAGGCCACCAATTTTCTTAAGAGTTAATTTTGTTCCCTGCTCAAATGCAGCAAATAATTTTAGAGTTAGGTCATTGCTGGCAAGTAGAGGAGACTGCTGAAAGTAAAGAAGTTTCCAGGCAAAAGCAGAGACTGAAATATTATTCAAGGATCCTTATGCCTAAAAATCATGAGGTTATTGTAACATAGCGTTCTGGTTCACACGATGCACTGATGTTAGTCAGTAAGGAATGCTGAAATGTTTTGATTTGAAGGCTGTGTTGGAAATGAATAATTCACTTCATTTTTGCACCCATGAGTTGAGAAATAAATGAGCAATACACACTTCTCTTATAGAATGCTTTAATGAAAGACTTACCTTATTTTCTTTCTGCTAGATGAAATGCCATAATTAGTTTTTTTGTAAAGAACTATCAAAAAGTTTTTTTGTTGCAGGACCAAGGCAAGGGATCACTGATTTGCAATAAACCACACCAGTAACAGATACTTTAATGTCTACTTTTTAGCAATATGAAACCTTAACATAGATAGACTTCTGTAAACATATCACTCACAGTGAGCTTTATCTAAAGTTATTATTAAAAAGATAATAAAACATTTTTTTCAATTGTGCATTTACTAGTTGCAGAATTCCCTGAAAGTTATGTACTGAGCTATATATATTTATCTACATTTGGGTTATGGAAAAATAACTTCAGAGGAAGTATGTATTCAATACTAGACGTTGTCCTTCTCCCAGCTCAGTCCATTTGCCTTTTGGATGGCCTGGGTAAGAGTACAGCCCAGAGCTGGGTGAAGTCTGGCCCTTATTATTCACAGTTGTTACAACAGAAATAAGCTAAAGCTATTCTTAGGAAGATATTTATTTTCCTAAGCAGGATTTCTTGTATGTTCATCACATTGGTTATATTGCAGTTTCAGATTTTGCCCATGTTTCAAAGCTTCTCTGTATTCTGAGTGTGATATGGCAATAGACAGAGTTAAACTCCCTCAGGAACATGAACAGGTCTGGTCATGACAGCAATGTGGTTATTAAGTATATTATTGAGTTTAAAGGAAGACACCTTATTAGAAACTTTTAAAGTAAAAAAATATGTTAATTAAAGTGCTATACACAAGGTTCCAAACTGACTCCCCACTCAGCTATGGTCTGCTGGTTACCCAATTTAAATATCAGTAAATATCAGACCCCATCTGGAAAAATTCCTAAGGGAGAGAGGAAAATATAGAGCATGTCTATGTGGTCAGAAGATGGATGTCATTCCCTTGCTCTGTCCATGGCTTGGGGCCATTGAGATGTTATTCCGGATACTGTTCCACCAGGCTCAGGGCCAGATCTTCCCAGCATACCTAGTCCAAAAGAGATTTAGAACACATCTCAGAATTGTAAAATTCACCCTCTTTCCCTGATTTTTTATGTCTGTCATATGGACCCCATTAGAAATTAAGGAACAAGATCAGTGACTTCCAATAAACCTTTATATAGGTATTGAAAAATAATGGACCTCACTAAAGTATTCCGGACTCCAGTTCCCACTCACCAGTCCTCTGTGAAGTATTGTCTGTTAAATAGCCAGGCAGTTTCCTCTGAAGCAATACTTTGAGAGTCATTGCAAAATGAGTTGGAACTGTCTGACTGAAATTTGGCTCTGAACTAAGAGTTAACCTCAAAAATAATCTTTCATTTTTGGAAGAATTCAAAATGATACCAATGAACCAGCACTGTTCGGTACTAGTTTGTTCCTCCAACTGTTACTAATTATTGCATAACATCTATTTTTAACTTGAAATCCCCCATCTCCAGCTCTCCTCACACCTTTGCTGGTCATTATTTTTCATATAATAGGATTCCCTCAGTTAGCCTAATGTTGTAAAATGTGTCATCTGGTATAGATTAGCTGCCAAGGCTCCCTATAGAGGCAACGAAAAAAGTCAGGTGCAAATAAATGAATAACTTCTGTTATTCTACCTTATTATATCATTGTCTCTGTCTTATGGACAAGACTGTATATATCTCCACCAACTACAAGGAAAATACAGACTATCAGCTACACACCTGACTTTTAGGTGCCTAAAATCCATTTAGATAAATCCCATTCTTTGTCCAGATAAGGTATTGCACAGTAACAATCATAACCTAAAATTCTGCAGATACAATCTCACAGAAGCAGTCTATGAAAATAAAGCAAAATTCACGCTAATGCAGTTTGTCTGAAATGATCAGCTATGTTTAGCAGTATATTTTTATTGTTTATCATTTCTTAAATGCTGCAAATGTTACTCTATTTCTGGTAATATTAGGGGGAACTGTGAGTGCTCATCATCAGAAGCAAAGCTTATTTTGTCTTGCATTTAATATGAACAAATAAATACCAGGATAATTTTGTGTTATTTGCTGGACCAGTCATACCCTGTTAAAGGTAACCAAAGTCATGATGGATACACAGAGTCATCATGGGCTCTCCTAAATTCTGGGAGTTTGGCTCAGAAGGAGTGAACTGTGATATTTGAAAGGATCTCAGATTGAGAGGAATGGTAAATAAATATACAAGCACTCCCCAAACAGAAAGTTCATCTTGACTCAGCTCTTTTGCAGTACTACTCTTAGCTTAATCTGCAGTGGGAAGGGCCAGACCTCACCACAGTTGGCCTCACCAGAGCTGTGTTCAACTGAATGACATGAAGTGCATGATGTGAATGGAATGTGTGCATTTCACTGGTTCCCCCACTCCTTATAGCTTCAGTCACCTGGCTCTCCAGCTGACACTCACACCACTCTTCCAAAGAATAGGGGCATTTTCCTTAGCCATGCTAAAGAATGTCTTTTGAAGATTTACAGAGAGATGTCACTGTTTTGGGACCCTAATTCAATGAGAGTTGAGTAGCTAACTCCTTGGAGAAGGTTGATAAACATTGAAAATGCCCTGTTCATAATTAGGATTGCTTGGTAGATTTACAAATAAATTGTTCTCAGAACCTTTTGGTGTATGAACAAATGAAAGCTGCCAAAAACATGTCCTTATATGAAAATCTGGCATTCTGGAAATGGCCTAGCTGATTATAGCCTTATACACTTGACAACTGAGTAGATGTATACCAAACAAATTCCTTGTGGATCAAGTTCTAATTGAAGCACCTCAGCAGCCTGTTGCTGTCCAGAGAGGTGCAGAAAGAGAAAAACAGAATTTAAGATCCAGTCTTATTTCACACTATTCTGGTTTAATGGGGAGCTGCAGATTGGAGGGTGAGCAGTGGGATTATATTTGCAAGTGTGTTTACAGATACAGTATTGATTTCTTTGCTCACTAAGAGCATTTCTGCACTGCCACTGCTTGCAATAAACAACCCTGCAAGAGCCTACATGGTTGTGAAACCATGATGCATTATTTAACAGGACCTAATCAATATAAAACAAGCATTCCCTTTGTTACAGGAGTGCTATTGACAGAATGCTTCTCCCTTTTAATTTTTTATTATTTTGCATCGATTGCTGAAGCCCTGCATAGTCTTCAACAACATATACTGAGCTAGACCTGACCACAAATCTCACTTTGTATGAAAAAACAGATTGCCCCATTTTAGCACAGAATTAATTTGGAAGAATATCTAGCATTCTAAGAAATCAATATGAACATAGCCATTAACATCAACAGAATAAAAAACAGGTCTTTGATCAGATATAAAAATCAGTACATTTAACCATCTCTGAAATAAAAGATCAATACCAGAAAAAACCCCAACCTTTCCTATTCCCAAATAAGTCCTTGACTTAAGAGTTTAGCTGGCAAGAATGCATGGAATTTGGATTACTTGGCTAAGAATAGAAAAAAAATAATTTTGTCACTGGTAATTTCAAAAATAAGATTCTCTAATTTGTGTCTCATATTTGCCTGCAGTTCTACTAATGCTGTAACATCATTCAAATGACAGTAAACAAGTGCAAGATGGGATTTATAAAGCTGGCCAGTCTTGCACATATCACATTTATACTCTCTTAAAAACCTTCACCCAGTTCAGTGGGAGCAGAGATGGAGTAAGCAAAAAATCTACTTAAAAATTTCACACCCACTTATTGGATCTTGCTTTGTAAGAATGTGCTTAATTAGTGAAGTTTAGGATCTTCATAATAAAGCTCATGGACATAATTGTCAATCACCCTATTCCAGGCTCATGGTCTCAACTGGCATCCATTAACTGCTAATATGACATTTAGGGAGTCAGATAATTTGGCATACAGAGACCTAAAAGTCCTCTAAATTAATTTGTTGTTTGAGTACATTTCTTTTCAATTTTATTAAAGGATTTTTTTTCTTCCAGTCTAATATTTAAAGCTTTACAATGAAAACTGAACTCTAAAACTAAAGTAACCTGATTATTTTGACCCTTCCCCTGTTTACTGCAGTGAGGGTTTTAAATATTGCTTCAAGTTGAATGACAACAAATTTATCATTCAAAATTGAAAATCTTTATGAAGAAAAGGGAACGCTGTGTCTGGCATTTTGGAAAGTGATGAAAATGGCAAGTAAAATAAATATAAAGCATATAAAGGCAAGTCCCAAATATGAAGTAGGTAGCTTTTTATCTCTAGCTCAGAGAAGATACTTCACTATTCTCGTATATCTGTTTTGAAGAAAGAATAAATTGGGAGAAGATATGTTTTGCTAGTTAGGAGGTGAGATGGAGAAGACAGGAGCAGAGGATTCCATATCACTGTTTTACAATTAAATAACCACTAGTCATTCATTCCTGTAAAACATTTAATGGTCTTATGAGGTCCCTTTCAAGTCACCGTTAGAAAAGTCATTACAAATTGCAAACATCATAGGTATCTAAAAAAGTTTACAAATATTTTGCAATTGTTTAGAAATACACCCTGCTACACCATTCTATTAGCAGACAAAGAAAAGGGGGAAAAAAGAGAGATGAGAAAAGAAGATATTTTGCAGAACCTCTAAGCTTATACCTCATAGCATCAATCACAGTGAAGAGCACAGCTTGCCAGAGGCATTTCCTTTGTAATCCAGAAGACCATCTGCACAGTGTTATGGAATACAGCAAGCAGAAGCTTTCATACTGTGCCTGTGCCTATGTGCATATACACACCTACTGCAAAAGCCAAGGGGATACCAAGGGGAGAGGGCATCACAGGTGCTCACTTTATATAGGATACACTGGGTATTAGTCATACAAAGTTTACAATTTGTCCCAATCACCAACCT
Source organism: Phylloscopus whistleri (assembly GCA_017589585.1). Classification (NCBI taxonomy): domain Eukaryota; kingdom Metazoa; phylum Chordata; class Aves; order Passeriformes; family Phylloscopidae; genus Phylloscopus; species Phylloscopus whistleri. The sequence goes on along the minus strand of JADMLD010001181.1, from coordinate 6,204,211 downwards.
TCAATACTCAGAAGACTTCCTGTGTAGCTGTGATGGCTCACCATACCCAAGTTTCCAAATTCAGGAGGGACAATCATTCTTTGACAAACTGACAGCTTGTGTCAGGAGAGTCTAAGGGGGGGGGTATCATGAGGATATAGGTGAAGTGGCAGAGAGCACAGAACTAGGAGTATGCTCCCTGTCTGGTAGGCCATATAGAAGCATTCAAGTTTTAGCCAAATTATTAGGATTGCAAGTGCTCTTCTTAATGAGGGAGAGACACGCTGGGGTCTGCAGAGATTCCAACAGCAAACAAACCAGAGCAGCCGAGTGGACTTAGCTGGTTTGTACTCTGTGCTGGGAAATTCAGGTGTTTCATCTTGGTTAGACAGATATAAGGCCATGCAGATCTTCAGAGGTTCAAAATCACCTCTCTCAACACGGAGAAAGAAGAAATGACCTGAAACTCTGAAGCAGGAAGGTAAACCCATGAAGTAGGCTGAGGGCTCCTGCCAGAGACAGGCACCAAAGGACAGGCAAACAAGCATCAGGGCTGCCAAAGTACTGAAATTCTGACAAAGCAGCACCACACAAACTTAAAGGTATGTTGATGGCTTTAGAAACAGGGCCAACCTGCCTCAATAGGTCAACCTCAGTTAAAGATTTAATTCCAAGCTTGTAGAATTTTGCAATTGCAAGATTCTCTCTCATGTCATGACCTAGAACAAATTGTCTTTATTGACTTTTTTTATACTACTTTCTAATACTGAGAAAATTCTTATTATTCTGTTGGGATTCCATCAATATTTTCCTTCTCTCTCCTTACTGTAGGAGCCATCCAGTAAGAAGCACTGTCGATACTACTATATATCTGAAAAGATAAACACTTGGCAACTTGGCAACACTTAAGCATTCTTCATCCTTATTCTTTTATGCATCATAAGGATCTGCTCAGAACACCCACATACATGCACAAACATTGTGTCACTCACACATAATACACTCCTTTTTCCAACCACAATTTTTCCTTTCCCAACAGTTCCAACTATAATTCACTGGCAGAGCAAAATGTTGGAATAAGCATCTCATTTATCATTAGACAAAGACAGGCCTTTACTTCTCCTCAGCCCTAAAGGCCAAAGTGGAACTGTTTGCATCTCATTTGTCATAAACTTTCAGTAGATGAGTTAGTTTATATCTGGGTGGACTGAGACAGGCTGGAGCTTACTGCAGTGAGGTTTTTTGTTGTTTTAGTCAGGATGGGGGCAGAACTCACAGTTCTAAAGTTTACTTTCAGTGCTGAGCAAGTCTGACTTTATCCTGCCTGCAAGAACAGAAGGCTGTGGTTCAGAAGGGCTCCCCAGAGTCCTCTGGCTAATTAATTAAAGTAACTTGCATAATACCTCTCATCAAGAAACTGCATTTTTGCAGCAAGGAGTCTTGTTCCACTCACAGCAGAGACTGAGAGACTGAAAGAAAAATAAAAACATCAGTCTCCAGTACTAAACTGCCTGTAATCTATTTTACCTTACCAGCACAAGGGCAGAAAAAAAAATGGGGAAAAAAGTAAGTGAAAAGTGCTATGTGCAGCTTACGGGGGGACTAGAAAAGACACTATTTTTTTTGTCTCAGTTTGGCAGAAGGGATCCCTCAGGAAGAGTTTACATAGGATTGGTTAGTGACCTCTGAACAGCAGAGCTCTCTTAGAAGCTATCACAGTTCTTCACTGTCAAATTCACAGACTACCACCCAACCAGGGGTTGTGCCTGAGGCTTGCTCCTCTGTTCCACAACTGCTTGGTACGTGCAGATGTATCTCAAAAATTGAGTTTGTGCAAGTTGTTCCCTTCCATCAGCCCTGTGTCAGTCCTGCCCCCTCAGTTGGGGTCACATCCATGATGCTCTCCAGGCCATTCACAGACCATGAAGTCCAACCAGGACCTTTGGTGGACTCCAGGGAACTGAGGCTCTCAGGATGCCAGGAGAGAGTCAAGAAGGAAACCATGACTTAAGCTCATATTTATAAGTTGGGAGGATCCTTCGTAAAGTAATAGCTGTATCATGTGCAAATTAGAATTACAAAATAAGAAATTAAAAAAAAAAAAAAAAAAAAAAAACACCTCATGTCTCCACAGCATATTTCTTGGAAGGTAGAGACAGGGGTTCTCCCCTGGCAGGAGAGCCTTCTTCTCCCACCCCTTAGGCAAGTTCCCCAGCCAGTGAATTGCTGGCTGCAAGACTGACTGCATCACCTGCTGGCTTTATTAATGGTGTACAAGTCCAGCTTGCTATTTTTCTGGCTTTGATTTTTATGAAAATAAGTTGGTATGTAAAATTGAAATGCTTTGTTTTATAGAATAAAAAAAATCTTGTTCTGTACCTCAAAAACCTACTTCCAACCAATTTCACCTCTTTTTACGTAGCAAAAGCAAGGACATGTTAGCTCAAGCCAAGCTAATTTCCATTTTTTAAAGATCATTGGCATTTAAAAGGGTACAATACACTGTTTTGTAAATGAATCCCTACTCCATTCCCTGCCCTTTTTAAAAGACTTAATAAATTGAAAATTTTAAACTGTGGTAACTTTTACTGAGATCCTGAAATGTCCATAAAATTTATTTAAACTGTGATGAGAAAGCTTAGTCTTAGTCTATATTTGTCCTCTATTTGTAAGTACAGAGTATTTTTACATTTCTAATTTTTAAAGGTTCCACTTTCCTCCACAGAAACTAATTGAGTCAGTTCCCCACCCATTTTAACCTTTTTTTTTTTCCTCAAGCTCAAGGATGCCAAGATTCTGCTTAGTACATAAACTATCTGATATTTTGAAAGAATAAAAAAAATTCCTTTTCTTTTCTTTTCTTGGTGAAGCTTATATTTAAGGATGAATAGACCATTTTAAAATTTCAACAACAGCACTTAGCCAAGAATGCAGAGATTGATAGTTTCTCAAAAAATTAAGATTATTTTAGGACATATTTGGTTAACAAAATATCTCAGGTTTCCCACCCAGCCTCAACAGTTGGTTTTTGCTGTACTAACCACTGCTGTTAAATTATATAGTGCACACTACACTTATGATGGACATGGTTATAATGGACAATTGGTTATAGTGGACAAAAACAGATCTCCTAAACCAAACATATTAAGTTCAAGACATTCCTCTCTGGTTATAACAGACAAACATTGGCCACAATGCCATTTTCTGGGCTTTTTTCTCAACCCTGTAAGTGTACTGAATAGAAATGGAGCTAGGGAAGAAAGTTACAGGAATACTGTGTTTTTAAAATAGTTTGTGCCTTAAGCCAAAGACTGAACAAGATGGTAAGAGAGGTTATGCCAGACTTGCACTTTGTGCCAGCCTGATTGACCACTGCACACTAGATAAACCCAGAATTTTCTATAATCTGGTCTCTCCTGCTCCTGGAGCCAGCGTCAGTGAATGCAGTACCATGGAGAAGCAGAAGGACTCCAAGCCACCACTCCTTTGTGAGGTTGTTCCTCAGATGTCACAGCCTGTCCTGGCCATGCAAAAGGCCACACACTCAAGGGTACTCCAATTGACAGAATAATTTCCAAGGTAACCCTTTGCATCCTGTTTATTTCCGTATTTGCCAAGAGTGCAAGGGGGCTCAGTGGGTGAGTTAAAATGTACCCATTTCAAATAGAAAGGAGAGCCTTGTGAGCTGTCAAGAAATGTGAAATATTTATGATCTAGAGCTCATGAAAGAATTGCATGTTAGTCTCAGTCAAAATCTCATGATATTTTCACGACACTCACCCAGCCCCAATAGCTATTACAGATAACAAACATTTAAATGATCATTCAGGTCCACTTCTTACATAGCACATTTCCTGGCTAAATTTCAAAAACTAAACAATCAGTGGTGGGTGTAGAAGTGAAAGTTATTTTTCAGGTCTGCTTTTGAAGCAAAGTGACTTTGTTTTTCACTTCTATTAGAAGTAAACTGTTTGAATTTAAACCTTTTGATCTGAAGAATAGGGACATAAGCAAGGCATACTTGTCCAAAATGTTGGCACAGCCTTACTCACCTGAGTTCCTCAGTGGGTGTCTTGGCAATAAAACACATTACACTTTTTGAAAGGCTTTAGCACACATTTTCCTCAATAGCCACACACTTGTTTCTATGGGCCTTGTGGCAGACCTTTCCTGGCCATCATATGTTACTAGCAGAGTGATTTCTGCAGGAACCTTGCCTGACACTCAAGAACTCCCTCTCTGCTTTACATCTTAAAACAGAGTAATATATAAGGACATAATTCACACTTTTGCATTCACAAGCACCCACCCACACCTATGAAACCGCTTTGGTAGAAATAGAGAGGTTCTGTATTTGCATAACTAAGGTCCTACAAGAGGGCACCCTGCCATCTGATGCTAATGGAGAAGAAAAGCTGACCCAAAATGTAGTTCTGCATTTCAACAAGAAGTTTCATTTCATTCAAAAATTTCATTTCATTCAAAACATTCATATGTTTTGTGGAGTCAAAGCCTGTGAAGGCACAGTCTTGGCTTCTTGATATCTAAAAGCAAAAATTAATATTTAATACATTTGGTAACAAGAACAATGTTACCTATGAATTTTAGTTATGCCCTATGTGACTATTCTGCAAAATAATGATGAACATCCCAAATCACCACACGGTACATTGGAAGTTCTTTACCTAATACCTAAAACAAAGTTACAGAATAAAGCTGAAACTAAAACATAGAATCATAGAATATCATGATCTAGAGGGGACCCACAAGGATCACAAAATCCAAATACTGACTTTGCACAGGACAACTCCAAAATTCATACCATCTGCCTAAAAGCAGTGTCCAAAATCTTCTTGAACTCTGTCAGGTTTGGTACCATGACTACTTCCCTAGAGAGTCTCTTCCAGTGCCCAACCACCCTCTGAGTGGAGAGCCTTTTCCTGATATCCAAACTAAACTTCCTTTGACTCAGCTTCATGCCATTCCCTCTGGGGCTGCCACTGGTCACCAGAGGGATCAGTGTCTGTCCCTCCTCTTCTCCTTGTAAGGAAGATCTAAACTTCAATGAGGTCTCAGTCTTCTCTCCAGGCTGAACAGACCAAGTGACCTCAGGCATTCCCTTAATGCTTTCCCCTCAGGCCCTTCACAATTTTTGTAGCCAGTTTTTGGATGCTTTCTAATAGCTCTATATTCTTGTTGTATTGTGGCATGGAAAAGTGCCCCCAGCACTCGAGGTGAGGCTGCCCCAGCCCAGAGCAGAGCAGAGCAGAACAATCCCCTCCCTTGCCCAGTGATGCTGTGCCTCATGCACCCCAGGACAGGGTTGGCCCTCCTGGCTGCCAGAGCACTGCTGGCTCAGGTTCAACTTGCCATCATCGAGGACTCTCAGATCACTTTCCACGGGGCTGCTCTCCAGCCCGTTGTTCCCCGGTCTGTGCAGATGTCCAGAATCTTCCAAGTGCAGAATCTGTCACTTTTCCTTGTTAAACTTCACACAGTTGATGATTTGTATCCTCTGAAATATGATGACAAAATATTTGTCTTCCACAATGTTCTGGTGTGACAGCACACTTTCAAAAAGATGAAGTTCACATAGTGATTTTCCAGGCAGTAGATGCCTGTTTCCACTCATACATGCCTTCTTCCCTCTTTATCATAAAACAAGGGCATCACAAAGCACTGTGATTGTCTACAGATTGTTTCATTTCAACAGCAAGAGAGATGCCACTATTTTGTCCTATTCTGGAGAAAAATTGCTAACAAAATATGATCAGTGAATGATGATTATGGCAAGTCCTGTGACTGGAAACTGTATAGGGAATATAAACTGGCAAACACACTTGCCCTCTAGAGTGATAGTAAAAAGCGTTTTCTAAATATATTCAAATGCATTATAATTTCCAAAATTGTAGAAAATACCTATATTTAATTAGTCTCTTCAGAGCATTTGGAATTTCGTTGTTTTGGGGATTTATTTCCTGAGTTTCAATATCTTAAGGCCTATTTTCCAGTTAAGTATATTTTACCTGTGTTGAAGCAGTGCTAATGCACAGAATTTGAAGGACAACATGAAATCTCCTAAAGAGATGTTGCTGTCATACAGTTTTCTACTCATTTAAACTATCATCATGGCACAAAATTTCAAGTAATTACTGGACTTTCTCTTCACTGGCTAACCCAAAAACACAAGAATAAAACATAAATAAGTGAAAGACATCATTTCCCCAGAGACTGTCTTAAATAATTGGGGGTACATATTGATCTCTTTTGCTTATCTATCTTCTTTTCATTTCCTTGGTTAAAGATATAATACTCAACAGAGGAAAAAAAGGAAGGCAAAGAAAAAAGTGCATTAAGATTACACTTGGCATTTTAAATACAACAAAAGGTACGTATAGGGATGCTTTATTGTACAGTCGAGTAAACTCCAGCTGTCAGCCCTGTGATCACTTCTTCAATAGGCAAAAAGGACTCAGCTCTAACCTGGCTCCATGCTGGTTCTCACCAGTAGAACAACTACTTCCTTAGGAATTGCATTTACAATTATCCCCTGCCTTTCAATGAAAACTTTGAAAGAAAAATATGAATAAACTTCTTAAGTGAGTGGGTTTTTTCCCTTTTCATTCTTTTTTTTTTTTTTACATTAAATAAAAAAGCTGTTTATCTGTTATTGTTAGAGCTAAAGTAAAACCTTTTGCCAGAGATGAAAACTTCTACAGGATAACTTGAAAATCTTTTGGGTTTATTGGTTCTCCTATTATGTTCACATTAAAGAGACCAAAATATGTTAAATATGACCCTCTACCTGGAGAGGGAGGAACCACTGTATACATAGAGTCAGAGAACACTGATGAAACTTTGGTCACTTTTTAAATCCTATATTATGGGGAGATATCCCAGCCTGAAGGAAATGGGATTTCTGTCATTGGCTTCAACTGAAACAAGCCATTACTATCTGATAGCAATTTCTAGGTCTGATGGGTAAGTTTGTTCAAGATCCACATTTGCCAGAACAAGCATAACTGAATGTAGAATTTTTTAAAAACTTTTAAGATTTTCATGAGAGCTTCTCTTTTTCAGAGTGTTCTCTTTTAAATTTTGTGGTGGAAAATCATTAAATCAGATAAACTTAATTTTGAAAATCAGCATCAGTCCTACATGAATTGTTCAATATTATATGCATTTTCTTCTGGCCTCTCCCTTTTTCTTTGTTGATTTTCATCTTCATCTTCTTTTAAAATCTAAACAATAAAAAAATAAAAATAAAAAATGAGAAGTGGGAGGAGAGGGAAGAGGAGAATAATGACAATATTTGGGAAGAGACATGACTTTTTACCATATTCTATCTCTTGCATTCAAAGTCAAAGACAAGACAAGACAAATGATATGGCTTCAAAACTACAAAAATTCCACTTTTTTTTCCCAGTGTTTTGGTACACTGCTTTCAAAAGAAACCACTGTCTAAAAAAGCTAATTTAATTTTGTATGTTGTTTCTGTTATGAAATTATCTTCTTCATATCTAAGTCCATTTTATTAATCAATTTTTCAGAAACTTATAAAAAATTCCATTCTAGATTTCTTCTTCATGTAGAAAGGCAAAAAACAGCAGACTGACAATAGCAATCTGTGCAAGGCTAAGCAGCATATGGTCTTCAGCAAAAAAGGACCATAAATAAATTCAAAAATATTTTACTGTGGCTTATACTTTCAACAAACTGTAGGCAGCAAACCAAACTACAGACAACTATTCAGCAATTCCTTTTCAGTGACACACTTCTCCAGGTGGCTGAATGCTTAATTTTCAGTTCTGAACTCCATTTTCAGTCAGCTAACTAATCTGCTCTTTCAGCCTTCTCCAAGTTCATCAGCCTTAAAACTTCATAAAATTGACTCGATTTTTTTTACCATAATTTCTTGAGCAATGAATAGTCTATGTGTTTATATGGAAATACTATTTTAAAAGTCTGAAATCTCCACTTATAGGGTCTTGAGGAAAGGGTTAACTGTTAAAACGACAAGCTCAAAGCATGAGGGGAACTGGCTGAGCCATTTTTTTTTTTTTGCTTCAACAGTAATCCTTGTTACCTTATAATCCCACTGAAAAAATTTAATGTAAAAATGTACCAATGGAAATATGAAACATGAGGAGTGGTGTTGCACAAAGGTTTTCTGTCAAAAAGTTCTCTGTTATATAGAAGAATCCAAATAATAAGACCTACAAAATTACATATTTGGTTCATGAAGGTACTTCCATCCTCAGTAACAGAGATGTATGAAAAGAAAACCATACAGATATGAAAGATTTTCTAAAAAAGAAAAAGCCCAGTTTTATCTATCTAATACAAAATTTTCAGCTGTATACTTGCTTTGTGCACACACTCCAGCAATGAACAGAGAACGCTTCAAGCCCTTACACTTCATTATTCATGCCATACATTATCTGTATGACATAAAAAGAGATACTCTTTGATATAGTGAAACAGAGTTTACTACAGATCTTACCAGAGTCCTGGCACAAAATATTTTTGTCCGTTAAGAAAGTTTCTAAAAATGTCATCAATAAGAATGGCACAGAAAAATATTTGAAAAATTTAATATCTGTACCTGGGGATATCATTAATCAGGGGTGAAGGTTTACTTTTGAAAATCTTTTCATCTAGCATATCTGTTAAACACCTGTAAACATCTGTAAACACCTGCCTACCTTTGGGGGATTCAATATCCCAAGGCTCTTCACTCTTTCCCCCTAAGTTCCATCTAGGAGGGAACTGCACCTATAATAGGCTTCTAAAAGCACTCCCAGCTGTTAAGTGTACCTGTGTCACTTCCTCCAGAGTGGGTAGAAGAGCCTTAGCAGAATCAGGTAAGACAGAAACAGCTCCCATAACATGATGTAGGTAGGGTGATGACAAGAACCTCATCAGAACGGATCACAGAGCCCAGGACCTGAGTTATGCAGTGTTAGGGGCTGGCTGAGCCACCTCAAGCCATCTGCAAACATCTTTTTCCCTTCTCTTTCTCGCTATAGGATACACTCCTCCCTTCTTTCCCCTTATTGACAGACAACCTCCTGTAAAAAAATTGAATTCTTTCTTAAATTACTTACACCTAACTACCTCTTTAAGATGTCAAATCCCAAAAACCGCTGTACCATTCACTCATCATTCTTGTTTCAATATCAAGGGTGACTGCAGCAAGTATTCTGAGTGGTGCTTTTACCCATTGGGATACCTGTTATACCACAGAACCTTAGAAATTCTCCATAGGTTCCCAAAAGCCACAGAAATCTAAAGGTTTAAAGTAAATTGCATTAAATACTATCTCCTTAGACCCCCTTCTCTTCTAGATTTGAATTCCTTTCATTTGGTTTGCTCAATAAACACTCACAGAGAAGCCTTTCTATATATAACTACCTGAAGTTTGAAACCATGAATGAAGTGAAAGCCATAACAATGTGCTGTGGAAATTCATCTCAATGTAAAAAAATGGTGGTAAATTATTATCAAATGAACCCCATTATATTGGTGCTGAAGGACACAGAAGAATGGAAGCCAGCATGTGACATGGGAAGTTCTGCACACAGATGCACTATCCTTTTCCAAAGGCTGAAAACAGCCCAGAAAAATATAATACCTCTAGGTTTGAAAATTTCAGTGAATTGAATATTTTGATTTTTGAGGGGTTTTTTGTCATTTCATATTTATATAAATATTTAACAATACTCAAAATATGTAGAATTAACTTGAGTAACCAAGTAAAATTAAGCATTCATTTAGCCTAGGCACTTTCATAATATCTCTTTAGACAATCTAAGTCTTTCAGGATCAAAACCAGTTAAGAAAAAATCTATCCTAAAACAGAGCTTTTAATATTCAAATGCACTATTCAGTTCAGCCACTTAATGATAACTAGGCAGATATCTTAGTAGTGGAGGTTTTCATAACCAAAAGCATATTACTCTGCAATATTCTGCTATTTAGAGTTCTTTTGTCTTTCATGTAGTTGGAAAGACTTAACTACCCAGTCAGACTTTGATAGAGAGGTAGAATGTGTTAGATGACTTATTGGCAGTACTTTAGCTACAGAGGTAAGAATTATTTATCCTTTAATCATACACAGAGCTTATTATCTTTGATCAGACAGCAACAAAAATAGAAAAAAAAAAAAAGGTTATTGAGATATCAAGATCATTTCCCACTCAATGCTCCTGCTTGCTCATCCCCAGGTAGGGAGAAAAAGCAGTCATTCTGTACACAAAAACCCTCACTTTTGTTTCCCTGGCACGTTCCAAGTCCTTGTAGAAAAACACAGCCAATTTAGCAGAAATCTACCATTTTACCATCTGGAGTATAAATCTGTGTGTTTCTGGACTTCCCACAATCACATGCTGATTTCCCAACAGAATGGTTCCTGCACAGGTATGGTTCTTGATGCCTTAAGCATCTACTTACTTAAGTAAGTAGGTTCCTCTTTGCAGAAGCTCCAGACTTACATCGTGCTACCCAGACCCATAGGACTGGACACACCTGCACATCCCTTCCAACCTGGAGACTGGGTCTGTGTTCAATGGTGGGACAATGATCCTCTACAAGCCAGGTGGAGAGGACCATTCCAAGTTCTGCTGACCACCCTCAAAGCAGTCAAAATTGCAAAGGACCCTTTGCAAGAACTTTCTTATTCCAGAGTTAAGAAAGTTTCTGCTCCTGAAACAGCTGTAGACCAGGGACTGACGCAGATGAAAATATGCTTTAAATTATTTATCCTCTGTAAAAAAAAAAAAAAAAAAAAAAAAAAAAAAAAAAAAAAAAAAAAAAGCTGTTCACAATAATGACTATTCTTCTTTCCATGATACCTAACTGTACAAGACATTACTACTGTTAGATGTTTATTGCTGCTTATTATTATTATTGCCAGATATATTATTAATATATTTTGTATTTACTATGGTTAGATGTTTACTGTTATTAGATATTTATGGTTAGATGTTTGTCATTGTTAGCTGTTTATTATTGTTAGATACTTATTTGTTATTGAATACCTGTTATTAACAGATATTTAGAATAAAGACTCAACAAGGAAAAGGCCTTGTCAAGCCTCTAAAGGGGGAAAATGATGCCTTAAGTTTGAGCTTTCATGTTTTTTAGATTCTGTGCTGCCCAGGAGTGCAGTTCTGAGCCTCACATTAAGTGCTGGTAAGCTCTCTTCCCAGAGCAGGAAGACAAAACAAATTCTTTTCCTGCTGAAGACCAATGACAACTTTCAGGCCCAAAAGCACAAACAATAGTGGCTGGAGGGAGGAACAAGAAGCACGGGACCTCACAACCTGAAGATATAATTGGACAGTTAAACCCCAATATGCAAACCCCAATATGCAAATATCCAAAACTTATAAAAGTGTGAGACCTTGTGACTGGTCAGCCATTTCATGGCCATTCTTATTCCACCTTGGATGTAGCCCTGGTCAGGCCCTGTCCTGCCCAAGGTGTACCCTTAAAGGCTTTTCAATAAATACTTACTTTCTTCTCTAGCTCTGTCCAGTCTCTGTTTCAGGTCAGCCTTTCCAAGGCATCATTCTCATCATAATTAAGCTGTTATAAGTAATGTATTATGCTTCCTGCTTTCAGACAGCTCTGTGCTGTCAGGGTCACACATCACCACTCCCCTGGGGCTCCCAGAATCTCAAGGGGGGCTGGGAGAGGAGCAGAACTCAGATGGTGGAGGACACAGCCAGCAACCCCCCGTGGTACAGATTCATCAGGCACAGGAAGGGCACATCTGTGCATTCCACCACCTGCAGTCCCAGGAAAGAGAAAAGGGAGCTGGTGCACTCCTGCTGGGGAGAACAGGGTGCAGGTGCTGACCTGGCACCTGATCCTGCAGGGCTGTGCATAGCCCAGGCTGCTGCAAACACACTCTGTCCAGTGCTGGGCTGGTTCCACTGCTCCAGCCGCTGCAGTTCAGCTCACAACAGGTAAGAGCTGTTTGCTCTGTGCTCCCATGTCAGGATCAGACAAGTCCTTAGGAATGATACTTGGAAAATCTTTTTGTCCCTTCTGTCTTTTGTTTAGTCCCACTCTTAGAACAGAACATACACTTTCAATGGGATTTGTTCAGTGTCATCAGTTCATTTATGCTAAGGAGCCTCTATAAACTTCTCCCCTATATTTATGAAGTTCAGTTTTTTTCTAAAAAACATCTGACAAGAATACATGGGACCTATACACAGTAAATTAAACAAAACAAAACAAAACTCTTTTAATATCTCTCTCACAGAGGTTAAGACTGTGCCTTCAGTTTCACAGCTACAGCTCTGCAGCCACTTTGGAAAACAAAGCTTTCCTTGACTTTGCCTTTTCCTCTTTTTATATGTGAAATCAGTACTCACAAAACAGCAACCCTCTAGGTAGACAGCCTTGGCAAATATAACTGCTCCACATATGCAACTTCTGCAATAACTCCATGTGAGGTCTGAAACTGAGGGAAATAATGGAACCATCTCCAAAATAATGAAGTTTGATTGAAATAGAAAAACAACCCAATGGGACACTAGGAAAGTATTTTAGCTACAAAAGCAATGAAATGCTTGGCCAGGTAAGTAGGATATAGCTCAATCCTTCATTACAATATTTTCCAAATAAAAGTTGGGTTTTTTAATATATTCTTTCATTATAGCAAATGACCCCCTTCTAAACATTCCAGATAAAAGCCAGATTTATACAATTTTCTGTTGTCTTGTCAATATTTGACCAACAACAATTCAATTCTTCTTCTAGCAATGCCCATTCACTAATACATACAAATAAATATTTTAAAAGCCTCTGAATTTCTTTATATGATTATAAAACCCTGCAGTTTTTAAGATAAACACCTTCTTAACAAATAAAAAATATTATTTTCAATTAAAGGTCAGCAGAATTGATTTTGATTGGTTAAACTCCAAAGTAGGTTCATGTCAGTGGAATCACAGCAATCTTTCGTTTTGCCTTTGTGATTAAGTAATGTTTGAGTTACTGAGAGAAATGTTAAATCACTGAGAATACCTTGCAACACTGGATGCTTCTTAAGACAGTTTTATGCAGCTGTGACAGCTGCATTAGCCCAGGAAGCCAAGCTGGGGAAAAAAAAAGTACTTCAACCAGTATAAATTATTTATTATATTAAGTGGTACTCAGTACCAGTATAATGCACTCAAGTATCTTCTAAATTCTAAGCCTTTAATTTTTTATTTATATAAAATTTATAAAGCCTTTACCAAGTAAAACTGATTAATTTTAATTTGGACCTCAACCATATCAGAATAGCATTTAGGAGGTTACTGCAAAAGGTCCAAATTGTGTAAAATAATATTTTCACTATTCATTTGAGGTAAGAATGGATATAATACCTCCTACACTTTGGGAAACTGAAAGAAGCAAGATCAATGCCAGAATATTTTGCCATTTTCTAATTCAAGATCCTGAAGCACTGACAAATAATATGAAAACTTCAATATGCAGTACTCCTCATTCAATAACACTCAGCTTTCAGCAATACTTACTATTTTCTATAAAGTCACTATATTTTTAGAGCAAGGTAATAAGGAATTTCTGTGTGCTGAAATCAGAGTGAGAAAGCAGGTAAAGAATTAATATATAACACTGAACAGCATCCCTTTTTTTCCTAAGGTGTATTCAGCTCAATCACACTATTATGCAAAAAAAAAAAAAAGTTGAAATTTTTTCTTATTGAATGTATTATAATTTAAGACTTTATTAGAAATAATATCACATTACTATAACTATACAGTATCAACTTTTTTCTAAGATCCACCATAGAAATGTGCTAGGCAGGTGTTGAATCATCCTTAATATTTTAGTTATTAATAGTCTTAGAGAGTTTCAATTGATTGGTATTCACTTAATGTCCAAAGCCATTTCTAACAGCTGAAAGACATTTTAAGATATTTCCAGCTTCAATCAATATCACTTATGAGTATAGTTTTTCTCCTCAGAATTACTAAATATACCAGGCTGAAAACAAGAATATTTTCTAAAATTCTAATGTTATTTTCCTAGATAATAAGAAAAAGATAAATGAAAACTTATTCTACCTATTAGCAATCAAACAGTACTATATGAGAAATTACATATACTTGCATACATATATTTGCAGTATAGGCAAATCACTGTGTACTTAGCTTTTGGAAAATACTCATTTTAATTTTCTTTGCACCTCAAGAAACCAAGGTGCTTCTCTTGAAATCACCACTTACATTATCAGCAGCAACTTATGTTGTATCAAGTAATATAAAAATTATTTATATTTGCAAATATTTTTACATAATTGTCTTGACATATTGAAAGTCCAGTACATAATAGCTCAGTCCTTAAGTTGTGGTAATTAAGAAGACCAAATCTTCCCATTATTTTTCAGCAGTCACAAAAGATCATTTCCTTTACTGTCAATTTTCTCAAACAGGAAATTAGCTAATATGTTATTGCTGCAAATGCACAACATTTTGGTCCTGTAGAAATAACTGTAGTTCTTTTGCATTTCAGTGGTGGCTGATTTTTCTTTTGAGTTCACAAATAAGTATAAGTACGCTGTTATTTTAGAAAGGATCCTTGGGTACAAGCAAACATTTTCTGGTCTTACTATGACCACTTCCCCGCCTTTAAACATTAGTCTCATTCCAGGATATAAGGGATTCCCTGATGAAATTTACAGTCTCATTTGCAAACTCCATCCAATGTGAGAAGCAGCTAAGATCTCATTCTTACACCATCATAGCTCTGAATTCAGCTCACCACCTGCTCAGCACCTCAGACCACCACAGTGGCACACTGCACAGCAACTTTCTACAGACATGTCCTGATCTATTTAGAAACTTTACACCTGCAGAAATATTTTCAGAGAGCTGTAAGAAGGCCTTTACCTGAAAACTGTCAGGAGTTTGCTTGCAAACACATTTTAAAGCTTTACCCAGAAGATTTGCAATAATATATATCAGTGCTTGGATGTGGCCAAACACTTTTGGAAAGATGAATGAAAAGTTCAGAATATGTTTTCCTTTTTTTATCATGACATTAATCAGACTGGGTTGCAGAGTCCTGGGACAGTATCTTCTTTGCTTGAGGAAAGCATAAAGCACTGAGACTCACACCTGAAATCTGGAAACAGATTTAAGTGACTTTGTTTAATGCTGTTCTGCAAAGCTTTGACTGATTGATTCAGGCATCTCTTATTTAGGCAGGAGGTGTATGAACTGATAAATGTGCTCTGTGATGAGCCTTTATAGGGGACAAATCCAAGTGAACTCACACTCTCCCACACTCTCCTCCATGAAGTCATACCATTCTGTTTTCCTATTTTATTTTCTTATTCTTTTGGTTAATCTTATTCTGTGCCATGCAAATTATATTCAGAAACTTTGTGGTTGTTATCTCTATCTCAGAAAAGGCTGAGGAAATGAATCTGACACCCCAAACTTCTAGATTCCAGCCTTAGCCTTCAATCTTCTCTGTTTTTACCCTGAAAACTATACAAACAAGCCCCAAAGAAGTATAAATTTCAGGTTTGCTCAGAAGCACAGCTCATTCTGTCCAACATCACAAGTTCTCCCTTCCTCTCCTCTAAACTGCCTTTTGGACCTGCTTCTGCCTTACACCCCTGTTCACCTTACAAGTCTGTGCTCTATTCTACTCATCAGGAGTTTTGAGCCCAACAGGAATTTAAACCATTAAACTATAAAGAGAAATGCAAGACACCTTATGCAGAAGTTATTCTGACACAAAGTCACTCTGTAGCCAGAGTCCAGACCAAGATCCAGAGCCCTAAGCAAGATTGAGACTGGCAGAATTTAGGAAAGTAAAGCAAACTTATGACTCTCAAAACCCATAAGCAACACTCCTGTAATGGCTGGAGGTCCTAGCTATCTGAAACAATTTTGGCACCTAAGAAAATGTCTGAAAAGGTCCTTAGGGCTGCATTTGGAGGAAGAGGTTTGGCTGTATCTCCACTTATTAAAAGGAGATCAGCTGTCCCCAGGAAAGCACTGGAAACCAAGAAACTGGAAAAAAGGAGAGACATCTCTGCCAGACTGCAGGTTGGACACCTACTCCCAAGAGACAAGACCAAACCAGTCCTTTGCTTTCAGAAGCAGCTCCCCACTCAGTGTGCTGGCTGTCTTTGCCCCTCTGAGCACACAGGGTGACCATGAGCATCCCTGCATGGCCCAGGGCTGTCACTGCACTGCCTTTCTTGTTGGCTCAGCAGAGAATCTGATCTAGAACCACATAACTATAAAGTTACAATTGTATGTCTGTGCAAAACATTGCCCTGATTGTTTTTAAGGCACCTTTACACTGTTGCCCAGAGCTAGAAAACACCAAGAATTTAATCCAAGTATGTATCCAGAGAATCCAGCCCTGACCAAAACCATCCATGTGGCTGTTTCATAAGGCTTTAGAAATGGTATCAGTGACCTTTCTCACAGACTTCAGCTGGCAATAGCTCACCAGGCATTCCAATTAATTATATTTCTCCACTCCTCAGTCACAAAAGATATTTTAATTTCTATATCTTGACTCTGCTGAACACTGGAAGGCTGTATTGTTTTTTAGACCCTAGGGCACCATACAAAACAAACAGAGAATTTCAAACTTTCCACAACCTCATGCTGTAATAACATTTTCTATTTATCCTTATATTTAAAGACTATCTCCAGTCATCAGGATTGAGAACATGGGGTAAACTTCTGCTGCACAAGATTTATTCACTTTTACATCCTGTGTGGCTGTAAGTTGCCCCAGCCCCTAAAACTGCAGACTGTTACCTCTTTATAGCTCGGGGATGTATATGACTTACTTTTTGTCTTTTTACCAAAAAAAATTTTGACTTGTTAAAAGGAAGAACATAAGGGATCTTGGTTGTAGAGAGAAGGTAAACAGTGAAGATACTTGTAAAAGAGACACGATTTTAGTAGCAATAGTATTGATATTTGTATGGTGGCAAGTATTGACATTACACAAAGCAAGAAACTTAAGAAAATCAGTTACAGCTATCCTCAGCTTCATTGCCTTGTTTCTTTGCTGAAGCTGTCCTCAACCAGCTTTCACTATGTGTCTCTCTCTTCTTATACTCCAGTTCTTGGGTGCAAGGATTGTTTTTTCCCTTGTATTTGGAAAGCACCCAGGTCGTTGTAGACAGAGCCACACCACAAATAATCATTATCCAGGCTGCTGGAATGCTCACTCGGTGCATTAGCTGCATGGCTGCACGTTCAGTCACCTCTTGTTCCCTCCCAAGGATTGTCCCATATTTTTTTTCCTGCAGTTTACTGCCAGCAGCAGGGAAATGTCTCTAGAATCAGACATAGAGTTTCAGCAAAGGAGAAATTCTTCCCCTCCTTTTCTAGGAAAATTAGATAATGACAGGTGCAATGAACTCCCTGAAAGGGTGAACTTCACAGAGCCTACCAGCAGTGAGGCTGAGTGCATTGCTCAGCAAGACCTGCTGCAGACACAAGTGCAATAAGGGCTGCTGGGCAGGCTGCTGGTGCAGCTGTGGAGCCCAGCCACGCTGGCCAAGTGACCCCACTCTCAGCACAGCCACAGAATCCAAAAAGCTGAGTTCATAACGGTTATGTGTTCACAGGCAGGCGGAAAGAGTCAGAAAAACAAATATTTCTTCTTGTTTAACATGTGGGATTTAAAAGTACAAGGCCTGGCTTTAAATTACTGACCAGGTTCTCTAGCTCTCCATTGCATCAGCTGCTTTGTGTTGGCATAAATGTAGCTGCAAAGAGGTCAGTGGGAGTTCCAGCTGACCTCCATGGCAGATCTGTTGAATAAAACACACCAAAGAAGTGGATTCCCTGAGTAATTTCTTCTTTAAATTTCCCTTTTCTAAAGGAATGGAGAATGTTACTCACTCTATTGCACAGAGCTCTTTAAGAACTTTAACAGTAAGGCAAGAAATTAATTCAGTGACAAATTTTGACATCACTGTAAAATATCTACACCTCTAATGAAAGCAGAATTTTTTCATTTATAGCATTATATATAGTATACTAAATTAAATTATTTTTGAACTCAAAGTTATGTAAATTGTAAAAATAAACCATAATTAGAAAACAAAAGTATTTTTTGAGAGATACAGGGACAATCTATTGTAAAGTGATTCAAACTTTCCCATATTATTAGATCTTTCACAAATAGTGTGTAAGTTTTGCACACTTCCAATATGAATCCCCTCATTAATTTAAATTAATTCATTTTATCTATTAAATTAAGAAATAGAACTATTTAAAACCTGAAATAATGATTAATTGCACATTTTACACATATCTCGCTATCCAGATGTACAGTAATCAACAAGAACCCCTTCCAATATATAGCAGTAAAGCTGTACTTTTAGAACAATTGCTGCTGAAATAGCACCATGACAGATTCTCCACTGTTTCATTTAAAGATATTATCCTATATAATGCAGGAGTGGATACTGTACATGTTGGCAGTGTATTATAAATAATGAGCCATCCAGCCACCCAATGTTCATGCTAAAATTATGATTGGAAAACCACAGAGTAAAAGTCAACTTTCCTTCTTCCTGACCTGTGTTTAGGTTTCATTGTCCACAAACCTGGTTAGACTTTTGCAAATTTCTGCACAGGAAACCTTTATTGACGTCCCAGGGAAGTTTTAATTTCTGCCTGTTTTTCTTGTTTGACCTGTCAGCTAAAGTGATGGCCCAGATTCACACCAAGAGTTCATAGCATTTGCCTGCAGTAAGTAAAATACCATTGCTGTAGCCCTTGTAGGTAGTGTGGAAGGAAAGAGATATTAAACTAAAATAATTGCACAAGATACACAGTTGTCTGTCTAGATTAATGTAAGAGGTTACTCAATAAAGGGCATTTTCAAGCACATCTAAGTTAGGTAATGGAGTAATTGAGCTTTCTTGCAAAACCTTAATTAATCTCAGTAAAGTACCTACATTATGAGACAATCTTAAGTGATTATGTACTACAAATCTCATATTGCATTTTACAATGCACACAACAGTCTTTCTTTTTTCTGCACATTAATCAAAATTATCTAGAGATATCTGAAGAAACCATTCTTAGGACTGCCTTTACACCAATAGGAAGTTATATGCATCTAAAACTAAATAAAAACAACACTTACCAGTGTTTTCTATCTGGGATCCCCAAGAAGATTTACAAAGTTCTACCAGAATATGTGGAATCTAATTTGCAAAGAAAATAAGTGGAAGTACAGTAAAGTCTTCATCTGTACCTTGAAGACTGTTCTGCATTGTTCTTTGAAATGAACAGAAAAATAATAGATCTTAATTTTCTTCCTTTCTTGAAACTTCTTAAAATCAGGGATTACATGGTCCACAATGAACTTTTAGAATTGCTTTCTAAAGCTTTGTCCAGATATGTATTAAAAGCATATGTCTTGTTGCACTTTCTAAAGATGGAAAGGGTTCTACCTGTATTTACATATTTTGATTCAAAATCTCCTTTATTCTCAGCTGGGAACAGAAAAGCCTTTATTATTCTCAGCTGGGCCAGTCCCACAAACATTTCAGCTCGGCCTTCATCAGATGCAGATCACACCAGCATTTATCCCCACTAATCACCACTCCCTCTGGCACTGACATTATCCTGGGGAGTTTCCCATTCACCTGACATCAATTACCCTAGACCCTGCTGATACTTAATTCATATCATCATACTTAATTAATCATTAACCCCTTCACTGCAGTTAGTGTTCTATAATTGGTGTTCACAGCATCTGCAAAATATTAAGGGTATTTGACTGTACATTCATCATGAGCTCTTCTACTAGAGCATGAGGTACAGGCTACACCCTTCTGCCATGTTTCAGAAGGATGTCACACAAATATATTAACACCAGGAAAAATTAGTATTCCTTATCCAGCAGCTCCATAAATCTAGCAGCTGCACATTTACCATTCAGTTCTCTTCAGAGGCATTTAGTAAAGTCCTGTTCTCCCAAGGATATCAGGAGACCTGCCTAATCACTTAGCCAGGAAAAATGCTCATGGAAAGGGTTCATTGCAGAGCTTCATATTTCAAAATATTTAAATAAAATAGACTTAAAAATGTAAAGGAAAAGTCCAATTTGAAATTTAACTACTGTCAGCTCAATCTAGAAATGGGGCTTTTTACCTGATCCTGGTACTGATGGAGCCTGTGGTAAAACACATACCTGAGGTGAAACTGCAGCAAGCTGTGCATCTCTGAGAATGTCTGATGTTGTTTAGGTATACTATAAAGATGGATATGTTTGTTATAGAGAGGCTGGAATTTCATCAAGCCTCAAAAATCCACTTAATCAGACAAACACTCTGCCTTGTTCTGTTTGTTTTACCATTGGAGACCTATAGTATAGGGGGGGGAAAAAAAGAAGTCTAGTGTCCAGGGAGTCTTTGGTGCAGGACTCCAAACATACAGTGAGATAGGCAAGGAGGCTGAGAAAATAAACAAGTACTGGGAATGGCTCATTTCATAGAGCAACCACCTACTCAGATTGTGAGAAAATTATCTATTATCAGTGATTGGATTCTTAGTGTTAAATCCAGTGGGGTTTTGTTATATCTTACAACCTCTTTTCATGTTTATCTTTTAATGGCACATTTGAATAGAATGTCTATAAAATTACATTTATCTGAAAGAAAAGAGCCAAAGAATTAGTACAGAGGATATATCAGTGGATCTTAAGTTAGCAACAAATCAGGAGGTCCATACTCTACACTTACTCTAGTGAAAAACAAATAGCACATTGCTGATGAGAAGTTTTCCAGGTCTTTATATTCTGCTTTTATTTTGTTTTGCTTTTAGCTTTACAGAAGAGAAATATTTAAAGAGAGGAGTATCTAACAAATCTCATTTCACAAGCATCAAGAAAGAGGTTAATGAGGTTTCAAAATAGGGTTAAGTGGTACCACCATCACAGAAGCTGTGAATGTTTGTAGAAGATGCACATGAAAGAAGACCCATTTTAATAGTATGGAAGATTCTCACTTTCATTTCTTCTAGCAAAGTAATGTCAGAGAGATTTTTAAATTTTTATTAGAGGTGCAAGATAAAATAGAACAAAGCCACATTTACTGGTCTCATATCTTCACTAATCAGGTTGCAGAGATCAATTAATACAAAAATAAAAATTTAACTTTTTTTTTAATATGTATTTCTCTTAGAAATATCTCTAGCAAATACATCAAAGTTTTTCATCAGTCCATGTCAGACTGAAATCAAACAGTTTTTCCTTGTGGCCAGGCAGAATACAATCATATCTGTAGATCAATGCCTATTACTTCACTTTGAAAACAGAATAAAACAAAAATAATCAAGCATTCTATTCCCTGCAGTTCCATCAAACTGATTGTACCAGTCTTTAACTTCTCCCAGAGACTTGGGGATCCATGTGGTAAGTTAAAATTTTAGTGGTGCAAAATCACCCCTCCCTATTACCATCGCCTGTGTTGTTTCCTTTTACCAAGTAAGGAGTTTGCTGAGCATTTCCAAAGAAAAGTATATTGCTACAGGAATCTTCAGCTGCAGAAGTTAAGGAAGATGGTTTATATCTAGTAGTTGGAAAGAGTTCAAGCTCAGCCAGTTGAGAGAAGATTTCTTTAGCTAAATGATTTTTGTTTAAATTTTTCTAAAGAATTTAGCCAGAGGCAGTCAGTGAGTATAGAAAAGTTCAGTCCAAACAGCTGAAGTATGATGAATATATTTGTTATGAGACATGTCAGGTAATCTTAGTAACAGCTAAATTTAAAAAAAAAAAAAATCTTTCTACACCACCCCTTGGCCATCCCCCAATATTGATCTCCTTAAAGGCACCAGTGACAACTATTAATTCCAGACCTGGTTGCAATGAATGATATCCCTCCCATTCTTTTTCAGGGTAATTGAAAAAAATAAGCCAATACATTTATGGAGTCCAATATCATAAAGAGCAGAATCTTTTTCACAAAAAATCTGTCTCAATGGTAAAAGCTGAGCAAAGCCAGCCTTCAGATTCTAGGTGTTTTTCTTGTGGCTGAGCTATACATCTTTTGGAGGCTTCATAGCCAGGACATGGTGTACATAACAGAACAAAATCTTGTACAGAGAGGCACTCGTGGAAACATGAAAAAAGACCTTGTGGCACAGGAGAGGACTGAAAAATGAGCTTGCAAACAGTGAGCAAAAAACTTCTGTGCTATTGCTTTTTCAGCAGTATGTGTTCTGCCTTTGGGCTAGGACCATCATTTTTTCTCTAATGAGAAAAAAAATCTCTGATAATCATTAACAATATAGAACAAATAACAAAATTATAAATATTTATATATACTGATTTATGGGGTTTTATTTATTGTTTTTGTTTTCTCTGACATGGGAAAAGCATTTACATAAACTTCCAAACATATAATGTTTGCATTTAGTTTATTTGTTTGATATCACTCCCTGTTCTTAATTCATAATACTTTATTCAGAGAAAGTGTTTCTCAGTGGCACCAGTCTCTGTAATCCAGAATTATGTTAAATTAATACCTGCAACACCATTTCACATAACTCATGATGAGTCCTCTCATATTTGTCATCAAAAGCAAGGGTTACACAAGAAATGATTTGTTGGATTACACTGCATTAATGGTTTCTGATTTAGCACATTACAGTTTGACAGAAGAGATAGACTGCTATTTCTAGTGAGAAAGCAAAGCACAGCAGATAATTGGGTGAGAATGGAGCTCTAAAGCCTCCTCCCTCTTACAGTGCCCAATGAATTGCAGTGCAGACAAACACAACACATCTAGCCCCAATTATGACACAGTCAGCTGCCTGAGCTGTTCCTCCTCTTCAAATAGATGCCCACTTTGATGAGCATCTGTTCTCCCCAGTTTGCAGGCTGGACATTGGCTTAAAAGGCTCAGGTTTTCCCCTAGAAATCCACTGGATATTACTCTTCCCCAAATTCCCCCCAGAAAAACATTTCTTGACCCCATAGTCCACCTGGCCATTGATCCTTCATGGCCAGGCCACAGATATGAATATGCAGTGCCTCCTGGGGACCCAGGGAATGCTCAAAAGACAGTGGAGTAGCAGTTTCTATTCCTATACAAACAAGTATGTCCTTGAAGGACGAAACAGTTGCTGTCAACTTTGTACCATTTGCAGAACTACAGTCAAAAAGGCTATTGTTCCTTCAGGAAATACAGTCTGGGTATTCTCCTTTAGAGAAATCATTTCTTTAATTGGTAAGAATAGTTCTAAGAGCTGCTGTGAATCCTATTGTCCCTTTCTCCATTTTATAATGTATTCTTATAATATATATATAAAATTTAATATACTATGCTCTTATAATCTCAACCTAAATACATACAAACAATATCAGAGGATTAACTCAAACTCAAATCAAATTATAACTTCCTTGCCTCTATACTCTTTTTAAAGTGCTCAAATGAAAATCGGGAACTTTTTTTTTTCTGTACACATTATAAATTCCTTACTAAGTCACCTTAATCATGACAGTGTGAATGTAAACATTTTCTAGAAACATCAGGATATTTAATTGCTGTCTTTGCTATTTTTATGGCTGCTTGAGAAACATTCTTTCTGGGTAGGTCTCTGGAACAGACTGAAATATCCACCTAGATAAAGCAAGCCTCTCCTGGAGGGATTGCCTGAATGGCAGATGGACTAGCACGCTCTTCTGGCTGTTATTGTTGTCTGACTGTTGACGATAAGTACAGACCAAAGAAAAAATTTTAAAGTAACTTTTGCTTACCAGCTGAGCAGAAAATAGCAGGCTGGTATAGAATAGAAATAGTAAATTTGAGGCATACGTGGGTTTGGAACTGTAAAGAACCCCTGATAGGATTGGGCAAGCAGTTTCATTCCAAGTCCAAACAACCTGAACTGCAGCTATATAATTATGTTTGGATTTGGTTGGGTTTTTTTTCTGCCCGTAATATTTTTTTTGGCTTCTGAACTGTTTGGAAGTTAGAACTTCTGCTATTTCTTATGACATTCAGTGTTGGCAAGGATGATGCATTTCTGAACTATGGAAATCTAAATCCCAAGGATATTTGAAAACTGTCATTTTCAGTAAAAAAGTTTAGATGTTATGGCTAATCAGAGCAGTTTCAGAAATAAGAATCTCACAATACATCAGCCTTGTGACTTTGTTGAAAGGTAAGAGGTAGGTCAGCATGTACATGATATGAAGTAGTAATTATTCATCTTAATTATTATGGAGGCATAGTGTCACTGATAAAAATTATCCAGGGCCCTTCTAGTTGGATGTGGTCTATAAGCAGGGTTTCTCGTTTGCAGAAAATGCTACTTTGACTGGTATTTGGCTGAAAATTCCGTAGAACTTTTCGAAATTCCTTGTGAGCTCAAGGCCCTGGACCAGCCCAGTGTTTCTGTCAGACAAATCACTGTCTTCACCACCAAAATTGCCTCCTATAAAGCAACTACACTTACATTGCCCAGCATGTACTGCATATTCAGAACAGTAACCATGATTGGTGAATCCAATAGAAAATAAGATATACAGTCACACATAAATCCAAAATAATCTCTGCTCCTCAAACAGTAGGTGGAAGGATTGCATAAGTGCTTCTGTAAACTATGCTGTGCATTGCTGCAACTGCCTGAGTTTAGCTGATCCCAATTCTACTCATTTCTTGTAAAGCATTTACTAATTTGTTGGTCTTCACATACTGACAAGTTTTCCCTCTTGTGCCAAATGCCTCCTAAAGCACCCTCTTCCCTGACCTAGAATCCTTGTTCTTGAAAGGCTTCATTTGTGCTCTGCACTTTTGACACAAAAGCTTCAAGCTTCTACATAAGATACTGACCCCTTACAATTTTACCTGAGACTGGTTAAAATTAGAATTGTCTTTATATGTGTTGCTTAGCCTTTTCCATACTCATTACTTCAATACCAATTTAAATTTTTAAATGGTATAATAAGTCCAATGAAATAATCTTACACAGTATTGGTAGCTGGTTGGTACAGTTTACAAAAAAAAAGAAAAAAAACTTAATAAAAGCACATAGTTTTGAGATTTCAAAACTTCAGCCAAGGACTCCTAAAAATTGGTCTACCATGTCCTTTAGAAATAGACCTTCTAAGAAACTACATCTTACTAAAAGTTCACTTCCAAACATTGTAACCCCATTTTAACCATACAAAGCTGGATGTTTTAAATAAGTGTATTCTGTCACAAAAAGTCAGGTGGTTCTTGTATGAAACTGAGATGGATTCTATGGGAACTCATTTCATTTTGTTCAAAGCCCTGGTTAGGAAAATTGAGGGAACTTTTCCAGGACATTACACAATGATTCTTCATTAGAAGACTATAAAGTTTGCTGAGTAAAAAAAAAATTACTTCTGGCTTCCATATAGTGTAACCCCATTTAATGCTGAAAAAAAACCTTCCAGAATTGGCTTGCACAGAGGCCAGATCTTTTACTCTGGTCTTCCCTCATTAGTCACTAATATAGTTAAACTTGTCTCAGAGTTTCCACCAACAAACCCCGTCTTTGAGGGTTTATGATTCAGCTGTAAATTTTGACTCCAGAGTGGAATTTAGTAAATCAAAGGCTTATCCCTAGAGAAAATAATAATTGTATTAATATAGTTATATGCATTATGTTTTATGCTTTTAAGCTACTAAGCCTTTTATGTCCCAAACAGCTTTGTGCCTCCAATGAATTTTAAAAGGAAGCTACATTTAAGTCATGTCCAGCTGATAGTTCAAACCCCAGGCTAAACTGAGCTCCTCTGACTCTTCCAGTGATGCCCACTGCTCTGGGTGCCAGCACCCCCACACAGGGGCCTTCCTGTGAGTCTTCAGATGTTGATGTAGATATTGAGTTCTACCACCACTGACCTGTAGATGAGGGCCCTATGCTGAATCTCCTCTTCAGTTGCCCCATCTCAGCAGCAGCTCAGGGATTTTCCAACCAAACAAGGGGGAGCACCCACAGCCCTGCAAGGACCCTGTCCCTGGCCACACTCAGAGCACCCACCCAGTGCCCACCAGTGGCCCCTAGCTCCCACTTTCTTTCATTTTTTCACATCAGGTTAAAAGTCTTTTGCTCAACATGAAATCTTACTTACATCTGCAGTTAATTGTCCTCTAAGATGCCCTGTTGGGTTTTTAATATATGGTTTAAAATATCACATTTTTTAATGTCTTCGGTATTTCATACATGTTGCTGGTCACAAGTCACATTCATTGTTAAAATAAAAGCAAAGGCTTCTGGATCTCTCTCTTTCTTTGTAACTTAAAATGCAGAAATAAATGGCTACACAAATAATGCCCACACCTAACATAAAAATTTGATACTACATTGCTCTTTCACACAAATATATACGTGTATAAAACCCCGTAATTTTCAATAAATTGCACAGTATGAAATTATGTTATTTGGAAAATGCCAACAACAACATCATTTTAGACTTAAAAAAAAAAAAAAAAAAAAAAAAAAGAAATTGTGTTCCAGCCAGCATAGCAAGTCAAATTTGAGGACTTTTTCAACGATTCAGATAAGCAACACATCTTTTTTCTCTTAATAATTCTGCCCCTCACAATAAATATTCTCTGTTTTACTTACTTTTAGTAGACAAACAAACGAACAAGCAAAAAAATGCAGAATTTTAGGAGCCCTAAATTCCCTTAAATTGAGTACTTTTAAAAGAACATACTCATTCATAAATATTTTGAGTTCATAAGTATGAAGGAAAAATTTCATTAGAGCTGCAAATACTTTAACATCAAGCTGAGGAAAAGTAGCAGAAAAAAACTAAAATGTTCTTTTCTGGATAAGAAACAACATCATACAGTCCTGGGTCCCTGGAGCAGAGTGCTGGTTGTGGACACAGACCAGGGGTGCAGCCTCATTTTTTTCTCTCTTACAGACACATAGCAAGAATTTTTAGTCGTAATTAGGCATTTTGGGGATATAGAGTTTTCCTCTGATGTATGAAAAAGACAAATTCTTCATAAGCTCATGGGAAAAAAAAAAGGAAAAAGAATACTTTCTTATTCATCTGAACTTTATTTTTGTGCATTTTAATAAATTAAATCTTCTGCCTGTAAGGTAAAATAAGACACTTTTCAATTTCAACTGATGAGATTTTTAAACCAAGCATTTTTCCTTTTAATTTGTTTTGCAGGAGTCCAGTCATCGCTCACCTCTCTAAGGTCCCCAGCCAGGCACGTCTGGGCTGCCCCTGTGCTGGGGCTGTGTGCAGCCTTTCCCACCCAACAGCATGTTCTGAATTGTACCTCATGCAGCCCATCCCAGAGGATGTGCCCACATCCTCCAGGACCAGTCCATACAGGTCTGGTTTTGCTTCATAAGCATTGCATAAAATGTAACAAAATCTAAGCACTTTTGTGGCTCTGACCTTGCACGTAAGGTTTGCCATGTGTTTAGTAAAACAGTGGGGGGATTTTTTTGAGTTTCAAGAACTTAATTTTTTCCATTCACAAAAAATATAAACCTTAAGTACGTGTATATGTTGTCTCTGGAAAAAAACATTTTGTTTTTAATCCAGTTAATTATCTCTGTCCACTTTTTGAGGACTGCAACTTTGTAAATAGAGCATGACTTCCTCTAACTTTCAGTTGGAAGGCCTGGCTGTTAGTAAGGTATTGCTCTTAGTGTTAAGTAAATCCTTAGCTTAAAATGCAGGTCTGCATAGGACTCCTTGCATACCACACCTTTTAAAAGCTCCAATAATGTCTAAAGCATGTTCAGTCCTGCCAGTACCCAGATCCACATTGTGCAGAGTTGCTTAACGTCTGGAAACAAGGCTTAAATATTATAGAAAATATTATAGACAGACCTCTAGCAATATTTTTATGTATCCATTTTTCCAAGGAAAAAGTGATTGAATTGTATAAGCTGCCCCTCTTCCATTTTATTGTAAGAATTCCCTGGTGCTGTTAGTTCATTCAAAGCCAGAAGTATCACTTTACACAGTTTTTCATTGTACTCAGGGGAAGTATATGGAAATTTTAGAGCAATAAGCTACAAATGGGGAGCTGGACTACAGCCAGTCTGCATCCTTCTCATGCCCTTACGGCATTTTTTTCAGCATTTAGTGTTCTCCATAGTGTATATCCTGAGAGGCCATTATATTTGTTTTGGAGATGCAAAATGTAATAACTAGACCTTTAACAGTGATGTCTAAGAGGCAGAGCTGACATTTTCTTTTCTTTTTGCTTCAAGAAAAGTTCATTCGTGGAGTTTTTAAACACAAAAAACCAGACTTTTACATAATGTGCAGCTCTTGTGTTTAGGTCTACTTTTTTCCAAGTGGTGGATATTCCTGTTCTGGTGTTATACAATTTGACAATTATTGTATAACTTGCACAGATTGCTAGAAGGTGCAGGTTGACCTGACAAGGGGCCTCATGTTTTTTCTTTGTACCTTTATAAGAGAAAAGAGGTGATAGCCAGAATAGTGTTATAACTGCTAGAGGAATCATACTTTATGAATACAGAATATGTTATTAGAATGTTATTATAGAATGTTATTAGAGGATAGCATTTTATGAATATACCCAAGTACTGGGGTATTTAAACCCACAGGGAAGTCCCTGTTTCTGTCACCTCCTGGTATGATGAAGTTTTCACCAATAATACAGGTGACATTTTAATAGAGGTCTAGCATTTCTCATCCTTTCTATACTGAGTATGTGGCCAGTGCAGACATCCCAGTCACTCCTCGGTTATACGATAGAAGACAGAATTTTGCCATTGAAAGGTTCATCTATCCCATAGAAACAAGAGATGGATGATGACTTCCCAGTGTATGAAATTCACTCAGTATCAAAACTTTTAGGGATTGTCTTTATAATTAAGACTTCCTTTTCAAAGGTTTTGTAGGTCTTAGGGGTGAAGTGGCCAAATCACATATTCTAGATTTATTTCTGAATCAGGTATAAATCTATTTATATTTGAATCAGATACTGTCTACTGTTTCCAATTGAGGGAAAGAGGTTGTTTCTCTAAGGATACAATTCTGCTGTCCAGTTTTAAAATTAACTTTAGGATAAAGCCAAACTAGAGTGCATTAACACAGTCTCTGATAATAAAAGGGGAATAAAATTCTTGGTTATGAACAGCCTTTATATATTATAGATTTTTGCATTTAGACAAGTTAATAACCTGGTCAGTTGAACAATGACAGGAGGAATGGTGTAGCCAGAAAAAGAAGTTGTGCATGCCTGACACTCAGATGTCATCACACTAAACCTCCTAAAATGTCTGTATATATCAGCCCAAAGATTTGTTCAGGATAGATGTGAAATGAACTGAAATCAATAGCAAACTTGTCAACATTAATGTGGTCAGTCACATTTCGAATTAGAGTCGGTTCCTAGAGATCTAGTTCCCTGGTTGCTGCTAACCCTTTTGTGATACAACAGAATAATAGCAACAAGATCCCAGCATGTCTTGAGAGGCAATCGATAAAAAAAAACCCACGATAATGAATTATAAAAACAAGTATATTCAGGGAAAAATGAAAATCACCAAACTTTTTTTTGCAATGTGTTCTAGAAAAATTCTTTCTGTCCCTCTGCTGCATAACTGTTCAGAAAAGGGACAGAATTTTAATTCTCCTTGATTTGTAATATTAGAGTGAAAGTTCTCATTGAAAAGATGCTCTAATAACTTGTTGTGTATCTTTGAAGTGTGTAATACAAAGACAGCTCAGCTGGCATCTTTGGTAAAGTTGGATTATATACAATAGCATGCAAAACCCGTATTTAACCAGTATCAGTTACTCCCTCTTAACATACATGCATATATATCACTCTCTGTTGTAAGAAATGTTCTATTTTACCTAAATTTATTTCTAGAAAACTATTTCTACTATATATTCACTGCTATTTCAGTGTCTGCAGATGATTTTTTTTTTTTTTAATTTAAAGGCTAACAGCAAACATATTTAAGAGCAAGAATTCATGCTTGGAGCTCTGTGTTTCTTTTATAGCATTTGATTAGTAACACCTAAAATTATACCAGGAGCTAAATTTCCTGCATCTTTATATAGCCTCAGAGCTATCATCACCACCAGAGGGGACACAAAGATTTTTGTATAACTACAAGATTAACAACTAGGGAAGGGAGAAAATGATTTTCAATTAGGCATATAAAATAATACACTGTATAGTCCATGTTTATTTTTAATATGAGGGAAACCTTCTGAAAATGGTACAAGATTTTCAACAGGTTATTTTCTAATACTTTTTTACCATTCATAAAGCTTTTTACCACACCATGGTAAATGGACTCATTTTTCATTATTTGATTCTTCAGGAAAATGTGAACTTTTGACCTCCCACCTTCCCAACACAGCTTCTCTTCATTAAAAAAAAAAAAAAAAAAAAAAAAAAAAAAAAAAAAGAACAAACAGCTCATACACACACATGTACATGTAATACACATGGTGGATACAAAAAGAACTTGGTGTACTGCCTGCTTAAGGTAACCCCAGCAACAAGAAATCATTCAATTAATCGGGGGCAAGGAGGGGGGGATACATTTATTCTTTAAAAAAGAATCTCTCTTAGAGGTGCAAAATAAAATTCTAAATAACCACATGACATTTCACAGTTATGTATGTCATAAACTCCTTTCTTGGAATTACTGGCTCATGGAAACAAAAAAAAACACCACAAGTGGACCAAAGGGCAACTATATGACCAGGGACCATGATGAACTTTAATTTTTTGCTTTGTGTTTTTTTCAGGGAGGGTTGTTGGGGTTCTTTTGCAGTTTGACTTGACTATCTTAAGGTCTTTTCTAACCTCAATTCCATTATTCACTTCACCTGAAACAGGTCTTTTTTTCTGTATATGGATATGCCTACCAGTGAGTTCTGGAAGGATTAAAAGTTGGGCTTTTCATATTTGCCACTGAAAGTCTCACAAAAAATCAGACTTTAAGACTTCCATTGACTTTAAGAGGCTGATGACTGAATTTATTCAAAACCTGTTGAATTTCTGGACTGTAAGATTGGAACTACCAGTACTTTGTTACAGCAGGGCACTATTAGCCAGCAAAGATACAAGCAGATGATTTGCACATGGGAGCTCCATATCTGGCAATAAAAACACTGTCCTATGATACACTAATGTTTTAAAGAAATACTATGCCTATTAAGAGGAAAGAAATCACAGTTTTTTCATATGATAAATTAATTTTTAGATTCTGCTGTATATGGTATCTTCTACCCTTTCACTTCACTGTGTATCTGGGTGTAAAGTGAAAAATAACATGGACAAAGAACTAAAAATAAGTTTCACTCTTCTAGTTCCCTTGACACTGACTCACCAAGAAATGTCAGCACACTGAAATTAAATCTCAGGTGGACTGATAATCACCAAGATGTCTGCTAGTCATCCAGGTTATCACTTCCTACTGGAAAGTGTGCTGTCTTTTCAACAAATATCTGATATTTTGATCCAATCCTACATTCTGAGCTGAGTGCAGTGTTATAACCCAGGTAATCCTAAATATGAAGAAAATTTAATCAAATCCAGTTAAAAAAGGAAAATAAAACACTGGGTTGGTGTCTGTTATTTTATTCAACTTTGAAATGGCTTGAAATATCTCGAGGGCAAATTAAAAAAAAAAAAAAAGGGAATGTGTTTCATTAAATCTGTGGTCTGATGCCTCTTCATAGTTAATGGGCGAGCCAAAACTTGCTGATTTATGCAACATGAGCAAAAAGCTGAAGTCACATTTACATTTCATAAATCAGATGACAGACATGTAGATACAAAACCACAGAAATCTACAGAATCTCTGCACTTCTAGTCACTTAGCTGGAGAAGTCAATTCAAAAATGAAGAAAGCTAAATTTTTTATAACAGATAATATCAATTGTATTTCATTTTCTCAGAGATTGTAAAATTATCCACAGACAACCAGCTTTCTAATTTCTTCTGTATTGTATTCTATGAAAGAAAGGTGTTCAGTTTGAGAACAATATAAGTGATTGCTCTAACCACTGACATTTTTAGCTCCCTGCTTCCTCTCAGTATTTGTATTTGCCAAAATGAGCACCCCTCTACAAGACAGGGCCAAAACTTGTAGATCCTGATCAGACACAACTGTCATTCTCTGATGTGGAGTTGAACACTGCTTTTAGAGCTATATAGTAATGAGTTCAGTTGGTTAAGCTGATGTAAGATGCTCTAATCTTAGGGTGCTGGTGGTGTTAGCAGGGCAGAGAAGTTAGCACAAGGTTGGTTATGCTGATGCCTGATCTAGCACTCCTCTTGTGCACATGTTCCTGCCTAGGACCTGCCCTGTGTCACTGCAGTACACCCATGAAATTTTCACTGCAACTCAGCTCCATCTAGTTCTTTGGTTTACCAGACTGAGAATTCTAAGGGCTGCAAACTTCCACTTCCACTAGAACCAAAAATTTGGGATCATTCATATTTGAGAGCAGATCTACCAAGGTATATCTTGCAAGTTTCTTGCATCTCCCTTATGTGTGATCTGGGACACACAGATGCTGCTGGAACATCCATAAGTGACTTTCCCATCCTCCCTGACTTTCAGAAAGTCTTACATATAAATCTCTCCTCAATAGAAGTCAGTGTATTTGGTTACCATCTAGACAACTGACTGCCTCAGTACTTTTTTATCAGCTCAGACAACGACTGCCTTGGGGGAAAAACTCCCACTGAAAAACTACAAACATTTGGAATCCAAAACTTTGCAGGCTTGAATTGCCAAGTCATTATGTAGAGTTGGATTGGAAACTTTATCCATTAACAGTTTCTTGTGAGTTTCACTTTTTTGAATGCTGCAAATCACTCGGGTTTTTCCTGCTGCTGTTTTATCAATACTGCACAGAGACTTGCAAAAAAACAACAACAAAAAATTAGACAATTATTTCTACCCATCACAATTTGTACATTATTAACCTTGCTATCAAAATCCACAATCCATTGTTTATTGGCCACCACATATCAGATTTGAGGGCTCATTAGCCCACAGTTAGCCATGATGAGTAGGTAGGCACTTAGAGGTTAGCACAGATATCTTTTTTAGCATGGTCTCCTGACTCGGAGACACCAAAGGTCAATTAGCAATATGACTGCTGAGCTGAGACAATGATGATGTGAAGAGAAGTTATTACCTCCTTAGGACATGAGGGAGCCTTTGGTGCTGAAGCACAGTAATCTATATAGTCAGGATGGCCTAAGTCTGAACAAAGGCGAAGAAGTGCCTTGAAGCCTCAGGACACCGTTTCCCTTGTTCTCAAACTCAGTACTAAGCACTTGAGGCAAGGTTGAAATGTTAATGTAGGGGGTAAAGAGGGTCTCCCTCATTCTCTGGCTTGTCTTTCAAGGGATCTTCTCCCAGATTTCCATTTGAATTCTGGGGAGGAGATACATCAATACAGTCTTTCAAAAATAAATGAGGCCACAGGCACCCACTGACTGCACTCTATTTAAAACTCTCTTGTAATACTTTGGTTCAGCCAGTCTATAGGTTCTTGTACTGTACAAAATCCCTACTGAGTAATGGCAGTGCCACTTAGAGAGGTTCCAAATCAGCACTGCAGGGATCCCACAAGTCATTGCAGGCAGCAGGTGACTACAAACTGCCTGTAATGATCCACTGGATACCTACAGATCTGGATACAGATGATATTGCTAAGAGGTATAGAGCTATAGAGATGATAGATAAAGGTTATAGAGAGACAGAGCTTAATGGTGACACTGACAGTAGAGGAAGGAGAGTTAGAGAAATAGGAGCAAATATAATGAATATATGTGCCTAACACATTAATCTGGTGAGAAACAGAATGCAGAGAGTGCAGCTGCTTGGGCAGTGATTAACTGGAACCCTGAGTCTGAAATCTTGCAGTTGTAAGCAAATGAGTAGTGAAAGCAAATGCCTGCATGACCTTGTGCCAGATTAACAGGTGTGGGGCTCCAATCTCCAGCAGATGAAAAAGTGGGACCAGAGTCCCACAGTTAGGTATTGCTGGAGGCAGCACTCTATGGCATGTTGATTTGCATTCATGCCACTATGAACTAAAGTAGCATGACAAATTCTTTCAGAATGGATGATATATTTCTCATTTCATAACAAAAATTCTTGTTATTTTCTTGTGATTTTTTTTTGCATTGCATTTATAGTAGCTGGGATTTATAGAGACAAGTCATCATGAAATATATTAACATTGTGGCCATGGTTTAGAAGAGAGCTTCCTTCTATCACACATATTTTACAACTTTAACTTGAATCCAATGGCTTCCCAACTTTCATGAAAATGAATTTGGGAATGTAAACTAGATCTGAGGGGGGCTTCTGGGGGGAAGGAAGAAACAGTGTTAATTTTTGGAGTATAAACATTGGTTGAGATTGTAAAAATTGAGTATAAATTGAGTATGAATGTTTCCTCTTTGCAAGGAAAGAGGAGACTTTCTTTCCTGCAAGGTAAGAAGGCAATCTTTCACTGCAAGCTATGTACTTGCAGTGAAAAATTATCACCACAGTGTTAATTGCAATATGGCCTAAAAAGAGAAGTGCTCTAAACTAAACAAAACTAAACCCAGAGAAACCACAAAAGAGCATTATTAAAAAATTCAACAATGAAAAAGGACCTGAGAAAAATAGGATTTAACATTTGAATAAGAGATTCTGGCACCTCAAAGTGGAAGGTTCTAAAAGTAGATGATGTTCACCACCACCAGCTAAATCACTGAAGGAAGTACTGGAGACATTTCTGTTGGCAATGTAGAAAAACCAATGGCATTACTGTAAGTCAAGTCTTGTCTATAACTCAGTAGCTGGAGTAAGTTCTATTAGCTCAGAAAGAACCTGGCTAATATCACCTTCTAAGCCACAGATGGTGGATCATTCCAGTGTAAAAGTGATATATATTATTTAGTCTGCAGCTGCAAGTTATTATAGTTTTGTTCCCTTTTTTCCTGTCAGCTAACATGCCAGGCCATCTCAAAGTTCAGCATGGAGTGTAAACCTGTCATCCCTACTCAATGGAGAAAGCTAGACATGGGAAAGAATGATTTATGTCATTTCTAGGGTGACCCTCCAAAGTCACTGTATCTCCCTATTGGATATGGCAGGAACCAAGTTTAGATGAACAATCTTCACTCAGTTAAACAAGTTCCTATGATTATAATCCTAAGTCCTATGAAGTCCTCTATGTGTATGGACCCAACAGCTTCCTGGAATTGCAGTGAATCAGTTTGCAAAGGCTGTTTGTGGACTGTAGGAATAAAAACCTATTCTTATCAGAAAGGAGTCAATATCTTTATTTCTAATTGGAAGAAGATATTTTATTTCTTTAAAGAGGCAAAACAGAATGAAAAGGCTAAAACCCAGAGGAGCCTGGCTTACTTATATTTCACAACCCCAACCGAAACACCTTCACATCCAGAGGCAGAGCTCGTCAGCAACAAGGAGTAAAGCCTTCCTGCAGGGGCAGGGGCGGTGGGAGAGGAGTCTTGTTTTCTGCCAAGGGTGGCTCCCAGAGCAATACAATAAGCAGGAACTGCTTGTTACTTTTCCAAGCAACTTCAGTGCATGTACTTACTATTCCCAGACAGAGCTCTTGTCCCTGGAAGCAGCTGGGTGAGCAACCAGAGCCCTCACCCTGACGGCTGCAGAGAGAAGAGAATATGGTGCTCCTGGCCCCCCTCCAATGTCCAGCTTTGTGAACTTTGGAGAGCTGTTGTTAAAGATGTCACGTGGTGTTACCTGCTGTCTCAGATGATTGCCTGTGCCTTTGGCTCCCCTCCCTCTCACAACAGCCCAGGAGGGAAGGTGATATCCCTTGGATGCTTGAACAAGCTCCTGCTAAATTCACAGTCCCATTGTCACTAAGGCTGCATCTCCCAACATACAACTTTGCCTTATTTTTCTTGTCTCCTAATGCCAATGGGGACTAAATCCCAAGCCCTTGCCAGCCATTTAAGCACACCAGTTCCTCAGATGGGAGAAATATTGTCTGAATGTATACATGAATCTTTTTGTCACATTTTAAATACAAGCAATTCACTAAATTTTAACTGTACACTGCTTTGGCAAGTGCACTAGAAAAATATCTAGGAGATATCAACTGACAAACTTATTTATGGAAGTAAAAAGTATCTAGAGGTTTTCATTTCTGTTTAGCAAACCTGGCACATGCCTGGCTGACAGGAAAGCAGAGTGTGTGTACCGAGTGGTTTTTCAAATACATCCTGTTTCTGAAGAAGCTGCTTGTTCTCAGAAGATCATGTGTTACTGACATTTGTCAGTGTCATTGATTTAGGACTTACCTCTTGCCTCTTTTAAATCACTGGGAAATACTTCCTAAAAACATGCAATGTCACTGATTATCCTCTTGATGGTTAATTGAATTCTAATACCATTTTCTTTACTCAAACAGTCCACTCGGATGAAAGTCATAGTGACTTTCTTTTGAAGTTCAGTTTCAGTTTTTCCATATATTTGTGTATCTCCTGTCTTTATGTACCTCCATGAGCACTGTATTTCTGAAAATGAAGGAACTCAGTGGTTTAGCAATTAATATGAAATCATGCATTAAGTTTTTCAGGCAGCACACATGATACAGCTTTGTTAACAATGAGTTTCCAAAGCTTTTTCTTTTCCTTTTGCTTTTTCTTCTTCTTCTTCTTCTTTTTTTTTTCTTTTTTCTTTTCTCTTTTTTTTTTTTCTTTTTCTTTTTCTTTTCCTTTTTTATGGAGAAAATACATTAGGACTTGATTCCTTTTTGGAGAGGTGGGATGTAATAAAGAGTACTTTTTCTTTATTAAAGACAAAAAGCAACACTCAACTCCATGAGCAGACTTCAACTTCTCCCATATCCTAGATTGGGCTTATTAACTCATACAGTTTACCTTTCTTTTCTTTTTATTTTTCATATTATTTTTCTCTTTTCCCTTTTTTCATGGCCTGCAACTCTTGTCTCTGTTCTCATTATGACATCCCTCTCATTATAATTTTATTCCCTTTAAAGCATAGGTTTGTAAGCCTAATAATAGACATTTTTTTCAAAATATGGGACCATAACTTTCACCCAACTATATAGCTGGTAATATGATTTGAAAATAATTTTCTTATGTATTAAAACTGGTGTGATTATAGTATTTTTCTATGGATATCATGCAGTTCTGTAATTTTTGCTGGCTCAAGCAGCTCACATCCTCTCTAGTAGCTTAGATTTTGTCTTTGTTGTTGTTGTTGTTATTAAAATAAACTGCTGTTTGATGGAGTTTATTTTACTTCCACTTGAATTCTGTAATATTTTCTAACCAAGCAAGAGATTTTTGCCAGGAGGCTGTATAATTCCCTTATGATTATGTATGCATTCCTCACTCTTTCCAGCCTACCTTTTAAGCCATTTTTACAAGTTCTCTAGATACTCCAAAGGGTTCATAATTTATCTATTACTCCTTCTGAAGCACCCTCAAAAATGCTCATTTCCATATACACTGTGATTGTAGTTTGGCTGATAACACAAAATTTGTTGGGTTTTAATGTCATTTGTCTTCTCTTTTCTCCTGCTCCAGTCTCCTGAATTCTGTAATATAACAGATCATCTTACAAACCCTGCATGCTTTTCAGTAAGTAGATATTGACACTGCTGAATTTTGTGTACTATTTCAGCTTTCCACAGACATCAGTACAGCAGTCACAACCATGCACTTGACATGTGCTGCTTCTATTGAATACTAGATCTCTTCTAGTACACTGGTAAATCTGACCCTTCATTTTCTTTCTGAATTGGATATTCTCAGACAACCTGTCACTGCACATTGTATGACATGGAAACAAAGGACACAGAAGCTCATGATCAGAGTGAAAGGAAAGTCCTCTCAGATATGCAGTCACATTTGCTTGTTCTTGTAGAATGACTGTTGTGTTTGACAAGAGTTCTTGTTCCAGAAAGTGAAAAAGATGGGGACAGGGAAATTATTAAATCAATCCATATCAATTTTCCCTCCTTAGTGGCTTTTGCTGTTTGGTAGCCAAAGTAAAGGTCAGTTAAACAACGCAGTCCTACTTTTAATCTTCACTTTTGCATTGTTGCAAAAAGACTTCAAGTGCAGATTCAGGCAGAGCAGACAACCTGCAGTAACTTGTTGCTGCCCAAGAAAGAGTTTTGCATCTTCATTTACTCCTCTACCATTTGCTTCACAAAAAAATGAAGCTTTATTTTGAAATGGGGAGATAGAATAAAAGACCTGTAACATAGGAACACAGACTGAGTGATGAATGATACAAACCTAGAGGATTTATCTTATCTTAGTGATACTAGACCAAAACATGGCTATGATTAGTTCTTACTAAGAGTCTTTTCATTGTCTCTTTTGTACTCCTTTCAGTCCTAAGGTAAAGATGTGTTCTTCTTTAGAAGTATGTTCATGCTACAGAAAACATCTTCAGAGTTCAGCTGTTGAAGTTTTATTGCAGACCATTTTCTTTTAAATGCTAGAAACAACATTTGAAACACATATCATTATTGCTTCACCCAGCAGTAAAATATTGTGATTCCTTATGTGGTTCTTCTTCAGGAACATGGAATTATTCCACTGAGAAATTGAATAATATTTTAGAGACGTGAAATATAGTCCCATTTATCCATCTCAAAGCCTCTTCAGATTCAGTGAATGAATAAAGAATTAATGATTCAATCCTGTGTCTGAGTTTTTACTCCAACTCCCTTCAGAGTGATTTTTTCTCCCCCCACTGCTACCTAACTTTTCCTGGCAGGTATTTCCTCTGGATTAAGGTTCTCAGAAATCATCATGGTTTTCACTACTTGGAGAAAAGACTGCAGGAGGAAGCTCTTAATTGCTCTTTTAACAGCAGCAGCTGGTAAAAGCATTAGGTTTTTAAATCCCACTGAAAATTGCAAGCTTTTTTAAAGGAGTTTGCAAGAAGGGACCAAATTCAGAATGGGCTCATAGTGCTAGGACAGAGAAAAAAAAATGAGAGGATACTTTATCTGACTTTTCAGTGTTCTGTGGGTTCTAAATTAGGAATAAAGAGAAACCCACAGTTTTAGAAAGCTGACTCTGTGGGAGGTCTGAGTGAAATAGTCCATAGCAGAAGGCAGAAGCCTTTCAGGAAATGTGCCATTCCTTCTGCATTAACTCTTGCCTCTCTTGAATTATTGCTACTAAGCTCGCTAGATCTGGTCACTGATAAAATGTTCTTCTAAAAGTTTGTCTTGTCCAGGGCTGTTCCAGGAATGGAAGCTGTTGAAGGCATTTGTGCATACAATAGAGCTCTGTGAGAAATATATAACACTGATGGCATTTTTAAGTGCTGTTTAGCATGAGAGTAAAGGTTTACACAGCATACATAATATGTAGCTCTGGTTGCTAAATGTCTGCTGCCAGTGCTTCCTGATGTCAACAGAGGCTGCCATTGTTTAGTCAACTTGAAATCTTTAGAAATATAGCTGTGAAATTCTTTCCTCAAATGCAAAATGAACTGCCCTAATAAATACACCGAGCTTTTACTGACATGAAATTCCCTTTAGGATTAGAGGAAGCTGAAGGGGTTTGTTAACAGTGCTCAGTGCTATTCAGAGTGGGTGAGGTAGGAGGATATTTAAAATACTCAGCCTGGCCTGATTGTGTTTCTGCTAAATTCAACCTCCCATTCGTTTTAATGGCCAGAACAGAAATTAATCAGTAGTACAAACTGGATCTGATGGAGAAACTCCTTGAGACCTGCCCTATTAAACTAACCAAAATACTGGATCACAGTTGTCTCTTTGGCTTTGAACCCTCAAGGTTTTGTTTTTCACACCTCTTGCTTTCTAGTACCACTTTGAGGCATTCCTTTCAGACAGAAAGCACCATTTTGGTGTCTGTAAGAACATGATAGCAGTGCCTCAAACTTTCTGTTTAAAAGGATTGCTCTGACTTGTTCTTTCAAAGCTCTCCCACATTGCTTGCTGCAGTCTTTTGATACTCAGCAAAGAAAATTTCTTTGGGTAACAAATCTTCTCCCTACACCTCCCCCTCAACTCCTTTCAGATTTGGTCAAGATTTAAAGTAAATAAATATGATTTGAGATACCAAAACTTTTTTGTAGTGAAGATGGGAGACAAAGAAAATAAGATAGAAGAAAGCATCCCATTTGCAAGAAGATGTGTTCTACCCTTTGCTATTACAGTGCAAAGAAAATAAAAAGCAACAAATTATACATAAACCAGGTTAGCAGAAGAACAGTACTACAATCTGCAAAAACAAGCTGGGGTTTTCTATTGGTTTTGTACTTCTTATTCTTTCCCCTTGTACAAACACAGTAGGCACAGTGCAAACTTACTTATTACTTATTCACAGTAATATCTATCAAAACTGTGAAGTTCTGACAGGAGGAGGTTTGCATATTAAATCTTCAATCTAACATATACTAGGTGTTATGGGCACATCACTTTTAATCTAAAAAGGACTTCTTAAGCATAGAATTTGAAACATTACATTCAAATATATAAACAATATTACTCAGTACTGTATCTTCCCTAAGAATGGATAGTGAGTTTCATCACTCCTGATCAAGACTAAATCCACTGTCATCATAAAGAAGGAGGAGGGGTCCCCTGAGTTTAGGCTCTCTAAATTCAGTCATTTTACACCTAAATCTTCATTTCTTGGGTGTTGTGATAGTTTTTTGTACTCTGATTCTTAATCACACAATCTGCAGTCTTTTTTTTCTTGTTTTTCAAAAAGCAAGGTATGATACAGTATTTTCTGCAAACAAGAGAAGTAGCAAAGCATACCAGAAATCTGCTGAAGGACAGAGACACTCTTTTCAGAAGATTTCATCTCAGAGGTGAAGTCTGTCTCCTCACTCATGCTAGCTCCATTGCCACCTGCAGCAGTTACAGATTTGCTCCCCGTGACTGTCACTCTGGTGCCACTGCCTGAAATGGCAATTCCCTTTCAGTGAGTGATCACAGTCCTACACCCAGCAGCACTGGCACAGACAAGCCACGCAGACAGCTGATAGCTGTGCTTGAGCAGTGTGTGTGATGAAAGAAACAAAACAAAACAGCATGGAAAAGGGTGTCTGAAGTTTAGCTTTTCATTGTTTGTTTACAAGACTTTTGGAAATAAATCTGCCTGAGGATGTTGGGATTTGTGTACAAAAGCACCGGCTGCTGCTGTCATGTGTGTGTCACAATAAAAGTTTTAAGAAACAGCTGAGCATTGGTCCATGAGGCCAGTGGGGCTTGATGCTTGTCTTGGACACACATCCACAGTGCTGGCAGCATTTTGCCGTGGTGTTGGAGTAATACTCCACTTTGAGTCTCACATCACTAAAAG
This sequence comes from Phylloscopus whistleri, assembly GCA_017589585.1. NCBI lineage: Eukaryota > Metazoa > Chordata > Aves > Passeriformes > Phylloscopidae > Phylloscopus > Phylloscopus whistleri. Next base: position 6,162,858 of record JADMLD010001181.1, on the reverse strand, counting down.
AACAATTTATCTCATCATATTTCCACAGATCTAGACAATAAAACTTTTTAAATAACATACTACTTTATGTACAATTATTTCTAGTCAGATTTACACTATTCATTTCAAATGAATATGATACTGTGTTAAAGCAGGATTTTACCAGTTAGAATTCCAGATTTGAGGGACCAATTTTATGTGTTCACACTTCCTATCTTCCCTTCTTCTTTCTTCTAAACACAATAATTCTGTATCTTCAATTTTGGATTATTTGCTACTGATGGAAGTAGCAGTAACAACACTAAACAATAACAGATGCTTTCTTTTAAGTTCAATCATCTCTAAGTCAAAATTCATCATTCATAGGCAATCTTGGACTCGTTTTCACATATTTGGAACTTAAAATATTTGGGAGTTCTTGTCCACTGAAGCCCTAATGGAAGCTGTTTATGAGTAACTTCAAAAAATCTTGGTTTATTTTTGGAGTGTTTAGAGGGTGAACATCAATAATTCTTTGTTTAGCCCACTGAGCATTGTGACTGTGTGTCTGAATCACTACAGCTTGTATTGGATTAACATTATAATCCTCTGGTTTTGAACAGGCGAGATATAACAGACTAAAAAGATATATTCCAGAATAAAAGTTAGAAAAATAGCTTTTCTCTTACCAGGAAAAGATTTTGTTTGTATATTTAAATGGGTACTCTCAAATTTGTTGGATAGAGAACCATTAAACATTGAATAGTGTCCTAGGCATATAACTAAAATTAATTTCTTTGCTGGAGAAATTTCTTTGTAATTTTAAAGTATAGGAACAGCAGTTCCTTAATTAACATATGGGTTTCTGTTAAAGGGTATATTATTGCTGTAACTTTCAAAGTATTACATTCCTAATAGTCAAAGAAATAGATGGTCAGTAAAATAAAGAAAATCCATTCTTTTTATTTTTTTCTTTTGTAGGCATAAGAACAAGGGAGTCAATAGCTGTGGTGATAATGCAAGAATTAGCTCTCAAAAACTGCAAAAAGAGAGATAAGTCAGTGTTACAACTGCTGTAATTTTGAAAAGGAAACAATTTAGAATGCTAGAAGAAAACAGCTCTCCTAAAATTCCTAAAAAAATTTAAGCTTTCCAGGAATTCTACCCATCAATAAAAAGGGTGAAAGATAAACACAAAACCAGCATCCTCTAGGACAATCATTCTTTTGGCTCTACCCTTTCACATGAAAGCCATTAGTTTGAATCTTTCCTTGCTCAGTACCAGTGATTTAAGTCTACAAACATGTGATAGCTGTTTACAGACATTTATGTAATTAACAGCAGGTCTTCTGATGATACAGGTTCACAGCTGACAGGCATGCATCACCCAAAACCTCTATCTAGTTTTCCAGCTGGTGACCAACATTTCAGGGACATGAGATAAAGTCTATTTATCTATTCAGCTTCATCTGTGCTCATTGAAAGAGAGGTGGCATGGGCAGGTGGTACTCCTCTGGCTCTGGGGTCATGTCATGGTTTTACACATGAAAAAACCTGAAATCAAAGGTGCAGAGGAACCACTCATTTGTGGATGTTCAGGCAACAGGACTCATGGCTACTAAGCCAGCACTATACTGAAACACCTATGTCACCTTCTCTGACAACTCTGTTTTACAAACACTCCTTTAGGAACAGAATTGCCCCAGACATGGCTCTCTTGTTTAATATTTTTTGAGTCATTGGTCTGTTCTTGCATATTTAGTATGCACTATGTCAAAAATGTCCTTTTTTTTGCTTGTACACGGCTTTGGGGGTGCAGTTTTTTTGGTGGCTCAGAAGTAGCCTAAGAAAATACACACCAACTTTTGCCAGCCTTGATAGTATTTCTGAGTGAAGAACTCATGAAGCTCACAGTTAGATGGATTTCTGTATACTTTAGGAATAAAGCCATTCCTTCATAAAGCATTGGGTTGTCTTGGGTTTTTTTTATTGATTGGGATCATGATCCTTTAAAGGCTCGTATATTAAAGTTCCTGCATTTGAAAGTGGCTGTGTTTCTGCTCCTGTGGTTGTCACTTCAGTGTACATGTTGATGTTACCTTGCTGAGGTGAAGAAAGTAACACCACAGAGAAGGGGAGGTTGAGAAATGGGTACCAGAAACTGGTAATTAGCCACAACAGTTCATTAACATTTGTGTAGCTATCTCTGCCTTAGCCATTAGCTGTGTGGTTTTATTAGAGTCACCTGCAGTACATATGGAGTTGAATAAGTCAACCTATTCAGCATATGAGTTTGTACCAATAACACAGGGGAACAACGTTTGGAAAGAACAACTGTTGTGTAAATATGCAGGTCTGTGATTTCAGTTTTTACCATTTTGGCAGCCTGCTTTTTCTGTCACCAAAACCAAAAATGAACCTGTCATTAAGAATGTCTCACATACCTGAAGGGATAGAAAGATTGACCACTTAGGACATTTTTAGTTTAATGAACTATCTAGAAAGATGCTTTGTTACTGAAGAAAAGTTAGAACAGTAAAGACCCCTTCTCCTTCAGAATCATTCCCAAACTCATTCTCAAACTTGTATTTCTCCTCATGTATTTTATTACCTCTTCAATTGACCCAAACTGCCTTTATGGCTAAATAAAATATGACAAGTCCTACAAAACTTATTCATTCCTTATATTTAAAGAACAAGTAATGGAAAGTGACAAACACAATAAAAGTAACCCAAGCAGCACAGAAAATGACAAGGCATTTGTATTTTTAATATAAAGAGAAACAGAGAAATACTGAAGCAACCTGTTCACTATATCCCTGGGTTCCCATACTCAGCTTCAGAAGTCCTTGAGCCCTGAACAACTTCCAACAGTAAGGCTGCAAATCGAATCTCTGATTAAAATCTGACTTTACTCCTAAAGGGAAGTTACAGGATAAATTAAGGAAACAGATGCAAGTCCTATCGGTCTTGACAATGTCTTGAAACACCAACACCTAACAAGAGAAAACAAATTTTCCAATACCTGTGAGCAAACCTAGTGACGTGGGAGGAGGAAGAGGTGGCAGGGCAGAAAGGATACCTGCTGCGGGGAGACCTTTCACTCCTGGGGCTGGATGAGTGCTGAATCTCTGCTCTGCCTCTGCAGGGTCTCTCTGCAAGGGGGCTGCTGCACTGTTACCATGCACACACCTGCCAGCAGCACCAGCTCCCCGTGCCAGGCAGAGCTGTGCCAGCACCTGGGAGAGCAGGACAGCTTTCTGCAGGATGTGCAGGGTGTGCAGCAAAAAGGACAAATCCCCCTGGCCAAGGACAGTACCAGCAGCACTTGTCACTCTTCTGAGTTCCCTCATCAGACAACAACATGGTTTCCCTACTTTGTTACTGCTCTCTCCCTCTTTCCCCAGGGAAGTCAAGTTTCCATAGGAAACTCAACTATGGAAAGCTGATTCTGCCAGAGGTCTAACAGCAGAGCCCCTCAGGCAGGAAGGCAGCACAGTGGGCCCAGTGGGAAGAAGCAGATGGATAGAAAGCCAACCTGCCCTCCAAAACTATTTAAATCTAAATGCTCCTTTACTGTGGCTCTGTAAAGGCGATATAAAATCATGGAACATTTAATCAAAAAGAGGGGTCATGATGAAGGGCAAAAAATAATTCCAAAAATTAAAGACAGATAGTCCTTTGTAAATGAAAATATAAGCCTGATAAAAGCTAAGGTAAATCTGCATCTACCCCTTGAAAATTGTGAAGCCACACTGCTAAAAAGGGAGTTCCATGGAACACCTAAATGGGTAAAAGTAGACTTTTGGATGCTGATTTTCAGTTCTGGGGTTGAAGTTTGCCTTTTACCATGGCAATAGGACATATTCTTCGTAAAGCAGTGCCCTTGTAACAGCTGAGGACTGTTACAGGGTGAGAGAAGAGCTTTCTGGTGGTACTTTCCCATCATAGAACTCATTAATTTTCAGGTAAGCTGAAGTAAATAACTGAATTGTATGCAGTACTCCACTGATTATCCTGATGGTCTGTCTTGTATCTAATGTGCTGAGAATTCTGGTCACTTTAAGAGAGCTCCAAACTTCTACCAATCACTAACTTATCTGAATACAAACAGTCTTCTAAATGCCAAAAAACTTACAGTGAGTCTGGAAACAGATTCAAACCAGGACTAGCATCATCTTAGACTGTCAAAATTATATTGTAGGTAATAACTTGCATGCTTGCAGATTGATACACAAATGAGTTAGGGTAAGCATTAAGATAGACATTTTAGTAATAATCTGCCTACAGACAAATTTCCTCAGGAAGGAAATATGCTTTGAAGAGTAAACACAGAAACAGAGTCTTCAAGGTTATCCTCTCAGTGGAAAAGTTGGATAAAAAACATTCATCATTTCATATATACATATATATATATATGTATATATACATATATATAAAATTTCAAACCTGTGAGATATACAGTACAAACATAAGGAACTAGCATTTAGGGCACAGTTTTCTGTCAAAATGAAAGTCAGTGTTTGTCTGTTGTGTAGGTATGAAGTTATGAATACCCAAAAAATCTGCTGAGTTGTGTGTGGAAAAGAACATGAAAGTCCAAGCAAGACTGAATAACACAGAGGAAATAAGTAATATGCTTTCCAAAATGCAAGTACAAAACAGGATTCAAAAATACATTGATTTTTCAGTCCTTTGTTTGGTATAGCATGTTTATCATATGCTTAGTGTTTTATGGGACTGGTAGTGTGAGTGCTCTGCTTGGAAGACCACTCACTGCAATTCAGCATCAGCTGACTGAATTCGACTTCCCCAATGTACTGCTCCAGGTCACATAAAAAATATGATGACCAAAACCAGAATTTTTATTTGGAAAATCTTTTTAACATTTATAGCCTTGCTTACTGATCAAACTAATAATCACACCTTGTTAAAGGCTGTCAGAAAATAAATCCAGTCAGTTTAAATGCCAGAAATAGCACTGAAATCTCCATTACACACATGCTTGTTTGAACAACAGACTCTTGCAGCAACAAATGAAACTACGTTTCCTGGATCTGGCACTTTTTCATGCCACCAAACTAGTGATTCACATCTGCATAGTCTCAGTCTTCGTTACCTGCTTCAAGATATCCAAGAGACATGCAAAATCTGCAATTTTTTTTTCTCTTCATTCCTGGCTCAACTGCTCCTATCACTATTTTGCTAAGTTTCTAGTGGTTTTTAGTTCCTGGACTATTGCAGGAATTTTTGCTCCATCTTTAAAATGGATTTTTACTCATCTACCTGTAGCTGTGGTAGAGCTCTGCAGTTACCTGAGTCCCATATCAGCAAAGCTGACACAAGAGGAACAAGTATTCTAGTGTTCCCTCTCTGACCTTTCTTGTTTTGGCTTAAAAGGGAGCAAACCTTGGATGTAACTGAGCATGTTCCAGAACTGAGAGAGAACAGGTAGCAGTGGGATGAGCACCAATAAATAGAGCACCCAGTATTCCCATCCTAGATTTAAAAAGCAATTGTAGAAGACATGATATAGATGACATGGTATATTATGGCACATTTTTCTGTGGAATGTGGCTCAGATAATTTCAGAATCTCATTTAATTCAAATATCAAATGTCTGAGGAAAAAATATTGAAAAATTATTTTTATAAAAATGTGCTTACATGCTGATAGTGAGAGAGCACATAGAGTCTTATGCATGAAAACAAAGGCAAACAGAGCTCATGCTAGATGCAATATTCATTGAGGGATCTTAAGGGAAAGGAATATTTCCATGCACTTTATTTTCATGTCAGAATATGCATGATCCAGAAAGCAACTTGCCTTTTCAAAATTTCATGTGTTCATGTGTTGGTTTTAAGGTTGTGTTTATCTTTGAATGGTAGAAAACATATCTACAATGTCCAGAGGTGGAAGTGCCTAAAGCATGAATAACTGTGAGTGAGCAAAGTTGACTGTGGATAACAACGGGATGCAGGTCTAAATCAACAGGCAGCAAAACACCACAGGAGAAGGAAAGCATAGGTATCTCAGAGTTGCTGCAAGCTACTCCAAGTTTGTGGTAAAAGCACAAAGAATAAAATAGAAATGTAAAATTAGTATAATTTAAGAAAATCTTATGTGTCTTGACCTGCAACTGACACTAGCTTTAAGTTGTGCCAAAGAATCAACTCTGACTCTTATGCTACCAAAATACTTTCTCCTCCAAACAATGGAATTATCTCCTCCCACACATACCAAGATTCTCTAGAAGTTCAATGTAACCCAGTACATAAGAGGATTTGGGCAACATTCACTTCATATTTGTAAGTTGAAGTAATAACAAGGGAAAGAGCTCTCTTGAGGAAAGATACTAAATGTTTCCACCAGAAAAAGGAAAGAAAAAACCTAAAGATAACAACAAAAAATAGCGCAAAATGTGCCAAAAGCTTAAAGGAGAAGTATAACCTGCAAAATCCTCTGCTCAGCCCAGTGTCTCTTGCCTGAGCTTGCTTGGGGACCTTTCCCACTAGGGTGCATTACTCATTTTTTAAGTGTTTTAAGTGCAAACCTCCTTGGCTTGTGGGTTTCTACACTGGCTTTAGTCCTGTGCAGTTCTTATTTTAAACCCTGACTGAGCTCACAGGTGTCACTGGGAGGTTTGTTCCCAAGGAACATTCCTGACCTCAGGTCATTTGGCAGCCTGAGCACACCAAGCACCAGAATGCCCTGGTGTTACCAAGCAGGAGATTGTAAAAGTGAAATGAAGCTTCTCAAAGTCAAGGTATTGCCTGCAATTTTTTTGCTCTACTGCTTATCTTGACATTAAGGCAGCATGTCTTTCTAGAAGATGTGTTACAGCTCCACAGGAAACTTTCCACCAGGGAAATATTAGTGATAAAGAGCCTATGTGCAACATTATACAATGGCCTAGACTATATCATCCAGTTTTCTTTCTGACTTTAGAACAAGTGAATTCAGGACCTCTTTGGCAAGGAAGACCAAAACTGAACTTCTGAATGGATTTTATAGAATTTCATGGAAGATATGTCCATATAATTACTAATCTCATAGTAAATGTAATTTTAATAATATGGCATGTAATAATTTAAAAGAGTATATGTTCTGCTTTGACCTTGATGCTCAAGTTATCGATTTGGTTTTCAAATGTCATACGCTTTCTAATGGCTTCATAGGAGTTCAAATCTATTTAGAATATACTTTGGAACTTGAAAATAAAAAATCCTTTTATAAATTAATTAAGGAAAAAAGTAAATGTTCACCCAGAGCATTGTGTTAAGCATATAGATGGGTCATTAAAACAAAAAAAGAGAAAATAATTGAGTGGGGGTTTTTTATTAATCACTCGCCCATGGATCTGCATGTGTCTACCAGGCATTGGAATTTATGGTGTTAATGTGATCATAAGTGGTGATTTAAAGCACAACAACTATTTTATTCTCACTATGCACTCCGAAATGGGGATTTTCCCCATCACTAAGCCTCAGCTGAAGGAACCACCAGCTAACATTTCTTTCAGCCTCCAGAAATGCCACCATATCACATATTTTTTTGAAATAGGTAATGCTCACTTCGTCCTCTAACTCTTATTCTGCAAAACTCCCTCTTCCACAATATTTCTAAACTACTGCTTTGGAGTTTCATGCATCTGCAAACCTCCACATTGGAGGAGACACTCGTAGCAAAACTCCTAATTCCAAGAATATTCTTTATCAGTCACTACATTTTTTCGGCTCAAAATTTAAAAAAACCTCCCAGTTCAGACATCTGCATGTTAGCCTAGAAACAGTGAAAACTTTTTTTTGCTCTCTCACCCACATTTAATGAATTTAAAACTGACTGTTCTGTTGGCAAAGGGGAGAAGGGGGATGGGTGTCCCTCCAGCTGTTTGCAGCGATCTTGGCGCAGAGAGAGGCTCCCATCCAACTGCTGCAGGCTGGAGCAGTCAGACTGAGGGCAGTGAAGTAATCCCACTGCAGCTCTAGCTCCCAATTTTCCCTGGTCTTTTTCATCAACAATCTTCACTGTTTGTCCTCTGTTTTGGGGTATCCCTTCAGTAAGTAGGCAAGTTTGGAAACAGTGAAAAAAATTCAATTTTTTGAAGCAATAGCTGAATTTTTCTGTGACTCCCTCAACTCCTTCCCTCATTCACAGTTCCGTGCTCATATTTTTACAGCTTTTGCCTGTATATTCCAGCTTTTTTTGCCACTTTCATTCTTTGTCTTGTCACTTCCATGCATTTTAATTTCACATCCAAGTTGCCTATTGTGATATACATTTGAGAAGGTTTGGAGGCAAGTAAGTCTTAAAAAAAATGAGCAGTGAGTGGCAGGGCGTATTGACTTCTCTTGATTTACATTTCCCTCAGCATTCACAGAAGTCTAATTGATCTGTGGACCTTGTGAGCTTTCTCCCTCCAAAAAAATAATTGTGCATGCAGTCCAATTACACCAGGGCAATTAAGAATTATAATTTGAGTTAGGAATAATAACAGAATTCAAGACAGAAAACAATCATCTTTTTCTGGTCTGTTTCTTTTCTAAAAGAGGTCAGAGCCAACACTTCCATCAAATTCAAGAGGAAGACTTTTCTGCCTTTATTGTCAAGCAAACACATTTAAAATACATAAACCAGACATACAGTCAAAATACATGGACTGTGTTTAAGGCCAAATTTGGTAACTGATCACAATGAATCACTGTTTCTAAATGAGGGCAGAGGTTGTCCCTACAAGACTTTTTTCTTTTATTTAAGATTTCAGTAAGCTTTGCTGAGTTTATCAAGACCTACTTTCTTGTTTTGTGTACAGAGTACTTCATGCAGTGGACGACTGCTCCGCATCTGAGACTGCATGGCAGGTCTGCAGCACAAAGACAAAACAAAACCAAAAAAAAATCCAGTATGGTTAAATTCTTTCATCTGGCATCTTTCTCCACAGTACCGCTATTGTTTACACAAAGATTGCCATTTTGAGACAAAACTAAGGCCATCTTTCTAAAATCTTAATGTTGAAGTATTTGAGAACACCTGAACACAGCTGGTGGCAGAGTCCTGAAAATTGGAAGATACAAAAAACAAAACAAACAAATTCCAAGAAAAATATTGAGCTGGATTTCGGTTTAGTTGAAAAAACCTTCAGGCTGTGGAAGCATCCTCTGCAGAGAAGAGCAGAGAACCTAATGCTTGCATATGTTTTCAAGCAGAAAGGAAGAGCCCGCTGTTGCTCGTATGCCGTGAGCTGAAGGGTGCCAAGGGATGGGAACACTGCTCAGTCCTGGGGAAGAAACAGCCTGAGAGTGGCCACACAAGAGCCAGCTGTACAGTCACTCTCCAGCACAGCTAACAAGGCAGGGGAAGATAGCAGCGGGATCAGCCCCAGGTCTGGCTGTGACTGCAATTGCTCAAAACCCTGTACGCCAGAGCAGAGCTGCAGTAACCGATCAGCGGGAGCAGGGGACTGACTGCACACAGAGTGATTAATATTTCAATGTGCAAGGAGCCCAAGTTCCCTCACTCTGCTAACCTCAAACACTTCTTATGACTGATAATATCAGGGACACAAAGTGCAGGAAAGTAGTTAAGGAATTGCTCCCAGGAGGCCAAATCTACACACATTTGCCCCATTCATTTGTATGAAACTTGCTTTCAAGGTAAAGTTCTCCCAAGGCAACCCTCTCGTTCTGTTGGTGGATCCCACATAACCACAGGCTCTTGATTCTTTCTAGGGGAGATTTTGTGAGGTACAAATGGGAGTTACATGCCCAATTCCCATTATCTCTCAAAGACAATTACATGCTGAACTGCCCTCTGTGCCTTTTATAACCTCTTTTTGAGTCAGATGTTCCTGATTACAGAGATTATCTACAAAAGGTTTCACAACAGCAGTACTTTGAGGTACTTCTTTAAAATGCTATTGGAAGGTTTGACAGCATACACAAAATATAGAGTAATAATCATGTAGTCTATGGATTGTTTTAAGAAGCTGACATTTACATGCTAAAATAGGATACATTCTTAAGGAAGCATACCCTCAGTCTAAAATATATGCAATTGTGGTTTATTCTGTTGCTCCAGTGAATTAAAACATTCATTCTACAAAACACAGATGAGATATAATCCAGGGAGTTGATGACTTTTTGCAACATCTCAGAAGACTGAGGAGGAGACTTTGTTATAAACTAGCTCGCAATAAATGGAGTTTGCAGTAGAAAATTATGTCCACTATAATAGTAAAGGGTTACTGTCACTCTCAGCTCTGGTCTTGCTTTATTTTGTTTTTCCTAGTCTAGCTGGCTGTAAATCTTTGAAATTGCATAATGCCAATTAAGAAAAATAAAGAGCAAATTGAGATACCAGTATTCATACAGGAATGCTGTTGGCTGAGGCCCCAGATACTTTTTATGTCTCCAGTGATTTGCCTGTAACTGTTCCAGGAAGTTTGGGAAAAGCTTTGCATTGCAAGTGCTGGAAAAGCTTTACCCTGGGAAAGACTTGAAGCCTAGTTCAGTGTCCTGGGTAGCCTATCCTATGACTTCTGTGGACATTCTCAAGATTAATGAATTTAGCAGAACTCCAACCAATCTCCCCACATACACTTTTCAGAATAGTTTTACTGAAGAGTGACTTTAAAATTGGTTACTTTTAGTGTTAGTTTTTCTCCTCATTTCTCTCTTCTCAAGGTCTTGGAATTTTATTTTTTATTTAGTTTGGTTTTTATTTTTTCCCTCAATGCACCTATGAACTTCTTAAAGAGAAGGAACTTAATAGAATCTTGATTTAAAAAAAGAAACCAGAAAACCAAACAAATGAACAAAACCAAACAAACAGTAAAATTTTAATTTCCACAGTAGTTTATTCTCACTTCCAAAATCAGAAGATTAAGGATGACTCTCCTCTTCCTAATTCATAGGCTTGAGACTTTTGTCTTTTTACAAATAAAAAATGATTAAAAAAAAAAAAAGACACAAATATAAAGTAGTTCTGTAGAACAGCAAAGAGAGTGGACCATTTAAGCTTTGGTTGAGGATGGTGGCCACTGTAGGAGGATGATAAGTCACCCCAAGAGTTGTCTTCTGAGGAGGGGACAAGCATTCAATGTGTGTTAGGTTCAGTGCTCAATCCATCCACAGAAGATTCAGTGGAATTACTCTTTTGAGTGGGGTTTTGTTTCCTAGGAATTATTGCATTTACTTTCCACTGTCAGAGTGGTTGGGCTCTTCTGACCTAGACTGACTCAGGAGCTGGGTGACCCAGGTCTCCACAGAGTTATCAGAGACCTGGGAGCTCACTGCTCTTCTCTAGATGCCTTCTCTGACTACAAGAGGAACTTGATTACCAGTTTTAACCAAAAACCTTATTTTTAGATCACTAATGGTAGTTGAAAAAAAGGTCAGCTAAATAAATTCTAATAATTTTATGGCTCTCTGTTTCCAAGTTAAATCTGGCAATACAAAAGGTGTCTAAAAGCAGTAAAAAGATTGTGGGAAGCAGAAATCCCTTTTCTAATAAAGGTTGGGACAAAAGGGACAAAAACAAAAAATATAATGACCTTGAGGCTTCACTAGAGATTAACTTCTATGCAAATTGGTTCTAAATATGCCAGTTTTTCAAACTTCTTGTAGTACATTTTCTCCATAAATATATTGTATAGGAAAATTGTTTTTATAACTTCTCACATTTGGCAAATTGAAATCCCAATGTCTCATTTCATTTGCTGATATTTTACAGACATGGGCAAGTAACATCACAGAAACAATGCTGACTGTGTGTACTTGTTGCTTTTAATAAAACTGTCAAGTACTAAGACCCTGAGAGTGCATAGGCATATTTATAGATTGTTTCTCTCAAAATGGATAGGAAGAATTATTTTTAAAACCACATTCACAAGTAAAAAGCTCAGGGAAAAAAAAATCAACTCATTACAAAATATATTATAGAAAAATTAAGACAACATTTGGACAAAGATAGAAAAAGACAAACTATTGAATAAATCCCAGAAAAATTATTCATTCAAAAATTTACTTAAAGTAAACCTTTGAAGTGTATTCTAAAAATACACTTCTAGGTGTAGGCAAGAAAGAAAAAAATGAACTATTAGAAACTATTTTGTTTCCTCTTGGCTGTGGTGTAGTTTCCTACTGATATATCAACATTATACACAGCATCTACTATTAATATTTCAGAGCATATAAAAGCCCCTCACTGGACTGCAGAAGTACAGGTAACACTTTTTCTTTTTTTTTTAATACAGGTAAATATACAAAATCAGATATAGACAAATTATATCCAATATATTAAGTGCAAGAACTTGGATCTAGTAGACAAGTACTTAAAATCACTTTCAGAGGTACTGACTGCAAAAATCTCAGGGAACTTAGCCAGGAAGAGACTCCAGAGGTTAGATCTGCAAAAGTATTTAGGCCATCTAATCACAAGAGCTATTTTAGTGGATGTTGGATGCTTAAATACATTTAAGGATACAGCTATAAAACTGCAAGAGCAGATTTAGTACTGCAGTTCTTAAACTTGCAAAAATATCTGGTCCTAATTAGTTAGGCAGATTTAGTATGTAATCCTGCAATAGTAGCAACACTTTTGGGCACGTTTTAGTGGGATGTGCAGAAGCCATCATGTTAAGCATTACCTGAAGCTGAAAGTGTCAAAGAAAGGGCACCTCAGTCCCACCCTTCTAAAGTAATTTAGTCCATAGCCTCAGATAAGATTTTTAAGTTTTGTGTAATATCTTAGAGTGAGAAACCCAAGTGAAATTATCTTCTTACCTTCACATAAAGAGTTATCTTCTGCATTTATCAAATCTGAAGGCTGTATCTACAGTACTATCCTTGTATACAGCTAGTAAACCCAGGCTGAACCATTAGACAGGTTTTTGTGCTCTAGGTCATCTTCACAAATGCTTACAGACAGAGTTTAAACCACATGCTTCACTGGGGTGCTTCTACAAGGACAACTAATACCTCTAGGTGTCCTTCATTTTGATATTGATAACAATGAGAAGCTTAAAATGCTCTCTTCCTCAAGGGCTTTCTTTCTATTATAAAGTCTATTCTCATAGACTTTAAGGGCACTTGGGCTTTAAGAGTAGAAATAATCTGGCTCAGTTTAGATGTCAACACAATTAATCATTATGGGTTCCCTTGACAGTCAATGGAGATGTATTCAGTGTAGACAGTGGAGTTCAGGTTGTGATTCATTTCATCCTGAAGTACACACTTAAAATAGGTCAGTGAAACTGTGCCCTAATAAGGCCTGTTTCTCTTCATAGACTACAAATGGAGCCTAAGATGATGAACTCAACTGAAGATAGCTGAAGTTAAAATTAATCCACACCAGTAGTATGCAGTACAACCTCTGTGGATGTAGCCTGTCATACCCAGTCCCTTTTCTCCACAGAACAGGATGAAGAAAATTAATTTTCAATTATAAATATTTTCAAGCTGAGACTCTTGCAGATTTTCTTGTTAAATAAATTTGTTATATCTGTTTTAAGGTTATGGTAAAAATTAGTGTAAACAGAATCTAAAGAATCAAGGTCTTCAAAGAAAAAAAAACAAAGTAAAAATTAGACATGGGATTTCAAAAGCAAAGGGATTTGAATGTCTAATGAAACTGAGTAAGCATGTCTCTTAGGTTTCTTTGGAGGCCTAAATATTAGTAAAGGGAAAATAAGATCAAGAAAATGTTGGCATTTGTTACCATTTCTATATTGAAGAGGGAATGCAGAAAAAAAGCTTGTTCTCTTTTAGCAAATAGGTTAATGTAAAGTCATTATTCATTCATTCCATCATATTTTATGACTGGAGAAAGAAGAACATTCCAGTAGTCACATTCTATTGACTTCAGCTTTTTTCCAGAGCATATGAATCCACATTTATGCAACCTCTGACCACCGATTCTGAAAAATAAAACTCACAGGAATCCTGTGAGCATAACAGTTTTTCAAAAGGACCATTTAAAACCTTAAAAATAATTGCTTGGTTTACACTCCAAATACACAATATTAAGCTCTGTCCATTAAGAAGTTTCTAAAGAGATTTTGAGAGGAGAACTTATAATGAATACCTTGACTAATAAAAAAACCAAACCATATGTATTTATCTTTACATTAGCCTGTCTCTTTCAGCAGGAAACATTATAGAACTGTGATTACCAAGCACTGAGGGTTTTTTTAACATGTAAAATAAAGAAGAGAGGGGATAAGCTGTGGTGAGGAAAATGCAAGCATTGTACAACTCACCAGACCTCCTGTCCCAGAGAGATTTATTTATTGGAAATTACGGCAAGAGGAAAAAGACTAAATAACTTTAAGTCCCTAGTTATTATGTCATATGTAGCCCCACAGTACAATACAGTCACAATCTGCTGTTTTGTAAACTGAGCTTTCAAACACTTGTTATTTTAAAGCTGCAGCTTTTCAAGGTCCTCTGACAGCCAGTGGTCTCAGCTCTCAGCCTGATTCATGGCTGGCTCTGAGACAGAGGAAGTTCGTGTCTGCTATAATCTAAACACTTTGCAAATGGAGCATTGGAACAGTGGTGAAAGAAGAAAATAACCTAAACCCTATAACCCAGACAAGAATCCTGCAAAGCTTCTGGGGAGAAGAGAAAGGAAATAAGTACAACAGCATAGTCTGCAAGATCAGCAAATGTGTTCACATGATTTTATTTCAAAAAACTCTCAGAGTTTCAGGCAGAGAGAAGAAGTTGATTTTAAGCCACTTAGCTGAAAAGCAGTGAGAATTAGTCTCTGTCGAAAATATGGAAACAATGTCCCAGACGTGTACTTCTGCAACATCTGTATTTTCCATTTCAAGAGTAAATACAAAAAGGTTGGTTGTAGGAGGATTTATTCCTCTCCTCCCCTCCCTCTCACCCCTGAGAGCTGTGTCTCACCCTTAAATTCAGAGTAGTGAAGGACTATAAAGCATAAAGAGATGTGGATAATTTCCACTGCACTGAGTTTGAGGATCTACTCTTTCAGAGGTACCATGCAGACAGTAAAGGGAAGATGTATTCCTGGACTGTGGTAAAATGCCTCTATGATACCGAGATGATGAAATCATGACATTTTAGACTGCTTACTCTCTCTTAAAGGAAACAAAAGTTCAAATCCAGGGAGAAATATTTTAAAAGCTCCCTAGTCAATTAACCAAAACCATGTTTATGATATAATATTAGCCTAGAATTAATTTCCCATTTTGCCCTTATACAAGTCTTGAGCACTTGCAGTCTTTGTTTCCAGTATGCATCTGTTTGTCACCAGTCTAAATCTCATTCCCTGCTCCCCTCCTACCAACTTTCACAGAGCAACCCACTATACTCTGCTAGGATATAAAAGAGGCCCTCAAACTGTCCCTTTGCAGCCTGGTCTGACCAAGTGTAAAAGTTTCTGATTTTGATTACTTGTATGGACATATAGGTAGCCTCAGGATAGCATTCTAGCTACAAGGTTCTCTCAACTGTCAGGAAAAAATATGTTTCTGGATGAACACTTGGTAATTCTGTCCTAGCAGTCCTCATTGCAACATAAATCAAATGTATTTTTGCAGTTCGTGTCTGGTGAGTTACAGCTCACTTTTTAGCATTCACTTTGTAGACAGTAACACAATACAGCAGGAATTGTTGCAAAAGGGAAGAATTTGTGAGAAGCATAATTTGTATACATTCTGTGCAGAAGGACACTATGCTGAAGATTTTGGCAACTTACTTGAAATGTTTATAGCAGCCATAATACTTGCCTTTCAAAAAAAGTGATTTATGGACAGCTGGAATTTACACACATTGCTTGGAGTCTGTGGAAGAATCTATAGGATGGTTCATGTCCTTCAGAAAGCTGGATCCCTAAAAGCAGAGCTATGGAGACTGTAGGAAATACACTCACAAAGCAAAGTAGTCCCAGCATTCTTGCCTTTGTCATCAAGCCATGGAAAGGCTTTTTTAGTTAAACTGAAGTAATTAAATCTCCCAGCTTTCATTAAAAGGATAGAACTGTCTGCTGTTGGTCTGAAGAAGTGCACCGAGGGAATGTAAATTTTAATTTCATGGTGCAAGTGTTAAATTATTGCCATCTAAGCTGCCTGCCAATACTACATGAAATGCCACCACATTTTAATAATTGTCCTTTTGTTTTAGGTGGAAATACCACATGTGTTATGATTTGGAAGTTTTTATGTGCAATTAGAGCCCTGAGAACTACAGCAGCATTACCACATTCAGTTCACCTAATTGGACTGAGAAGAAACTACCATTTCTGAAATGGTTTGTGTCTTTTTGAGTGTCTGTGTTCATGCATGAGTGCATAAAAAATGCCACTTATTTACTCCTTCATTCTCTGCTAAAATATGGAAATTCTTTGCAGTTCAAATTCAAGATACAGCTGGGTGTTCTAAATTAATCTCAAAACAATTGTTGGAATGCATGTAAATACAAACTCACCATTCTGAATCCCAAAATTCTTTCCTTGCATTTTCTTTTTTATCTCTTATGCTGTTAACATGGATTTATTATCGATTACCTGACTTTACACTGCACTGGATGAGACTTTTCAGATTCCCAAACTGTACAAATCAGAGCCATTCTCACTACCGTGGAAAGAAATGCTAACTGTTCTTTCAGAAGTGCAGGACATTTGACAAATTTGACAATGTTCATTAGATTATATTGTTGTAAGTGGTATTAACAAAGAAAATCAAATGGAAATGTTTTCACTACAAATTGTTTTCAAGGGTTTTATAAACTTATCCAGAAAAAAAATGGAAAAAAATGGAAAAAAGCAATAGGTGAATCTCAAATCCTTATGAAACAATCAGCTTATGCTTAGGCATTTCTGTGGTGTATTGTGGGGCCTTCTATAAAGGCTTTTGGGTAATACTGCACTGACATTTCTACGTGGCCAGTGTCTCACTGGCTCTGCAAGGTCTCTCTCCTTGCTAAGAAGCTACTTGGTGTTTTTGTCTCACTTGTTTTTGAACTATTTTCTCTCTGGCCCCACAAAATTAACACAGGCCCAGGTGCCAATGAGGCAAAATCTAGAAAGACAGAGAAATGCCACTAACCCTGCTCTGCCCTGACTTTATGATTTGTCCAAAAATTGAGCTAAGAATTGCAAATCCAACCAAATTTATGTTTCCAAGTCCTGTTTCAGTATTTAAGCTTCCATTAGAAGCCATAGGTAGGCACACAGAGATTGTAGGGCTCACCTACCCTTATGAGTTTGACCTTTCTTCAAGTAGAAATGGAATTTCTGAGCTTTTCCTTTCTTTTTCTCCCCTCTTAGTGAATAGAAAATTGCCCAGGCTTGAGAAAAGTAGGGTTCAAAGGAGTTTTTGCTTCTGAGAAAAGCCTGAGACTTACATCTCTAATAAATGCATCTGATTCTGAGAGAATATACCCTTTGTTTCACTTTGCAGATTTAACTGTACATTGAGACACCAACAGCAGCTGGAATATAGAGACTTGGAGAGTCCTCTCACAGCACAGAGGAGATTATCTTATTGCAAAGCTATTGGAAAAATGTTGAGGTACCACAGTCCTGTCTTCCAGATGGCTGCAGATATGGACAGTTCTGTGCATGCCTAGAATATCATTTTTGTAGAAATTAAATGACAGAAAATTAAACTTTGATGAGATCAGCTAGAAACTAGGGAGAAGTCTTGAAGATCAGGAAGACTCCAACAAAATTCTATCTTACTGAGACATCTGAGATGTTTACAAGTATCCAAGATTTATGTCTTTAACCAAAACTGTCTTACTAAGACAACGTTGTCCCAATCCCTGTATTTGCTGAGGTGAGTAAACTTGTTATCTCTTAGCCTTATCTTCCTCCAGGATTCTGCTGACCACACAGAGATGCCCACTCTCTGGCAAGCCAGACGTTTCTCTACACTCTTGTTAAGTATCATGTTGATACAGTCACCTAAACTTTCTACTGCTATTCAAAGCATACATAAAGCTGGAAGAGAGAACACAGGATTCTCTCTGACACTCCCAGGTGTGACAGCTGAAGGAAAATCAGGTGTCCTATGACATTTCATGGTCCTGTGTTTCACCAATCCACCTGAACCCTGGATGGGAACAAATGCATAGATAGATGCCATAGAAGCATACACCTAAGCTTTGGGTTTTATCAGTGGCAGAGAGTTCTACACAATCAGTGGCAATGAGTCCTGCCCAAGAGTAAGAGGCTCTGAAACTAGGACATAGACCAGTGGAGTCCCTTGGGATCCACCTAAGAATTCTTTCTTCACTTGCACTATTCTGTGCTGCTTGTGATTCAGTAACTGCAAATAGAACAGAATAAAATCTCAAGCCAAGATACTTGCAAACTTACTCTTTTCCACAAATACAAGAACAAGGTGATAATGGTATTGGTTCTTAAAGTTTTATATCAAATAAATTATCTTTTTAGGTTTGAATGTTTTGGAACAAGCATTGACTATGATTTCACATATATAGCCTGAAAATACGTGTAATTATCATGCATATTCCATCAAGGTTTAGTGGTGAAGATCTAACATTGTAATCAACCCTTGTTTACACAAAAAGACAATTGGATCTTCTTTTGTTTCAGAGTTTACATGGTTAGAGACTGAGATCATTATTTTTGAAATGTGATGATGGGAAGATACACTAAGTACCCTTGTGAAGTTTTTACAATGACTTCTGTAAATAAAGCCCACAACAGAAATGCACGGTGTCTCCAAACAATTATCATGTACTGTGTTTGAATAATGACTCACAATATTTTATCATCATCTGTTTACATAATAAGTCATAATAACATTTCAAAATATGGTGTATTCATTTTTTATGATTGTCTTAAATGTGCAGAAGGGAATTGCCATAGTTTAGCATCATAAACTTTGTAAACCTTTCTTGGAGACTGCTTTTTTATCCCCATCCTCTTCTGCTCAAACAAAAGCATGAAGGAAACAGAGCACACAAATAAAACAGCTTTAAAATAGTCCCGTGTGTCTGGCTAAAACAAAAGACAGGAAATTCTTAAAAATATGGTTATAAACTGAAAAATGCCTATAAACATGGCTTCCTTATGTCCTGGGTTTATGTATCTGTAATTATTTCACTATCAATATTTTCTTTGTTTATGTATGCACAAATGGCACTGGGTCAAAGTGCCAAGACCACATTCTTAGTTGGAGATCTGGAACAGAAGTCCTGCTGCTGCTGGCTTCTACTTAGCTTAAAAAATGGAACTGAATGAAGCCCCTAGATATCAGCTCCTGGAAGTTTTATGTAATGCATTATTTTTAATCTTTAACCATAGTCCACTGTGGAGACTAAGGTTTTGATTCAGCTTTTAAGAATTACATGGTAAATCTAAATTAACTCCTGAAATGTCAGGAGAACAAAACACACTGCAGTTACAGCAAAAGTTCTCAGCACTGTCCAAGGGCTTCAACAAGAGACCTTGCTGCTTACAGGAAGATCTAGAAAGGTGCCATGGGGCTCATAGACCCAAACAGTGCAACATCTGCCTAGACTTCAGGCACTGTAGCCTGCAATCCAAACCCAAGATTAGGTATTTGTTACAGGAAACATATAACAGTTTAGGACAGTAACTCAAAGTAAATGGAAAGAAATATATAACTCTGTCTCACAACACTGAAACTCAAATGATTTCAGCACCCTATGAAGTTTAGGTGTTCAGTGTCACAGCTGAAAGCTGTTCCATCCAAATAGGATCCATAGACCATGAGGGCTATTCAGCTGTTTTCAGATGTTGAAGCTTTCTGTAAAACTGACAAAAATGAGATAATAACACTTCATAGGATTATTCCTAATTCTACCATTTAATGAAAAACAGACATAAAAGTTTTATGGAGCAAGGAGAGCTTGCTCTATATAGGTCCTCTCATCTGTCTCCATGATTCTTAGTCAGATGCAGCTGGAGTGAACACCACCTGCCCAACTACTTAGGTGAGGCCAGGACCCTGTGGGTAAGGCCTGCTTCCTCAGAAAGGAGATGTTTAAATGCCTGACATCAAAGCAAGTGGCGGGAGGGAGACAAGGGGGGAAGTCTTTCTGAAACATTCACATTTTTTTTTGTAGTATATTCATAGAATTACTTGGGTTGGAAGGGCCCATCAAAGGTCATCTATTCCAACTCACCTGGTTGCTCAAAGCCTCATTCAACCTGACTTTAAACACTTTCAGTGAGGAAGTATCCACAAAATCTAAATTCCCTGAACAATCTTTCCGAAGTCTCATCACATATATTGTATTAATTTTCTTCCTGCTATCTAATCTAAATATATCTTCTTTCACTTTAAAACCATTGCACCTGTCCTGTCACTACAGGCCTTGGTAAAAATTCTTTCCTCATCTTTTTTTTTTTGGTTTTTTTTTTTTTTGTTTTGGTTTGGTTTGGTTTGGTTTGGTTTTTTTTGTTTGTTTTTTTGTGGTTTTTTTTTTGTTATTAGCCGTCTTTTTATACTGAAAGGCAACAACAAGGTCTCCCCAGAGACTTCTGTTCCCCGAGCTACACAACCCCAATTCTCCCAGCCTATTAATTATATGTGTTTTAGCACACTGCCCACACTCAGCTACAAGGAAGCCACCTCACTTCTCTTCAGGATTCCAAGAGTGCTTAAATTAGATGGCATTACCTGTCTGGTTATTCTTTCTGAGAATGACCAAAACTAGAATGTAAGACCAGAAAAGCTTCAGAGCAAGCAGAGGAGTCCAATTATTTTTAAATTATACTGAGGTCAGGCAACCAATGAATGCAAGGATTTGAAGTAACAATTTCAATGTGGTGACTTAAAACACACTGTGTTCTATTTTCATTAAGTAGTTTCATTAAGTAGTTTCATTCAGACCCTAACCTGTTGCAGGTTTGTGAAATGTAAAAACATGCAGATATATTCCCATGTCTGATGTTGCATATTCAGTGCTTATGAAGAAGTAAGCAATCACAATTAAATTCTCCACATAAATTAACACACCTACAGCTCAAAAGCTGTTCCACCTCCAAAAAAAGCATTCTATTTTTTTTTTTCAACATGGAACACTTCTGAATTCTTCAAGTTTTTTTTAGAAGGACCTGCTGACATGTATCATTTGCTTTAAAGTTTATTTATGTATTTCTCATGCATTGCATTCTTAAGGCAAAAAGATCAAAAGGATAGATAGGTTCAGAGCACAAGACATAAGCTAGTTAGATTTCAAAATGATTGACAATATTTGAATCCTGTTCTGACAAACTATACAAATGACTAAAGAAGAAGGATTCTTCAGTTGACTCTTTTAAACAAACCTCTACCACACTAGACACATCCTATGGCAAAGGGAAGGGTTTGGGCCCTGCACAGCTATGCAGCCACCAGTGCAGCTCACCAGGCAAAAGCACATACACCACCTAGGACACAGCTTCTTTTTTTTCCTCCTGTAAATCCAGGTGTATGGTCCTACAGTTCTTACTCCTAGCTCAATTTCATCTGCATGACCTCTGTGGAGATCCTTTTCTCAAACCATATAATCTGATATTTCATCCACCCACTTAATTAGGTCAACTGAAGTACCACTCATTGCCATATCAGTGGAGGTTATGCACAGTCTTGGAACACATAATTTATGTTTCCTGTATGATGGCAACTCTCTTGATATAGAACTTGCTTTTACTTAATTATTAAAAGCTGTACAATGTGTCAAGACATGCAGCAGTTCATGAGTAAGCCATTTTTTCTGTGGTCAGCAACTGCTGGCCAACTTAGATGCTTGAAGAGCATCCAACTTATACATGAAAAGGAACTAGTTTGTCTTCTTCAGTCACTGAGTTGTTCATCTTTCCACGGTATATCTTATTTTCTTGTGGGAAAAGAAAAAATATTCACAAAAACTAGGATCCATTGTCAATTTGTACCGATTGTTGTATCATTCTTTTCTGGCTGAAGAGCTTTTATAATTCAGTATTAAAACATAAAGTGTTTTTAAATAATTTCTGTTAGACGTTTTTGGCTTCACACCTCTTACAAATCATAAATATTACCTTTCAGCTTTAGCTCTCTTGCAGCACATAGGTTTTCCTGGAAACACTACAGTAAAATACATCTAACTTCAAAGTCAGAAAATTTTCCTATTGAAAATAACCCAAATATTAATTTCCTCTCTATTCTTAGTGTTTAAGTGCATCAAATATTTGAAGACAATTATCATGTTCCTTGTTAGTCCTCAATCAACTTAGAGTATATATTTTTTGCTCCTTTAATCTTTCTTCATAAATCAATTTTTCTATACCCCTTAATCATGCATATTTGTTCTTTCTGAGCTCTCCAGTATGAATAGCTTTTGTTTGTTCTTTTAGATCCCTTGCTTTAAAAAGTTAATCATTTTAAATTTATTTAGGATCACAAGGGAAATTCCAAATATTATATAAAATGTTTGAAACAAGTAAATAATAATATATAATAATAATATTTCCTATAGGTTTCAGCATATAGCAAACATAAGCAAATAAAGCTAGTGGATATTACAAGTTATTCTCCCTTTCCTTTTGCAATTTGTGTTGGATTTTCATATACAACACAGTGTAACTTTACTGCACTAAAAGTCATGATGACATTTATTTTAACTAACTTTTAGATTCTGCAATTTTCTTGAAACCCAACTGGTTTATTTTAGATTGCTACCTCAGAATGAGATGAATCACTGCAGTGACTACAATGCCTATGAACAAAGTCTAAGACACTCAGAACCCAAACTCACATGAAGCTAACCTACCAGAGGTCTACAGACATAGATTTTTGTCTTTAGTCAAATGAGTTCCACCCTCATGTCATCTTCACCTTACATTGTTTGAAAAAAAAAAAAAAACATGCTTGAAAAACAAAGGAAGTTCACTACTCTCTAGCATAAAATTGTTCCTGCAAATCAGGCTAGTCAAAGTATTGTATTTATCTGGGGATCTCCAAGGTTTTTGGTGTGAGATACAGCCAAAGTCTAGACAATGCAGAGATGGGAAAGTTCCCAGTAATTAGATATCAAGACCCCCCCAAGGCATTATATCATTCTCTCAAGCAAGAGAGTATTTGGGAAGCTGGCATCAGAGTCAAAATTTACACAGAGACACATACACACCATATAATTAGAAGATTAAGGTAAAATTATGACACTGCCTTTAGGAAAGTCTATCTCTTAATTGTCAGAACGATGATTAAACCTGCCACGTCAGATACTTTTGCTAAATTGAAGACATTAAGAGGATAAGAACTATAAATCAGTTTGTTTTCTTAACTCTTAAAGAAGAGCCAGTAAATTGGTAAATTTCTTGTCAAAAACATTATGATCAAAAAACTTCTCCTTTTAATCAATCCCTCCAAAAAAATCAGGTAGATTCTCATTTTTTCAGATAACTCGTTGCTCCTTAGGGAAACATTTGCTTCCTAGGAAACTTCTGTCAAACAATCTTTTCCCAACCAACAAAGACGAGACTTCTAATCACAGGTGATCTAAAAAGCACCTGCAGATGTCCCCTAATGAATGAATGTCCATTTTCTGCAATTAGCCATCTCCTTCCAACCTCAGAAGCTTGGAAGAGTTGCTCCTCTGTGAAGCTGTGCTCACGGAAGGACAAAGGAGACTGGAAAAGTCACCAAAGGACCACAAGATTCAAGCAGTAATGCCTCCACTTCTGTGGAGCTCAGAGTCAATAACAGCACTTACTTGGAGATATCTCTGTGAGCATCCAAGGGAACTGCAGCAACACATTCCTGTGAACAGGAGGGAGTAAGTTCAACAAGGAGTGGTAGGCCTTATTTCCTGGTAAAATATCTTCCTACAAGAAAACTAAAACTTTTTCCTCAGTTTTTTCCAGATGGCCCAGTGTAAGACCATGATTTTTACACCTGATAAAGCAATTGGTAGTGAAACATTGTTCAAGGTTGTATCAGAGGTTTGTATGCCTGATACGTAGGTTTCCATTTTATCTCTTTTGCTGGACTTAAAATGAGTCTACTATTCTATCAATAGTGTCAATAAACAGACTCCATGTGTAAGATACTGTCTTTTTCTTCTTTTTTTCCTGTGTATCTTGTGAAGCTGTTTGTATAATAAATAACAACATGATAGACCTTTTAATTAAAATTAAATGCCAGCACCAGAATATTTTGTGTGTTTTAAAGACTTTCATAGATATGAATATACATAATGTTTTGATAAATGGAGGTGCGTTTCTTTTTCCATTTCTGTTTTAAGACTTAAAGAAAAATGTGCAGAGAGATGGAGAGACAAAGTAAAAATGATAACCCTCAAATATTTATAAGACATTGAAAGTTTTTCAAAACTCTTTTCCAAGAGTTTTGAAATTCCAAGAACATTCCAATTTCTATAAAAAACGACTAGTAGAAAAAAAATGTTAGAGAAATACAAGTACTAACCTGTTAGAGATACTTCTCTTTTTACTTTACCATTTTCCATCATAAATTCAGGATATTCAAATTGTTCCAAATAAGTGAGCTTTGGGATATATTTTCTCCCACAGTTTCAGAACTGAATTTATTTTTTTTTTGCCGTATCATTTTTCAGGAGCCCCTTCATTTTCAAATTTCCAGACTACATTCTTTCTCTTGCAGTTCTGTCCTTCATTCTCAAATCCCAGTTGTGCTCTGTGCCAGTGCTCATGCCATCCTAAAGGATGAACCTGTAATGGAATTTGAATGTTTCCTGCTACCAGGACGTAAAACATCCTACTCTGGGACATGTGCTGCACCATGCAGTGAATCTGGGTTTGTATTGACGCTCTGGACAACTTGATTCCATCTGCCACTATTGGCATTTTGATTCTAGTTATGGTTGGGACAAGACAAATAACAGCATCAATTATAGTTGGTGAATATTAGAAGACACAAACATACCTTGGAAAAAAGTTTTCTTCCCACCATCTCTGTAGTGGCAACACACAGGAACTAAAAAACCACAGCTATCACTGTGTTCAAGCAGAGGTTTAATAAAGGAAACAAACCAGGAATTTATCTTTCAGGAATTTCTTTGCTTTTCAGCAAGGACATATATAATAAAAAAATATTTTAAGAAGTTTTTACTTATCATCATAAAAGAACCCACAAAAATTAAAGTAGACATTGCTTTCAAAAGAACACTGCTAGCAGTTTACAACTGGAGCTATGTTGTAGAACAGCATAGTAATTAATTCTAGAGTCCAAAATTAACTCAAAATACATGAGCATACATCGAGTACACTCCAAATTTCATTACACCTAATTCTAAGTGTTTAAAAATAGTAAATGTTTAATAGTGACACGGAAATAAAAGAGCAAATAAAAAGAACCCCTAGAGGATTAAAAAAAAACCCCACTAAATTAATACATAAATCAGAGAGTTGGAAAAATAGATAACCAAAATGAAGATTTTACAGAAGACTACAAAACTACAAAAAAAAGCTTTTAAATATGTAAGAACAGAAGGTGACTGAATAATACTGTAATGCCTAAAGAGGATAATTTTTTAAGGGATGAGGCAGAAAGTGTTGTGAAATTTAAATAAATTCTTCACGTAGCTTATCAGAAGTAAAAATTATAGGCAGATGGCAGACCTATACATGCACGGGTACACCTGAGGCAGAGAGAAATAAACACTGCAGCAAATACAAAATGCTTCTGAAATATTACAGGTGACAATCTTAGCACATATCAGATGCACTAGTTTCTCAGAGCTAAGACATATCCACTTCAGAATTCACAGAAAGGGACAAAACTGGGGCCACTTCACAAGAGTAATTTAAATCACTTCATTGTTCAAATAATTAATTCCTTATGCAAGACACTACTTTGAAATCAATGGGGTTGTTCATATAAGTGACAGCAGTGGGACCATGGAGAGGAGGAGGCTTTAGTGGATTTAAAGAAAAAGGTGTGGAGCTGTTCAAGAATGGACCTGTGCAACCCTGCTCACAGCTAACCATTGACAAAATAAGGACTGTATTAGAGTCAGAGAAACACTGTCTCTTTCAGGCATATTTTAGAGATATCTTTCCAGACCTTTTTCCCAGTCCAAACACAGAAATACATGCCTATGGGAACCATGTATTACAAAAGCTATAGAACATAACTTAAGCAAACTGTGGAACAGTGGCTATTGCAGTGAGAGAATCTACCAATGAAAACCAGAAGTTTTAACTCTGAATAGAAGTGATGAATACTGCTAGTCCAGGTTCAAGCTTAAACTCCTCAAACTCACCACTATTCTACACTGAAGATAGCTATCTACTGTGTTTTTAGCTACATGTATGGAAGAGTTCAGTAACTTCAGCCTAAAAAATTCAAAACACGGATGTGTTTTCAGCCAAAACAAAGTCAGAGCCAGCAGCAATTTTAATTCTCTTCACTAAATACTTTTTGACCATGAGAGTATGTGTAAAATGGATGCAGTTGTAGTCACAATAGTACAGGGATATGTAGGGTTTATTGGGTGAAGAAGAATTTGCATGCCTAAAAGGCTGTATTTTCATCCAACTGTAGTGGTTCCTGTAGCAAAAGAATTTTTCTCTCCTTCCCAATCTTGCTCTTTCTTAAAATTCTTAGTTTTGGAATCAAGACGACTGCCCAGGACTTTTGGTTTGTGTCCCTGAGAACAAACCAAGAGTTTTGTAAATGCCTCCGTTCCCTGCACATCTGCAGGAGCCTTGCTTGCTCCCAACATGCACAGGAGACTCCACTCTGTCTTGGGACTGAAAACAGATCAGGAGAGACATAGGGATGTTTGCTTTCTGCTTTTCCTCCTCTGGGGAGAGAACAGTCACATTGGCTGAGATGTACCTCTCTGAATCTTTGGAGAGATACTGCACGGGCTGTCTGGAAAATACCTGCATGCTGGGAGGTGGGGAGCTGAATTGGGCTATTTGAGTTCCCTTTTGTTCCAAGAAATAAGGCTTGGAACCTGTAAACAGAGGTGCTTCAAAGGGAGACAACTTCACCCTCAATCCTTTCACAGAGGAATAACTCTAACTTCGAAACTTTGAACCAGACAATAATATCAAGATGTCCATAAACAGAGTGAGGGAGCGATGACAACCAACAGCTGTTAACTGTACACAAGGTCTGCCAGTCTACAGGTCAGTTCTAACAGTACACTTGTTAAATACTTGGTATTGACCAAAATAGCTTGCAAACAGAATAGTTGCAAAGCATATAGATACTTGAGCATAACTCTGTGTCTTCTTTCACTCAGGTACAAAAAGTATGTTAGTATGTTTCCAGTCTGAGAAGTAAACAGAAATAAATGTGTGCCTACAAATAGGCAAGCAGAAGAAGTGTTGCTAAAGTAGTCAACAGGATTATTAAAAGCCATTCCTCATTAAAAACAAAATAAAGAGCTCTATCTCCAGAGACAGCTGAAGAGAAGACAGCATAATACTAAAAGACCAAACAAAACTAGTGTTTCCCATTTCAGCCTGTTAACAAGTTGGTTCATCTCTAAAGGATGACTGTGTGTCTTAAAAATATAGCAACAAGAACTAACAAGACAAAGCTCTATCATCAGCCTGAGCAAAAAAAATTCAGGTGGGGAATGACTTAATGTCAAGTGCCTAAAACAAAACAAAATTAAAAGCCAAACCTATCAAGCAATTCATTTTTTTCCGATAGAGTTTTTCAGGACAAATTAAAGGGGTCTAAAATATCATATGGAAAATTAAGAGAAAGCAGTTGCCTCCTTTTACTCAGTATATCCCAGAAGCTACACACTGTTCACCAAACCCTCATGTACTGCACTAGGTTGATCCTTGAAGTTAGCTTCACCTCCCTCATCCAAGTACTGTCCTGTTCACAGGAGTAAATTTCTCCTTATCCCACCAGCTGCACCTGATTCATTTCATACAAATAACTAATGGATCAGAAAAATAATATATACATATTAGCTTAGAAATTCACCTGACCAAGAGACTGCTTGACTTTGTTTGCTGGTAGAGTTGGCATTTCTATTTCTGTAAAAGGTTTTAACTTCCACAAGGGACTGAAATATATCCTCAGCATTCAGTTTTAGTGAGAGGAAACAGAAGGAAATTTTTAAGTGTAGTTCACCCTAACTGCATGTGAACACTCTCACTGCTGGATTACCAGCTCTTCCTCCTCCTCCAGTTGGAGAAATTTGCTTCACCCCACCCCAACCTGTCTTTTCTTTTTTTTTTTTTAATACAGTATTTTGTGTTAGAATTTCACTTACAGTTTGGGTTTGCTTTTTTAATTTGCAGAAAAACTAAGAAAGTATATTTTGTGTTAATGTGTAAATAGTTTATGCAACTGTCAATGAACCAAAAACAACCAGGTACTTTATAGAGAACTGACCTCTTCTTTATCAGGTCCCTTTCTTCACCTTAATTGTTATTCCTGTTCTACTGCAAGATTTTTGTGAAAACACTATTAAAATGAGTACATCTGTACAACTTTTGCTCTTCATGGACTCTTCAGCCTGTGCTGAAGTTAAGTCTGAAATTGGGAAGTTGTTAATGGGTACTTGTTAATGGGCATTTCCTGTGTTTCTATTACTTCTATGTGCCTAATTGTAGCTAATTATAACCATTTGAGGGACACAGCAAAGAAGCCATGATTTTCTTCTTCACTCAATGGTCACAGAGCATGTGGGGTAGACCAAAGTCTAGAAGGATATCTGCAATTGTGACCCATTCTCATTATTCGTTTCTATTCTAAGTTATATCAGTACAGAGTTTTATAAAATGGGAATGAATATTGAAAGTGAATTTATAGCTTTCAGTGGCAAATTACAACTAGATGTGACCAAGGAAGGATTAAGCCCATCATTTTGCTTAAGAGTTCAGATGGTTGGAGTAATTGGATGATAGCTGTAGGGCATCCTTTTGGTCTATAATTAGGTCATTTCTTTCTCATCCCTCATAGTGTGTATAATTACAAATTAATTTGAAATCCCACTGTGAGTAAAGAAAATCAGTTTAATATAATGAAAGTGCAAAAGCAACAGGATATTATTTTAAAAAAGATTTTTAATGTTTATGCTAAAATAGTCTGGCCCAAAAGTCATGTCCCTATGGACTGCAGGGTTCACATGCAATTTCTTTCCTATCTTTAATGTGGACACAGATAAACTTTCTCTCCAAAATGAATGACAATTCATGACCACACCAGCCATAAGAGTTTTGATGGGCAACAGCACTACCAGAGGACTCCCAGGACTCACTCTAAACGACGTGATCTAGTCAACCATTTTACTCTTGCCGTTTGAACGGTATTTTTCTGCTCCTCCCCAAAAGTGTTAAGTGTTGCCCAGCCCTAGCTAGCATACCTGCTCCTGTGTGCTGCAGGAGCTCACCCGTTTCATCTCCTGGCTGAGCAGTGCTTCTGGCAAGTTCCGCTTCCCTTCCTTTGTCCCCCGCGCGGCGGTCGGATGCGTTGGACCTCCTGCCTGCCTGAACGCCGGCACAGGTAAAAACACGCACGCCTGACAAATGGGTAACCCCAGCCAGAGACAGTGTTTTGACTTGCTGAACTTCCTGTTTCGCTCAAAGTGTTTTCATCTCTCCCCAGAAATCTTGAAAGGGGTCGGTGAGAGGGTCCCAGGTGTGATCTGAGCACCGGGAATGTTGACAGCGAGCCAGGGGCTGCATGGGGTGTGCACTTAGAGGGAGGAGGAGAAAAAAAAGGCTGTCAGTGCAGAGAACAAGGGTATCAAGGTCTGATCACATTTATAAGTGTCTTGTAAAAACTATGGAGCATCCCATGCCATTAGAATGATAAGATTAGACTTATGGAAGAAAAGGAAAAGAAGGAAAAGAAAAGGAAAAGAAAGGAAAAGAAAAGGAAAAGAAAAGGGAACTGTTTAGATATAAGATCCAAGGTTCATTAGGAGTGTTCTTTATTGCATAGCTCCAAAGCTAAGATGTGCTGGGACACGTGGAAAAATAAGGAGGTGTTAAAAAGCTACTGAGCTTCTTAGTTTTCAAAACCAGTTCAAAGTCCCAGTCTTGGATTATTCACACTGTGACCTTGAGGCCTATTTGGGATGCCATAAAAACCATATTCAGGAAGGAAGGAAGGAAGAGATTATCAAAAAGGAAAGAATCCCTTTTCATTCTAATAATGTTTTTAGAGGAACAATCTTTTTCTTGTACATAAAACCTTTCATTTGAGCATATCAACATATTTTTTAGATTAAAAAAAATTAAAATCTCAGCAGCACAAGGAAAACCAATTAGGAAGAGGAGCTAAAGAAAGAGATTTGAATGTATTTATCACTCACAGGAGAGATATGTAAAAATAAGGTAGCTTAGTCTTCTCATCCCAGAAATAAAATAGACATGCTAATAAGGTATATCCATCACAGTGTTTCTCTAGTGTAATGTCATTCTGCAATTTTTGAAACAAGAAGTATTTTTAAATTTCCACATGAAACTGAACCAGCTAAATATTGATTTTTATATTTTCATTAGATTATTTTTAATTCCAAGAAAAAAATTCTTTTTCAACTAAATCTAATTTCCTACTTGGAAAATTTTCTACTTCCTCCATGTAGCTTCTAGGGCAAAAGATACATATGAAGGTTATATAAGAAGCAAATAAATATGTAGATGAAAAAATTAGCTTCTCTATTTGTAATTTTTTTGCTTCTGTATTTAAAACACTATATTAATTAAAAATAGATTTTTTGTCTGCAGTACAAATAATATACTTGTGTGGTTAGTCTTCTATAGGGAAAAATCTACCATAGAGATCAATTACTTATAGGTATTCACTTACCCTGCTATGATTTTTTAAGTAAATTATTTTGAACAGCTGGCAGCTATCAGTAAGCCTTCTCATAAAAAACTAAATACAAGAGCCAAACCAGAGTAATTATTGGGTTGTTTAAATTCAATTTCTTAAGATTTTTTTAATCTCTCTAAACCACAATTTAAAAAATGGGTGGTCTCAAATTAGCTACTATACAACAGAGCTTAAATTATATGAGTGGTGAATTAACTCATTTCCCTCTAAGCATTTACATCTCTTTGTTTGTTATGTAAATAATTCATGACATTTTATTTATAACAAATCAGTGAGACATAGAAACCCATAATACAATATTGTCCTTCTTTTCTTATTATTCCCCAGACCTTAATGCTAGTAACAACAAATATACCATTGGCATATTCATTTAAAAGACAAAAAACATTTGTCCTTACTGTAAAGTTGCCCTAAAATCATTCCCCTGTTCAGGAGTATACTAATGCACTTGGAGCAAATAAATCCTGCTCACAGTTTGCCCACACTCCACCCCTCAGGTTGCTACCAGAGCAGCACAACGCTCACCTCAAACCTCAAAACCACTGGAATAAACCCTTGGTTTGATGCGTACCTGACCCTCAGGCAATGCTTACAACAGTTCATGAATGCAACTTGAGGTTTTGTGTGCATCTGGGAAGTCTGTGGTCTCTCAACCCTTAAAGTTTCCCAGGTGGTATTCTTCCCACTTCCTTCCACCTTTGCTTGGTTTGGATTCCTGGGGAAAAAGGATGAAGATTGCAATTTAGAAATACAGCTCCTAAAAATATTTTGATGTGGTAAGGAGAGAAAGGGCATTAAAAAAAAAAAAAAAAAAAAAGCTGAATGGAGAATGGCAATTCCACCAACAGCAAATACAAAACTTGTCAAATTCCTTTGTGTTTCCCTTTAATCATGGAATAGTTTGGTTTAGAAGGGACCTTAAAGATCATCTAGTTCCAGACCTGCCATAGGCAGAGACAGATTAGACTTAAAAAATATTATTAACATTTTCCTAAAATACAGGATTGTGCTAGATATCTGTTTTCTTTTAGACACCTGATACAAGAAAAAGGAGGAGGTTTAAAAATGTGGGAGGCCAAGCTAGAGGTCTCCAGTCTGCTTGATATGAATGGTTACCTTCAGTGGGTATCTATCTGAACCAGGATTTTTTCAGTTCAGGTCACTGCCCTGATCACCCACTCTGAATCCTGGACAGTGGTCCTTCCTTCCTCCAGGGGAATTTCCTTCTCAGAAACATCTTACTTTTGATATGTGTTATTTCCCAAGCCACTCTCTCTCTGTGCTGTTCTGCAGCAAATTTTCTACAGTGTTTCTAGGTGGAACCATTTCAGGAAGCAACTCAAAGAAACCAGATTTTAAGAGAGTGAAAGTGAATAGTCACCTCTGTGGTGAAATGCTGAAGCCACTGTAAAAGTTTTATTTCTTCATCAGGAGCAGAACAGAATTTACTGGTCTTGTAAACCTTACCAAAGATGGTAGAAGTCTTACACTAACACTTTCCTAGGAGGTGTTAGTTTAAGGAGTCTTTGGCATGGCTAGCTCATTCTTCCGTCCCAGTTCTAATCCAACCTTGCATCACTAAAAAAGGAGGAGCTTTTCCTCCAATTTGAATTCTAATGGAGTTTCCCCTCTGCTTTTCCTTCCAGTGTTTTCTTTCCTTCCTTAAATGTTTCTCTTTGGGATATGTGGTCAGTTCTTCTTAGAGTATTTTATATCCAGCTTTACCTTTCACTTCAGGAACATTATTCTTCTTCAGTAACACATAATTCCTTTTGCCATGGGCCCCTAAACCTATTATTCTATACCATCAGCACAAAGGAAGAGACTTGTGTCATCCCTTGTGTCATATTCTTGCAGGTGGTAATATGGTAAAATGTATGAGAGACCTCACTGCACCTCACAGGAGGAGGGGTCTGCCTGTACCTGATCTATTCCCAAGGATACTGAGAGTGCAGAACAAAGAGTTGTAAGTGTCTGTCAGTGCAATGTAGTCTCAGGACCAATATATATTTGGTAAGGCTAATTTCAGATTAAATAAATCTACTTTCAGATAAAGTTATTATTCTTGACACTGTAGCACAAGATTGGAGTCCAGCATTTAGTCTGATGTAAAATTTTAGGCATACTGTGCTGTGATGTGGTAGCCTATAATTATTTTTTAAATCTGGGTTCAAAATTGAAACCCAGATCATCTCTGCCACTTCCTCCAAACTTAAAGCTATCCAAGTAGCTCTTCATAAGCACAAATATGGTATGCTGGTGTTTGCCAGCAGGAGCATTTCCCTGCATTCTATGTAGAATATTCTATATAGACACTAGAGCTTCAATGTTCTTTCTTTCATTTTAGAAAGGATTATTAGACTACCTAGATATTCTTGCCTTTCAACTGTAGTAGTAGGATTTTGACTTAAAGCAAGACTAACTTTAGTTTCCATATCTTGTGGTTGCAAATGAACATGTCAGCTCTGATCTTGGGATTATGCAAGGTTTGGTGTGCAGCTAAAACTTAATTAAAAGTTTTCATAAGCATTTGCTTAAGCTCCAAAGAGAAGAGAAAGGAAAAAAGAGCCTACATGAAAAAGCAGGCTGGATTGACTTGACTACTACTTTTTAATGAAGTTCCACTTGTAGGTTTAAACTCAGAAGTGACCATCCTGTCTGACCTCTAGTATAACAAAGGCCATAGATTTTCACCCAGGAATTTCACCCTTTCACTCAGTAACTCAGAGCTGATTCGATCTTTTACAAAAATATGCAGTCTCTATTGAAAGTCATGAGAAGTTTATCCCTCCTCACCAGCAGACTTACAGGTAATATTGCATACTAACAGTTGTCACACTTCTAAGGTTACTCAGTCACTGACAGGAAAATCCATTTGAGAAACAAATCTATCCTGAACAAACAGGCCTTTAATCTCTTGCATTATCTCCATTGAAGGTGATTTTATTCTAGGAAGCTCAGGAAAAAAGGCTTTTATAATGGCACTGCCTGCATGTGAATGTGTTTAATGACTTTTTAACCCATTAGTCATCCATGGGATAACAATCTCAAATAAATGTGTTTCCCAGAAATAGGTGGCTAGTAAAAAAAGTCTACTAGTGGCATATTGGATTTTAATATTAGACACTGGAAAGTCTTCATAGGAAAAGGCAGCTGTAAGTGCTCCAGCTACAGAAAAGCTCCATCTGAAAACTGCAGCTTCATAGGCAACACAGACATTTTCACCCACAAATCTGTCAATGGGAGTATATGACCGTTCCTCTGAAGCACCTAGGAAATATGGGCCATCATCAGACAATTCTGAGGAACCCAGCTCACCTTGGCTGAGTCCTTTTGTCACAGATTTGCTTTTAGTCACTTTTGCTTTGCTTTGTTTCCAGCTCTGTGAATCTGGGGGGTTTTGGTTGGTTTTTTTGGGGTTGTTTTTTTGTGGGTTTTTTTTTCTATTTTTTTTTTCTCCAATTCTCTAATAAACACTTCCCAGCACTCCCCAATTCAATAAATTGAAGAATATAGGTGAAAAGAAAAAAATCTGCATTTTGTTTTGGTGTAGAAAAAAAAATGAACACCTCTAAGCTTTATTTAATTTCAACTCCTTATGTCTCAGCTGCTAGCCTACCCCCAACCCCTCATAGCATGCCTGTATCTCAGTGAAAGATCATTCTCAGCTCTCCTGTGAAGCAGGACACTGAACAAGTGCCAGAGAGGGACAACCCCTTCCTGACAGGGCTGCAAATTATAAGAAAAATTTAAACATGTGTGTAATAGGGCAGTAAAACCACGTATGAAAAGCCACTTACAGAGGAACAGGAGCAAGGAGAGCATTTTCTACGTCCAGCCACATCTAATCCCCCTATGACTTCCATGCTTTTCATAGCACAGTTGGGTTTGTTCTATAAGGGTTTATTTCAGCTAAAGCAGACAACACTTGGCTCTAAATGGCATAGTTCATTCTGCAGTAGCAGGGATCCTTTTGGAAAATGTGAGGCCAAATGCTCTAACATCAGTTGTTTGGAAATCAAACAGTAGGGGAAATTGTGCTCTCCATAAAGAAGAACCGTATACTGAACTACAGAGAATAATAAGCAGGAAAATAGCAATAACAAAAGGACTCTGAGTAAATAAAAACAATTTGGGAAGGACTCTTTCCCGTTTATTCACTCCTAATGAAAATAACTAAACCTACTAAGGATGGAGTTACTATCATGGATCATCCCTTCCCCACTCCATGCCAAACCAATATCTGTAAATATAAAGGAAATTGAAAATAGTATTTTCTTCATGGGAAGTGATCCATTCTATAGGCCTGTATCAAAGGTTTGAGATTTTAATGGATAATCAGCCATCTGGAGACATTCCCTCAAGGTGCCTGCATATTTTGATTACAGAAGAATTCAACACTACAGCTCTGCTGCTCAGGATGAGCTTTCTGTGTCTAGTACCTTATATTATTAGACATATATTTTGTATTAATTTATACCTTGGGGAATTATGGCACATTAGTTTGCAACTTGCAGAAATCACCTGTCTCTTTAAATTGACATCAGGTGAAGCTCCTACTGCCACAGAGTAAAAGCTTCCTCACATACACATACTAAAAAAGGCCTTTCCCAGGGACCAAACAGTGATGAAAATGGCTACTTAGAAGCCTTCCACACCTGCAATATTGCCAGCTCTTGACATTCAGGTCTCATGATTAAAACTTTAAAACTGATCATCAAAATAGTCTTTACAGTTGTCTTTATATTTTCTTTCTCTCTTTTTTTCTCTTTCTCTTTTTCTCCTTCTTTCTTTCTTTCTCTCTCTTTCTTTCT
Source organism: Phylloscopus whistleri (assembly GCA_017589585.1). Taxonomy (NCBI): domain Eukaryota; kingdom Metazoa; phylum Chordata; class Aves; order Passeriformes; family Phylloscopidae; genus Phylloscopus; species Phylloscopus whistleri. The sequence continues at coordinate 6,127,302 of JADMLD010001181.1, read as the reverse complement.
TTCTTTCTGTCTCTTTCCTTCTTTCCCTCTCTTTCCTTCTTTCCTTTGTTCTTGCCTTCTTGCCCTCTTTCCATTTTTTTCTCTGTCACTCTAAGGCCTTGGAAGCTTCAAATGTTTTTAAAAGCTAGCAGAGATTTTCACTCAACCACATTATTTTAGTATATGATGTTTTAAGAAAATCATCAAATATTGCAAGTCTCACTAATAAAAACACTGCAGCTAGCAACATGGTTGAATGAACCCTACTCCCTAGGAATTTTGTACAGACCAAACATGCTGGCATAAGCAACTATTCTCTTCAAACAGAAGTGATGGAGCCAGAAGGAATGATTACAGCACAAAAGCTGTGACCTGTCCTGACTAAGCTCCTTTTTATATCTGGCTTCGTTGATACCTCCTTGTTTATTCTCCTGTGAGCATAGTCAGAGTACGTATGATCTTTTGCTAACAATCTTGCATCTGTCTTACAAATCTTCACAGACAGACAGATAGTCAAACACAAATCAGCTTCAAAACAAACAGGTATTGCAATATTATGCTCAAGATTGTAAGTGTGGCTGAGAAGACCATAAGAACCTAGGCTCAGTGCCTGGAGTACACGTCTATTTGTTCATCTTACCAAAAAACCAAAACCAGCTGCGTGTGTCCACCGAGGAATGATCACAGATGTGTAACCTAGTGTTATCTCTCACCACCACCCACCCCTTTCAAAATCTCACAGTTGATTTGTTGGCTTTTTTATTATTATTATTTTTTTGTACTTGTTCCTCCTGGCTTGTGAGCCTGCCCTCCTTTCTCATTAGAAATGGTGTCCATCTGTGTGCTATGGGTACCATTGCGGAAGGCCAGCTCACCATTCACTAAAAAGAGTACAAATTTTCTATTTTAATGCAAATCAGTCATAGCTCAAGCATTTTGGCCCTAAGGAAGAGGTGCACACTGCAGACAAAAACCCTCATACTCTGTTTGAGATCTCATTCACTCTGTGACTGGGATTTAAATAAGGGGTTAGAGCAGGGCTCCTATGAAATCCTAAATGCTGTGTCCAACACTGAAGTTGTCACAAGTCCTAGATACTTGTTGTTCTTAAATCAGGAGACATTAATCATAAAAATTCCCCAAGTGTCTCAAATTCTGTGTCATTGTGTATATACAACTTTGTAAGGCCTCTCAGCCAAACAAACCAATGTCAAAGTCCCACCAAAGCTCTAAATCCACAAATGAGGACCTCCTCTTCACAGGACCTAAAAGACACAAGAGCATATTTTGAAAGCATTTCCACAAATATCCTTCCCTTTGTTTTAAACATGAGCAGAGTAGGACCTTATACCCACCTCTCCTGTTCATTATTTTGAGGGTGAGAGCTTATGGAAAAACTGAGAATACTGAGTTCTACAAAGCCTCTTTTCTACATGCTCTCCTAACTTCTAAGCTACCCAGGTAGAGAAGAGCACACTTAAAGCCCTCCCACTAAAGGTTTTCCATTTTCTATAAAAGTATTAAAACTCTTCTAGTGAAGGAGGAAGATATAGAACAAAATTACTCCAAGCCTGTTGTTAGAGCACTCAGCTTGCAAAATGGCACAAAAAGTCATGGTTGTTGAGTTCTCAAGGCCTTTTCTGGATTAAACTTCCATAAGATAAAACAGAGAAGCAGGCTGTGATGAAGGGACTGGACAGACCCATTCCTTCTCCAAAGTGAACTCTTCAATTGCCTGGAGAATGGGCACTCCCTTTCCCAAAAGGCAACAGAGACCATTTACCACTATCTGACCTGACAGCTGGGAAAATGGGGTCTCCATTTACTGACCCTCAGTGAGCTGAGATGTGCAAGGAGACTGAGCCTCCTGCAGTTTAACTGCAGGACCTAATGGCTAAATTGCTCCCTCCACATCCTCTATGCTGTTATTAGAAAGAAAAAGCATGATCCTGGTTGCACTTTTAAAAGAAAATTTACAAATGCTGGCATGCAGGAGAAGCTTCCTTGCTGTGAGTTGTTCACATGAGTGACAACATTATTTCATAGTTCTCAGCAAAAGTACTAAAATTCAGTGGGAGGGAGTACACATATGTAAAACACTTCACTCATTAGTGTTTCTTTGTGACTAAATTAAGAGTTCCTTCTCACATTCCTGTTTTAGGCATAGAGTCCAAGTATTGTATACCCTCAGCATTATAACCAGGATTTTTTTGCAAGAGCCTAGATGCAGATGCTAGGCTGTGCACCAGTCAGCATTTTGGTTTCCACATCTCTGGTCAGAGGCTATAAATTAAGCATTCAGAAGTGAAATTGTTCTCAAAAACATATGCTCAGCCCTTAAATTTCAGTCACTTTATTGAAATCTGAAAGGATACTTAAATATAAACCTGAAAAGGTATATAAAGGCCTTATGTCCATGGATATACTTGTAACATTTGTTTGACCCTGATAATTCAGTGTCCTGATTAATTTTTTGGGGGTTGGTCCAAAAATTTGATATCTTCATTTGGTAAAAGGAAAAATTAATTTTATATCAAACAAGTATCCTTTTATTAACAAAATACCTAGAGGTATACTGTACTTGGAGTTGCTAAATATTATGGGTTGATTCCTGACACAAATAAAAAATATCATGGAAAATGATGCATCTAAATATTAGGAAAATATCTTACTTCATAATTGCAGTAGATATTTAATTTAACAAATTGGGGGAAAATATAAGCCTTACCTTTTTCAAATGAAATTTTTATCTAATTGCTAAACATCTCATGACTGGTTTGTGTCACCACCTCTAAAAATTCATTCCAAACTTATGAAAACACAAGTGAAGATTTGAAATTCTAGACTACTGAATTGTGGAAAATTTTAAGCACATTGGGTCCTGAAGGCATTTTTTCCTACAGGAAAAGCAAAACCAAGGCAGAGATGAAAACAAGTTATGACAGGCTGTGCATGGACATTGCTAATGGTCTGTGCCTTTGACTAGACATTTTCTGAAATTAGTTTAGCCTTCATTTGCCAACTTTTTTCCTTCATATATTCAAGTGGTCTATTTTTTTTTCCTCTTAGTTACTAAAGTCTTCAAGAATTATCTAATACCTGACTTTTAAAAAATGTTTTCTGTGCAGCTGCTAATAGCTATCTGCATGGAAGGCCTGTTCAAAAGCTGCCAGTGTCTCTGCAGACACACCTGCCAGAGGCTGCAGCCCTTGGAGCACACAGCCTGTTGCTGCTTTGAGAAAGCAGCCACACTCATGTGTAGCTGTTTTCCATTATTCCTGGGTAGGCACAGGCACAGACCATGTCCTGTGTGGTCACAGAGCCCTGTAGGCTCTGCTGTGGTTACTGGTGGTGCACGTGGATGTGGGGTTCAAACTGCAGCTAAGTCACTTGAGAGGTCACTGCTCCTCCTGCTGCTCTTCCCCAACACACTGAGTGAAACCAAACCTCCCTGTGCAGTCACTTCCTAACCTGCCAAAGTGATCTGGATTAGCCCTAACCACGTTTATAAGTGGTGGTGCCATTTACAGAACCAGCTCTTTACAGAGCAAACATCTGTCAGAATAGGAGCAACAGGGTAACTGGGCATGACAAAGCTCTGGAGACAGAGACTTCAGTGTCTGAAAGCAGCTGAGCTGTGATTGGGGCAGCATGTTGGACTGCAGCTAGAGGGGTCTGCAAGCACACAGCCAAATAGCAGTACATCTTTATGGAAATATTTAAAACCATTCTGTTTCAAAATAATCATAATGACCTGTCATTCCTCCTGGGGACTTCTGCGCACTTTGACTGTGGCTACAGGGGACTGGCACTGCCTAGGGATTGCTGGTGAGTGGTAATACCTGTTTGCTTGTGGGGAGTGGGGTGGTGTTTCAGTCTGATGTCGAGGATATGCCAAATAGCACTAACCCCATAAATACGGAAGGAAATCAGCATTTGGAGAAAAGGTTTAAAATAGAGCAGCAGTTTTCTGCAGGGAGTGTGGTATGGAGTATAAGGAAAGATAATCTGGTGAAACCATTTCATTTACAGCAGAATATAGTCTCAGCTGACAGAGATATGTGAGAGATGGGAGAAAACACAGCAGATGGAAGAGGAAAAGAAAGGGAAGCAGGTGATAAAAATCTCATGAAAAGACTGCTGATCAGAGAGGCTACTGTCTCCAATTCCACACCACAATGGCTCTCAGCCTCCTTCTGACTGAAATGACTGATCACACTGTCATGACCACACTAACCTATCTCAGTCAAAATGAATAAACTCAGCCCAAAAAAGATTTTGAAGCAGTAAATTTTGAACCACTGTCTTCCATATACTTTTTTACATATCTTCTATATTGTGGTTGAGGTCTACCTAATTTCTTACATCTAAACAAATTTCAGCTCTTTGGGGAGCACAGAGAATTTATATAAACAAGCAAACCCTCAGTTTCTGTCCAGTGTGTTATTTTCACTGACATTATAAAGCAGTGAAAGAACAGGAGCAAGAAACTGCAAACATAAGAACTAAGAAGTCAGAAGAAATCTCTGCAGAGAGGGACCATGTCTGCTGCCTATAAACACATCAGAGGGTAAAACTGCAGGAAGGGAGGTCATGTCCCTCCAAGTGCTGACAGACCCCAACTGCTGGGTTGTGCTGGGATGGGACCTTGCCTGTGGCAAATGGCATCCATCCTTCACCCTGGCAGGTTAGCACCAGTATGCTTCCAGCAGGCAGTGTGCACTGTCCACCAAACAGAGCACTAGGGAGGCCAAAATGTGCTCCCTGCAGTAGAGGTGTGTGGACAGGACTAACCAGTGAAGGATGATGCTCCAAAGTGAGAGGTATTATCAGACAAAAGGCAGCAAAATGCAGCCTGTGCACTAGAGAATGTAAAATTAGCTCTTTAGGTTCATTGAGTCTAACTATGTAGATGTTGAAGGGATAATAAAACTTTAGCTAATAAGTGCTAGTAACCCCTAAACGTGACTTAATAGCTTCAATTTAATGATTTGGGGCTGTATAGTGACAGAGTTAAAGTCCCAAATATTTTAGGTAACTAGTTTCCATCATAAAACCTGATTGAGGTGCCAAAATTCCTTACAGAAAGGACTAGAACCTCAAAACAGACCCAAAACAGCCAACTCAGTGAGGAGCAGCCTAGAGCTGCAGAGCCCACCACCCCCTTTTAAACTTAATATTTTTTTCTTTGAAGGAACACCGGGAGTTTTTCAGAGCTGTAAAGGAAGCAAAAAATATTTCTGAAAGTCTACTGATTTCTGTCTTCACATAAGAGGTGGGGTTCATTTTCTTTAAGCAATGGATTAGAGCACACACACACTAGAGGAATGCCAGAACCTCAAGGCAGTGGAAGTAAATGGAAAAGTTTTTCTTTAAAAATGGTATTTTGTTGGGGTTTTTTAATAATAATGCATGTAAGAAGACACTTAATATCTGATTGCTAAGTGATTGGTTCTGGTGGAGACAAACTAGTGAGAAAGTGCAATTCAGGCAGTCAGAGGTGAATGACATGGCTCTGCAGTATATTACATGGCTCTCATCACTTCATGTGATATATGTGTGAATAATTAAAAACTTGAACCTGTCATGTTTGGTTAGAAACAGGGAATTTGATTCCTGATACATAATATCTACAAGCAGATACTTACTAGTCACACTAAATATTATTGGTACGGAATCTATGAAAAACAAAACAAAAAATCCAACAAAACAAAACAAAATGACATGTTGTTCCCAAAAGTGAAAGGCAAGCAGGTTCAAGTCATCCCTTTTATTTCCTCTCCACAACTGTAGTTGAGAACACAGCTAACTCAGTCAAGAATCTTCTTTTTTTTTCTTCTTTTTATTTTGACAGGGCTTTCACTCCCCCCACTGAGGGATACTAAACTCAGAGAACTTTACAGGCATTTCTATTGACTCTGTGAATAATCTTGACTCTATGGATTATCCTCAAGCATCTGTGGAGAACACAAAAGATTTCCCCAAACATAAGAAAAAGAATACTGATGCAGCCTGGGGCAGGTTTTTTTTTTCCTCAGCTCTCAAGTGATTTTTAAGAGCCAGCCGGTCTGGAAAACGATGGATTTGTTTGTAGGAAAGGTAAACACTGCCAAAATCAACAAGTTCCTTCCTTAGGGGCCTGTAGAGCAAATTGGTCCACAGATTAAGACAGTTCAGTTAAGTCATGTTGAGGCTGACATGAACCCTCCAGGCTCCTTCACTTTTACCCCAGAAAATACAAAGGGAAGTGATAAGATTCTTATGAGGGAATTATACATAGTAGGGTCAGAGAAATGAAATAAATCAAAATAAATCTGCTCTGGAAATTTCCTGGCAAGGGATTTGAGGGGCTTAACTGAGAGGGTTGGTAGGTTTACCAGTAGCCTCCTTTGCACAATTTTGAGTCACATAGGCTCTGCCTTGACTCTCTAGATTGGTATCAGTGAAGGATTTAACAGTGATTAGAGCCGTGTAAAATGATCTCATATGTTGTCACCTGCCAAAGAAATGGCTGTGGGTTAAGGTCTAACCCTATTCACAGGTCATTTTTCCAACCCAAGCCAGGAAATGTCCTAAACAAGCAGAGCTACCATGTATTACAGAGGTGGATTTCATCTTCATGAATGCACAGGATGTGTGTCAGAGACAAAGTGAGATGGGAAAAACAGCATTTTACAATCTGCTTTGCAATTTCCCGGCACTTTTTATTTCAAAGACATGAAAGAATTAAGACAAACTGATTTTTAATCCTGATAAGACACCAAAACATTCATCACTCTCATTTCAAAATCAAGAAAAAGAGGGAAATAGAAACTCAATTCTTATGCCAATTCTGGTGCCATAAATCACAAGAAAATTTTACCAGAATAGTGTCATGGGAAGGCAAGGCAAATTTTTCAGATTATTCTACTAAACAAAGGTGCCTAAAACTTTAGCAAGCAGTTGTGAATACTTTGGCTGGCTGTAGCTGACATGGCTAGGTCATGCATAGTTCAGTTGGACTTTATTGGCATGACAACATCTTCACACACAGCTACAGGAAATCAGCAATGCAGCTGGGAGGGAGCACAGGTCTCCTGACTAGAAATTCTGTGTATTAATGACAATACTCTGCTTCCTAGTCCCTAACATCCTCACAGCATTTTTCAACCATTAACTAATGCATCAGTGAGATTTGTTTGAGATGGAGATGCAACAAGAAAGCTCAAAATGAGGAGCATGTAGGGCCACCATTTCAGTGGGAAAAGGTTAACTCACTCTAATTAAATCCCACAGAGCCTCTCTGTGCAGCAACCACCACATTTTAAAACCAATGCAAGTTAACATCTCATTAACAGGGAGGTTAGCCTGGTTATAAGCCTGCTACACATAAAAATTTTAAATGCTTATTTCTGCTGGCAAACATTGTAGACGAATATTACATTCAAAAGTCTTTGTCAAAAAGGCTAAAGAACTGCTAATCACTGCAGCTGCACTCTCATTCTGACCTAAATTAACATATCTCTGCAGACTTTTCCTGCACAGCCAAGCATGAGAGCAAAGGGAGCACATGTGTGCATCAGTCACAGGACAGACCCTCTGTCTCGGGACAGAGCTGCTGCACTTGCTGTCACCAAGAGGGAAATACCAGGCCTGCTGGCAGTGGTGGTGATGTATGTCCCTTGCTGCTCAGAGCTCCTGTGGACCCAGCTGTCTGTCCTACTCTGGGACTGCAGGCACACATGCTGAGCAGCATCAGGGATAATTGCCCCCAGGATTCCTCAGTTCCATGAGACACAGGTACCAACCACAGCAGCAGCACAGCCTGAGCCTTGTTCACAAGTGGTGCCAAGTGTAGAGCTGGCACACAGCACTGATCTCTGCCTTTGACTGAACACAGGCTTCTTTGTATTGTCCTATCATCACGTGACCTCTCCTGACTATTTATTATTGCCACAGAGAAAAAGGTTTTCATATGCTTGGTATATGTGCAGATGTTAAAACTTTGCCTACTCTTAGAAAGATATTTGATTTATATTAATGAAGTGCTATTTTAGAGGTGAGTGACTAAGAAATTTTAATCAGTTAAGGAGACACCCAAGGAAATATACACCTTGTTTAGGACTCATAGTCAAGAAAGAGGAAGAACTTACGCCAGCTAGAAGAAAATAGCAAACAAATGGCATATGTGCTGTTAGCAATTCACAGGTATAACTCACAGCTTTACTCACTGAAGCCAAAATTTACAAGGTCACTCCTGGTTATATGATAGAGGGGCTTATTTCCAACAGTCATGGGTTAATAACTTTAGTTAGCTTGTAACAACTGAAAAGTAGCAATAGGCATCATGGCTGTTGTTATGGCCACAGGGTGGTAACAATTCAATAAATTTTAGAGAAGAATACTCAAAATGTCAAAACATAAGCTTAACTGAAAAAAAAAAAAAAAAAAAAAAAAAAAAAAAAAAAAAAAAAAACCTGAAGTGTAAGCCCAACCCAGAGAATGGAAAAGTACTGGATAAAACACTGGAAAATATACTGCAGGGAACAATCCCGCTTTGGCAGTGGGAGAGACTAAATGACCTAATACAACTTTTCCATCTCTAATTTATATGGTTCTATGATTCAACAAAAACAAACTGTGAAATTAAAAACTGAAGCAAGTCTATAACCTGACTACCAATTTTTATAAATGTATATATACACTATTCTATAGGTATTTAAAATAGTGACTGTCTTGGCACTCATACTACAGGAGATATATGCAGACTGTCAGATTTCCTCTTAGAACATTCATCTGCCTGCCAGGCTGAGCAGATGCCAACAGCCTCAGAGATAGACCTAAGAATAACCCTTAAGACACTTTGGAAAGAAATAATCACTAAAACTGAAAAAGTCAATTACGGTGACTGCTATGAGCTAAAACTCTGTTTGCATTGTGACAATCAAGGCAAAGAACCAATAAAAATACCCAAAAAACACACACATGCAAAACAAAACAAAACAAAACAAAATTAAACAAAAAAAATAAAATTCCACAGGAACAGAAGGAAAGTTGGGCCCTCCATGTCATCAGCTGTGCTGGAGAATGGTTACTCCATAGGATAGGCACCTAGTGCTCCTTTACATATTGTGCTTCTTCTCTGTGGGGACACTTACAATTAAGTTCAACAACTGAACTGAAAATTAATGAGTAGACTGATCAGAAGATATAGCATTAAATCCATCTCCTACTGGATACATGCACATTAAAAAAATTAATAAAATATGTAACACATCCAAGTTCCTTCCCACCATTTTTTTTCTTATAATGATCTTCTTTTAAAGGAAATCACTACTCTTAAATGACTGCAAAGAAACACATATATATTTAAGTTCTCCTAGCTTAGTTTAAAAGTATTCCAAATGAGAATATGTACTAACAAAGACTGTCCTGTTTTCTGAGAAGGAAATACTGACTTTCAAATATGCTTCCCCATGCAGATAATCCTGTGACCACAGAGGTTCCTGCAGTTGTAAATAATTTGAGACCACCTGGACATGTCTAATGTAGATAGCCTGGGGAAATAAGTCATTCAAAAGAAAAACTGAGTCCTCTTATTTGAGTCCCTGGGTACAGATCTGTAGCTCCAAGGTTAATCAATTAGCTCCCAGCAGAAGAATGGGTGGCTCTGTTCTGGAGTACCAGCTTCAGTGCCTTTCTAAACAGTGGAAGAGCCCTGTCATCCTGTTTTAAAAAAGGAACAAGCTTCACCACTGAGGAGGAGAAGTATATGGTTTAAACAAATAGTTTATTAAAGGAGCATTTGTGAAAGAAAAGATTCATCCCTTTTTTTTAAAAGGAGTATTTGTGCCATCTGAGAAAAATAGCTACTTTGAATTGCTTTTCCACAACAGTGAGCTTCCAATTATTAAAGATTTTTTTTTTTCTCAAAGGAAAAAGGAATATTAGTAATGTTGAAAAAGCAAATGCTGGACAGGCCATAATCAAGATGATTGCCATTGGAGTTGAATCAAGCAAATCTACTTGGGAAGGTGACACAGAAGTTTCCTGATGGTAAAATAGAAGTAGTAGATGCATAAAACCACAGGCTCCTTCAGCTGCTTTTAAATCCTTTTAAAATTGCCTTATTTATTACTGTCCCACTTTTTACATATGCCTTATTCTACAGTGGACATTAAAACAGCCATCAAATCCTTACAGAATCTCACATCTCATCACTTTAAGTATATTTTAAATAACCTCTGAGATATTTTGGAACCAATACTACTGTTTTCAGTGAGGTTTGGGCTCCTGAGACAAGATTCACAAGAGAATTTTATTCAGAAGCTCGGAGTTCCTACTGCACTGTCCCAGCTGGTGATGACCCTGGAGGCCACAGCTCTCAGTAGCAGAAGCAGCACGGAAGCATTGGCTGGACAAGACCTGCAGAAACCCCAAGAAAGAGCTTGATGCTAAAGATGGAAATGCCACACTTTGTCCCCTCATTACAATCAGCTTAGTTTGTCTCTCTTCAGCTGCTGCATTTGTTTGGCCACTATAATAACTATATTTGGCTGCAGATATGTCAAACCTGTAAGTTAGACCCAGTTTTACAAGTTACAGATCAAACTTAGCTGCTTGACTTGTGCTATTCTTTGTACAAGTCATGGAACAGAGCATAACATGAACACCTCATCCAGTAAATCAGCAGACACAGAATCAGAGGAGAAATGCTTCACCAGGCTGAGCCAGAGGATATTTTCTGGGTTAAGCTTCAACTCACAAGCTGAGCAAAGCTCCTGGCTCCACTTGTGTTTCACAGCAATGAACTTTTGCAGAGCCAGGAAGCTTCCACAGAAAAATTGAGAGAAAGAAGAGAAAGGTAGAAAGCAAAAAACTCTCTTATAGTGTTATGACTGGGATATTTATTTCAAAGATCCACATTCGTATTCCTCTTTGGGTAATTGAATCTGAGCCCAAGCTTCTCTACGCATATACTTTTGAGTATCTGGGGACAATGTTTCTCAATTCCTCAGATCTTTTCCTTTCCATTAATTAAGTAGTCTGTTCTTTAGGGTAGCAAGAGGAAAGCAAGAAATTAAATAGAGGAAAAGGCTGAAGGAAAAAAAACACCCCCTAACTTGCCAAAAAGAACATTTCCCTGAGAAGTAGGACACCTGGAGCTGAAACAAAGTTGAATGAACCCCATTTTCCAGGGCTACATTTTCTAACCAAACCATTCTGCTGTAGCTGAGAGATGCTAAAGGACATGTAACAAATTTGATTCTGGACTAAGTACATCTAACCAGCAGGAAAAACAAGATATATTTAAGGATTTGCTACATGGACCAAAGTACGACTACTGCAAGTATTTTAAATAGGGCTATACACCAACCAGAAGGAAAACCAGATGGCATTTTGATAAAGATGCACAGACAGCTATGATGGTACTTAGTCTTTGATTTAAAAGAAACACGCTGGTGATGTGGCGCTAGACTTTAACGACAAGGGTTTAATAGGGTACCTTTGGAAAATGAGCCTACAAGTACCCATATTGTGTTTGAAGAGGGACCTGGGTTTTTCTGAAGGTTCCTGCACTGTGCAGAGACCCCTGAAGAGTTCTACATCTGCGAGTGTTATAGCTGTGCTGAGTAGCTGCAAAGGCTTTGGCTATGAGAGCACTGCACCTCATGGGTACTCCAACTTGGGCCAACATGGCCCAAATTCTGTTCTCTGTTTATGAGAGTTAACTACTACTTTTTATGCCCATGTCTATATTCTTGCCCTAAGGAAGCTCTTAATTATGCTTAACAGTATAGTGTGTAAACCCCCATCGAAAATATTAATGACAGTCCTTCATTAGTCTTTCATACCCATCTTCCCTATAAATTGGGTCATATGGTGCAGTACACACAGTCTGAGTAACTAGGGTAGGAAATTTGAGAGAATATATAATTATCTTACAAACAATATAAGGTGTTTCAATATCTTATTTCAAAAAAGTGTGAGTTTATTATTTGTTATTTTAATAACTAAAAACATAGTAATAATAAAACACCAACACTGAAATTTTTTTCCCTCAGAAAATTTTAAAATGTTGAGAGTTTGGGGCCACTTAGAACAATGACAGATTTTTGAAAGCTTGAAATATATTATGGAAGAGAATGTCAGCTTTCCTCATGCTTATAGATATATGCAATTTAGGCCCTTAGCTGCAGTGAACTATCTGGTTTTATGGGGTCTGCCCAGATAGTCTGGATTCTTTGGTCTGAATCTGCAATTTTTTTTCCCATGCTCAGCTTTCCTACTGTGTGTGGTCCCACAGAAATCAATACCACTCCTCACAGTAGTTAAACTAAAGATGAGTGTGATTTTTTTGAGTGTGTCTCATGGCTTGAGACTGTATATTCCCATGGAAAAGCAAGTGTTATCTGGGGAGAGGGAAGGTTCTGTCTGAATTACCTTACACTCCTATTATTCTGTGTAAAAAATGCAAATAAAATTATAGTGTCACATTTTCAAGCTGAAACTGTCCGGAGGCTTCCTTATATGGTGCCAAGAATCATAAGTTAAAAACCTTAGAATAGTCAAGGAGTGTTTCAAATTATTCCCTTATTTTCTCAAGTTGTCTGGGCAAGGATATTTTACATGGCTCCTAATTTATTATCTTTCATAATAAGGAAAATTTTGCAGAAATATAGCATTATGGAATATTGCTGAGCATATTATTAAATATAATCATCAAGATTGTATGGTTATGTCTATCTTTCTCCAAGATATTTTGATGACTGGCAGTTTCTTTCTTCATACATATCAAGCTCTATTTATGTTGTTAAAAGAGCTTAACAAAATGAGTGCTCTGGTAGGTTACTGCTGCTTTTTCTTAGTGGAGGGCAACAAGTGCTGAGTCAAAGGGCCCATGCAGAAATTCCAGTGGTCCAGGATATTATATTCACCTCAAATGAGACAAAAAGTCTACATTTTAAAGAATTATTAGTATCAAGAATACTGTTCCTTTTAATTAGTGTTTGAGTTTTACATAGCACCAATTTAAATCAGACATTCTTTTTAATTTACCACTGAGGGGGGAATCACACAGAATCACATAAAATCAAGTTTAGTATGCAGCAGTGACTGACCCCAAGCCTTGCATTAGGCAGAGGAAAATTGTATAGTCAAATAACAGCTGGCAGCTGTGATTTTGAGCCAGAACAACAGCTTTTCTCAGCAATGTGCTGGGAGACACCTCCAGAGTGTGTGGGATGGTTTGCAGTGCTCAAGGGGAATGGGCTGTGTCACTTCTGTGGGGGGCAGAGCACAGTGAGGGAAGGCGGAAACAGGAAGATGGGGACAAAAATAAGTACCTGTGCCCTGACTTGCCAGAGAATGTAAATCATCTGCATTGCAGCCATTTTTAGGATTTTTGCCTTCCTCCCACTGCTAGGCTGGAGCAGCAGCTTATGCAAGTGTGTCTTAGGTCTGAAAGGAGAGAGGAGTAAGAGCAGGGGCAGCCATGCAGGCCAGTCCCTAACAAAAGTGCTTCCAAAAGTCCCCATGAAATATTATCTCTCACAGGCAGCTGTTCAATACCTCATGATGTGTGTTAGGCACTGCCCTCCTGCCAGCCTACTGGACTGCACAGCACATTCACCCCAGCTTACTTCTCTCCATTAGATTGTGAATTTAAAAGCATTACTCTCATTGCTCCACAGACAGCTTCCCTCCCCAGGGACCCAGTGCTGCTCTCATAACCCTCACATACCCCCAGCACCACCCAGGCCATCATTCATCTCAATGCATCAAGCACTCAAGTGACTGGGAATGCACTCTGATTCACTACCTGCAAGTAAAACAAAGGTTTGTCTTATGCACATATATGTGCCAAAGAGTAGATCACTTCTGCAGATGGCAAAGTTAAATTAGTTAGATTTGTTGCAATTTTGGTTAGAAATTTCTTTTGTCTGCCTACATGAAAATCTTCTCTTTGGTGACGTTGTGTCTTTCAGGGATTTAAAGCCAAATGGAAAAAAAAAATAGTTCCTGGATATCCCTGCTCACTAAGAGCAAGTCCCTTGTACCCCACCACAGCCCCAGCCTGACTGTAAGCTGGTACACAAGCACAAAGCATGCTGAAGAGTGCAAGCCCAGCAGGATCCAAGAGGCATCAACAGTTGTTAATCTGCTGGGGTTTTGACAAAAGAATGAAAAAGAAACAAATCTTCTGTGTGAGAAAGATGAATATACAAATAAGTTCCATGAGGAATAATTCAATGGAAGTTTGTGATAATTTAGTACTGTTTGGATTGGTCAGCATAAATAAAAATATATTTATTCACAGTCTTAAATCCAGGCTAGGACTAAGGGCCTGTTCCACAAGGCTCAATCTGCCATATAACTGGAGTTTAGAGTAAGGCTTCAACAGATCTCAGAGAATATTTTATTATTCACCCCTAAGTACTGTAAACCCTCCTGTAAGTAGCCTCTTCTTTTACTGACATAAATGCAGATTGTTTTCCCTCAGAGAACTGAAAATAGAAGGCAATAATTCCTTGGTGAGTCAAGCTGAAACTTTCTGAATTATTAAACAGTCATTTAGCCAAGGTCCAAGACCACCTACAAGTCTAGCAGAAGCTCACAGGTAACACAGAGGAAGGGCATAGTACTGAAGATCTGTGACCTCCAATTTTTACCTGTATGGTGTAAAAGATACACTTACTGGTAACAGGAAAAATTAATTTCCTGGAAAATATGGACAGCAGCAGCTTCTCTTGTCTGAGCTGCGTCTCTTCACCACCTTGGGGGGCCAGAGAAGAGTCCTTCTTTCTGCCAGAGCCATGAAGAGTATGGGGAGACACGTACCAGTCTCACCACAAAAGCCAAAGCATTAACCAAAAGATGACTGTAATGAATGTCAGGAAGATCAAATTAGGGTCAAGATAACTTGGTGTCCTGCTTGCTTGCTGCTTACTCAGAAATAATTTCCTCTTTATGTGAGTTATTTGCTCAAATGAGGTTTGTAAGAGCCCTTATCTGACTCAGCCTCCAGGCAACGTTTGCCTCACTGGGTCAAATCATGCAGTCACTGAAAGTAGTGGGAACATTCCTTGGGATTTCAAATGGGGACAAATCCTGAGTTAACCTACACTATAGTACGTATTTCCCTAAACTCCCCACAACTGAAAAAAAAACCCTGTCCATTAATAAAAATTAAAATCAACTAAAATTATAACATTTGCAACAGCTATTTTCTTCATGATTTTTTTTTTTTTTTTTGTCCTGAAGAGAAGCCTATCCATAGAGCTAAATTTATCTATTCCATTATGTTAAAGTCACTATATTTCCCTGTTAAGGTTGAGGACAAATATTGCATTAGCTCCTAAGAAAAATATATCAAGAACTCGATCATTTCATACGTTAAGCATATTGATTCAGGTTTCCAAAGAGTTTCTGCTCAGTTTTTAAGCCCTTTTAGACATGCACTTAGGTTCACTTTGGTGAACCTATCAGTTCACCGTTTTTCTGACTGTATTTTGAGCCACTTGCAGAAAAAGACTTCTTTACTTGCCATGATACATGAGATATATACTTTCATTTGTAAATTAATCTCATGTTTTCCAATTTTTCCATTGTCCTCAAAGTTTCTTAGATTAATTTGTTTATAAATGTCTTTCCCTTTTTTGCTTTTCTTTCTCCATTTCATTGTTTTCTGGGTTCTCCATAAGTCTTCAGATAGCATCTTATCTAATTTTGTGAGGCTGTGGAGTAAGCATCATGTGAACTTTTGATTTCACACTGTTCTCATCCTCCATCTTTGTCACCCATATTTTCCTATTTCATGTTTTAAAAGTGCCTTGCTTTTACAGTAGTCATGAAAGATGGAATCCTTCCCTGTGAGAGACTGTTAATTCTGGACTGCTGACAGCACAGCAGCAGAAAGGAAATGTACAAAGTGCAACCTAAATAAGAATTCCCCTTTCTGGCAGTGCTTTGCACATCTGCCAATGCAAAGACAGCACACCAGCCCAGTTCACCTGGTCCAAGCAATCTGCTGTGCCTGGTTTGGTGCAGTCCAATGCATATCTAAGCATGTCTATAGATTTAGCTCCTCACTATGTGTTTCTTACGCAGAGATACAACTAGTGAGCACCTATTGGAAACTACATCCCTAAAGCATTCCTGAAGAACAGATATCATAGAAATCTGCCTTTATGTTTGGCTTTCTTGGGGATTTTTTCCCTCAATGGTTAGTCATCACTCCAGGAAAGTACCATTATTTTTTTAGGATCAGAATTTAATTCTTTATTCACCCTGTGCTCCTCAATAAACATGTTCATTTGGAGAGCTAGTTTTATCCAGCTAATACCCAACTGCTGCTGAGTTAATCAAACAGAAGCAGCAAGGAAGCAAAAACAGAGAACAGACCTGCCACTTACATATTTTGCAGCCAGTGATGGGCAGGCACCCAAACTTGCTGGAGATAAACAGATCAAAAATTAGTCTTATCCAGAATATGTTTCATCCCTCTGACTGTAAAAAAAAAAAAAAAAAAAAAAAAAAAAACAACAAAAACACAACAACACCTAACCAACCAAAAAAATTAAAAGGAAATTAAAAGGATTGAAACAACTGTGGAAATGAGACTTTAAAGCAGCATTTTGCAAATCTATAAAAAAAAAAAAGGAAAGAAAGCAAACAGAAAACCTATCCATCTCCATCGAGGGCAACATTTCATTCAACAATTTCTACAATCAGATGTAGCTTAAAAAGTTATTGATGCTATGATGATGTTATTATCACAATGCTGTTCAAAGTGTCCTCTTCACAAGAATTGTATTTGTAACTGTCTTCCAAATAAGCCTGGATTAAGATTTCCAAACACTGAAGTTTCCCCTGAAGCACAGACCAACTTTCAGCCATCTCTAGGTAAAGCTAATTTGCAGTCTAGTGCAAAATCCATCTGGTCTAATTAGGTGACAGAGTTTGACTCTCCCTGTTCTCACCCTTTTCTATTCAGTCCTGTGCAAGATGGAATAGAACACTTAATTCTAGATGTAGAAGGCCAGCAAACTGAAGAGCTGGTAAAGAAATCAAACAGGCTTCTTCAAGAAACTGATCTTCCTTCCATCAGACAAAACCCTGTGCAATGGAGACCCATTACATGAATACATGAGGAAGCTGATCTGTAGTGCATCCAGCACAATGGCTAAAAGAACACTCTTAAATTTATCTATCCAACCAAAAATATATTTCATATAATGTGATAGACTGCTCAAACAAGTATCTTTCACTCAAGAGAACTGCTAAAGTATTTTGGTGCAAGGTGGATACATATTTAACAGATTTATACTTCAGATGGAATAACCCTTTAGAGGTTTACCATGCTTATGGTTTCAAAATCAGGACATAAGACTACTGACTACTAAGAGAGACTTTATTGATGCCTTTTCCAGTGCAGCAGAAAAACTGTGTAGTACACTGGTATTGACTTTCACAGCTCCTGACTACTCTTTCTACGTGTTTCTTGCTGTTTTGAGGGGACTTCTGACTTCATTGCATTCTTTATGCAAAGCCAGTAAACTTGTCACCAAAGGGACTTTGGGTACCAAAAAGTTTTTGAAAAAGAAAGTGAAGTTCTATATAAAAAAAATCCTCTTTTTGCTTTCTGAATGAAATTGTTTAGGATAAAAACATACTTCTAGTGTCAATGGGACCTCTGGAACATTATTGATTTTGATGAATTTTATAAAATTTTTGAATTACAAGTTCCCTAAGCATCAGTCACTAATCAATATCTTTGTTCATATTCCATCCTCTACAAATTATGTGTATATGTTTTTTGAAGAAAATTCTTGGCAATAAAGATTCCCTGAACAGGACCTATCTGAGACTTTCAGGAGGAAAAAATTTATATCCTTTCCTGAAAACCCCCCACTGCAGTCATTCATAAAGCAGACTACTCAAATAATATAATGTCAAGTCAGCTGACCTCTACTGTCAAACAGGAATGAAAAAGAAATGCAGTGTCTTAATTAGGAAGGCTCCAAATCATATATAAATTCATGAATCAATAGCAATCACTCAGAAGCTGATAGGGAACCAGACACTTAATCAGTGAATGAAAATAACATGCTTCATTCAGCTGCCACTCTAAAACAATTTCTGTCACATTTTGCCACAATGTTCAGGTATGAAGCATAGTTCATAATATAGTTTGGAAATCCCATGGGTATGGATAACTGCAGCATCCTTAGAAATTGCAATTGCCTTTCATATTCCCATTAATCATTCTTTCTGCTAAGCTTAGCACAATGAAAATGGTCAGCAGTCTTCAAAATGTCCATCTCTCCCACAAAAACCTTCATATTTTGAAAAAATTAAAAACCTGGATTTAGAGTAGAATTAGAATTTTCTCATGAAGAAATTTTCTGGAAAAAAGAAGTAAGTATTTCATGTTTTTCTGTTTCCCGGTTGATAAAAGTTTTCCACAGCAAATGAAAGTGGCAAAGCCTGTTCATATGGGAAGTCAGAGAATTTTGACTTTTTTTTCCTCTGAGAAAGTATTGATTATGAAAATAGCAGAATCCTCTTTCAGACAGTCACTTCCACAGAAAATATCTTCTCAGCCCATTAAGCACAAGAAGTTATCCAGATTCTCAAAAAAAGTTGACACATATCATACGAAAAGGCGCCACGGAGTATTTTGTCTCCATCACTGTAACAAAAAATGTGTTACTATCTTTTTGTAGTGTCTAGCAGTACCTTCTTGTCTTAGAGGGGAAATGCAATGGAAAAGAGAATTCCCAGTAAAACAACTTCAGGAACTACCGATACCATGAGGCAATGTTTCCTAGACATTCTGACATAAAACATAGCAGAAGGATGAAACTTCCAATTTCAGCAAACTCAGGACTTTCTCCCTTACACAATGCTGACATTTCAGCAAAAATACATATGATTTTGTAGTGTGTTTGCATTTAACTTGAAAAATAAAATGGGTAGGATGAGTGTTTCCAGACAAGTTCTCTTAAGGAGTGAAAATGGTTGGCAGAAGTTCAGTTCTAAGACCATTGCTTGTCTATTTGGGACACACATCTACCACTACAGAAGCAGACATTGTCCAGATCTGGTCTGAGAGAGCAGTAAAAGCTCATCACAGTGAAAACAATCTGACTTTGCTCCAAAAGAGAGAAAACAGAGATTCACCAAGCTATATACCACCTGGAATGGCTTTGCAGGTCAAACTTCAAATGTATTCTATGAGAGAAGAGTTTATTTTCTTTTTGCTTCCAAGAAGCTCCTTATTAAAACAAATCAGTCTGTGGGATTGATGGCACCTATGCCCATTGACAGAGTCTACACAAAGCTACTTGTGTGTTGTCAGGCCATTAGATATGCTGCTAGGTGAAGGTATAAAGAAGACATCACCTGTGCAATAGATCTCTTCACCCGATGACAGCATTTCATTTTTCCCTATCTGGAGACAGAATGAATACACCAAGGGTCTTAGGAAACAACCCTATGAGATAAGATATAAGGGAGCTTTTGCCAGCTTAAGCCAATACAAGGTCCAGTGATATTTTCCAGCTGGAATTTGCTTTTTCTGCCTCTTACATGTGCACTCCCAGCCAACGTGTGAATTTGTCATCGGGCTCTAACAAATTGCTGTTTGTTTTGCAGACTGCCTATGTCATCCCCAGCAGGAGCGAGCAGAGTGCAGAGCAAGAGGTCTCACAGCTGGCACAGCAGCCCCCACTGACAGACAGGAGCCAGCTGCTGGGATTCAGTGTGTCCCTGCTCCCCACACAGGCTGATCCTGCAGCACAAACTTGCAGCTGGGTCTCTTCCCACTGTTTTGCCATGCCTGTGCTGTGTAACCCCAGCTCAGGAGAGGTTCCCTTTTTATAGCCACAATTGCTCAGTTCTAACAGAAAGCAGGCAACAGACCCAGAAGTAACCCAAGACTGCCAAAACCCTCTCAAGTAAAATCATCCTGCATGTGACAGAAATGTGTCTTGTCCCCACATACTCTTAATCAATGCCAATTATTCATTTCTTTATAAGGCAGTATTAAGAGAATCTGTTACACATGTTGCAAGGACATTGTCATTCTTTCAATTTCTCAGTCTACAATGGGAATAATCTCCATGGAGCAGCAAATGATGATGGATGAGTAACCTAAACCAGGAGACTTCCATGTTGTTTCAAGAATATCACTGAAAGGGCTTTCCCTAGATTTCAGAGCATAGTTGTTTGGTTTTGTTTTTTTTTTTCAAAAAATACATATATATTTGTCACTTATACATTTCAAGGGCATTACTACAAAGAGGAACCCCTTTTGCCCTCTCATATTCAACACTCATGTGGCAGTAGTCAGCAGTCCTCTCCTCTCCTCTCCTCTCCTCTCCTCTCCTCTCCTCTCCTCTCCTCTCCTCTCCTCTCCTCTCCTCTCCTCTCCTCTCCCCAGCTCAGTATTTATCTAACAAGCCTACCCATTTTTTAGCTTAAGAAAATTTTTATCATGGAGGAGTACAGCTAAAAGAACTCCTAAATAGGCTGTTCCTCTCTGGTTTTTTAAACCTTTCTCCTTCTGTTTCACTTTAGTGAGCTGTGATGGTGTCCCTGACCAGTAACAGCCTGACCTCAATGTCTCATATGGTCTAAACATCACCAGACTGTATCTGACACACCAAGAATGAAGTAGGTGATGCTTTACCATCTCTTTCCCCATCAGAACTGCAGACATTTATATGACAAGGCCATATGTGAAAACACTCTGAAGACATCCTTCTTAAAAAAAAAATATTTATATATATATATGTAGATAGATGATAGATAGATAGATTAGATAGATAGATAGATAGATAGATAGATAGATAGATAGATAGATAGATAGATAGATAGATAGATAGATGGATGAAGGGTTTTTCTATTGCTAAGTTCACTGGAAAAAAAAATAACTCCATTTCCTGGTGCTCCCTGTAAGCTGAAATTAGAGGATGACCCCACAAGCACAAACATAACAAATATACCTTTACCAGCTCTATCAATGAAAAAGTAGAGGAAGAAATAATTTTCTGCTGCAAAATTAAAAAAAAAAAAAGTCCCAAACATTGTCTGTGACAATAACCTTTTACCAAAAACAATTATGTAGCAGATAGTTGCAGTGATTTCTGTAGTGATCACAAAAGAATAGAACTAGACCTGTAAAATGAAATTTAGGTCTTGCATACATCCCTGAGAACAACCCTCTTTCTCTCAAGGTGCCTCTCTGCCTTCTTTCCTCAGCCCTCAGGACAGAGAGGAAGCCTCACCTCAGGTTTGTGTTGCCAGGCAATGAAGCTGTACTGCACAGGTGGGAATTCTGAATTTCAGCTCTCTAACTTTCTGCAAAACACCTCTGTAGGCAAAGTCAAAAATGTATTTTGAGAAAATTCTTTGTGTCAGTCTTTGTCCTGAAAGATTTTCAGGCAGACACAAGAAGAGGTGTAGAAATATTTCCTGAGCATCCAAAATTACATTCAAGAAAGTACAAGGTACATAAGCACCTTTCTTCTGGCTCTCCTCAGGCACCTATGACTCCCTCGAGTTGCTTCTGGAAACCTGAGCAGCAACTGGACCCAGCTGGCTAAATGCCCTGCACAGGAGCATTGCAGATCAAAGGGTGGACAAAACATGATGGATTTCCTGCCCACTTCTCAGTGAATCCAGAGTGCAGCCATCAGTTTTACTCTCTAGAGGAGATCTCACTCTAGAGGAAGGGAGGAGGAAGGCATCAGGCTGCCAGACAAATATCTCATATTTCTACTGAGAAGAAACTAACTCCTGAAACTCAAAGAAGGTGTAACCAAGTTCTGTCACTTGCCTTTACAGTAGCTGTTTTTCTCTCTTAATCTTCATGTTGTGCGTTATTTTTAACATTGTACAGTCAGAACTCATTTTGGGACATGATCAGTTCCAAATTTTGTGAGATAAGGAGGAGAAATGTGAATTTAGGTCACTGGCTACTGTTGGCTAAACCTTCCCACTGAAAACCAGAAGGACTTTGCCTAGACAGAGGACTAAAGGTGAGGGGGAATAAAAGACACATCTGAATCTCTGCTATGTGCGTTAATAGGTAGGATTACCTTCAGATGAGAGCTTGCATATTGACCATCTGCCCTGGCAGCCAGCAGCATCAACCCCTTTGTATGCAGGGGAGAGAGAAGGGCTGCAAATTAATTTCCTTTAAAGCCAGGGCAGCCTTTTGCCTTGGTCAGGTGAAAGACAGCAAGGATCTGGATGCTCTTGCTCTACCCATTAGATTTTTTTCCATCTTGAATTTTACAGATCCTCCAAATGAAGGAGAAAGATTTCTGCCTTGAGGCTCTTTCCTGAGTTATACAGAATGAATCATGACTTTATGCAAGAAAACAAAGTTATCTCTTGACAAGGAAAAAAGAAACAGGGAATGCCAGAGATTCAAAAAAATGCAATGTATGGACTTCATGACTCTTGAAATAAAATAAAAATCCAGACAGCACATTGTGTCTTGGGTCATTTAAAATCGGTGCCATTTTTGTTCTCAGCTCTGTACTCTGCCCTGAATTCAGAGCTGTCATGGTTCTTTGTTCTTAAATCTCTGTGAAGCATTGCAAAGATGGAAGCTGTTCTACTTCTTCACCCTCACTGCCTTCAGGTTTATTCTCCTTCCCACTCTATTACTTCTCTTTATATTTTTTTTAATCCATTCCTCTTTGCTCTCCCCTTCAGCTCCCCACTCCTCCCCAGTTACTTTCAGCCCTGTCCACTGGCCTCTGTTCCCCTCAGCTCTTCATATTTACATCACTTGTCTTTCCCCTTTCCTGTCTTATGCTTCATGCATCTCACCTGTGCTTTCTTGGTCCACAACAGCAGTTTTACCTGCTGCATTTCAGCTTTAGCTAACCCTGAATCATAGTTCACATTGAGAGTAGCACAATGTTATATCTCACAGAAACCAGGAGCTCTGCTATACATACAGGATTGAACTGTCCAGGCAAAGTTTTCTTGTAGTGTACTGTACATGGAGAATAAGCTAAAAAGGTGTATTTTTGATCTGTTCATTGAATTCAGATGTTCTGATTCATTTACACTGGCTACTACAGGAACCAGACTGGACCCTAACTGAAAGTATTGCTGGTTGGGTATTTTGTAGGGAAACTGCTTTTCCAAAGGATGGTCATTTATCAGAATCTTTCTGCAGCAACACTGAATATTGAAAATACTGAAAAGGGAGATTCTTGACATTTTTTCTCTTTTGAAAAAGAGAAAAATCTTCATAGATAGTTAAGATAATTGTTCTTTCATTTCCCTCATCCAGACTCAGCTCTTGTCTGACTGCTTAAAATGAGTCATTTGCACCCTCATACCATATCTGGAGGAGCTTGAACTTATTCAGACAAGATTTTAGTTGTTGGTTTGTTGTCCTTGATTGAGTGCTGTGTTGATTTTGGTTGGGCTAAAGCTAATTTCCTTCACAATGGCTAGTATGGAGCTATGCTTTAGATGTGCTGTGGAGTTTGAAAGGTGTGTTATTAAGTCTTAAGTTCAGGAAAGACAAAAAAACATGTTCAGCAAATATTGTACTTTCCCATCCCCATACTAAAAATCCACACATAACATTCTGGGAATTAGCTGGGAAAGGCTACAATAATTTTTTTTTTATTATTATTACTTACATTTGACCAATATTTTCATTTTACCAATCTTGCTTCTCCTTTTTCAGCAATAAAATACACACAGTATTTTCATTTAGCAAGAATACATTCTGGAAAATTCTTATGAATTTTTACAAAACAATATTCAAAAAAATGCAATGTGTTCCCTGCAAAGGAACATTGCAGACCAAAGGGTGGAAAAACATGACAGATATCCTGTCCACATCTCAGTGAATCCAGAGTGAATCTAGAGTAGTCATCAGTTTTACTCTTTAGAGGAGATCCCACTCTAGAAGAAGGGAGAAGGAAGGCATCAGGCTGCCAGGAAAATCAAACAAATTCACAGGGAAATGATGACATTTCCTTTGCCACTCTCCTTGATTCATGCCCCTATCATTCAAATTCTGCACTACAAGACATAAATGTTATTGTGCTAACTTTATTTTGTGCTAGCAAAGATTTTGGCCAAATATGTAAGAAATTCCTACAGTTCTGCTCAAACCTTCTTCTGCTGTTAGAGAAAGGACAGGTGCCAGACTCTTTTTGGGGGTGCTCAGTGACAGGACAAGGAGCAACGTCCAGGAGTTATGTCCAAGGAGCAAGAAGTTTCACTTCAGCATGAGGAAGAAGTTCTTTACATTGAGGGTGGCAGAGCACTGGAACAGCTGCCCAGTGAGGTCCTGGATTCTGCATCTCTGGAGACATTCAAAACCCACTGGGCACATTCCTGTGTAACCTGCTCCAGGTGATCCTGCCTTGCCAAGGGGGTTGGACTGGGTGCTCTCCAGGAGCTCCTTCCAACACTACCAACTCCATGATAACGTGGAATATATTTTCCCTGAAAAGGGACAAGTATTATGCTATGCAAAATTAGCCTTGTTTGTTATTCAGTAGAGGAGGAGTTAAACTGGGACAAAAATGTACTCTCTGAACCTGAGAAGTATTTTTGGAGACACTGCTTTGGAAAGGGGAAAACTTGCTTGGATTTTGTTTAAACTAGAACCAGGATTGTACTGACTGGCTTAGGTTTTCAATGCATTTTCCAACCTGTTGGACACCTTCCACAAATATAAAAAGACACTACAGACATAAGTGAAGAGAAAGAGAATGTTACTTTTGTGCACAAATTCCTCCCCAGGGGTTTATAAAGAAAGTCTGTACACATTTTTGTGTAAATATACAGGACAAATTTACTACAACAGAAAGGAGCAGTAAAAGCAAATTTATTATCATTTTTATCATTCCTGACAGTATTTCCAGCAGACAGCCCAGGTCCATGAACTGTGCCTCAGAGTTTCCACACCCGAGAAAGTTTGGGAACTGAAATTCACTGCTCCTGTCAATGTGGTCAAAAAGAATGGGGCACCTCCTCTGTACACACTGTGATCCTGCACACAAAGGCATAGAAAGAGACAGGATCTGGAGGAATGCTTTTTCCAGAAGCAAAATTAATTTCTTTTCCTGATGAGTTTAACTGAAAAACTAGATAGTTTAACATGGTATGTTGTTTTGTTGGGTTTAGGGTTTTTAAACTGCTAGTTGCCTTTTTTTCTTCAGATTGAAGATTCTTTTCCTATCTGTTAATTCCAGATCATTTTTATTCAGTGCCACTGACATAACAGCTCAATGTCTGAGCACAGGGGTTGGGAGATAACAGCAATTTCACCAAAAGCAGGATCCTCTGAGCCAAATACTCTTCCAGAAGCAACAAGCCCAGTGATTCACACTGTTGCCACACAGTATTTCTGCAGTATTTTCTTCACCCTTGAAATAAGCCTGTAACCTACTCTCTAAGAACTGAAGAAATATATTCTGTACCTGGAATGAGAAAATTCGAAAACAAACAAACAAACAAAACCCCAAACAAAAAACAAACAAACAAAACAAACAAAAACAAACCTTTTTTCTGTTGCAATTAGTTTTACTCATTTGATTTGCAGGCATTTCTGATGTATTCCTCATGAGTCTAATGGAAAACATGTATAGCTGAGTATAGCAGCTCATACCACTGCATTTTTATGCAGTGCAGGACTAAGGGAATTCAATAGAAGATTAAATACATCCCTAAAGAAGTATCTTTCTGAAAAAAACAGAACTGTTTCTGTAATATATCAGATGGAGTCTCCTTTTCCATTGACTGGTTTTACTGACCAAATTCTGCCCTTTGTTTGGAATATAACATTTGGCTGCTCTCTAACATTCAGCAACATTGTTCCATTTCAGCTGCAGTGTTTCATACCTCCACAGTGCCTAGGGAGTGAGGTAGTAGGTTTATTCCAATGACTTTCTAAAGCCACAGACAATGAACAATGTCACCTGGGACTGTGGTCACCTCACACAGTAACCCTAGAGAAGATACAAGGGGCCCAAGAAGTTAAATTCCTACATCTTTTCCAAATTACATTAAAAATATAAAGAAAATAATTAAAGAAAATAATTTTTAAAAAATTTCTGTCATATTTCAACACCCCACACTTGGTGCTCAGATCCTAATTTCCATCCACAGCTAAAAACTGACTTGTCAGGTGAAGCTTTCTCTAAATCTGAGTTATAAAAAGGTGGGTCTAGAAGGAAGAGTATGCACATAACTAAATATAACTACATTTATAACTAAAATCTGAGAGTTCCAGGACTTACCCAAAAGTCCTAACCAGTTATTTTCAGTTGGCTCCAATATTTTTTGAATATATCTGCTTATAAAACTTATTAAGGAGAGTTTCATTACAGCATACTCCAGCTCTCCTGCAAAGAGGAAACATACTGAAGTGAGTTGCTACTAACTTGAATCTTCACCAATATTGTCAATCTTTTGGTGGTCTGTGAATGCAACTATAATATTACATCAGTGTTTTCAAGTTCCCCCTGAATTCTGGAATATATTTCTAGAATCTCTGAAATCATCAAAAATTGGTCAAACTCTTCATTTTCCAAACAAACTCTACTAGCATTCACTGAATAACACACGTGCACTTAGCAACTTGACTGAAACTTCTCTACTTTGCAAACAGAAAGATAATGCTGTCCAGAAACTTCTTTAAAAAAATATCACTGACATCTGGATTTTACTATTTTAATTTTTGTATTTTTATTCCCGCTACCAAACCACTTAGATCAGAGGGATCTTCTGGATTCATGGCAGTCATTATCTTCAGCAAGCATTTGACTTTTCTCACAGTGCTGCAAAAGCCTTTTCCTGAGGTTGAAAGTGAAGACACAGTGCAGTATTTATCTGCACTGTGATACTCAGATGTAACAAATCGGACCCCTCCACTCATTTTCCTGCACCTGATAAGCATCCTGCATGAAATTTTGGGGCAATAAAAGACTCCCCATATGTGAGGCAACACTTGAAAAATTTGATGAACATTTTATTTCTCCTTTGGAAGATGGTGTTTGTTAATAACTATCATGTCTGTGAAGGAGAAAACATCAAATAAGCATCAATGTAAGAATCAAGTATCAAGAAAGTACATGATTTAATTGATGAGTTTCCTTTGTATTTATCACCATGATTATATGCCAGTGTATGCACTGGATATGGACATAATTAATACATGTAATTTCATGATAGAGTTTGTAAAGTTCTTAGAAAAGTTTAAAAACTGGACCAAATTCAGGCAAGAGAGATAATTACCAAATTAAAAGGATTTTTGCAGGCAATTCATGCATGTAGGGAAAGAAATCCCCTTTATGACAATGAAAAAATCCAAGGAGAATCCTCATTCTTCTAACTAATTGCTATTTTTGTCAGAAATGTAAGCGATTGTCATGGCACATCATAAATTACTGATAACATATCATCAGTGAACATTTATAAGTGAGATAAATGCAGAAAGTATTTACACTGCTTCCAGACCAATTAACACTCTGCCACCCTTCACCACCCAAGTTTGCTGGTTTTTTTGAGTTTTTGGCTGTTTGTCTTTAAATAATCTCAGCTGTTGTGGGGTATTATTATCCCAGATGCACTGCAGAATTCCAAATCCAAGTCAGTTATGAAACTTTCCCCCAGCTCCCTCAAAAGGGGCCCTTGTTGTCTTCTCAAGTGCTCCGGCAGCCAGCGCAAACAGTTGCTCTGTGGAAAGAGGTGACTCATGCCCAATTTGTTCATTTCAAATTCTCTCCAGCTCAACAACTTCTGGCAGTCATTTCTGCCATTTCTGGGTGTCAGAAGCACAGGCTATTTTATCTGGATGTTCTCTCTGGCTTGTTAAGTGGAGGATCTGGATTATCATTACATTCCCATCAATCCGGTGCTGTTCACCAAATATTGCAGATGAGCCAAGAAAGAACATTGTAAAGCAACATACTGGTTTTGCTGCTCTAACGGCTGACCATTCAGTCATTACATGATAATCTATTGGAAATTAAGGAATTTTAAGGCAAAACTTCATTTCCTAGAGCACAAAGAGTTCCTGAACTATTCTAACCTAGTGTGACTCAAATCAATTCTTGAACCTGTATTCTGAGAATTCCCCCTTCTCTAACAGACTGACATTGACTGACAGTGCCTGAGACTGCTTTTTGGAAAGGTAAGTCTGTGTGTTCCACCAACCACACTGCCTCTTACACTGCCTTAATGTACACATGGCTTCTCCTGAGAAACACCAGGCAACGAGCAGCCCCTTCATTAGGAGCTGCTAGATCTGATCCATTCCCACCAAAATAATATTCCTATTCTGCTCATGATACATGTGGAACTATTTCAAAACCAATATACAGTCCTATCATCTACTGCAGCAAAATTCTGTAATTCACCACTGTCTCCTAGACAGAAGAAAATAGTAAGATAGCATTATCCAAATGGCAAACCTTTAAATTTTCACAGCCTTCTAGGCTGCATGACATACATAATGTGTCCTAAAGTGCCTTCTCAGATCCAGAGGCTGGGAATGTTTTGACACTAGTTTGGATTTCTTAATAAAAACATTACTAAGTCTGGGGAAACAAATACACAAACTGCAATTTTATTGTTCTTTCTGTTTTCCAATGCCTCTGCTCATCAGTCTACCAAAAATTTTTGATTTCTCAGGCAAATGTCAAGCCCGAGACCATCTCCCATCCTCAAAATGCAAGATACCCTTTTAGAGTTTTCTGCAACACCTGCATATTTCTACATTTAAAATAATGTTATTGGATACATCAGAAACAACACTGAGGAGTCCTTCCCCCTTTTAATACTTTTTCGAAAAAAATACAATTTTTTTCCCAAGCAATCTAAGTACTTAGGATGCTCACAAACCCCTGCCCAACTGCTAATGTGGCAGAACCCACATCTGACCTGCAGCCATACTTAGCAAAGCCATCTATGTGAACATGATCTTGACAATTTGTCAGATACAGATTTTTCAGAACTATTTATGTAAGAAAATATTTGGAAATGGCTATTTAAAGTGAGTTCAAGTGAGAGCAGAACTTGCAAAAACTTTAGCAAAACTTTCAAACTTTCCATTCAGCTATCTCAGTATACTTTTTTTTTTTTTTTTGCTTTGATTCATCATAGCTACCTTTAGTCACCTAGAAATTTAGTGTTTCACCTAAGATGCCCTTTATTTTGGTCAAAAAAATATATAGTTAATCTACCTTAGGCCTACAATTCAATTTCAGATTTTGTATTTTCTTCCTGAGAAAATAAAACCAGAGGGTATTCCCAGTCAATGATAGGGCACCTATGATTTAAAATACCAGTAAAAATAGATGTGAGCAAGAACTCACCTCTATTTATTGGTAAAGGGAATCAGGCATTTAGAGGTCAGTGATTCCTTTAAAGCATTCCCTTTTTGTTTACTGTAGCATTCACATTACATTATCAAAAATTCCATTGCTCAAAGACACAACTTTTTAAAAGACAAAATGCATTCTCTTAAAAGATACCCAGGAATGTACTTGCAGATTGTCCTGGCTCTGGATACAACTCAGCAACTCTGTGTGGTAACACCACCATCCAAGTGGTGCAGCTGTGTGCAATTTTACCCATGTAAAGCAAAAAAAAGCTTCTTACCCAGGCAAGAATCACTGGAGATGATTTGCATGGCAACAACAACACTGCACTTCAGGTAGTTGTTCAGGTGGGAGCAATGTGCAATCAATAAGTCACACTGAACAGGTTTTTCCATTAAGCACTGGCTTTGCCTTTGATTGTTTCTTACAGATAATGCCATTGATTGGTCTGGCACAACTCAGATTACTCTGTGCAGTTTTCCTTGGTATTAGACAGGCATTAGTACTGCCTATAATGAGCACATTCCTAATTAATAAATTCTAGTCTGTGGCCTGATTTCAATTCCTATTGATTTTGATTTTAATTTTCCTTCTATTAGGAGAAAATTAGGTAGGCAGCTTGTGCATGGGTGTGTTAGGAAAGTCAGGGAAGAGAGATCAGTAGTGAGTGTTTATTGTTCTATCTGCACTTTCTCAAGGATGAACTCAAATAGATTGTTTGGAGGAAGGTTAATGAATTTAGACCAAGGTTTACAACAACTGCCAGCACGGGGGAGAGGCTGGGGGGAGCAATCTGCCCGAGGTGAGGAGAGGCTCTCAGAGTAGCAGGAAAGCACATGCTGA
Source organism: Phylloscopus whistleri (assembly GCA_017589585.1). NCBI lineage: Eukaryota > Metazoa > Chordata > Aves > Passeriformes > Phylloscopidae > Phylloscopus > Phylloscopus whistleri. The sequence goes on along the minus strand of JADMLD010001181.1, from coordinate 6,097,123 downwards.
GAATTCTGCTTTTTTGACAGGTCAGCTAAAGTGCAATTTATGAGATCAATAAACAGACCTGCCATTATTATGGATTAACCAGACTTTCCTTCATCCAGACGCTTCTGCATTACTGTAGAAAGTGTATATTATTCTGGGACATTCTGAAATAGGCAGTTTTAGTTGGAACACGCAGGGAAAGTGAGGGGGGAAAGGGAGAGAGGATCACCACCAATTCAGTTTTTCTTCCTGTTTCATCAAAACATTCAATACAAAAGCTCACATTTGTTCCAATACTAAACTCATTAGCCACACAAAGATCCCAATGTGACAAAAAAAAAATTAAAAAAAAAAAAACACCTGAAGATTTGGTTTCTTTATCCACACAGAAATTTTCCTTAGAAATAAATTGTCCTTATGCTCTCTCCCATCTAACACTTACATATGTGTCAGCCTGTTCAGCTCTCCACCAAAACAGTGAAACAGGTGAAGGCCTCGTGCATCTTTACTTTTTATGGTGGTGTGCCCTCCTGCAGGTCTCCTGCTCTCTCCTTGGGACCAGTTAACATGCCCAGACAGAGATGAAATCATGTTCCTTGGCAAGTTTAGCACGTGGTAGTACTGAAATAATGAGTCTGGAGCAACAGCAGAGTTGAGCAGCCAAAGGATGAACACGTGGCAAATTCCATGATTATGTGTGAGAGCGTGAAGTTAAAGTTCTCAGGAGGAGAGAAGTTATCTTCATTGAGAAGGAGCATATAGGGACACTGAAACCACTTACCCTTGAAAACAGGGACTTGCATGAACAGCTCATCTTTAGCTCTATATTTGTGAGACACTAAGCATTACACAGCTTCAGTTTCAACCCTCATTGAGGTTTCTTAAAATTAATATCAAATATCAATAATAAAGAACCTTATTCCTTCATTTTTAAAGCATATTCCCATATGAAAATAGACTTCTGCCTTGCTTGAAGCCAAGCAAAACTATTTAGATTTGGAGAATAGATATTATCAGCACAAAAAGAATAATAAAAAAAACCCCAGCACTTGCATCAAACCAGAAAGTAAACCATCATTTCTTATAAGTTTGTTGCTAGATAGGAGGAAATATGAACCTCATGCCAGTGTTTCATTTGAAATGGGACAGTGGGTTATATTTTCTTGTGAAGATTTTGGTTGAAGCAAGCCTTTAAAAAAAAAACAACAAACAAACACCTGTAAACATTTAAATCATATATTTTATAAATATATATATACATATTTAATTTCATACTCCAAGATCCTTGTTAATGTATATTTATGGGGAAAGTTCCACTACCTGAAAAGTAAAAGAAAGAGAGAAAAACTAAGTAAATGTCAGTAAATATTTTTATAGCTATTTTAAATAGCTATTCTGTGCTGCTGAAATGCCAATCTGTTTAGGAAAAATGAAAAGTAATAATTTATTTAATGAAATACATTTCAGTTTCAGAAAATGCCAGGATCACACATACCATCTGGCTTGTCTTATTCAGGTATACTATTCATTCACTTTTATCCAAATTTATCTAAGATATCAGATGCCATGACAACCTGAGTATAATGATAAATATGTGAATATTCTTCTGTGTTTGCATACTTTCACAAACATCAATAGAACTGTGGGGACCATCTTATCACCTGTGTGATCTTTTTTACCTCCCTCCACAAGGAATTAAACAGACCAAACACCAAGAAAATAAAATGTACAAGTTGAGAATCCATGGCTTTCAGGTGTAGTATTTCTTTGCCATTTTTACAATGGTGGTACATAGGCTATTACAGGCACCACAAGAGCCAGGTAGGAGAGTTCCAAGCTTACAGCCAGGTGTTGTACATTTGTCTGTATTACACTTGTGGCCCCAAGGTTCTGACTTTCACACACCCATATTCCATGCCTGCAGTTTTGGGTAGCTACTTGCCTTGACTAGTGCAATTTTCACATTTCCTATTTTTGCCACAGAAAACTTCTACTCCACAAGACACTGAAGACTTTCCACACTTCAGTGCCCTACATTCTGTTTTTTAGCTCTCCACCACAACCCCAGTTTTTTCCTCTAAACACTAATTCCCATCCAAAACATCCCAGTTTTCATCATGTAGCTAGGATAAACTTTGGACAAGGCTGAACATACAGAGAAGAGGAGACCCATGAGGATCTCTGTCCCCACATCAGGAGCCATTCATCATAGTTCAGACAGCTCTCCAGGGTTGGAGGTGTGATGGAAGATTAGAGACATCTTTAATCTTATCTCAGTGTAGTGCTGGCACAGTGACACAAATTTGAGTGCAAACTGGCCACCAGACACCAGCCCCAGTGGCTACCACACCCTTGTTGTAGTGGTATGAGAGCAATCTCCTCCACTGTCTGTGCTGTTACAAGCTTTGCATCTTGTAAAGGTGAAGAAAATGTGAGAAAAGAAGCTGTAATCTTTTAAAAATAATCACATAGGCTAAGTAATACCTTACCTGTACCTTACATCATTCTGGGATTTTTGTGGGTTATTTTCCCTGCCTTTTCTAAGAAGTTATTTTTAAATTTGTGTCACTTGCAAATCACATTGTTTCACAAGTGGAAACACAATCTCAATTACTGAGTGTTTCCCCAAGTGGTAAAAATTGCTGCTCTTAGTTACTCATGCACGTGTGTTACAAGGTTTTGTCTGAGGCTGAGGGCTGCTGACCTGTTTGTTCTTCACAGTGCAAAGCCAAAACTCATCCCTGAATGATCTTATAACACGATTTGAGGGGCTGATGAATGTGAGGAGACAGCTGGTGGTGTGAGAAGAATTGGACTATCTTTCATCTGAATATGCAGCACTGCCTGTGTAACAGACCCTTGTATTTCCTATTTAGGCTCTTACTGCAAACCACCTTCTGAAACCATTTCAGTGTGTTTACTTTCAACAGCTTGTGAATTTTGGAACTGTGAAGGAAAGAGAGGAGACACCTGTGGAATCTCAAGGCCTGCAGAACTCAAATTTGCTGGAAGAAGGTCATCTAGCAGCACTTAGATGCGATGAACAGGAAACAGCCAGGCCCACGGCTGCTTCAGTACTACAACAGCCATCATGAGGAGGGTTTGGTTGCCTGTGCAGTTAGAGATCAAAAAAGATCTGATGGTTAGAACACTACAGACTCATTCCTCTCTTTTCCAGTATTACTTTACTCAACATTTTCAAAATTAAATATTTCATCTTCAGCATTTGAAATGGTTTTCCATTTCAGAATTAAATTGGATTTTTAAGGGGGTTAAATAAGCATGAGGAATAATGTTATTGTTTCCTTTAATCCAAAATACTTTTTTTCTGGTTTATTATTATTTTATTTTATTAGAAGAATTGAAAAGATTTGTTATCCAAACAAACAAAAAAAATTAGTTACTAATGAATATAAATAAATGTGGAACTGGAATTAATTAATTGTAAGCAAAGATCTTCTTAAGCTACAGAATAAAGTAAAAATAAACAATTCCCAAAGTTTCTTACAAAATCCATACTAAAAACTACAACTGCAGATGAAATTTCATAGATTTAGGTAGCTAAAGAAGGACTGCTTTTATTGACCTATTTTTATGCACTCTTAGAAGCTAGTATAAATATATTTTCCCATCTCAGGGAGCTGGTTTCCCATGATTATTGCACTCTACACTTTGGAAATCTCATAGTATGTAGGAGCTTTTATATATATATTTATATTTATATATATATACACACATTAGCCTGCTTCTAACACACATCCAACCACGCATAGTCTAAGATGTATAAGATTTAAAAACAAAGGTGGAGTTCCTTAGCAGCAGAAGAGTGTTCTGTCAAGCTTTGCCTTCTTTAGGCACCTGAAAATTCACTATTTGGTCTGAAGCTACTGACTGGGATCCCTCAATATCAACATAAGCTTTGGAGTGAGATTCTCCCATCTGAAATAAGGGACCCAAAGAAGATCATCTGAGTTAACTTCCACTCATTATAGAGGAGACTAAATAATACATTGCAGACTTTGAGAAAGCAAAATTAAGATGAAATTAATTGTGTCTCTTACCACGTAATGTTTGTTTTCAGCAAAAGGCAAATAAGCATAAAATGGAAGAAGAAAAATCCCTTCATTTTCTACAGATGTTTAGAGTTCCTGGGCTAGAAAGTTTTGTCAAAAGTTGCAGAGGTATCCATTCTTTTTATGTACACAATCATTGTCTGTGACCAAGTATCTAGGCTGCTGCAAGTTATTCCCTTTATTATTATACTTGTTTCTTAACTATTAAGTTTTTCTCCTATAGTCTAAGGATTCAAAAAGTACCTCTATCTTGTCAGAATCACAAAACAGTTTTTCTGTTCTTACAAATTTTAAGTGACCATATTTTGTGCTGCATCTTCTTATGACAAACAAGAACACAAACAAATACACAGTCTTCTAGCAAACCATCTGAAAACATAAACCTTTTCATGGTGCTTCCTTTGAGAGGCTGAGTGTTCATAGTCCTACTTAGATCAGCCATTCTGTTCAAATTCCACATTACCTCCCTCTCTTCCTCGACTTCAAAAAACCTGCTCTACTCATTGAATTATTAAGACTTCCATCCAGATCTGTCCTCTATACTTACAACATTATTGTATAATTGGAAAATTATTTAGCAACAGGCTGTGAGTAGAAAAATCAATAGGCCTTGATAATGAGATCTGTCCTACATGTTCCTGATCAATTATTTAAAAAAAAGGAAGTATATTACAGAGGTGCTTCACATGTTACTAATCCTGATGTTCTGTATTTCTATTTTACTAATAAGGTCTTGTGAGGAAGAGTGAACTCTGTTTAAACTATCATTCATCTTCATTTCATATCCTGCCAAGTCCCTAAGCAAGGCCAAAAGGGCATGAAGTTTTTTGTGAAATAGTAAACTATTCCTTACTCAGAATGTTGATGATATTATCTCCACTGATAGAGCATCTGTTTTCTACCTCATTAATCACAAACATTGCAATGCTATAAACCCTGTTCTTGGATCTTAAAGAAACAATATGTAGCTTATTTCAGCCTTATCTTTTTGACAAGCTCTGCTCTGCCTACTGTAATGGCAGAGTTATTTTCCCTTCATGTCCTAATAATTCAGCATATCTATGTATAATTCAGTAATCTATACAAAGTAATTTTTTTTGTTCTTCTTTTGATCAGATTATTTCACTTTTGGAGAAAAAAACTCCACTGAAATGCAGATTAGACAGCTCTCTGTGATAATAATTTTCTTTTTATTTTTGCTTTAAGTGTTTTAATATCCAAGCAGAACACCTGGGGTACCAACATGCCATTTAGACCTTGACCTGTGCTGTGTGCTGCACTGCCTCACAAGACCAAAAGTAGAAAGAAATTCTGAAAGCTCAACCTGAAAGTCATGTTTGGCTACCCTTTATTCTGGTGTCACCTGTAACAAAGTAAAAGTTTTATTATTAATTTCTGCATCACACAAGATAATTCATCTTCCTCTCTCAAAATAATAGACAGGAATTTACAAGAATGTAGTCAGGAATGCAGATGATTACCATCATGAATACAAAGAGAAGAGACTTTTTTAACAATTCAGCATTTTTTTCCTCTCAATTTCTCTATATTAAAGTGATTTTAGTCCCATTTCAACTGCACAAGACTTTAGATGTAACAAGTCAGACCTGAGAAAGAAGTAACAGAGAGCATGGCAGTTTCTGAATAAGTAGTAGTGTTTATTGAGATGCATAATATAATTTATAAAGTTCTTGATATGCTGAATTTGAATCTGTTACTCTTCATCAGCACAATGGCACATTAAGCTTCCTTAGCAGATCACCAGTAGGGATTTTAAATGCCTTGAAATGTCTATTAATCTAAGTTATAATCCAGTGTCTAGAAGTATTTGATTATTTAACTGGAAGCTGTAACCACTTTAAGAGTCATGTTGTCAGTGATCACCTCATACTTCTATGAGGCTTGTGTCTTTTATAAGGGAAGGCAAATGATTTATAAAAAAAGGTGAACAGCTGGAGAATGAAATTATGACTTTTTTTGTCTTTTCTTAGGCCATGTTTCTTGACATTTGCTCTGATGTGAATGACTTCGATATAAAGGCATGCCAATAAAGGTGTAAAAGGTACAGAATTTTTGTAATTAGTGGCAGCCACAGGAAACACCATGAAAGAGGATGCAAGGTCAGCCTTGAAAACCAGAGAGTCTAAGATTGAAGCTATTCAAAAAATTGCAAAATCACATTATCAATGTTTTGGGATGGTTTAATGGCAACTGCATTGTATTTTTGTTCTGAATTCTTAATTATCCATGACTTGGATTTGGATGAGCCTTTTAAAATTTCTCCACAAGAGGGGAACTAGAAACTCTCTTTGGTAACAATTTCTGCAATTTGGCATCTGCTGAACAGAGGTTTATAAAACCCATCAAGTACAGAGGAAACCAACAAAAAACCCTCAAATTTGTTGGCAATCCTACCTAAAAAACCCATTCTCCTAGTGACAAAAGTTGATACCTCAACAAAAAGAAACATTTTGTTCAGGACTATCATTTTTACAGTCATTCTCACATACTCGAACTTTTACAGCACTTATTTCATTTGCATCAAATCTATTCTCATTGTTTTGACTCAAACCAACAGCTGACCTCATTGTCTTTGTGATGGTCAGTGCACGTATCACAGGTTGTCAAGTCCACAGCAGTGCTCATGTCAATAGCTACAGCTGATTACAAACTTAGAGGTCATTTTCCTTGGGCTTTTATCTTTCATTTTGATTAAGTAATTAGGAATTTTATGTAGTCAGTGATTGAACTAGCCAGTGCTAAGTTACTAAAGCAATTAAGGAGGTCCAGGAGAGACCAAATAACTTTTTTGATACATACAATTATGTTTCTGAAAACCAATCCAACCTTAGGAGTTGGGTAGGAGGGACAATTCAGGCACAGTCAAATATGTATTTATTTAACCATCTAATGTATTAGACACAAGCACAATAATATGTATGGCAAACTGCATCAAATATGAATTCAAAATAAACCTCATAAACAACAATGAGCAAGAATCATTTCTGTGGCACAGATATAACAGGGGTCAATGTGCTATCAGTGGTAAAGGGAATTCTGTTCCAGATCAGAGTCTCTTGTGCCCAGTGCTGAGCTTAATCCTTTACAGGAAACATTTATGCTGAGATCAATTGCTGCAGGACAGCCTCTCAAGTGTGGAGTTGCTGAGTCTGTGCACTGGCAGCCCCAGGAAGTTTTCCTTCAGGACTGCAGCATTCCCAACACATCTCAGCAGGGAGCACACAGGTGCCAGAATGGTGCACAAGGTGAACAGTCTGAACTCAGCTGAGCTACCACAAGAGCTAAGACACACAGATCATAATATGCAGCCAAATGAACTGCTGACAATGAGGGGAAAAGGCTCCTTTTTCTGCCTGTGTGGAAAGCAAACAGTAAGGTATTGCTTTACCTCAAGTCAGTTCACTCATGATGTCGGACCACACAAGTTCCTCAATCACATCATAAATTATCAAAACTGAGCAAACAGTTGACTTCAACCTCAGAATCTTTAAGAAAAGCACCAGATGTCTTATCTTTGGTCTTTCTTTCTGTTTATGTCTCTATTGTTAGAGTTGGCGTATTTAACCTCACAGTGACATCTCTGCTTTGAGGAGGGCCACAGTAACACACCTGTCCACAAGATGGGAAATCCTGCCTTGGTTGATGATTACCACTCTATTTTTGCTCTCTCATCCCATTTGAGTTACACCCAAAGAGAATTAGCACATGCACAGCTGCAAGAATCTTGAATACATTTTGATTTACTACACACATGCTAATCTGGCTCGGGAGCCCACAGATGAGATAACACTTTTCAAATTGCTGAGTGCTCTAACCTTGGCCCGTGATACAGAGATGATGGAAATAATGTCTGCTGATAAGTTAAGAATAAGTTGCTACATGGAGAAATCAGTTTTCAATTAATTATAAAGCCGACAGAAAGATTAATAGAGTTGATGTAAATATTTGACCAAGGCCATTTAGAAAGCCCCAGTGTATCTCTCAAACCAGTAGGTAAACATCACAAAATCAAATCTGCACAGAGCAACTGATTTGGTTTTGGAACTATTCCAAACCCTGACATGTATAAAATAGGTGTAGCTACTAGCACATGTTCACACAGAGTTTTATGGTTTAGGATTGCAAAGTAATAATGATTTACCCTTTCCAATAGAACAGAAAAGTGACAGTCTTTAGGCATGTAAGTACTAAGACATTGAGAGGATCACCCCAAACCCTTTCCAAGGTATAGGAGAAAGAACTTGTTAAAAAGTCTCATTTATGATACTCAAGCACAGAACTTTGATATTAATTGATTCTTTTCCTCAACTAAATGCAAATACACATTGCTTTATACTCCTTTAGATTTTTGTTTGTCAGCACTTGAAAACATCTCCCAAATCCCTGGTTTGGAACAGTGAGGCAGAACTGTGTGTGTCTAACCCTGCTCTAGGGCCATGTTAGCCCAGCATTACGTGGAGCAAAGCTCCCTCACCCTTCACAGCTTTGATGAAGATGTTTGCAGACAGACATCTCTTTAGACACGCTGGAGTGCTCAAGCTGATCTGCACATTCTCCCAGCACCGCCTGAGGAGCAGGTACAGCTCTTTGTAAAGCTGACCATGGAGGTTTTAGCTCAGTGCTGCCTTGTGTTCCTGAGCTGCCTGAGCAGCCCTGGGGTACCCCTTGGATGGCCACACCAGGTGGTGCTGCCCACAGCAAGAGTGCTTCCCAGATCATCCTTCACATCATCATACACTGAGTTTTCTCCTTTAACTAATTCAACCTACACCTGAAACCTTTCCTTCTCCCTCTGTTAAATCAAGGTTGTAATTAATATAAGGCCCAGAACCAGAAATATTGGATTCATAATGTCCATTATATTCTTCATTAAGTACTGCTGAACCTATCAATAAATGTAGGCTCATGAAAAGAGAAATCCTGTCCCACTACATATTTCAAGATTTCTACAAAGCTGTCATAATCTCACAGAATATTTTACATTGCAACAAATATTTCAGCATTATAGCAGTTTCTGGAACAAGAAGAACATGTAGGTCTTCTTCTGTAGAAGAACGTGAAAGTCTCTCCATTTTTTGTTCAGCTTACAAAACAGCATCTGTCCTCTTACTGAAATCTTTGTCCCATAGCTGGACAAACAGTGCTTGAACTCCAAACATTGCAACAGCTGAAACCCCACAGTATTCTTGTCACCACCAGCCCCACAAACCAAAACCAAAGCAAAAACGAGTCTGCTCCTGGCTGAACTGGTTGGAGTTATGCTAAGTTATTCTCAATACAGAACTGACAATCAGTAGTTCCCAAATGCTGATAATAACAGCAATAAAAAGAGTGACAGTAATAATAATAATAATTATCATTATAATAATAATGATACAGCTGCATACCTCAAGCTGCATTTAAAATCACTTAAACAGAATAAAACAGATGAAACCGGATTTAGCATGTCACAGTCTGATGCATCCACCCAGGAAATTCAGAAACACTTAGCTCACCACAAAGTAAAGAGAAAACAATGGAAGCACTTGCAACAGTTTCTTTTTAATGAGATGTTTATGGGCCAGTACTTAAAGTGGAAAAAAAAAAAAAAAGAAACCAGAAGTGCTAATCAGTCTTCTTTAGAAGTTAAAATGTTGGGTTTCATTATTTCCAAATTAACTACAACACTGAAAATTTTAGTAAAATGTATGATCCAATAATGGTCACAGAAATGGGACATTAAAAGAAACCCTCCAATCTGAAGGAAAGCCAAAGCCAAAGTGTAAATCAGCAAAGTTACACTGATATCAATGGAATGATACCAAATTGCACCCACTGAGCTTTTGGTAAAAAAGAGCAACAAGGAGAAGGATGCAAAGGTATAAGTAGAGATACCCGAAAGCTAAAGGAGGACATTTAAAAATAATGAATGAGATACAAAAAACCTGAATGTCTGAATCCCACCTCAAGCCCATACAGTCAGTAGAGACTTGAGGACAGCTCAGCTGCCCGACTGTAGGAGCCTGCCTTGTGGTGAGACCAACCAACCCCAAAGCTCCAGGTGTGATTCAGATTAAAATTCCATTGTCTCTTACAGAAGTTTATAAATCCATTTTACGGGTGGAACACACACAAGTGCCTAAATTTAGGCAACTAAGTCTGAAAGGTCATTCCCTCCTGAGCACCACAGGAAGTGGAGAAAAACAGGCACTACTCCACAGCAGCTATCTGACCTCCATTAGACCATAAAGCAGCATTAAAGTGAACCATTTTTCAAACAGCAGTTTAAAAAATCAACACTTTCTTTTTAATTCTGAGTGGAGCCAAATTTGTAATTCTCAAGTCCTTTCCCAGAATGAACCTACAATCTCAACAGTTCAGTGCATTCATTTTCAATATGCACTCATTAAAGCAATATGTTTAAATGTTTCATGCCTTGTTTGATTGGTTTTGTTTTGTCTCCAGTTTCCTTTTCATAAGGAGGCATGTACCTCCAGAAACATTAGAAATGGTTTTTATTCCTGTGCACACATGCCATTAAAATTTGTCCAATATTTTTAGAAAAGAAAGAACATATTTTCACAAGTAATGGGCTGGTACTGTGGGGGGAAAATCACTGAAGAAGACTGAAGTTCAGTAACACTACGGCTCACAAAAATGTCTTTCCATTTAGGTGTGACTAAATATCCCATTTGCCTGTTCTTTTTTGCCTGAAATATCAGATTCTTTACTTCGTCTGAATGTTTTGGATCACAGTTGGCATGAAAAATAAAAAGTATCCACACAGAGCTAGCTTTTCTTCTGTGCCTTCCTCTGAATTCTGTTCACATGCCTCATCCCCCTTTCTCATTTTTCCCCAAACCATATCGCACCTACTGAAGCTTCATTTTTATTCAAACACTGCTTGAAGAAATATGTTTCACAGGGAAGGTACAGGAGCAAGTGGAGGTGTCTTCCCCCTTTATGCAAACAGTGGCATAAAGACAAAACTCAAGCATTTTCCAGTGCCTGTACACCTCACACAGCTCTAGTGCAATGAGGTGAAATTCCCATTCCCTTGAGTTTACACCACCACTTGGATGACACAAAACTGTAACTAATTTTTCAGTGCTGCAGGTGGCTGGTCCCTGAGTTTTTGTTTGAATTTCTCTCTCTCTGATCTCTGGCGCAGAAGCTCACTCTGCCCCTGGCAGCTGTGGCACTGGGTTCTGGATTTATGACATGAATCCTGCTGGATCCCTTTGCCTGGTTCCCTCTGTACCAATGCTCCCCCACGCACAGGTCCTTACCCCTCCCAGAGGCTGGGGAAAGCACTTGCTTGGCTGCTCTGGTGGCTGCCCCACAGGCTCCTGGAGCTGCTGGGTGTGGCAGAGCTCCTTCATCACACCTCCATCCTGCCCCGTGTCCACCCACTGTGCTGTCTGAGGAGCAAAGGTGCTGCACAGCCAGACACAAGTGTGGTGAGGGAGATTTCTGCATTAAGGTCACCCCTAACAGAGTCTGGGGTGGACTGCTGTCTACTCTTTTTTTTTTTCACCATTCCTCTGCATCAAATCACATAGTGTAAAGACCTTACATAACAAGTAATGAGGCCACCTATTAGAACTACAGCTGTGTTGCCTACACAAAAAAGGGAAAATTCACTCATTTCTTCTTTTTCCTCTCTTTTGAAAAGTTGTTATTGCTTGTACCATGCAAGGGTTTTCCTCCTGTCACCACTTCTCCCCAGCAGTTTGCATCCCTCCTGACATGTAGAGACTATGTACCAGCTCTCTCCAAAATGCTAAGGTGAGCTAAACTGACTCTCCTGTTGTTGTGCTAACAATTGAATAGAAAATTACAAGACTTTATTGGAAATTTACTTGTATTTCCTGCTTTCACTCTTAGCTGCAATCCAGAAAAAAAGAGATGAACAAGAAAATAAAAAAAATGCCACCATGTTTAGGGAGAAGGAAGATTACTTTTCTGTCTCTTAAAAAAAATATCTTTATCCTCATATTTTACTCTCCTTTCAAAATTTTATAGAGTGATTTACTGGGAATTTATTTTTCTCAGGACATGACACACACCAGGAGCAATGATATTTGGAGCACCACACCACTTAGAAGCCACAGTCCCAAGCCAGCATCCATTTATACCAGGTAATGTAGAACATTTTCAAGAGGCCTCACCCCTAGAGCTAAGGACCAGCAAGGAGTAATGCAGCCAGCTCAATTTCAACTGCTATTTTAGCCACTCCACAGACTAGCACAATAAAACTCTTTGAAAGTAATTGCCAGATTTTAGTAATTATAATAGCTCTAAAGGAGACCTACTGTGACAGACCCATGGCCTGTCTGTGCTGCAAAGATGAACACCCATGTGCACAGCCATTCCCTGTGCCATGGCACAGACTATGCACTACAAAAGGTGACATTAAGTCATGGAAATAAATGGATAACCAGAGTTATTAAATTCAACTACAAATTTTCTGCTTTGATTTACTCTAAGCAAGTTAAGTGGCAAGCCATCGTCTTTGATAGGAGCTTTTTTCTTCATTTTGAGCATCTGGTGATCTGTGTAAAAGATGGGCAGCTACAGTATTTATCAGCCCTTAACCTCAGAGTTGCAGAGAATGCAAAAAGAGCAGTGCAGAAGACAGAGTAGACAATCTAAATACCCTCTTGTCCTGGAGACACTTGTGCCAATGATCAGAGAAACTTCTTGGCATCACGTAAAATCAGGAAGAGGAAGACAAATTGGGCTCTGTTGGAGATTCATGTAAAGATAAGCATGCCAGAAAAATAAGTCCTGCCAAACAATTTGTAAATTATAGTAATTTTATTTACTATTTTTGATCCAATTGTCTGTGTCATCACTATTAAAGCTTCTTCTTTTGCTACTAAATTTATTGTCTTCTTACTAATGGAATTTCAAACATTTTTTCAGTCACATTGTTTTTCTTTTGGAGACCAGCCTTAAAGGATCTATTTCACTATTGGTCTCAAGAGAATGTGTAGATTCACTCATATAATATCTTGTAGCAGCAGCACATTTTCTGTAATTTTTCTAATTTCTTCTTTTCTCATTAGCATCTTCTGTGTTCCTGCATATTTCCAATGGCATTCATACTTTCTTCTACTGTATAAATTCTTCTTTAGAATCCCGTACTCTATAGTATTTTTATATGAAAAATACAGTAGAGCACACTGGATTTTTCATTTTCATGTGAGAATCTTCTCTTTTTAGTAAACTGATGTTGCATAAGGGCAAGAGAAACCATTAAGTGCTTAAACTTAGTCCCAAATAACACATTATGGAATTCACCGTGGCACTTACACTGGAGAAGATTTTTTTACTACATAATAGGTCTCATTATTCCTCCAGAAATTCAGTGTTCTTTATTACAGTAGGAAGAACAAGGCACACAGAAATTAACAGGAACCATCAAAAAACCAACAAAACAAATACAGAGAAAAAATACTTTTTCCTCTCAAATTGAGATGAGAGCCTTACCTTGTCAAAGCACTGTACTCTTTGAGAAGCACAGGTCTCAGAGGGAGTAGAGCAGTTAATGATAGAGGTAACTCAAAACATAATCGTTTGCAAAATGTTTATTAATATTATTAGATTTGAAGCCTACAAAAACTGTTGTGATTATCTAATCTGACACTTGCATATCAGGGGAGCAGATCTAATTTCTGCAGCGATTCCACAGTGTCTGTGATAAAAACATTTATCTCTGATAAAAACATTTATTCAAACTTAAAAATAACCCTGGTGATAGATAATCTGTAGAAATTTACACAGTATTAGTCCTTTTTTTACTTATTCTTACTGTTAATATTTGCAGTTAATTTCTCATTTATAAATCAATCTTTTAATTTTAGGGAAATTTTTTACATTTAGCTGTCTTTGCATCACTGTGATCAGATCATTTTTAAGATTGAATTTCACTTTCCTGATGAAAATACTGGTTGATGCAATAAAATCATTTTTACCCCTTCTTTTGCACATGTAGGTCTCATAAACATTATGAGATGGAGGATCGTCATTGTATTTTTTCCAATTCCATCATTCCTGTAATCTCCTTTATAAGCATAGATGCCCAAATGGGACTCAGAATTACAACTCGGTAACTCAGATGTTACTTATTGTATCGGCAGAATGCCATTCCCTGCTCCTGCAAAGCTTTCTTCAAGAGATTTCATCCAGAAATTTTTATTTTTATGGTAGATTCATGGTAAAATCAGCCAGGTCTTTAGACAAGTCTTGATGACATTTCTTACCTTCCAGAGCATTGCCTGACACACTGTAAACTTGACTGCGGTTTTCCTTTCCAGATGTGTGATGTTTTATCTAGCAGTATCAAAAGAAATATTTTCAGGGTTTTTAGCCAAAAAATTCACACTGACCTGTGTTATTTATTTATTCTATTAATAACTTCTCTAGTAGTCTTTGTGATATATATGTCTTACCAGCATTTATCTTATACTTTCTTTTACATTACTGACTGAAGTATTAAATAATATTTAACCTAGAAATGCATCACAGGATGATGAATTCCCATAGATAGCACTTGGAGATCTATCAGTAAACCACTTTTTTATTTAATTTAGAACACTATATTATGATAATAATTCTTTTCTGCTTGACAGTTTCCATACTTCTGTGTATTGTCTACATCATTTTTCCTTCTTTTGTGGCTGGACAAACCTATAAATAACTTCTGTTTGAAAGCCATGAGTCTAAAAATAGAGTGGAATGAACCTGAAAGATCTAGGACACAATGCACATTGTTCTTTTGCTAAACAGGTGGGGAGGGGGGACTTATATCTAACATGTATTTGAATGTTTTCTCAAAACTTCCTTATTTAAAAGAAAAAGCTCTAAGAGCTTGTGAAATATCCAGATGTCCAATCTACTTAACATAAGATTACAGTTTTTGTCTAGTAACCACTACTTTTTACACTAGTTCATAGTTATTTTACAAAAGGTGCCTATGAAGGAGAGGAGATCCAGCCTAATTCACAGGCATATTTCTCTCTTGAGCCAGCATATCTAGACTAAAAGAGTTTTCCAGGCTCCCTGTGCAAGGAGAGATGTGCACCTTCAGACCACTTTAGATAACTCAATTCAGATAACAACTTTAGAAAGGGATTGTATTCTGAAGGCAACTATGTCTCTCTCTAGAAGCCTAAATTATTAGTTTGTATTAAACAATTAATTGTTTGTAAAAGTTGAGATGGATACAGATGAGGGCACTTAAACGTGACAGATGATTCCTGCTAGAGCCTTACAAGGGACACCTCCTCCTTCCACTGCTACACAGAGAAAATCCATGGGTGCTCACAGTCTTCAAGAAGGTCTTCACTAAACACATGCACAAGTGAGATACCTGAATTAGACATATTATTTTTATTGAGTATTGTTGCAATTTCAAATTCAACACGTCCTGGTTTTCATTAAAATCATACTAATTGCATCATTTTTACAATCACTTATTTTCCAGATTAGCCTTACACCAGTTTTGCCAAAGAGCAATGACTTCTCTTTCATTACCAAACAATTACCAGTCAGGTTTGACTGATTCCTGAAGGATTTTTTAAGTTTCTCAGTGCTGCAAGGTTTGCAAATAGGCAAAAGAAATTCAGTCTCCTGATTCTGACTCCTTTGGCACTCAAGGGTGCCAGTCCTGCTGATTTCAGAAAAATATTTTACTTCCACTGTTTAAGTTGTGGTCTGCCTTATCTTCTAGCTCAATAGAAAGTATTTCCTTAATACTTTATCATGGAAATACATCACCCCGCTTTTCTTCAGGAACAGACCAAAAAAAAATATTTGTTGTACACTTCCTTTTCTATGTTGGGATTACTACCCTTATCTCATGTCATACTGATACAGTTGTTGAACTGTTGCTTGTTCCTGGCACACTTAAGAAATTCTTTTCTGAAATTCCAATTGGTTTTCTGCTTTTCCAACAATGGTTATTGATATTCATTAATATCAGCTTAAACATCTTTTCGTAACTTGTCCCGAAAAGTAGAATATTATGATTTGTGCAATCTAAGTATCTTAATGCACTTTTCCTTTCCTTTGTCATCAGTGCAAAATATCAGAGCATTGCCTTTCTATTCAAAGTACTGAATCAGAAGTTTGTAAAGCTGTTTGTTTCTCTTGAAGCAGATTGTGCTGTTACAGCAAGCTGGAAGTGCAGTTGGTCAGCACTTCTGCATCTCAGTTTGCTCCTTTCAGTTTACCCCAGCTGCTCACACGTCAATCAAAACCACTTGTTACGAACAGATTTGATGCCTGCAGAGATTAACAAATTGAGACCCCATGATGGAATCCTGAGACACAAGTGGGAGCATACAACATATGGAAGCCAGGTTCTGGTGAGCCATAATAGCTCTGCCTACTCTGTCCAGATGTTTGCAAGGCCCCAGATATGTCAAACTCCCCTCGGTGTACCACGCTGTCAAACAGAAAAATCAAAACACTATGAGAAAGGCTATTCCCATATGCCTGTAACCATGAAGCCAGATAAAGCCAAGAATACACAGCTTTACAGCCAAATTGCTTATTAAAACACAAAAGATTCTGACATTTTTTATATTCTGTAGGGCTACATGAGAGTCTGACTTCTATGTTCCAAAGTCAAAAGAAATGTGCATGTATTCTTATAAGACTAACTGATAAACATCTTCTAACTCCAACTAAAAAGTTGCTCGTCCTGCTAACACCCTTACTCCCACGTAAAAATCATGTGATGTTTTGGAAACTTTGATAGGGAAACAAAGTGAGGGCAAGGAATACCAGCTTGACCTCTGTTTCCCAATTGAATATCTCAGACCTTCCAGAGACCAGTTACAGGATTTTATATCAGGTTCTCCCTTGTATATGCCTGCTCTGCATATATGTCTGCTGACAGGGTCTTTAATTACATGATTTCATAACTTATTTTCCATTCAGTGGGTGAATCAGCAGTATAAATGAAGCAATATTTTCTTTTTCCTCTCAGCATTCATGGTGCAGTTTTAAGCCCCATTTACTGAGAATCATCCAAACCTTACCCAGAAAATAAAGTCACTTATTATCTTATGAGTGTTTCTGTGGGCATGCCAGTGCCTTACAATGAAGGGTGGTGTTAAGACTCTTTGGAGAGTGCTGCCTGAGCCAGCTCTTGAACCAGAAGCTGTGTTGCCACATCAGCAGGGTGCTGCAACTGAACTAATAACCTTCCTTGGAGCCAGAGCTCACTAGGATGGGTGCAGTACTGTATCAGCACAGTTGTTTTGCTTTTGATACCTGCATGGTTATGGACATTTTGACAATCTCATGGCTAACTGGAGTCATGGTGTAAATATGCCCAGTGATACTCATCACCACAACACCAAGATTTAAACATGCACAGGGGCAAAGCACTTTCGTGCCTGCATAGAGCCAATTCACCATTCTTTAACCTCAGTTTTAGAAGCACTGGCTAATTCTTTGCATTTCCTCCTTCCCAAAAATGAACCTAGAAGCACTTCTCTTCAGAAAACTGAAATTACTTCAGAAATCTAACTCACACCATTCTGAAGACCAAAGAGCAAGTTCAAAGCATTTTCAGAATTGATCAAGCAAATTTTCAAGACATTATGCTTTCACTGAAACTTTTTTTTTTCTGTGAGGTGGGTTTAGCTCTCAAAAATTTTAGTAATGTTATTTTCTTTCTTAAAGAAGTTGAGGTTCTGAGGACTCTGGTGATTGGTGCTAATTTGGTTTATCACTACTCTATAACTTATAAAAACCCATATATACAAATATATGAAGACATCAATCATTAGAGCAAATGTCTGTATTTTGGAATTTATATTTATATGTCAGCTAAAATGTGAATGATAGACTGTGCCCATTCCACTACCAAAACACATTCAAGCTTTTCTATAAGAGACACAAATTAGTCATGAGCCAGCAGGTTTGAGAAACACAAAGAGGTAAATTACAAAGCAATGTGCAGGGATTTAGCTGCATGACTCCTATTAACATCAATGGGATTTAACTGTGTGACTCCCTGTGCACCACTTTGCAAATTTACCCTAAATTGACTAGCGTGGTAATTCCTAGACAGCATGCAGTGGGGAAGTGACTGCTTCTGTAAACACAAGGGACTGTTGATTCTCAAACATCTCCATGCTGCACTCAACAAAGAACAAACATTCAAAGAAATATTTTATTCCCTGCATCTCAGGAGGATAGGAAATAAAGACATGAGCTCAGAACTCCACAGGGGACTCCAGTTCCAGAAATGTCATTTAGGGAAAATTAACTCTCTTAATGATTCCAGATACTCTCAGATTCCTAACTTTCTGAGACAAAACAGTACAATCCCTTAATACCACATGAAGCATCAAAAGAGGATAATTCCTTAGTTCATGTACTAAAATGGCCTGAGAAAACATAGAATCATATACTGATAAAATGATTTGGATTGGAGGGGACCTTTAAGATCACATAGTTCATTCCAGTATTCTCTTCGATACTGCTGTTCCTCGTAAAAAATTGATCACAAAGAATTTTATCTGTTTTCTGCTAAAAAGGTTTATTCATTTGCTTCCCTCTGTTCTCATAAATCTTCTCTTATTCTTACATTATTATGTAGCTGAAAGTTTCATTATTAGGTGTTTAAATCTAGCTCACCTTTTATTACCTTTACATATGATCTGGAACAGTTGTATTCCTGGCTGAATAAAAGAGTACAGGCCTCGTTTGCATTGTGTATTTCCCAAAGCAGAGCACACAATTTCAATAAAGGCAAGAAACACAGTATGTGGGGCAGCAGAATATTAGCATGCAGGTGGTTTGTAATTTGAGGGGGATGGAGATACTCAATGGAAAATTTTGAAGAAATGTTAAAAGCCAAGTCAGAAATAAAAATTATGTACTTTTCTTCTAACTGAGATATTATTTTTAGATTTTCAGAGCTACCTGTAGTTTTCTGTCCTACAAAACCAAACCGCTGCTCCTCAATAAGTATAAATCTGACAAAAGTTCATTTGGAGATAACACTGCTTCCTGGAAAGGCAGTATAATGTTGCAAACCTGGTGTATAAATACAACAGCAAAGGAAAGTAAAGAGGAGCAAAGCAAAGCTCTTCTGATTGTTTTACTCTTTCTGGCAAGTTCTTGTTATAATGCTGTTTATATTATGCAGGTTTCCAAAAGCCTCAGTAAGAATCTGGCATATCTCTTGGGGGCAAAATTAAGACAGGTGAAGCCTAAAATCCCAAGAGGCTAGAATGGTGTGATAAAACATACAGATGCAAAAAGCCACAGGCACTCAGACACATACAAGCTACATCTAAGCATGTATGCATCATTACTACCTGTTGAACTCCTGTGTACAATTAATTAATTTTGTACCAGAAAGCCCAAACTTCCTCTTATAATGGATGTACTCATTCTTCAATATTCCCAGAATTAAAATATGGAGTTCAGGTCTACTGAAATGAATGAAAAGAGTTGATAAAGGACAGTCCTATATGGCATCGGAGCCCTTCCATACTCTTCATTCAGTCTCTTTTTTGAGCCTGGGGGAAGATCAGCAGGTATCTATTTCCATCCTGTATTATCTAAGGATTCTCATTTTCGTCTTCCCATTTGAGGAGTAAGTAATACTTCTGTATCACTTAGCTCCTCTATTAGCACTGAATCTCCTGAGCCCCTTTAAAGTGGATTCTCAGATTAAAATCAGCTATCCTCGCAGTCTCTTCATTCAAAATGCACTGAAAAGCACTGAGAGGGAACCGTATGTTGGATAATTATCCTGATATCTCAGCACAGTGAAAAGATACACACATCCCTTTCATGTCTGTGTTATTCTAAGGGGTTAGCAGTTCAGATCTGCTCACTCTGACTCAGAAACTAAAAGCAAACCTATCCCAGACTTGCTGTTTTTCAAACATACTAAAAAAATCAGTGTATTTTTAGAATAACATCTGTGAGGAAAAAACCAATGTAGAAACAAAAATAATTCATCCCCACTCAAAGTATTACCCCTGCTAAAAGAATACTCTTTTTTATCCAAGAATATTCCTTCCCCAGTGAAAATGTTCAAGCTGTTGCTGGATTGACCAGTAAAACCCTCTACAGTCACTTCTGCTGATGAATTGGTAGGGATATATGCATGTGTGCATACTCAGGAACTTCAATGGCCCTTGCAGTTCTGAACTTTATGGTGTTAGAATGAATATTGTGGATATTAAGACACTCTCAAGGTTTTCTATTTCAGCAAGCCTATGTGCTGCCCTTCATCTGGTCCACAGCCCACAGCCAAATTCATTGTTATCATCTTTTTACTTAGAGCCTCATTCCTGGCTTCACAGAGTTACAAAAGAGATTCTGCTGTATTTCTTTATTTTTTTTTCTGTCTTCATACAAAGAACAGTTAGCAGGAAAAACCTGAAAACCTAATTCCATAAGGCTGGCAAACAAAAATATAAATTAGTTGAGAGTAGTTTTTGAAATGCGGTAATCAGTTGCTATACCTAAACAATTATCTTGTTATACTGAAAGAGCCACCCCATGATCTCTTGAGAAGTTTGCCTCTGCCTATTGACCACATGGGGCTAGAGAGTGTGTAGAAAACCCTATGAAAGTGACATCTATCAGAATATCTTGTGTTTAACTCTCTGCAGCCAAGAGGACTGCTAAATTTCAGCTGTTCTCAGCTGTGCAACTGAGGAACAAAGTCTATACTCATTTCAAATGTCCCTTCTCTCCTTCCATGTGTAAAAAATACACCAGCTAAACCTGGTCACAGAAAAATGTCACACACAAAAATCAGTCTACTGTACCATCAGACTGATGCTCTGTTTCATGTGGTGGAGAATTCATGCTGGTTGCCCTGGGGTGAGGACAGATAATGAATACTTTCTGTCTCTTCTCTCCCTGATCAGCAGCAAGTATGAGAGAGACAGGCTCCCTGCCAATTTCCTCTTCTTTATTTCCTCGCTCCTTCCCCATTTTCTCCTCACTGTCTACTGTCAAAAGGAATTGAGTAGTTTCCAAAAAACAACCTCAGCAGTGTCCAGCAGGAACTGAACTCAGGCATGGACAAGAGCCTGAGCTCCCAAGGACACACTGATTTGCAGCCCCGCTGCAGCAGAGGGTGCTGGGGACCTTACCTGGGTCAGCAGCAGACTGCCCAGCCACCTGGTGCCTGACTTGAGATGTGGTGGTACAACAACCTTGTGACTCATAGAAATATAAACTGAGTATGTAGCTAACTGCTCAGTGAGCTGGGATTAGCAATACACTGAGATGCATCCTGAAACATCACTGATCCTAGACCCCCAGACCAAGTTTCTCAGCCAAAGCCATTGGCACCTAGAAACTACAAATACTTTTTAAATGTAATTTGGAAAGCAGGACTGAATGTCTGCATGCAACCAGAAAACATGTACAGTCTTACATAAACCCATTCTTGAACTCTTAATCTATTAAATTTGCTGAATTCTTCACATGATATATCTGATTTCAAAAGTGAAGAGTTCAGTCAGTTATAAAGCTATGAAACTATTTTATTTTTCTCTAGCAAGGCTAACAAATAGTATTGTACACTGTGTGTGGCAATTGTTTTGAGACATAGAGACTTGTTGAGTAGAAATTCAAGTGAAATATTTGAAATTCACCAATGGATAAATTTCAGATAAGAACAAGAATTAAGAAACGAGTGTTGCTATTGTCAATAGATTCAAATCTTCCACCATGGTTCTATGTATCCTTTTGTTATAGCAATGCTGATCCCTCAGCAAGGACTTAGAAAATCTTTCTCTTCTGTTCCTGGAGGCTTTCAGTAGCATAATGAAAACTCCAAAACAAGGACTTCTGTATCTACTTTGTAAAAACTTATTTGGCAAGCATCTTTCAGTAGCAGGAAATAACTGTGAACTGATAGCAGATAATCAAAATGTCTAGTGTTCTTGTCACAGAAATTACTATGGTATTCATCAGGTAGGAGAAAAAGAGCTCATTTGTGTTAGTAACTATGCCAAAAAGAGTTGATACTGTAAAGTCTGACGGAGCACACACTGTATGCATAGCTTTTATTTTCCTGGAAAAGTTACAATCAGATAAAATATATTCATTGGCTTTAAAGCTCACAGAAAGCTATCCAAGACATTCATTGTAAATCTATCATTCAGTGATGTCTGCTGCATTTTACTGACTCTTTGATTTTCATTTCTAAATACAGCTTCAGGTGGAGACATTTTGGCTGGCGTTACTGTGATAACATTAACAGGCTTCTTGCACCACTTTTGACTGCCTAACAAAATAATTTATTACTTACCTTCAGGAAGTTACAACACAGAGAACAAACTTGTAGGTTGCCATCCATTAAAGCTTTGTACAGGCGTTTTGATTTCTCAAAATCATGGGCTGAGTAGCCAAAGAAAGAAAAAAAAGACAGCAACCTAGCTGCTTGAAACAAGAGAACTTTTATTGTTAGAGTGAGGTTGAAATTTCCAGCATTGATGTCACAGATCTCTCTTCATGTATTTCAATTCAAAAAAAAAAAAAAAAAAAAAAAAAGGGCATGGTAGGAACATAAACCAGAAAGGAACTTGTCCAACTGACACTCATGGTAATAAAATGATAAATAATAATGCTCTAAGAATGTTGACAGATATTTGTAATATTCAGTCCCCTGTATGCTACCTTCAGCATAAAAATGGGTCAAAAGCTATGGGGCATAGTATATTGGTATGCAAGTGTTTATGTCCCGTGCTATTGATGGAACTTTTGAGTTTCCTTCACTGCTTGGAGACAAGCTTTGACAGATGCTAGCCACAGCTGTACACAGAACTGCTGCTTCTGAGCTGGGAATTTTTTCTAGCACAAATTCTGCCAGCTTCAAAAAAGCGAGGTTCATTTATGGGGAAAGCAAGCCATCTGTGCTGTTCACCACACTGGGGCTGGTAAAGTTTCCCTCCATCAGCTGCCTCAGTACTCTACAAGCCATAAACCAGTCTCTAGAAAGACTAACTTCCTTGCCAGGGCTGCATCTCCAAGATTTATACAAGAACAGAGAACTGTCATGTTTTGCAGTTGCTAATTTATGACTCTCCTGGGTATTTTGTAGCAATTCTTCCATCTCACATTTGCCTAATTTAGCACTCCTGACTTAAGCAAATGTTCAGTTCTACTCCCTGTCAGAATTATGCCTGAGAAAAGAGGCCTGAGTAGGTCCCAGCAGGGAAAAAGCACCCAGTAATAAGGTAAATTCCACTATAGACAGAAAGGCTACATTCCTTCCATACTAAATCAGCTGAAAACCACTGCAGTATGCATTGCACTTCAGGGGGTTTCATGTTTGGACTTGAAAAGCGGCCTGAGAGTGGTCAGGAATATGTTTTGAGACCTCAGCTTTATGAACTAACAGAAATTATGTGAAATTATGGCTGGAACTGTACAGCAGATAAGAATGCCCTTGAACTTGGCCAACTTCTGAAATAGTTATTCATTCAAAAACACCTTATAAGGTTTTACTGCTCCTGAGCTATTATAAAATGTATAGTTTGAAAACTTTTCCATTGGAAATTTGAATTAGGCTTTTGCATTTCAAGAAGTTTTATCTTCTAGTGATGCTTCTGGTCTCCCATATGAATAAATCCTCAACATATTTATATCTAAGGGAGAAGATAATCATAAAATTGCCAAATTCTAAGTTCATTTTTAGTCAACACTTTTCAAAGCACATTTTTACTAGGACACAATTTAAAACAAAATCAAAAGAAATCCAAGGAAAATTAATTGTATTTTAATTAATTTAATTCTTCCTTTTCAAGACAGCTATAGTGTAGATAAAAGTTATGGATTTATTTTCTAATTATAACATTGAAGACAGAATTTTTTGTCAATTCTGCAGAAATATTGAAAAGTTTAAGTAAACAGAATTTCAGTCACTGTTTATTTTACCCTTATATCTCAACAGGTTAGGAGCAGACAACAAATAAAGCCTCTGCCAAAAAAAAATCATAAAAGCCACAGAGTCACATTTCAAATCTAACAGTGTCCTTTGCAGGAAATGGTTCCTGCCATAGTCTCTAACATCAGGATTTGGCACAGGCTGTAACACTATGCAGTGGCTTATTTTAAACAATTTTGAATGAAAAGACAGCACTCTCAGACTCCCTGACTCTGAGTGATTACTTTTGGGCTCAGGTTAAAGCTGTCTGATTCTATAATAACTACCAAAAGTTTACAAAGGGCTAGAAAATTACTTATCACAAGTTTTGTACCATTAACTCCATCTCAGGATATGAGTAAGATGGTAATATCGAGGCAAAATAAAGTTGGGTAAGATGGATCATGCAGAAGAAAAAGTCCTGTAGGAACGAAGACAAATCAATATTTAAGCTAAAGCTTAAATTTTGCTGCCATCTAAATCAAATCCTCTGAGCAAAAGACTCACCAGAACATTGATATAAAGTAGAAGCAAGTTTAGAACAAGCTCACAGAATATTCCAGTATTCGTCTTTTATACCCTTGGAGATTAAACGAGGAAAACCCTAAAGTCTCCCTTAAAAAATAACATATGCAGGGGCTATAAAGACCCTGATTTCCACACATACAGTCAGAGTTGGTTGCAGTGTTACAAGTGTAAGAGAAATGTTTGGTTTGGACTTTACTGGCTTGGGAGTCTTTTTTCCCAAACACTAACAGTAGGTGACTGCAGAACTGGTTAGCAGGTGAGAGGTGTGGGCTTTTTCCACATACTCACTCAGTTCTTGCTTTTATTTACCTGTTTTTCCAGTATATTTACCAAGAAGCCTTTTGCAGCAGACTTTTTATTCTTATAAAAATTGAGAAACATAACAGATGTTCATTCAAGCTTTCTTCGGGACTTTATCTCTTTTCCTTGTCTTCCTTAATTTAAAATATGTATTTATCATGAGACAAGGTAAAGAAGGTGTATCACAGCTCATGCAACAGGTTTGAACTTCATGGCAAATGCTTTTTATCATAGCATTAAAGGCACTTGTTACAGGTTAAGGAAGTAATTTTTGTCTGTGTTGGATCCCTACAGTAGACATCCCTCAAAGAAGTGGAGGGCAGATGACCACCAATCCAACTGTTTATGACAGATCCTAACTATTCCAGGAAAGAAGATAAAACAAGAAGTATCTTCCTTCAGAAACCGCTCCCAGAAAAGAAAAGGGAAAAAAAAAAAAAAAAAAAAAGCTATTGTCTTCAGACAGGAAAAAAGATTTGGCTTAAGATAGTCAAAATGCTGTCTTATTACTCTTACAAGGAACAATGACTATTCAAAACCACCTACATGTCTATAGTCACTATCTACATAGTATCAAATGATGCAACATTAATTTTTTACAAGTTCTTTTCTCAGGGAACCAAGAAGTCTGACTCTGTAAATTGCTATTCAGTTAAACCAGTCAAAATCACAATCACTGTGTGTTAAATGAAAGCTGGCTAGGATCTTCTCCATATCTTGCCTTTCCTTGCAATTTCCAGTGTCACCCTTTTCATTCTTGCAAAAAAAGCTGATGAGAATGAAGCCCCACCTAAATTCATATTTTTGCATGCTTATCTTTTCTGAGGAAAGGGTTTAAAGCAAACTTTCCACATCATCAAGGTTTCAGTCCTGTCAACCTTTCTGAGGACAGACATTGTCACAGGAGGGTAGAGACTGAGCTGGCTGCAAGCCCACCCTGCCTGGCTGGGGAGGGGCAGAAATGTTAAGCAAACATATGACCTGTTCATATGTGATGAACAGGAATACACCATTTAAAGATAGCTCAGTCAGTCAGGTACTCAGACACTTGGGATTGCAGGATTTATTCAGCTGGGATCAGAATCCTGGTCTTGCCCAAAAGTACCCAAATGTCAATCCACTAAGAGCAGACTAATAAATAGCACCAGAAAATTATCTCTGCATGTAAGAAAAAATTGTACAGAATTTTGTAGGCATGGAGACAAGTTATTTTTTAAAACAGAAGTATTATGATTACTGGTCAAAACATACAAATTTTTCCTTTATTATGGGATCTAACAGCTTTCCAACCACACAGAAGAGCCATTTTAAATAATACTTCCAGGAACTGTTTGAGATCCACAGTACCAGGTATTGATCCACCTGTCCTCTGGCACTACAAAGCATCAGTTGCCTGAGCTTGTATCTTCTACTTTTTGTCCCCAGCCAGCAGTATTACTGTGGCTCCTTGTAATTCTCTTCTATCAATAGCAAGCATCTGAAGACAGGAAGTACCCAAAAAGCAAGACCGTAAAGGGAATATTTATTTAGTGATTCTAATGTGCAGGTCTTGAACACATGAAAAACGTATATCACTTGCTCTGTCGTGACTGACCCTATGTGCATTCTTAAAACAGAGAAACTAATGAAGTTTACACTAGGTTCCAGCATATTATACTCAACTAAATCATCTGACATTATCTGAAACTTTTGGCTGTGTAGACTGTTTAGGCAGCAGCATCCTCACCTGATATATTCGAGTTAGTATAAACCTTACACACTTAAAACCTTTGATCTGGATCATGTTCTGAAGAAAGCTGTTCTCTTACAGCATTTAACGCTGTACCCACTATAAGCTTTGTATTGACATGTTTAATGATGGCAACTTGGTTTCTTATTCCCAAAATTCATTAAGACAAAGCATGGAGCAATATCCTGTAGGTAGCAAAGTGCAGCAGAATCTCACTCAGCAGTCACTTTAGTAGATAAGTGACCAAATAACTTCATTTTAAGTCTGCTCCAAAGCCATCTTAAAAGAGACTGATTTGCTGTGGTATGGCAGGTGATAGTTTTTACACTGATCAACACAAGCCACTGCTGTTTCTGTGTTACTGTCTCTCACCATAAGCTGCAGAAAACACTGTCAGCCATGCTGTTAGCTGATAGTCATCAAGCAGCAGCCTGACCTTTTGTGCTTTCTCTCTCTCCTGTGGAGCATCCTGTGCCCCCACGCAAAGAAACACAGAACCCAAAGGACACAAATAACAAAACATCCTTATTGACCACGGAAGAGCAGACATCACCTCACACAGTGATCTCCTCAGTTTGATCAGAGCTTCATGCACCACTTACAGATGCCTAAAGCCAGAGTGTCTCTGACCCTCATACCTCTCCACAATTACTCAGCTGCATGCAGTTCTAGCCTGCAATGGTCAAGAGGACAACATGTGTTTGCCCATTTTCCCTGGCTTCAGCATCTGCCTTTATTGATTATGATCAGCTGTAAAGTCTGTGAATTCTGGGTGCTCCAGGGGTTTTCTTGACAGCTAACTAAGCCTGAGGCAAATACAGACTCATGCAGCTCCAAACAATCCTACCTGGGTTTCTTTCTCCTCCCCCTTCACCAAGCACTGCATTTAACAGTAATTGTTTATGATAAGGAGATTGTAATTAGGAACATGCACTAGCATAAGTGTCCAGTATTTCATATGCCAAGCATGTGCCACCAGCACAGTCAAAATACCTCCAAAGATTTCTTTAATTTTTTATTATTTTCTTAGAGTAGCAAAGGAATCCCTCCCCCACTATGCACACATAACATTTATGCAGCTGAACTCCACTTTCCTGTGACAGCTGATTCAAATACAGACCAAGTTACTAATGCTGCACAAATGAAGTAGTTGGTTCTTCCTCAGTAAGCAGGAGACAAATGTCACAGAAACCAGTACAGTGAACTTTTAAAATGGCAGTCAAGCAGAGAAATTTAGGGCTAAGCATTTGGACAAACAGCTAGCCAATGCTTCATTCCCAGTCCAGTGTTCATCCAAGAGCAAGAGGCAGTGAGATCAGAGATCAGCAGATCTTTGCCTGCAATTCCTGCTTGTGCTGCATAGGTTATTAAAGGATTTCAGAATATATATAAGACTATAAGGAAAAAGGTAAGTAGATGACAGAGTTCCCTTGCAGGCACACACAACTCCACACAGATGCAGACAACACAGCTGTGAGAAGTGGAGTTTCAGGTCTGTAAAAGGTGGCAGTGGGAATGGTAATTTGAGTCTTATGTTAACACTTTTTCTTTAAAAGTTGCTTATTCATTCAAGCTATCAACATCTTGACTCATTTCTGTTTGGCTAGAGGTAATAGCTGCACTTTCCCATGCATTCAGGTTTCAACCAAATTAGAGTACAAGTTAGGATTCTTTGCCCCTGGCTGACAGTCTTACAGAGCTGTCAAGAGAGCAGAAGGCTTTCTCCATGTAAGTAAGATCTGCATCGCCATGGCACAGTTCTTGCTAAACCCTTTTATCTGATGCTGCCATCAGTGAGAGCCACCAAGGTAGAAACACATGCCATGCCCACAATTATGCACACTCTGCTAATTGAGTTTCCTTGCAAAACAAAAAGTTTCTAGGGAAAAAAAAAGCTTTATCCAACTGACAGAATTAATGCCTCATTCTTTTGGATTTCACTGCAAATATAAAAAACAAAACCACTCCAGTTATATATTTATAGGATGTAAAGAAGAAAAAGGCCTTTTTGTGAACTACAGACACTTGCACAAGCATTTTTTGCAGTTTAGATTTATCTGAAAGATGGTTATTCCTCTTGGTTAAATAGAGATGCAGTCATCATTTGGAACATGAATTTCACAGCAAATTATCAGGCAGTTAAGACCATAAAGTTTTATCTTTCTACCTAACTGAATAGAGCTCAGCAAATAGGTTGTCTAAGAACCTCAAAGGCAGACTGTGCATTTCCAAGCCTTTATCCATCAGCCTACTCCATGTCACATAGAGCAGCCTAATCAAGAGTATAGAAATTCAAAGAAGCCCTTTAAGATCAAGAGGTTTGTTGTATGTCAGGTCCACAGAATACAAAGAAAGAGCCCAGTAAGGTTGCTGGGCTGTAGTGAGCAGCCTTCATGGCAATGTCTGAAATAGCCAGTGGGCACACCTTCTATACATTATCATCTTCCCAACTCTGTAACAGCTCTACCCATCCAGCTCTTACAGTTTTTTTTTTTCATCTGGTCAGTCAATACAGGTTTACCTTCATTATTAAAAAAAAAAAAAAAGTCTTAACTGTTATGAGAAGTAATATCTAAGGCAAGATAAACAGCATCATGTAATAGAGGCAACCCTAATGTTTAGGTTGCTCTTCAGTTATGAAAGATTATAACCTTTTCCTGAGGTACCTTTGCAATAGAAGTTTTTGTTGCAGACCTTAGAAATCCAGCAGAGAAAGCCCTTGAGCTAAAAAAGTGATTTCCCTTTGTTTTATGAAATTCTATTCAATTTTAGCTGCAATCTCAACTGTTAAAAAAATTTAAAAATCACATTTCCTTTCTTTCCCTTGCACTCTCCAGAATATAAGAACAGCTGCACTAAGTCAGAGTAAAGGTTCATCTAGCTCAGTTCCCTGCCCCTCTGACAGTGGCCAGTAAGAGATGTTTAGGGAGAACATGTGAAATATAGGGCAGACACACCATGATATTCCCTGCTAATCCTCCCACCTTCTGTCAGCAGTTTAGGGACTTCTTGAGTCTAACTTAAAGCCCACCAAACTGCATATGCAATTAGATGGTATATTCCCCATGTGCATTACTCTGCATCTATCCACATTAATTTTGTCTGCCCAGCCATTCAGATATCCTGCAGATCTTTTGAATCTTTTTTTTTTAAGACTCTGAAAAATTTTGTATTATTGTCAGTCCTTGCCGAGTCATACTTCAGCCCTTTCCCACCCTATTTAGTAATACCTTAAGTAGCACAATTTCTGGAACAAGTTTCTATGACATTCAAACACTAATCCCATGCCATCCTAAAAAATTATCATTTATACTTCTTAACTTTTG
The DNA here is from genome assembly GCA_017589585.1 of Phylloscopus whistleri. Taxonomy (NCBI): domain Eukaryota; kingdom Metazoa; phylum Chordata; class Aves; order Passeriformes; family Phylloscopidae; genus Phylloscopus; species Phylloscopus whistleri. The sequence goes on along the minus strand of JADMLD010001181.1, from coordinate 6,067,258 downwards.
ATAATATTCCTCCCATGATAGCTTTATTTCATTTAGAAGTTTTGATAAGGACTGTTGAAAAAGTTAGGATTTTTTAACCTTTGTACACAATATCAACCAGGGCAACCCTATCCCCACGATCCTTTACTGCTTCAAAGAACTCAAACAGATTTCTGGGGAGATATTTAATTTTTCAAAAGTGGTCATGGCTCTTTCCCTGAATTGGTGTATGAACCTATTTGAAGTTTTGGGGTTTTTACACCAGATTTCCTAGTACAAACGTCAGACAATCAACCAAAACTCTCTGGAATTAATTTTAGACATTGGTGCTGTGTTTCATTCTTTATTCTTTTGAGGTTGTGGGTAAATAACTGTGACAATTTGCTACCACTCCTTGCTACCACTCTTCACTAGGGAACAGTGTTCCATAACGAAACATCTCCTGTTAATACACGATTTTAAGCCATTTTCTCCATGTCATCCTGCATAAAAGATCTCCCTTGCATGTGATCACTCTCCTGTCCTCCTGTAGCCCACAGTGAGTGAGGTCCTGGGCTGCCCACATGCCTCTACCTGAGGGTTTCTCAAAGCAGAATAAAGCAGTGACTAGGTTGTGCCCTGTGAACTTCTGTGATCTATTGCACTTCCAAAGTTACCACTGGGGACTAATTTAGGAACACTGAGCTCTGAAGGGTATTAAAAAGCTGTTTAATGTCATTCTGAAATACACACTCTGTGATTTTAAAGTCAATTGCAAATTAAACACAACTTTTTCAAACTCTGTCTAATTAGGGGATCAAAAACCAGGGATGTCAGTTCTCTAAGCTGCAAATAGTGTTCCTAAACCAGCAGCTGCTATTTATTCCCTTTTCACATTGCAAAATGGCTCCAGCCATTTGATCCGAGAAATATCTGCAGAAGTGTTTTGTGTTTGAAAGCAGCTGGAGGGGGAAAATATCTTTGGTTTGAGCATGGCTGACCTGTTTAATTCTGGTGCCTGAACTGTAAAGTACTACCAATTCATGCTTTTTCACTGATACAGCCTCTGGACGCTCATAACAAGGCATATGCCAAACAAAAGAACTCCCTTTGGCATTTCTTGAAGGGGACACAAGACTTGAGTGAAGAAATAAAGGGGATATTTTATTCAGACTACTGAGCAGAAGCACTACCTACACTTCTCCTTGTTTCTTTCATTTCTAGACCAAACAACACAGACTACACCGTACTAGTTAGCTGATGCTTGCTCTTCACTTTAATGTGTTAGCTTTCCAAAACTGAATTCATGCACATGGATGACCCCTCAACCAGCACAGAAAAATAAATTATTATTTAGAACCTCATGTCAGTGAATCCCATTAAAATTCTTACTCTATGATTAATATTTTCAGCTTTCTACATGCCCTCATGTTGAAAAGTATGCTTGTAGGCAGAAATTGTCTAGGCAAAGCTGGTTGTTTCAAAAAGTCAACAGAGATATGAAGCAGCTGAAATTCTCAATTTAAGGAGCACATGATTATTTTTGGAACTAAATAATAAATGAAGCTTTTAGGCAGAAAGAGGGGCAGCTGTGACACTTTAAATTAAGAAGAGAAACACCCATATGTGCTACAACTCACATTGTATTACTATGAGAAATCCACTAAAATAAGTAACTATTAAATCTATAAAGTCTGAAAGCTCAAAACAGGAATCAGGCACCTATTTATTAGACTGTCAGCAAGGTGGATAGCACAGCACTTCAGCACCTTCAATCTGCAAGCACACTGAAAACTACATCAGTCCCTGCAATATTAAGCTCTGAGTACACACAGTTTTCAGCTAAGTCCTGGGTTTTGCTCAGCTAACATGTCTAACCCAGATCCTCAGTCTTTGATCACACCTATCAGATCCAGACTTTGTACAGTAAACATAGAGGTAGTTATGAATTTTTATTCCACACCAGTGTTATTAGGGCATTCAGCGGAAAATGGTAACGTCAATCTGGTCCTTGTTTTAAGTCAGATAAAACTTCAAAAACCTCTATCCCTTTACAGGTAGAGGATGGTGGCAGTGCTTAGACATAGATGGGCAAGAGAGGAGCCTCTATTTTGTTGTTGAGAAGTAGTCCTTAAATTCACCAGAGAAATGGATATAGATAAAATTGCAATCTGACAACGACATTAAAAAAATCTCAACAGATTGTGAAAGATTCTTGGTAGGTAATGAGCACATTCTGTAAAATTACTGTTAGCTACAAGATATTATTTGGATGTTCATTTCACTAGTTTTACCTGGCTATGAAAAAAAATCTAAATTACCTAATTCTACATCCATGATCTCTGAGATGGACACATAGAACAAATTATTTTTGCTGTCTAATCCCAGATGTGTGCAAAAAAAACACCAAAAACACCAAAAAAAAAAACAGCAGAGGGATAGGACAGCAAATACTGCATCATTTCTGAACCCGGTTTGACTGAGGATCAAAAAATAAGCTTTTACACCTAAAATCTAAAACTTTTTTTTTTCCCTCAAAATATTAATTGATTAAATACAATTAAATACAAGTTGGTTGCTGAGGTTCCTAAACTTTTATTGGCATTATAAGTGTCCCTGAGTCTACAGTATAAAAATAACAGTCACAATGTTCTTACTCCAAGCGATGATCTGCTCTGAAATTGTTATGTTTATATTTTATAACCTGCAGCTGTCAAAATACTGGCTTGCTGGAATTTTCGACAGAAGTTTTGCAGGCAGTGATGCTACCACTCCCTGTGCTTGACTATTCGAGAAACAGATTCAGCAACAAAAAATCAGAGAGCAGTCCAGGAGCAGTTAACCCCTGCAGTATATGCTGCTCACTTGAGAAACATTCCATGGGCTTTGTGCAGCAAACACACTCCCAAGCCGTTTGTGTGCCTGCCCCTGTGTGGAACAGCGACCTGCGGATCATCTGCAGTGGTGTCAACACCCAGGGAAGGTTTGCACTGCCCACCCACCTCCCTGTCCTGGGATCCTGGGCTCCAGCACTGCTGACACAGCTCCTGCTGCCTTCCAGCCCCACAGCACAGCCCACAGTGCTGCAGGCAGAAGCCAGCTGACACATGGATGCTCTGCCTGTGTGTCTGCCTTCAGCATCTTCTAAAGGCTACCTTAGGCAGTTCTCAGCTCCTGTAAGTCCCACACTGGGTCTCACATTCCCCCTTGGACAGGCATGGATATGTACATGGGACATGGAGAAGCTCATTAGAAGCTGGAATTCACACAGCACAGCAACAGACACATTACAGGATTTCCCAAGTTTACAGATGTAGCTTAGTGTCAACATTTTAGAGTAATTTTATCAGGCTTTAGATGTCACATCTCTTTGATATTTAATATACAATAATTTGATTATCCAGTAGTTCAAACAGGTGGCACAGCACAACTGCACAGCTCTTCAAAATAACTTTTCAGCACAAAGGTTAAAACAGATTCCACTCCCTCCACTTACCTTCCAGTGAAACACAGCAAATTCAGACGACCTGCAATATGCATTAATACTCGATACATTGACCTTCCTTTAAGCTTAGCCATTTAAAAATAAATACTTGAGAATTATTTACATTGCAATTTTTTTTGATCAGTGAAGAGAAAAAAATAAATATTCATACATTCCTTCTCCATTTTTCATGAAATACTACCAATCTTCATTTTCACTGCTTCTTTAATGTTGGGGAGGAGAAATTAATTGCATTAATTCCTTAATTTTTCTATGAGGAATCTGACTTTGATTTTTAAGATATAGCAGTTCCCTAATTAATTTTATTTGAGGACTTTCTTTCCTGAAAACAAACTTCAGGCAAGGTTATATGTAACTACATATTTTGCCTTGGTTTGAAATACTTACACTGCTAAATTTTTTTAGCACTTTCAAAGTAATTAACAAAGTCAAAGTCTCTCATGACACCACGTTTCAGCCATGCTAAAGCCTTCTGCTTTAATCATCACTCTCTGGCATCGAAGTGGCACTTAGCTTACCTAAGTGAAATAAATTAGTACAGGAAAAATTCGATTCATGATGTATTTCATTCTGTAGTCTTACCCCCTTTCAGGAAACTTTATGCCAGTAGTGTACCTCTCCCAAAATAAATGTAACTATGCTCTATACAACTGCATAAATGTTAAAATATTTAAGTCAGGCAGAAAAACCTGGCTTTTTGCCATTTTCAAAAGGCACAGAAATCTGTTATTCTCATCCACTCCAGGTTTACAAATTTTGCTGTGAGCAAAACACATTTTTGCTGCATCCTTCCCTAAGTAATTTTCCCAGGGTAGAATATGATTCTTCCTTGAAGAATTTTGCTTTGCAAAAAGAAACTGCTAGAACTTTTTTCTTATTAAAAGCAGTTTTCTGGAGTACCTTACAATGAAACACCTCTCCTAGCCACCTAATTATTCCAGCATCTATAGAAATCAGAGACAGGTAGTGGCAAAATAACAGTTCTAAATTCTTCCCTAAAGGTTTCTTTTCTCTGCACTTCCCAGCCTCCTGAAGCTCATGTTAGCCAAGCTGCTCAGAGACATTCACCTGAGGATGCCAGAAAATTCTTCATTTTGGACTAGAAATGAGTGAAAAAAATCATCATTCTTTATTAATTCACAATTAATAATTCACAAACCATCTTTCTCAATGAAAAGATATTTATTAGGATTTCACAGACCAAGCTATTATGTTATTCTTTAGCAACAGTTAATCAAGATGCACCTGGAAAAAAAAATAAAAACCCTTCTATTTCAACTGCTAATTCAGGGCAACAGGAGCACCTCCTGGAGCAGGCCAGTTGTATGCCATTCCTTATACAACATGAGCAGGTGCTTTTTCCCAGTCCTAAGTGAATGACATAAGCCCCTCCTTCATGCTGCTGAGGGTCGTCTACACTGCAGGTCGTGTAGCTGTCTTCCAGATTCCTAGTCAGTATAATCCCAGAAGCACAGGTACAGCAACACAGAGCACAACATGGGCAACAAAAGGCTGTGAAATAGAAACATGAAGAAATAAAATAAATATTCAATAATTAGCCCAAACAGAGTTCTTTAGCTGCTATGGCCAGAGCGTTACTGAGTCTTAGCCTAAGTTGTTTAAAGCTGCTAAGGAATACCTTAGAGTCTATGTCCTTAGCATTCCTCAAAAGCTCTTTTTTCCTTTCTGTTCCACCCTGACTGGTTGCTGATCCAACAAGACACTGCTGATTTATTTTTTGGATGAAGCTGGCAAAACCATAGATGTCCAGTGGCTTGATTCATCTTCTGTGGCTCCTTCATTCCATGCCAACAAGGAAGATTTTTTTTCCCTGACTGATATGCTGTAAGGTTTCCTTTCTTTGCTTTTTTGTTTTGTTTTGGGGTTTTTTTGTGTGTGTTTGTTGTTGTTGTTGTTGTTGTTGTTTTGTTTTTTGTTTAGATTATGCAAATTAGATGCAATCAGATCTCATGATTGTTATCTAAATTGCTCACCAATATGCCATATTTTGCCGAGTATAATGCACTTTACATGTGCAGAAAGAGCAGAGAGTAAAAGGGCTCACATTGATCTGTTATAAATGTTAAGGAGGCTGGACTTGGCAAACCAGTAGCTTAAGCTTTATATTAGATGAGATTCTTTTCTATGCAGTCTCTGTACATAGACTCAAAAACCTAACATGTGAGAGGTAAATAAAATGCAAAAACAGTTCTCAGCAGAGACAACATGATAAGTTCACTGGATTAAAAAAAATTAAATCAATTACTTTTTCCCAAGTGGTCACTGAAAAACAGTACATGTCAAAGCATTTCATCAAATGAATAAACATAAGGAAAGTATAGTTAAAAGAAGAGTTGAGGGCTAGGGCTCAAAGCTAACATTGACTCCTGGTTGTCACAAAAACAGTCAGTGCTGGTATAGGAGGCTGGAACTGCTAGAAGAAAGCTGAAAGCTGAGCTATATTTTCTGTTTAAGCACTGGTCTTGCAGACTCTAGACTGTGAGTTTGGGATTTTTTAGTGTCCTCTTTGCAAGTTTTGGACCTTCTAAGGCTTATTTTACTTATTTCTACCTCCAACGCATTATTTCGAAGGCTTGACCACAGGCCGACAGCTATATGTGATTGTACACTCATAAACATGATGGCTTTTTATCTTAAATTTAACCTGAGGCCACCAGAACAGCAGGCATGCATTTGTACAGTTAGACTGGCAAGGTTATGAGGTGGAGACCATAACCATTCACACACTGAAGAGGCAGAGTGGGATATTTAAGCCGTGCTCATTGGTGGGTTGCACAAACCCCATTGACTTCAGCCTAACTTTGCACTTACCTAGGATGCCCCACACAAACATGCAATAGTACCATAGGTAAAGTTTGAAACTTATGGTTGACAAAGACTTTTTTTCTTTTATATAATGGGAAACCAGACATGCCTTACATGCAAAGTGAATGCCAGAAGAAAATCCTTTAAGACAACTGTGTTGAAAATTTCAGTCAAATATACTTTGGCAAACCAGATACACACTCTATACATTCTCTATGAACTTTCCCCTGCTGAAAAAAGGTCATGCCTTCCAGCTATTTCAGAAATGAAAATACCCCAAACAGGTTATATTAAAACATGTGAAAGTGTATAAAATATATACACAGTCAAATGCAAAGTCTACAGTCAAATGTAGCATTGAGGTTGCTCAATCAACCACACAGGTCAGGAAATTCCAAAAGTTAATGGTCCATGGTCTTCTCTTGTATAACTCCACTGAAACTATTCTGCATTCCAAAAACTCACTGACATAGAAACATATGAAGAATTTCCATTCATTTTAGTTTATTAATGTTTGTTCCTTAATTCATGGTGGAGACTAGTAGAAGATTCTATCTGGACACTTTAGCATAATGATAAAACTGAGTTAATTTCAATCTGGGTGAGTAATCTTTGCAGGAGAAACCTGAAGTCAAGACCAAGTGGTCCAAAGACCAATTAAGTACTTAACAGATCAAGAGTTAAGTTAATTTCCTATCTCTCTTAAAGACTCCCAAGTGACTTTTGGTAAATCACCTAAAACAGACTCACTAGTCATGGAAAACATCAACATTAAAGGACTTTTAGAGAGGCAAGACTGACTTAAATATGATTAGAACAGAAGCTTGAACATATGAAGGAAATTTGGACAATTATCCTATTGACTTTCCCATTGTCAGAATGTCACCCAGCACTTGTGTCATGTTTGCTGTCACTGATACGTTGCACATTCTTCTGAAGAAATGCACATAAGTTTCCTGAAAATATTGAAAAAAATCACAGTTCCATTGATTTCTTCTCAGAAAATAAGATCTGAAGAAAGCCCTTCTCTTGTAGTTAAGCTCCTAGCACTTGGTTCTCTTACAGTTAGTCAAAGGTCAAGTGAAGAATGCTTCATGGTTTTAAATTTTTTTCTTTAAATTTGAAATATATTTTAAAGTAACAATATATATTATACGTTTTTATGTATTTGTAAGTAAAATACCTTTTACTTTTCCCTTAATCTATTTTTTTAGTGAAAAAAAGCAAATCAACTCTATCTAAACAAGTCATTGTCTAAATTACTAAGAAATACTTTCTAAAATTTCAAATTTCTAGTGTTTTCTTAGAGAAATTAAGCTGAAACACACGGGAAGCACTAAAACACTATAAACACTGTTGATTTATATTACAAATTGTCCTTGCATTTTTATTATTATGTTGATGTGTCTTGTTGATTAAATATTTCATGTACCTTTGAAAATTTCTTTACCTCTATTAGAAGGTAAAATATACATGTGGACTTCTCCTAGTAGACTCTTATTTTTCTAAAATGCAGAATATACTTGATGTATTTAAAGATCTCATGATATCTTTCATGTGTACTTACAGCTTCATTAAGTTGTATGGAAATATTATGAAATGGATGTATTTGCTATGGGAGTGGTTTCACAGGTGTTTAAAAATATGTCATCTGACTGTCCTCTAAAATATGACAAAGCTTTGATATCATAATAACATTATGTGCTGAGATAGCCCAAATACACATTGACATTCCTCTTTGGGAAGTATGTGAGAAAAGTATGTATAGATGCTCAGTTTTCTGAGTATATTTCAATTTAAATGCAAACATAGAATTAAAAATTATGTAAAAGAAATGGAAAAAAACTCATTGAAATTTCTCAGCCTTGAAGTGTGACGTTTTAGAGATGTTAGATTTCACATTCTGTTTGTTCTCAAAGATATATTTTTGTCTTTAGAATTGCCAACATATGGCTAAATAAATGTGAAAAGCATTTGCAAGCCTGTCATGTTAAAAAAAATATCTAGTTAACCTCTATTTTGAATAAAAATCACTAGTGAAAAACTCTTTCCCCCAATGTGTCAATAAAATAGGATTGATTTGCCTGGAAATTTCATGTATGCTTTGAAATTCACAAAAAAAAATAAGGAATGAAAACTGGTGCTCTGCAGATCCAAGCGCCCCAAGAAAGTGCTACAAATCCAAAGAGTGCTCCTGCATGCTGCATTTTGTACACTAATATCTCATTTAGCAGACAAATGTGAAAAAGCACCAGTAGCTGGGAAACTTCCTAACAACAATATAGGGGGATGGAAAAGATCACAAGTGTTTTAAGTGAGGCCAGTATTTATGCTCAAAATCAAAAACTATACTCAAGAAAATAAATGTTTGTCACTAACTAAATAAACTTTGTAAGAGTTAAGCCCTCCCTCATCTGTAAAAAATTAGCCATAAGTATTATCATTATTAAGTTTTAGAATCATCTGTTGTAAAAACCAATTTCACCTTGATCTTTTATTTTCTGTTTCCTGGTAGGAACATGTGCTATCCCCTGGGTTTGGTAAAGGTGTCCTCGGGCTGTCCCACCCAGAGGTACCACTGCTAAGAGGAGTTTGCTGTTGCTGCTTCTGCAAAGAGTGGCAGCTAGGATGGAACAAGACCTCCTGGCTCTTGAGGTGTCTACAAGTTCTCCCTCCACAGGCTGGAGTGGGCTGAGAAAAGATGAAACTGCAGAGTCACCCAAGTGTTGTGAACAAGGACCAGAAGTTCAGATATTTGCTTTCCCAAGAAAGTGGTGGCCTGGGTGACAGAGATGTTCGTAGTCACTGCACACAAACCTCAGTGCAGTGCAGGGATGTACGGGCCCTGGAAATTCCTTAAACCAGAGGGATATAATTGCTCATGTTACCTGTAAATCACAAGAAAGAATGGAGAAAGATCCAAATTGCCTGGAGATTGGAAAAGTGACAAGTACCAGGCCATTCCTGGATTCAGTTATATCTGTGCTAGAGAAAATGTTTCAGCTTCCCACATTTTCTCAGCTAAAACTGCAATCAAAACAGAAATGAGAATGCATAGTTATCAAGATTACAGTAATTTAGACTCCAAAACTGATTTCTTTTGAAATAAAAATGATTTCTGAGAAATAAAAAGTCCAAACTCTTGTTTTAATTTAAAAAATTACAGCATTCAAAAATTTTGACATTCTTTTAGTCTGGCTTTTCATTTGATAATTTGTGTGTTTCCTTAATTATGCATGGCAGACTCTTGGATTTTTCCCAAGAGGTTATAACATATCATCTCTTAGAAACAAACACTTTAATTGGGTACAAAATTCTGGCTTTTACAAGGTGTCTAATCAGCTCCTAAGGCAGATGAATTCAGATTTGTATACCACATGTTTGAGTAAAAATATGAATGTTTTAGTGAAGAGAATTTATAAAGGCCATCCTTGGCCTCAGGGGTTAACTTCCTTATGCAATATCTCCTGCTTTGAAATTCTCTCTGCCAGAGCCTCTCTTGCTACCAAGCACAAGGACAGTTCCAGACCAAAAAAAAAGGCTAAATTAGCCATTGTGAACACCCCACTTCTAAACATGCAGGATTTTTTTTTCATTAAGAGATCAAAGTGCAGGTAAATTATAGATTTTCATATGCTCACAGACTAATATCTTCATGCTGTCTCCAAACCCTTCTACAGCTTGTGCTTCTCTCACTAAGATCAGTGCAAGTCCCCACAAAACCCATGTGTATCAACAAGTTCTGGCTGGATCCCAACCCCAGCAAAACCAAGCTTTCTTGACGCCTACAGGATTAACAAATGATACAAAACTAAAGTAAACTGTAAAAAATGAAATGCACAGTGTACAGATGCAGTGAGTGCTCCAAGAGATCACTCCCAGGTGTAGAGGGTGAACAGACTCAGACCTGCTTCTCGTGATGTGACAGAAATGTTCCGCTGTTCACATTATGCAAGTATTCCATAGTGAGAGTTATGTTCTCTGAAGCGTGAATATAAAATAAAAAAGCTTTCAGTGGAAAATATGTGTGCTTTCATCAGTATTTTCCATTTAAATGTTCTTGCATGCTAATCAGAGCCATCATTTAGAACACAAATTCATGCTTCTCTTGGATCTCAGCTCATTAACTGCTGAGCAGGAAGGGCTATGGGTTCCAGAAGAAGCATCAGTCCAGAAATTGCTCCACATGGGAAAAAAATCTGACCTTCTGTTTGGCTTCCAGAGAAATTAAGGGAGTTTTATAATGATGGGCATTTCAAAATTTGTGGGTGATGAAGTCTGAAAGAGAGATCAATATTTAGGTTAGCAGATAACTCTCCAGACTTAGCCAGCCAGCCATCCAGCCTGCCCTGCTAGAAAGCAGCTTCACATCAAATGAAGAGCAGTTGATCTTACAAGCACAAAGGGAACGAACTCAGTCTAGGAGCCATCCAAAGCAATACACAAATGCATTCTTGAGAGACAACAGGAATTTCTGTATGGACATAAACCACAATACACTCTGCCAGAAGTATGACATCTCAGGATAAGAGAGACATATGCAAGAGTCCAGACCCCGTTTATGAAGTTCTAAAATGTAAAAGCCACAAATTCTTTTGTAACATCACAATTCCCTTATTTTTTCTGATGTAAGCCAATATTATCTGCAGCAAAATTGTTAAAAATCATCAACTTCATTCAACGTCTGTTGGATTTTCACATGATAAAGTCATCTCAGTCCATATATTTTTCAAATAACTGGATAAGGCACACTCAACTTTCTTTAGCACATCAGTAGTGCCTAGAAGAGGGAAAATATATTTTTTGGACCTTTTAGAAAGTTCATATGAGTAGAAGTATATCATGCTACCTTCTAATTTCTGTGAAGAGGATTAAGAAAAAAGAAGATTCCCCAGAAATGTCCAGAGATACAAGGCAATCTGGCAGCCTTACTCACAGGTTGCCCATGGAGTAAAGGACTACTTAACACAAGTACACTTTGTAGATTCCAGATTTACAAAGCCAATGAAAAATTGGACCCTTTTATTTGCCTTTTCTGAAATGTAAAAGCAATAAAGAGTAGAACAAAAGCTTTCAGAAACATTTTGTTTGTTTATTTCACATTATTAATTAACACCAGATGTTAATTCTCTATATTTTGTTTTTAAAGACAGTGGAGTCCTAGGCTCATATGAGCTATGACTTCTGGCTAAGCTTGATTAACTTCCCAATTTCTACTTTGTTCATTCTTGCTGTCATATTGAAATCAAATTTTCAAGGGAATGCCAAGTCCTTGATGAAAACAGTCTTTTATTATATCCTAACCAATGGATTAGAATTAGATTGGGCTCATATGGGAATAATCAATCACAGTTTACATTTAGGCCATTCAGCACATTTAATATGCACTTACACATACAATGTATAAAAAGATATATACTATTAAAAGCATTGTTTTGACACAATTGAAGAAAATGCAGATTCAAAGTATTCTAGGTCATTTGGACACATCTTTCTTCCATTAATTTTAATGGAAGAGATGGACCAGGTTCATGCTTGGCTTTCAGTAAAACAATTTCACAGAAGTCAGTTGGACAACATTGATTCACTTTTGCTAAGAATAAGGGTGTAGATCTCCCAAAAGAGAATCAGTTTGTGAAAAAAAAAATGATGTTGTGCCAGAAAAATTCAAATATTCTCATTTGGCAAACATATATTGATTAAAACCCCTGAGTTCCATCCTTTCTTTCAAATATTTCATTCTTCCTGATTTTAACATGTACGAACCAAAATACTTATGTCCCTTTAAACATTAAAAAAGTTTCATAAATAAGGGCTCCTAGATAATCAATTTGCTGGTTAACCTCTTAAAAGATTTCTGAGAATACTGGTGTCCTCAAAAAATACTACTGGACTTCCTCAGAAATGTGTTGATTTTGGTAATATTTTGTTTCAGCAAAATATCCAAACAAATATGGTTCAGTTATATATCAAACCACGACACTGCAAGAACGTTACTTTCTATTTACGACTCTTCATTTACCTTCTATTTAACATATTATAAAATACTCTATAGAATAGAAGAAAGACAGAAAATCAAGGCAAAAAAATCTTAATTAAGATACATTTAAATGCATTTTTTCATACACATAAATGTACTGCAGCATAACGTATTTCTTAAGATACATAGTTCTTAACATGATTAGTTGGAATTGATTTCAAATTATTTCACCATTAGAGGTTTAGATTGACTAACTACCTAGTAATGCATTTTACTGTATTACACAAACATAATACAAAAGTATTAATTCATATAAGTATAACTTTATGAGATGATGCAAGCTATCAACAACTCTGTGTTCTATTTATTTTTTGTAAATTTTTGTCTTCAGAGCAGATGATTTTAACTACAAGAAAACCTATGATGAATTCAATCTAAATGGTAATATAATAATCCACTTTTGTCACCTTTTTTCTTTTTTTTATTTATCCTTAAACAACATACTTTAAAAGAAAAGTCTATTAAAAACTTAAAAAAAAAAATCAATCAGACTTTCTTGTCAGGAGAGTTTCTCAAATTACATGATTCTCCAAGAGTGAATTACAGGGATACAAGCCAATAAAATTTTTATAACTCCTTCTTCACCATATCAGAAACATGATGAGAAGGTTTCTGAGTAAAAGAGAAAAATTCTTACTCCCTGTTAGATCTGGGTTGTGAGAGATGCTGAATCAATCCTTCCATGACGTCATGTAGGCACAGCTCAATAAGAAAAACCACAAATACCTGTATATTAAAAATGCAGTACAACTTAAAACCAGAAAACAACCCTCCATTTCTCTGGAAAACCAACCATCAGTTCCTCATTACCACTCTGTACTCTCTGATTCTTGGCTTTGTTTCTCAGACTCCCACCCCATCAGGACTATTTCAACTACAATATTGGCTTTTAGTTTCACTGAGGGACAACAGTCTTTCCAGGGGAAGTTATTTTGAGCACCGCTGAGTGTAGCTTTGCCAGACCTTTATACAGCTCAGTTTCCTGCTTTTACACTTGTGACTGGCTATTGGATTAATATATAAAGTGTCCCTGGTCATGTTATAGTTTTAAGTCCATGATAATAATGTACACATATGTTAATACATTAAGGACATGTTATACCTGTTTTTTAACCTGCTGCAAGGTTAAATTACTATTCTGGAATACCTTTTTCCTACCTATGAAGGTTAACTCAGAAAAATACACCAAAGAATTCAATGTCTTTGTACAATGGCATTATGGTGGTTCATTTTGAGTGTTAATGGCAAGATGGTGTTGCTGTTTTCTGAAAAAAAAAAAATTCCAAGCCAATACAAAATCATAGAAATAACCTTAAAATGCCATCGGGTCTAATTTCTGCTGAAAATAGGGCCCACTGCAAATGCCTTCTACAGAACTGAGCCCTATTGAACAACTTGTTATTCTATTTAGCTAGAGACAATTCTTACAAAATTATACAGGCCTTGGACATTGATGATCTATTAGACAATTCACCTGTTCAGAAAGCATTCTTGTGAGCATGAAGGGTTCAGTAAAAGGACTTAAGAATAGCTGAAGTGGTCACCACTATGCCCCACATTTCAGTCTTGGTCAGTGGTCACTCGTACATAGTTGACGTGTTGTGGACTGTTAAAATCTACAGATATCTGAGTGCTGATGTGTTACAGGTTTCAAAAATGTTTAATGTTTGGAATTGTTGATTTTTTGAGGTTTTTAAAAAATTTTGTTGTGCTTCCAGCAACAGTGGAGGGATAATCTTTTGGGAATATTGATTCTGATTACATTGAGTAAAGGCTGATTTTTTTATCAAATAAAAGTATAAATATAAAACTGTACGTAGGGTAATATGGAGACAAGAAGAATTATTTAATTGGTTTGTGCTGATAGCTTGGTTTTTTTATATATTTAAATAAAACATCACAGCACAGTTGTGACTTTTCATCTCTTTAGTGAAATGGAAAATATCACATACTTTAACAAACAGATATTTTTTACTTACAAATCTATGCAAGTAAGAATTTTGAGACAACACAGTAAGATATTCTGCCTCCTAATAGCGAGATGAAAAGCTTTGTAATTTGTAAAAAGGAGGGGGAAAGTAAAAAACAATGCAAAAAAACACCAACACTGCAGGGTGCCTCAAAAAGAGTTGTTCAGTTTATAGCTGCAATCCTTTTATTTTCCATTTCCCTCCCATACCAGAGCTGTATGTTCTGGTCCTGTGCAATGATTGACTTCTGCAATGGCCAGAGCAATGTATTTCTCTCCTCCAGAGGACCTTCATTTTCCTCTGCATTTTAAAGAAGACCAATCTGGAGAAAAGGGCATTGAGAGGTGATGAATTTGGTATGGAAAATACATCACAGAGCAAAGTTGCAATATTAGGATACTGCTGGAACACTCATTAATGTCATCTCATTATAACTGCTTACGATATTCCACATGTGCCCAGCCTTGCAACCATTTCCTGAACTATTTGCTTTTAACACCTTGCTCCTGTGTGTACCTCCAACACTCCCACTTTTTATCTCATCAGCCATGAACTCCTCACCTTTTCCTTCAACAGCCCACTCCTGCTAGTCTCAAGGACTGGCAAAACGTTGCCCACATCTTAATTTCACATGCATTTTCATATTTCAAGTCCCTGACAGTGTCAAGGCAGTTAGTGGCCTGAGATTGCAACCACACATGCAGCTCTGCATTGTCTTGCAGTTTCTTTGTGCTTCTCTGGTTGCAATGGACCCAGCAGTCATGTCTGTCTTGTCCTTACAAGTTGTGAGCTGTAAAATGAAGGATTTTCTTCCTTCTGAGTTTTTTCAGACCATGTAGTTCAGTGAACATTTCTAGTGCAATAGTAACATACACTCAAGGCTTAATAGAAAAATATTTGCTCACAAAAAGCTATCAAAAATAATACATTTTGCTACCATCTTTGATAAAAATAATGAAAAGTTTTTAAGACATTAAGACTCATTCTGAATAGTTGCTAACATTTTAAAAATTGGTAGGGCTGTCTCTTAAATGCTAGCTTGTCCTGAATCAAAAAATACTGCTTTTTATCAACACTGTGATAAAGCTAGCCAATTTATAGGGTTGTCTATCTTTTAATGGATCTATGTATGAAAATGCTCAAAAAATTAAAAATATTTGCAGAAATATTGTCTGCAAAGCCTACAGTAAAACATTTTGTCATGTATAGGAATGTGTAGTGTACTCTGGTACCCAGTGATTGATTGTTTCCCATTTAAATGACACTTGCTGAATTCTGAGGGACTTTCATTTGACACGTAACATTTCTTTTCTAGTCCTTAAATACGTGCACATTCACACACAAAAAGACATTGAACAAGACAGATGTATTAACATTTGTTAGCAGGTCAAACTAAAACATTTTCAAGGACACAGTGTTCACTTTGACCTGCTAACACTTCAGCAAGCTGCAACAGCCCTATATAATTCAGATTGTAATATGCTTTACTTAACCTTTGTTAACTAACACATGAAGGAACAGCTTTTCCTTTTAGTGAGGACAAAGCATGGTATTTCAAAAGGGCTTATGTGAGTTGAGAGTATGGCTCTGTACACAATTAAATCCTACATTTGACTGCTTTCCTCTTCCTAGCCAAATCCACATGTAAATAACAGAATAGGGAAAAAATGCAGAATTGAAAATACTTTGAATTATTTTCCATACCAAAATCAAAAAATGAATACATTATTTTCCATTTGTACGTGATGTTCCCTTGTAGACAACATGAAATATCTAAAGGAATAATCCAAGGAAATGAAGGATTAAGTTCATGGATATGCTGCAAAATAAGATGCACTGGTTTATCCTTTAACTTAATCACTGGTGCACATCCTATAATCTCCAAACTAGTGTTCTTGCTTTTACTTCTGGGATTTGAGGTCAGTTGACAGTCCTCAGCAGAGAATGCCCTCATGAGAATGCTGTAGGCTACTCCAGGCTAGTTCTCAGAGTAGTTGGAGACCCAGGTAAACATCCTCATCACTGCTGGAGTTTCTGAAGTGCTGAGTTACTGTAGGGTAACTCTTCCCCTGATTCTTTTTGGGGCTCATTTAAGCACAGTACAAACTTTTAGCAGCTTCTGTTTCAGGGACTGTAGGAACACTAGCCCACAAGAACAATGTCATCTGTTTGGAGGAAAATACTTCATTCAGACACACACTTTGCCTAACTCAGGTCTCCCATATGGATTCAGTAGCCCAGTCACCACGTTTTCAATTTCTTCTAAGCCTTTTGAGCCTCCTAAGCCTTTTCACTGTGGTCTGTGATTACACTTGACCTTTGCATAGGAAACACACATAAGGGAACAAAAGGGTCCTGCCAGACACAGTCTGTCCTTAATAAAAATATTCTGTCTCAGCAAACAGGCTGACTCCCTGCAGGTGGAAAGTATTGTCCTGCTGAGTCTAGCAAATTTTGGGGAACATCAGAGATAAAAAGCTACTATCACTGAGCCCTGGTTCCCCTTGTCTGTAGGGGAATCTGGGGAATGTTATTCCATCCCCTCACTGCAGTCACCCACTATATAGAGTGAAAATATGACTCTTAATTCAATTACACAGCCTATCAATTTTCCAAAACCCTTCCTTCTTACACATGTAGGTAAATGTTTCCTCTCTTGCTCTGTATCCACATGCCTGTGTGTAGAAAAATTAAGTCTCCATAAGGGTATAATTTTGAAAGGTAAAATGAAGATTGGAGAGTTCAAATGCTCTCACTTGAATGATCTAATCCCAGTAATCTACTTGAAGAAATTTGCAAGAAACAAATCCAAATTTCTTTTTGATTTCAAACACATTTAATTGCAGGATTGTCAATCCCGAATAGCTCATGACTACAACCTAGACTAAGGAAAAAGTAATCCAGCCTTGTAGGCAAATGTAATTTTCCACTGTCAGTACAATGGATTCTCCCAGGGAGGGCCTGAGAGAAGCAGTGAGATTTCTGTTGGAAGTCTCTGAACAGAAACACTGGGATTTTAGGAGGTAGATGGCAATGAGTATATAGGAGGAGATCCTGCAGTTTATAGGGTCTCAGGAAGCTGCAGCGATGGCCTTTCTCTTTTCCCACTTCTTATTGCTTCCCTATAATTTTCTGTCTATACACAGTCAAACCACTGAAAAGATAATATCATTCCAATGTGGATCAGAATTGTGAAATAATATGAAAAACCACCATCTTCTGTTTATTTGTTTTTCCTTTCCACCATTAATCCCCAGGAGAGATACAGAACAATCTGACTTTGTGATGCAACCTGTCAGTGGCTGAAAAGCAGGCAAAGCAAGGAAAGGGATGGAGTAAGAATTGCAAAAAACTAAAGAGTTCTCAAGACCCTCCCTTGGAGGCCCTGGAAGATATTAACATAAGGTCTCCTAGTGGCTAAGAGCAGTTTTGGAAGCACATCAGCAAAAATGAAATTTTAGATTAACAAAAGCAGAGAGAGCTTCTGTAACTCAGCATGTCCCCATCTTTCAAAGTATTAGTATGACAGGACCACTAAGTAAAGGCCTTCAGTTTTCTAATTTAAATAAATTGATTACAAAACACATCAATACCAGAGGGATACCTACTATACTGCCCAAAAGCAATATTTTTTCTAAAGTGAGTACAGACATTGGGGAATACATGTTATTGTTCTATGTGTGAAAATTCAGGTTCATGGAGGGCTTCAAACACTCTCCAACACAGCTATTGTTTCCTTCCTCAGAGTGTTCAGAACAATGGTGAGTGCATGCAAGGAGATTTCAATATCTGAAATACAGCACAGAGTAAGCCTGTGCTCACCAAGTTTCCTTGGTGTCTACTATCTTTCCTTCCCAGTTCCCTGGGCTTACTGAGGAAATAATTAAAAAAAAAAAAAAAAAAAAAACCACTAAGCTAAGGAAGACTGCCAGAAGAAGACAGACCATCTAAAAATACAAAAAAACCTGCAGAATGTTCTTTACAGGTAAAGGCTGAAATCACGGACAGGTCTATGATATTCAGGCAGAATTTCCTGCCTTGGCTTTCAGCCCTTCTTCAACATATATGATGACTTAAAAAATAATGTTAAGCAAATTGCTTAATTTCTTGGTTAGAGCTCCTTATATGTGACATGGGGAGAGTACCAACACCTATTATTGTCTGTTTCTGTTTCTGTCTGTCTGTTTCTCCTGGTGTTCTGTGTTTCCACATCTGTAAATATTTAGTCATCACTGTACCAAACCATTTACGTTCTAAATATATGTAAGGTTTTTCTTTGATTTTGTCAGGGATTACCATGCATAAAGAAAAATACATTCATTAAAAAATTAATTAAAAAAATCTTGTAGGCAAATATATCATAACATTTGTCTCAATAAAACATTTGTCTACTTGTTCTTTTGTTGCTGTGCTGCTATAGCTATTTGCTATTCCCAGTTTTAAGTACAAATTGCAATTCTATTGTGAAGTTATGAAATATCACATTTATGATTTCAGCCCAAGTAATGCTTAAAGAATTATTGTGTACATTAATACTCATAACATTGATTAGTTTGTCTGGCTCTTTAGTTCACAGGTTCTTTGGTGTCACTCCATCATGTTAATAAGTATTCAGCACGTGAAACCTTTTTAAAGTATTATGTTATCCCTACTTGCCTCTATGCCACCTTCTCCATGGCTAAAACCAGTAATCACTACACACCAGTGAGCAATTATACTACAACTGTATCTCACAGTCTGTATCTTCCTGTTCAAACACCCTAAATATCAGCTCTGTCTCCACAATACTTTTGAAGAGGAACATGAAGGAAGTGGGGAATTTTATTTCTAATATTCCCACCTTCCACCTTTTCAAGTGCATGAATAAGCTTTTCTGCTTTTAAGTTGTGTGCTGTGAACCATGGCTCTAATCCTCAGCAAATCTACCCCAGGACAGACAGGCTGAGCTCCAGCACTCCAATACTGTTAAGAGTCCAATCCAAGAGCTTCAGTCCCAGCTCTCCTGTTTCTCCTCTCTGTGCAGAGAAGGAGCCAAAGTGGTGGTGTGCACATTTCTTATACAACTTCACCCATCATGGGTTTGGCACCTACAGCTACAACTCCATTCTGAACCTAAGACTTTCCAGTAGAAGCTGAAACAGCACATGCCAAGAGCACTTCCCCATGAGAAGATAAACAATGTTTTCCTATTAAAGTTAGACTATTGCACAATTTTGATTGCACTGTGTCAGTTTTAATCAACTGCTTCACTCTGATATTGCTTAAGGAAAAAATAGAAGGAAATCATTTTCTCCTCAAACATGTCATCAAGAGCACCAACTACTATCTTAAAAACTTTTGTTCAAAACACAAGTTTTGCCAGTCTCAAAGGCTGTCATCTCTGAGGTGCATTGAACTAATTAGTAATTTAGCAGGAGTAGAGGGAAAGAAGTTCACTTCAGGCACTTTGGTAGACAGACAAAGAACAAAGTTTCTTTATCTGTATTAATGCTTTAAAAAATAGAATTAATGTCCTGCAGCAAAAACAGTACCTGGAATGATTTTATGGAGTCAGTGCTTAATTTGAAAATACTCACAACTAAAAATATTTAATGAAACTAATTAGGAACCAAATTGCTTTCCTTTCAATAGAAGGAAAACAATACTAATAAATAAATAATCTTAATGTATGTATTATAACAAACTCAGACTCACCAGGATCCCACAAAGGCTAAAGTGTGGCAGTGTCTGCCTCCCACCAATGAAGTGGTGATTCACACTGGAATGTATCTTGGCCAAATCTGTGTCCATCCCCACCCCAGCTGCAGGCAGCCACAAGATTTGCCCCAAACTCTATTTCACCATTCTGTTTCCCTTGTTGCTTGCCTTATTGATGGGAGTTCTGTGTATTTTCCTAGGCAAATTGGATGATCCCACCATCAGATATCTTGTTTTCAAATGCACAACACAGGTCCATCCCATTTCCAAAGCCAATGAAAAATCATTTGTGTGGCCAAACAGAATCAATTATGTCAGGTAAAGTCAAGAAAAAAAGAACAAAATCCTCTTTTTGTATATACACCCACATCCCAAGCCAGCCCATGGCTAATAGCCCTGATGTGTGACAATCTGTGCCCTCTAAGTCAAAGTTGTATCAAGTTAAGCATCTGTACCACAGCCCAGAATGGCACAACAGCCTGTTCTTTTCCAGCAGGCTCCTAGTCCAGCTAGTTTAAATGCCTTGCCTCCAATAGCTCAGTTGCATTGGAGGCAGAGTATTTGCTATTGCAATAATTGTGCACAATTTTTAGAAAAAGATTTATACACACAAGAATAAATTAAATATCAAAAATCCGTATCCAGCTAGTCACTATTGCCTGTAATGTGTTACACCTAATGCATAAAGTCAAAGGAATAAATTGAAAGGTTTTTATATGTGATTAAAAAGAAAAGTATCCCAAGAGTGATTAAATGTGCTCTATTTATTTTTTTATGTTTAACCTTTCAAGCAAGCAGTTTGCATGATGGGAGCTTCCAAATCTTCTGCAAAATCCTGGTGAATTAGGAAATTACAGCAGTGAACTGATATAAACTGTCTGGGGTTTGGGACTTTGAGTCAGTTGGTTTAAAATCATTTCCTTTAATCACAATGCAAGATATTTTTTAATGGACTCCATTTTTTAATGAAGTAATAAGCATTGGTTCCATGATGATGATGAACAAGTTGGTATTACAGGTAAACCTTTGCATTACTTAATCTTTTCTTCTTTTAGCTATCAAAATGAAATATAAAACCACTGCATAATTCCCCTCATCATAAACTACAGTTCACTTGCTATTTTAAGGGGGTTTTGCTCACTTTGGTGCCATAACTCTGTTGTTTTCTCTTGTAGGACCAAAAATTTCAATGGTAAATTCTTTACAAATGCAGTGAAAGGATTTCATTGCTTTTTCAGTACATATATGAGATTAATCTCAATTCTTTGGGAAGCAAACTATTGTGTATTGATGTCTTTACCTGATGGATGGTAGAAAATTAGTAGTCAGAAGGGTATTTTTACTTCTCAGATAGTTTTTTACCACATAGTCAAAACATAAGGTGTTCTAGCTCTAATTGCTTGAAGTAAAATTAGACAGAGCAAAATATGAAATGAAGGTAACTGAAATGATGTGTTCAGTGCCAGAACTTTCCATGCTTCCTGGAGCTGGGCACTCCTCTGACTCACAGATCCTTGTGATACCTGTAACCCTGCTGTAAGGGATAATGATCACATAAAGAGGAAGGACCAAGTGAGTTTTTGCAAAAGTATCTAAATTCCTAAATGTGCTTTGTAAAACATTTGTGTCAAGTGACTTGTCTAAATTGACACAGACACTTTTCAGAAGAAGAGGGGGTCCTCCAAGTCTCAGAAAAGTGGTTTAATTACCTCAGCCTTCTACCTTAGCAGGAGCTATAAGGCAATAGAATAATTACATAATAACAGTGCTTAAAAGCTCATCATTTAAACCATGCAAAGTGAGCTGAAGAGTTGTAAATTGACATTTGATAAGGTGACCTGAATGGAAAGCAGATTTTTTTTTCAGTCACTTATTCTCTGAGCTGCAAAATTTGAATTCTAAACTACAGTTAAATGTAACCACTGGCAATTATTATTTTTAAATACCTTAAAGAAGGATGAATAAATGAATTTTCTGCTGTCTGAGTATACTAGTAGTAGAATGGTATGGTATAATTTAAAAGCAATCTGAAACAAGCAGTCTCATCCTATTTCAATTTCTTAATTTTACTTGTAAATTTTCACCAACATGCCATAAGTAAACTGCTTGCAGCCTACTTTAATCATTTGCCAGACACAGTCAAATAAGTGAGATTTCTGGGTAGGCCATTTGTCTTGGATTTGAATCCAAATGACAGAATTATTTGGATATAGCACAATTAAGTCTGTCCAGTTATGATGGCCATTTAATGAGCTTCAGCAAGGCAGAAGAGAGTTGACTCTACCTGTCTAACCAGGGTTTTAAGATGCCATAAAGCTAACATAATAAATATCTTAAGTGTCGAAACATTACAAAGCTAAGGCTTTCCCAGTGACTCCGTAATGTGGATTGTCACACATGGAGACAGCCATTAGGAATCCAACCAAAAACAAAGTGAAAAGAAAAGTAGATCACAATATTTGACTGCTAAATATTACAAATCTGCTCTCTCTCTTCATAGGAACATGTTATGGTTTGAGATAGCTGTAACTTTCACTTGACAGGAATTTTGTGGCTCTGTCTATAGGTCTGCTCTCAGGTGTCATGTTGCTAGCAGGCACAGTCCTGGGGAAGAGTGAGTGGGTGAATGAAGGAAGACAGGGAGCATCTCACAGAGTTGTATCAGAAATCATACACTGCCCTATCTTAAACAGAAAACCTAAATGATTTCTATCAGACACTAAATTAACCCAGCAGGGATTTCTGACTGTTCCAGGCAGAAAAGTGCTTTATTCATAAGAATAATTGGGTATCCGAGAGGCCGTCATGTTTTGTGCCACGAGTCGTACATGTTGGCTCATCCATAAGGGATTATCATGGGGTCTGTGCCTCTTTACCAAGGCAATTATACAGTTGGTTAAGTTCAGCAATGCCCTGAAACCTAGCTTTAGGACAGAGTCAAGGTCCTAAACCAACAGGAGTTGGCCTTTTCAGTGACAAGCAGGAATGAAGTTGGCAGCATTGCCCTAGGAGCCTCCTGTGTCGCTTATTATATGAGCTGAAAGGAAATGGAAATTTTGCTGGAAATGGAGAAATGCATGGAGGTGAGGGGGATAAGAGGACTGTCCACCTTTAAGAAGGAAATGTGAAAATTACCCTTAGTTATGGTCCTCCAGGAACAAAAGGAGGATATGATTTTTACATCTGCTAAATTTTCCAAGTCCTCTCTTCTTTTTGGTGACAAAAATACATAATTCAAAGACAAAACATTTTTTCACCACCATAAAAAGTTCACAAGTTAGGAGGTAATTGCATTAGCACGCTGAGAAAAAGAGAAGAGAATGCAAGAAATCCTGATTGGCGTTTCTCTGTTTAAAAGGAATTATTTTCCAATACCTGAGCATGCCCAGAGGAGCTAGTCTCTGAGCAGCTGTGAAACAGAACCTTTTTACTTCAGGGTTAGTGCAGGGAGCTCATTAGCACAGCCTCAACCCTCAGCTAAACAGCCTTGTTTGCATATTGAAGCAATAGAATGTGAAGGTGTTAAAAAGGAAGAATTGCAGCCGCTACTCCTGACTGACATGTCTATCTGGGCTCTTGTGTTTACAAGAGAATAACGAAGCTGCCCCAAAGCCCCTACTGGGCCTGATTATTATGCAGAGGCTTCTTAGATTATGTATAATTGATATCCATTTTCCCTCCAGCTAACCAATGGCAGCTCTCAGGAGTAATGCTCACTCTCCTGCATCGTACCAAGCAAGCAAACACTGGAAATTGCTATCTTTTGCTAGGCTTAATAATTTTTAAAGACCAAAAATTGACATTTACATTTTTCAGAAGCACAGATTACTGCACTGTTGGTGGGGTTTTCCTGCTAATAGCAATCAAACAGTAGAGATACTGTATTTAAGGGTGATGATGATCTGGGGATATGTTTGTGTATCATTTCTATATGTTTATATACATATAAGTTTAATGGACTGTGCATATAACGTGTGTGAACACTTCAGTTTTTCCATACAATAACATTATGGCAACAAAAAGCAAGGGCAAGTTCTGAAAGCTTACTTTCTGCTGGTTTTTGTGAAAGATTTGCAAGGTGAGGTATGCAAGGACATTCCTTCAATTACATTTACTGGTCCCCCTTCTGTACTTACAATCCTTATCTTCATCCTTACAATTTAGGCCAAATGTTCAATTCCTAAAATTGACACAGGCATGAAATTAAGTAGTGCAGTGCTCATTTTTTATTGCTCAGATATTTCTCTTCTCTTCTAAGAGAAAATCCCATTGAAGTTCTTCCTCAAAAATGATATATTACGTTTAGCCTTTCAATTACAAAGAAGTTGTGAGATATGAGAAAGGGGAGGTTTTTATTTCATTGACCAATTTTTTGGGTTTGTGTTTGGGGCTTTTTTCCTACTTCAGAGCTTTTGAAAATATGTTTGTGTGGGAGGATTGGGCACAATAATTTTTAAAGTTTTTCCAGTAAGGAGTTGATCTTGAGAATGAAATGCTAATAGCTTGAGATAAACAGGGAAAGTCTGTATAACCCTCTCAATGTGCTGCACTTCAATCCTGACCTTCAGCCTTTTTGCTGTTTTGGTCCTGGATATCTCTTCAGCACAAGCTGTCAGTTGCATGGAGAATTTTTTATCCATACAAATAGTTTCCAGAATAAGGATGTGTCCACTCCAATCATTTTCATGTCACCTTTCTCTCTAGAGGTGAAGACCCAGCTCACTAATCCTTTCTGCTACCTAACCTTGGCAGAATTTTAATTTTAATCTGCTCTCCGAGGAGATGCACAAGAAAATGAAAAGAATATTAATACATGGGCTGAACTAGGTTGAATGTGCAAAGGTGAAGTTTCTTTCAGTCACCTGGATATATACCTATTTTAAAGCATAGCCATTATGCGTGCACTAAACCCCCTCTCTGCACAGGGCAAGGCAAATCAGTAGAAAGGAAGATTGTGAATTAATTTAACCACTTATACCTGCTGATTTCCTACCAAAAATCTACATACTTCTTCTATACACTGAATATCTAAGCAAAAATAGATAATAATAAACAAGGAGCATACAACCTTTACATAGCTGATTTTTGTTTCAGTAACTTTTCAGAAACCAGAGAGCAGTAAAAAAGTGAACAGCTTGCAGCTGCCCTTACCTTAGCATACCTGCCTTTATGTTACAGAAACATAAATAGACAGAAACCAACTGTAGCAAAAAAAAATCTGCCTAAAGAAAAGTCAGGAACAGTCCCAACAGGCAATCATTCATATAATGATCTCCTGACCTGTATTTAACAAAAACTGCACACTAGTTCTAAGAAAGACTGAAGTCAAATAGTCATTTCAGAGTTGCACCTTTGGCCAGGGGACCGCAGGACTGCAGTCTACACTGTCACACAAGGATTTTGGGCCACATAATTACATTCCAAGCAGTGTTAGTCCTCCATTGACCACATAAAGGTCTTTTTTATAATGTAAGCTCCTGCTTTTTACATAAGCCTCTGCAAAGTGGTCGCTGCAGTCCTACAGAGAGCTTCCTGGTCACATACGTCTGTCTTTCCACCTCCTTTCAGGTGCTAACTTTCATTAAAATAAGCTTTAATTAAATATTAATTTATTACTTATTTATTACATAGTGCTTTTCCATGCCACGAATTGCTGAGCTTGCCATACAGATCCTATTTGATCTCTGGGAGGAAAGGAAGACGGCTGTGTGTCCATGGATGGGAGGGGGCATGATCTGTATTGAGATGCAGCCCACATTATGAAAGACATAGGTCACATCCAACTCTTATAAATCTCAGGAGTGGCTCTATTATAAGGCATGTTTGTGTTGTTCACACCCTCAGTATGATTTTGAGGTGCTCCTCACAATTATTTGTAGTATTCTGCCACCGCCTCTCCTTGGTAAAAAAAGTTAGCAGAAAGACAGTCTCACCTTTTCTTTTGCCTTTTCTTTAAAAATACTGAAGCACAAACCTTCTTGGACCTCCACCAGTGTCCAAAAGAGGATGCAATGCTTTTCTTCTCTTCAGAAATATGGAACCACCTCACTGCTCCTCTTTGTTTTATTTTGGGGTCCTTCTGCAGGACTCTCCCATGAAAAGCAAGCACATTTGGTCTGATTTGCTATATACTTGTAGCAGCTATAAGTA
Organism: Phylloscopus whistleri; assembly: GCA_017589585.1. NCBI lineage: Eukaryota > Metazoa > Chordata > Aves > Passeriformes > Phylloscopidae > Phylloscopus > Phylloscopus whistleri. The sequence continues at coordinate 6,041,112 of JADMLD010001181.1, read as the reverse complement.
GAGATAGGGACAGGCTTTAATTACACAAAATTTGAATTGTTATGGTGATGTAACTCTTTTCCTTCTGTCTTTGGCTCTGTAAGTCTAAAACAGGGACACAAAGACACCCTTCTGAAGAGTAGACTCTGTTTCTCAGTATTTTTTCCTGAGCAAAGATATAAAAAAATTAATTTTTTTCTTTTGTAATGGAGAATACTTTCCAAAGTCCATTTACCATCATCACAGGCAGAATATTTGTGCTGACTGTCTGAAAAAGATCATAATCAGTAAATATGCCAGGTGATGTACAGACTAGAGTTTTGGTCCAATTCTCTATATGATCAGTCAACATATATTAAGAAATATTCAATGTTTGGTCCATGAAAGAATTAACTTACGTATTAGGACTTAAGTTTAAAAGATTGACTGAAAACCTCATAAGTTTTTATCTTTCTTTACATTTGATTTTAGATTACACCAGATTTTTCTCATGTCAGGCTGGAAATTTCTCGGGTCCATGGGAAACCAAGGCACACTGCCATACAAGAAAATTTATATTTTACATCAGGCAACACATCTTTTCTATTTATTCTCTGCTTGTAATTTTGTTTGATAGTAACAGGGGTCTTTTGAGTCACAGCTTCTGTGCCATTCTGTGCACATGGCCCGCAGATGAAGCCATAACACAAAAACAACTGCAGGACATGGTTATAGTAAAGAATAATTGAAGTCCCAGGAACCTATAATCCATAATAAATTTTAGCTTACCATTCAGTGTGCTGTCCATTCATTACTATTCAGTGGAAGTGCCATACACACAAACAATAAAAAGTTTATTCTTGGTACTGGAGCGCTCACCTGGAAGAAGGCAAAACAGTCTAAAGTGGAGAAAAAATAACTTCTGGAATGAATATTTAATCACTTCTTCAAGAGGTTATCACAGGAAAGGAGGAGAACAAAGTCTGCCCTTCAAAGACTGCTCTTGTATAAGGTCAGTGAAATTTGTATTACAACTATACTGAAATAAACATAAATTACCTCTTAATTAAATTGTCCTTTCTTTGTTGCTGCTCTCAGACACACTGTGAAACACCTGAAACTTTCTGTATCCTAAAGAAACAGGCTATATTTTAATGTAAATACAGAAATATAATTATAATCTCTTTTCTAGTCAAAACTCTTATTGTTCCATATTGTTTCCTACTTCAACAAAGGAATTTAAAACAATCCATTTGCACAAGCCAGTGTCCAGGAGCTACCTCAACTTTTCATTTCCACTATACCTTGCTGGGCTACACCTATTGTATGTTAACTGAATCTGCCTGACATTAGTGCTTTATAAAATGTTATTGTCTCAGAATTTACATAATTTTGTGTACAGGAATCACAAAGTAAATATGACAAATTAAAGCAAAGCTCTTTGAAGAGATTAAAAGTACCACTGTGTAAGACAATCACCTCTTCCAACTCAGTGAGCTGAAATTTCAAGCCATAAGAAGCTGTTTATGTCCAGAAAAACACAGTCCTAAAGTTTTCAAGACACTGTAAAGAACAGTCAATTATTTATTTTCAAGACTGTTAGTCTTTCTATCTTTCATATTTATCATTGCATTTCTCTTTGTTTCCTGCCAGACCAGTTACATGGATAGAACACAGAGACAAAAGAAAACTTCCACAGTCAAGTGCTACTTGCTTGGGCTGCTTTGTTCCCCAGAAGTCCTTTTTCAGGCAGCACCTCATTGCTGCAACAAATTAATCACCAAAGCCCAGGTCTGGTAATGAAGTGCTATGGATTTGCAAAAGTTTGAAAAGCATTACATCTATTACCTGAAAGAAAAATGAGGTGAGTGCTCAGCCTGGGAAAATTAGCACAGCAGCTCTATCAGAGGCCAGTCATCCTCTGGAGCAGTTATTAGTGAAGTTAGCTAAGTCTCAAAACCTTGTGGCTCATTTTTGGCCTGAGCCAAAGAGTCACATCTACAGCTGAACTTGAAATCTAGAACTGCATGGATCTTGGGTTGCCATTCACCACAGGTTTGGTGAAACAAACTGTTCTCAAATACTGGCATCAGCTGGATCTTTGTTAGTTCTCACAGAGACTGAGATTCAAATACAGGCTACTCATTAGTTTTCATCCTTCCCTTTTCTAAGACTGTCATAACTTTTATCATGTATTGAATGAACAATTGTGATGTTTATCCCATCATTCAAGTGGCTAAATTAATTATATTCTATCTCAAAATGTTTTTGCATTTTGCCACTGTAGAATAAGACAACACTTTTGGGAGATAGGATGGACAGATGTCTTTGGCTTTAAGCTAAAACAAGAGGATGGGGAAAGCACATAAATGCATAAATATGTCATTTCCTGAGTCCCACTGAAACACCCTGCAGAAACATTCAGCATATGTCTCCTGTGACACTTGAGACTCAATCCAAGACTGCTATAGCAATCAGCCTCTTAATGCTCTACTGAGAGCCTTGCTCCACTCAAGCTCCACAGCTCTCTGGAGAGGAAGAGTCAGCAACTCCTCTGCAAAGTGATGTTGGTCCAAGCTCCTTCTTGCAAAGATTGATCAAGAGCAAGAAATCCACCAGCAAACAGACCAGCTCACTTCCTGCAGAATGGATACTTTGAGACTGAAATGAAGCTTGGCTGCTTGCAGAGTAGGCCCTGCCACAGGACCTCAGTCATGACAATTTTGCTCTGAATCCACCAAAGTTACTCTATTTTTCTTTCAATTACTATTACTATTACTGCAGCTGAAAGCAGAATCAATGCCAAGTAGACTGTATTGCTTACACAGCAATTGGGAGCTCAGTAGAAAAAAATGCATTCTCTACTCTTTTATTGGAAATGTATCTCCCAGCAATAGAGAGAAAATGACGAGTATATGGTGAGGTTTCCTATTAAAGCATCACCAAGCATGTCAAGTGCTGAACACATAGTGCATAAACACCTCAATCTCTGCCCCTTAGCTTTTCCTAAATCAAGACATTCTCCTAACTCTCCAGGCATTACATTTTACTTACTTTCAGGACAGTAAAATTACCTAGGCTTCATGGCCCTTTTCAGAATCATAATATGAGCCATTAAGCAAAATATATCCATTCAAGATTTTGTATTTATAAAAAAATTATAACAATTTCATAACCATAACAATATCATAACCACGTCTCTGCATTATTTCAGGATATTATTCAACAAAATTTTGCAGGAAGGAATATTTCGCAAGGAATATGTTTCATTTGGTCTCCCTTACATTTCAGACATCTTCAAATATACATACAAAGAAAGCATAGGACACAAACATTTTTGTAATGAAACACACTGTGGGAATTCTCATCCACTTAAAAACAAAGACTCTCAAGGTAGCACATGTCCTCCTATCATAGGTGTCTAACATTAAGATGCCTGAAATTAGTGAAGATGAAGACCCACTGGTGTGGGCAGACCAAGGCAAAGGATTTGGGCCAATGTAGAAGGACTGCAATCACCTGCATGAATTAACTCTTGTAACAAAACTTCAGAAGATATGTAATACTCCTTGTTATTCTTGGAGAATTAGGTTCTCTACAGCAGGTAACCAAAGGGATTTGTAAGAAAAGAATATATTCACTTAGTGAAGTAATTTATCTGAGAGATCATGTACAACTCTCTAGTGTGCAAATTCCTTCTCCTGTGACAAATAAGCTACTGTATGAAATTTAGAAATTAATATTTATCTACATCTACAGCACAAGACAATTTGTAGGTGTGCAGGGGAGTGGTAAACTTTCAGTAATAAACTGATCCCATATCCCAAGCATGAGAGCTTTTCTTAACCAAAATTACTTCTGCATATCACACCTTTATCCAAGCCTCACCACACTGACCTTATCGGTGTCTCTCATTCAGGGTTTATTCTTGTGTGCTACATCAGAAATCTATAGATTTTTGATTCTAAGAAGGCTCAGCTGGACTTTCCCCAAGACTTTTAGATGCTGATATTGAGAGAAATGTCTATAAAAATTAAATAGGTAGGACAGACACTTAAAAAAAAAAAAAAAAAAACCACAGCTCCCCATTTTTACGTTGATTGTCAGAAAATTTTGCGTATTTTTAAAAACAAAAATGTCACCAGTAGAAGAAATGGGATGGGGTATGTGGGGACATGAAGAGCTCAGACTCTCTTCCAGGAATGAAGAATCTGGGAATGGCCAACAATCTGCTAGTTGTGGAAAACCCTACACCATGAGAACTAACAAGCAGTCTAAATAAAGAAACTAGTATAGATAGTAAGGTCTCCCCTGAATTCAAGGTAACAAAACACCTTTATGTAGGCAACAATCCTTTTAACCATCAGTCATCAGTTAATTCATAGTTGCCATAGCAGAAAGCAACTGAAGTGTTTCAAAGAGTGTCGTTTCAGAATTGCTGCCAGAAATTGGAGATGAAAGCTTATCAGCATGGAAAACACAAATCTGGCACAGACCTCATGTAAACTAACAGTAGCAAGAAAAGTGAGAGGTTGAAGTTCAAATGCCCTTTTTTGTTCCGTTCCACCCTGCTTTGGTATTGTAATTTCTAAGTTTAAATCACTGGACACACTGGTCCCTTGCCTTAGTCAGTGTTTGTCTGGCATCTACCAAAATGCAGCTTGGCCCATGGTTCCACTGTCCAGGCATTACAACACAAATGTGTAAACAATAAACATAATCATTCATTGAACTGATATTCTTTCTATTAAGCTCTCTTACTAAATTTTTTCTACATCTGCTAGCTAGGGACTTCATTAGAAATACAAAATCTATGAGGAAGACAAAATAGTAATGTGAATAAACAAATATTCCATTAATATCTTACTTAATAAAAAGAATATTCAACAACCAACTCCAACAGGAAGCTTCAGTTGACAAAATCTGTGCTTGCAACAAAAAATATCAGAAACATGTTCTCCATGTTAAAAGTCAGTTAGAGAAGCTGTGATAGTGAAATTAGGATGGTCTACAGATGGAAGCATGGCAAATTGTGTAGGGGAAGATGATGTTGTGCCATGACACCGATTTTTATAGTTAGAAAAAAAGCAGATGAGTTTTCCTGCACACAAACCTCAGAATGCAGTGTTATTCTTTGTGGTTACATATGATATTGCATTATCAGCTTCTGTTCTTAGTTACTTCCACAGGGCATAAATATTTATTTCATTGGCCATTCCAACTCCCTAGAATGAATGCCCTCTATCATGTAAAAAAATTTGTTTATAGATTAGGCTTTGCTTCTACCAGCACAAAGTCTTTTTATATCTTTATTAAGTAGATATATAATGTCTTTTTTCTATTCTGTTCTTGCCTAATGAAACCCTTCCCAAAATTGTGCCACACACTTTAAAACCACAGCAGGAAGTATTCTTACATTAAAAGCTTTGTTACTTAAATAAAGAAAATAAGAGGAGAATGAAAAAGAGGGCATGTTACAGCTGGGGAACTGAGACACAGACTGATTTGCTCAAAAGTATTTTCCAAAGACATACAATAAATCAGTGGCAAAAGGACTGATTCCTTATTCCCTATTCACTCTCAAACTTTCCTTTCTTTTATTATTTCCTCTTCTACATGGTATTACTCACCCATACACATGAGCATGATAACTATCACAACTATTATGCTGTGCTCTTCTATAGCACTAAGGATGAATAAAAATGCAGGCTATGGAGTGTTTCAGTTTTATACTGTGCTTTCGAATGTCACAGATCTCCACCCATAACCACTCTGCATCACTCTGCTACTGTTTCCATAGTAGCAAGATAACATGAGAGGCTTTGGTGGATGTTACTGTCTCTGAAAGAGTCCAACCTCAAGATGAGAATAACATATTGGACTTTGTAAATGAATTCTGATTTGTGCCTTTCATGCAAAATATATCCCTGAATGACATGCCAACTTGAACAGTGAAGTTATTCAATTTGATGATAGTAGAAATTATAGATAGAAAAGAAAACGGGTTTTAATGTGCAATGTGAGCTGAAAATGCTTTTCCTTTTAGATAACAGGAGTTATAAGGCAACAGATTCCCATGCCAAAATAAAAATGTTTATTGTAAATTGACAGGAAGGAATTACATGATGGTACTGGCATATAAGGACTAACAAAAGACCATAGAGAATTTTTAATAGAGACTAGTCCCCCAAAATATAGCTGATGGCTGAGGAAAAGGTGTGATGTGAGATCACTCCACAGTACAGATATGATGGGAGCAACCCAGGTGTCTGTGCAACCCAGCAGTTGAGATCTGGGAGATGATAGTCAAGAGAAGTAAAAGAGCCCAATGAGAGGACAGCAAGCTACAGTGGAGCTGAGAAATAGCAGCAGGTACAATGAAAAAGGAGCTGATTTGTGTGATGTGGTCAAAAAACTGCTGGAAATATGTACGTAGAGTCTGTAGGACAGAAGAGAGGCAATGGTACTGCAAGGGTAAGTAAGAAAAAAATCACATAAAACTCGTAGAAAAATAATACACATTGAGCTCCAGGAATCATTTTTACCACTCCTAAATATTTGACCTGAGGTACAGCAATACAAATAAACCTCTTCCCACTGCTGAGCTCCAAAACATAAGTTCATTTCCTGATCTTACTTTTGGAACATTTTTCAAGATATCAGTTGTTTCATAGAATAGTTTGAAGTGCAAAGTATATGTAATAGGTTGTAAAACTTAGGAAATTTTCTGACTGGCTCCCTGTGTGGCAGGAATGTGATTGAAATACTGCAATATGAAGCATTCTTATAATTCAATTACTTTTTTCATATATTCTGGCTGTTTGTATTTTTTGTCTGCGTTTTGATGTCTAAAAGTTAAATTGATTCAAAAAGTCTGTGGAGTTGGAAGAGTTTCCCTCTGACTTGCAGGGATGTGCATGGCTGGACTTGTATTCTCCTGCCATATGTATCTCTTTTAATGGTTCCGACTTCAAGGGGCTGACAACATTTCTTCATTTGATCAGTAGCCTGAGCAGTTGCTACGTGCTCTGGTGTGTACAATGGAAGGGGCCTGGCAGTGGTACCTCTCAAAAAAAGCAGCAAGAAAAAGTCACTTCTTTCCCCAGCATTCCTGCACGGCAGCTCTTCATCTGTGTTGAATGTCACTAAATCCAGACTGCAGCTCCACACGGCCACGCTGGAGCAGTGGCAGCACCATGCTGGAGAGGTCAGCAGCCATGGGAGAGCAAAAAGGGAGGGCTTGAATCAGTCCAGAAGAAATTAAATTACCTCCACTAAAACACTGGCCAGCCCTCACCACAAGGAAAGTCTCTTTTCTTCTCTCAAAACTTTGCTTCACATCATTTGTGAGAGGAACATAGGGAAATCTTTGTAAAATCAGGGGAGCTGGGGATAGACTTGTGTGAAAATATGAAAGTGTAGCTGTATAGTCTACTGTGCAATAGTTTTCCACATAAAATAATCCATTCTCCTATTCCTGTTCCATTCAGGCTGGGGAGGACTCAAGTGGCTCTAATGAGACAAGAATGAGCAAAAGGCAGACACATAGAATGTGAACTGAGTTTCAGCAATAATGTTTCTCATGGGCTGGTTATGCTCCTGAGTTTTAAACACCACTCACTTATTGAAGCATGATAACTGAAGTGAAGGTGAGTACAAACATGTATCTGTATGTGAACAAAAGTGAGATTTGCACCAAGGCATCCAGTGATCTCACTCCTCTCCCAGTGAACCAGTCCTCTGACCTGCCCTGTGAAAGCTTTTCTTCTTCCTCCCTCACTGACAGCTGTGAGCATCCTTTTCATCCAGAGGTCTCTGCCATTTCAGATCACCTTCTCTACAGCTGACTTTTGCTCTAGCCCTGCTCAGGTTTCTAGGGAGTTCAGAAATGACCTTATGTTTTACAGAATTCATTCAACCTTTCACAGTAAGGAATTTCAGAACCTATTGTATGCAGTGTCTGTCCATAATATGGCACACCACAAAACTTCCTGCCCTACCTGCAGGTTATAGAGCTGAAATGTATTTAACCTGCAGCATATGCAAGAGCAAGGAAGCAACTAGAACTTTGCCTCATAGTGGGGACATGAGAAATATGGAAATCTGATAAATTATTATGGAACAAAGCTTTCAGTAGAAAAGTGACATTATAATAATGCTGATAAATTGACTATCATAGGTGTTAGGATCTGCTGTGGAACTCTTTACCCTTTGCCTTGCAATGGAACTTGCTAGAAGATACAGCCTTAATCTGAGCCAAGACAAATATAGGTTGGCTATTTGGAAAAAGATTTTTTTTATGGAAAGAGTGATATAATACTGGAATTGTCTGCCCAGGGAAGTGGTGGAGTCATCATCCCTGGATGTGTTTAAGGAAAGACTGGAAAGACATGGCACTTGGCTTGTTTGTGCCGTGGTTTTGTTCAGGTGTTAGGGCTGGGTTGGACTCAATGATCTTGAAGGTCTCTTCCAACCTAGTGATTCTGTGATACCAACAGGACTCCAGTCTCTAACCCTAAGCTTGATTTATTCCCACAACAACAAACTGTAATGATATTCTTTAAAAGGAGATTACTCAGATTTGCTGGGTGAGATAAGTAAAGCAAAAATTTGGAAGCTGTTTCACTCCTTCACAGGGAGAGCTTAAGGGGATGCTTTTGTAGTGTTTTGTTTTACTGAGGGGTTTTATTTTATAGTCTTTATTTGCAAGCCAGCAAGTTTCAGTGACTTCCTGGATTACATTGACCCTACCTCATTTGGTCTCCAGACAATTATTCTTCTGTTCATCACTTCTAAATGATAGTTTTGAATCTGATCCTTGTTGCAGATCATACCCTGAACTACAGTCCTAATTCCCTGCTTCCTTATTACCTGTGTTTCATCCCTTTCTATTAGAGACGACTATAATTTTTATTTTCTTCCCAAATGCTCCAGAAGCAGGCAGGACAACAAAAATCTGCTTTCCTTTTTATTATTACAGTACACAGAATGTGCACAACAAACTGAAACAAACAAACCAAGTAGTTGTATCAGAGTCCCTAGTATGGAACAAAATAATATATTTCTTTCATCAGGATTCCCACTTGCAATCTGACATTGTCTATGAACCCTGGATGTACTTTGTATTGTTAGATATCTGCAATGCAGTGGTGTGGCATGGATACCAAAAGGCTTTCTTAATAATGAGCTAGAATGAAACAGGCATTTAAGGGTGAAATTAATTTAAAAAATTTGAAATGCTTGATTTAGGCTGAGATGTACAAAATCTTACTTTTAAGGGTTAAGTTGTTTGGGGCTTGGCAGATGTTTAGGAGCACAATATTAATTTGGTTTCTCCAAAGCAATCCAGACATAAGTGGATCAAAAGTGAAGAATGCACTAGGGAATACATTAAGAGAATGGGAGAAGTATTTTAGAACCTATTTTAAACCTTGCCAGTAACAGAAAACAAAATACTTATAATCTTTATATGCTTCATGGGTTGGGGTTTTTTGTTGTGTTTGTTTTTTGTTTGGTTTGGGTTTGGGTTTGGGTTTTTTTTATGTTTCAATAGTATCATGTCCTCTTATAACCAGAACAAGCAAAAAACATTCAACTGAAGCCAACTACAAATTCACCACCCAGATCTTTTTCTTTAATCTCCCTGAATCTACAGGTCATTGTTTTGGACAGGTGAGAACTTCCCATTCACTAAGGGCTGTGTAGTCTCATGGAATTAATCCTCTAACAAAATTGGAATAATTTCTCATTAAGATTATGCTAGTTCTCAGGCTAAAGAAGAAGCCATATGCTTATTTTTCTGCAATTCTACTGGAAATTAGCACTATCTATCTTAAGAGTGGGTTCTTTGAATAAGAAAGAGTAAGGAAACTTTTGTATTTGTTTTCTTGGAAGTTTCACATGTTATATTTCATAAGTTTCTGTAGTTCTCTTGGTACTGTCTGGGATCTTCCTAACTCATTCTGTACCACACAGGGAGTTGTCACAGGCTTGAAGCTGTTAATATCATAATATCATATTAAACAGAAAACTGAGACATATAAAGACATATGGGTACTCATCCTATGTTCCTGATCCTCTTGTCTAAAAAGTATCAACTTTAAAAATTTTAATTTCAGAGAAAGTCTCAAGCATGGTCTGCTTTTCTGTGTCAGTTAGAAAATTTAGACTTACACTTAACCAACTCTTCAACCAGGAAAAAGAGAGATAAAAGTAACATTGCACATCCTCCATGGGTTGTATATTGTCAGTTACCCTGGAGAATTAGACACCCAGTCTTTTGCCCTATAGAAGTTTCTTATAGTCATTTTGCTAAGAGAAAAGTTTCTCTTCAGGAATTACAGACTAATTGCTTCAATAGCTCTTCAGCTCAGCCCCAGTTTCTGAAGACTCAGTTTTCCTTAATGCCTGCTGCACTCATGGATTTCCTGTGTCCTTTCTAAAGACAGGTCTGCACAATATTGGTAGGTGCAGTCTGTGCTAGCTGCTTCTCCTGGTGTCCCATCACACTGCCCCAGGAACCTGCTGTTATGTGGCTCAGTTTTCATCACAGTGTGTAGGGGAGAACAGAGGGTCACAAAGAGCGCATGGAGTGCTTAGGGAAAGAGTACAGAAACAGATACAGTACAGCACTAATGCTTTGTGATGTGCCTGCAGCATTTTCCAACCAGAGGTTTAGTGAATTCCCCTATTAAAGACTGAATCAGGACAATTATATCTAGTAGACACATATGTATATATTTGTGTGTCTGTGTGTGCATGTCCATGTGTGCACACACATATATATGCATAAAAACCTCAAAATTCACTCATATTTTTGTCTCCATAACACTTTGTGTGAAAAAGTTCCAGGTACAGCTTTGTCAGCTTCTTGCTACATGGTAATTTTCAGCTCTTGTATTGTAAAAGAATGGTAGAAAATTATTTATTCTCCATCCCCTTCCCTGATTGTGATTTTCTAGCCCTCTCTCATATTCCTACTGTCTTTATTTCAATGTCTCTTATCTGAAATAAAATGTCTTAATTAATTTAGTATATGTTTACATAGAGATCTGTTTCACATTTATTGCCAGACTTCTTTCTCTTCTGCCTAAATACCCTTGTTGGTTTATACGTTTATGTCAGGGGGATATAAAAACTTCTGGTGGTGTTTAATATGTGAGTTCACCCCTGATGTACCAAAAAAAAATCCCCATACATCTGTGTTCTGTTGTTTTGGTCTCTGCCTCCTCCCAGACAGCATGAAATCATCACAAAACCTGCAAAGCATGCTGAGGAGGATCTACTCAAAGCTAGCTGGTAGAAAATGCTCAGAGGCAGGAGATGCAACCACTATATCCCACCCTTCTCTGAGATTTCATGAGCTCCAGATCAGGAGTAAAAAAATCTTCTCATGAGGAGAAGGCAATCCATGGCATCATATATAAAATACTATATATTATGCTATGATATGGTATACAGAGCACTCAGTGGATCTGGGAGAACTCTGGTCCAATTTCTCCCTTTCTGCTGTTGATGATTCCAAGCCATCCTTGTCAGCTCCAGAGGAGCACCCACAAAGGTGAACCTAGAGGTGCATCTCCTTCCAAGTGACACCTGGACTGGTGGGGAAAGCGTCTAACCCTCCTCAATGGGTCCCAGGGGATATTTGTAAGTTCTTTGTAAGTTTTAAAGGAAGGGACAGAAAGTGTCTAGAGAAGTAACAGGACACTCTTCAAAGGGAAGAAAACTGGATTTATATCCACGGAATTTAGGAACTAGCTGAGGTCTTCTGCATGCTGGTAAAAAGCTCCAACCCATGAGCTGCTATACAAAGGGAAAAGAGTGTTTATCCTTTCCAGCTTTGTTAAAGAGGGGGTGGGCATTGGAAGTTCTTTATTCTTAAATTCCCAATGTAAAAGCTTATTTTTTGTAAATTTGTATGAACAAACATGGACAATTGTACACTATGCAGTGACACTTTTTCAAGAACAGAAGAACAAGGCATTGTTTCCTATTTTTCCATGCATACACAGGCTTCAGAACTGAGATTTCTAACCCAGTATAGCAGCAAAAAAGTAGGGAAACTTTGGCCAACAAGTTGCAGAATCTAGCAACAGGGAAAGACAGGAAATTTTTTTGCCTTTCTTTTTCCCTTGCTTTGTTGATAATTTTTTCCTCAAGATATTGGAAATGAACAGAGCAAAAGGAAAGGTGGGCTTGAATTCAGAAGAACTGAAGCTTTGATCTTAAAAAAAAGTTAAAAGTCAGAGCACAGAGAGTACAAATATCACTAGGTCAGGGGAAGTGATGTCACACTCATAATGAGCAACAACAATGCTTCTGAAAGAAACAACTTCAAAAATGCCCCCTAGATATTACATCAAGGGGTATGTTTGCACGTTAACTGCCTCCAAGCAATCTTTTATATTAAACTACTTTACGTGCAAGACTTCCAGATCGTTTACAGGGCAAGTGCTTAGGAAAGTAGGGGCTTTCCAAGCGCCTGAAAAGATTGTCTGACTGATTGTCTGTCTACAGGTTTTCTTTTAAAGCTATTTTAAGTATATGATTCCATCCCAGCTATTTAACTCAGAGACCTGCCAATCACACACTGCCTAATTGAACTCTGGGACACTGTAGGATTGCAAGGCACACAGCACATGAACAAAAATGTGGATAAAGGGGTTTTGGCTGTTATTTCATTCTTCAAACCCAATTTGAAAAGGTCAAATTTCAGATTGCATAGCCCCATTGAGACTCAGGGACTAAACTGGGACAATCAAAAAAAAACTTAAAAGCTAATTTTTTTCTTCCATTTTTGAAAAGCAAGTGGAAGTCTTTAATACTAGTTACTTGCTGGGGCTGATAGCAAGGTCTTAGGGTGGGGAAAGGACAATGAAAACTGAAAAAGGGAGACATGAGTCAGTTTTTGTACTGCTGAGCTGCTAAATGATGACTGACTGACTATATGACATCCCCTTCAGACACTTGTAATCCTGCTTTATCTTGTTTGACTTTTTTCCTTCAAAGAAAAAATATGGGAAAACAAACAGGGTCTAAATAAGGGGAAATACTTCTGGTACACATCCTACAAAAAGCTAGAAATAAACTGTATTTCACAACGGTTGGACTGTGGTTCTGAGCCAAAGCCTCCTGAGGTTAAGTGAAAACCTCCTTGATTTCAACATGTCAGAACCTAAACCTCAGTGTTTTACAGAAACAAAATGGCAGTATTTATCTTGGCATGTACTAAACAAATTTAAACTACTTACTTAATCAGCACACAAATGTATTATCATTGTTTCCATGTTTATTGATTGACTGCATAAACATGTGTGACCTCAACTGGCATAAAACCTTAGGACTCCACCAACTCCAGTGGAGCAGTGAGAGTTAATGCCAGCAGAGAGAGCTGAACAATAAAGGAGAAGGGACTTTACACAGCCATGGCTATCCACGCTCTTAAATGAAATACGGCTCAGTGAGCTCATAATATTGGCTGAAGAGCACATTGGCCAAGGAACAAAAAGTATCTGACCACATACACGCATGTAGCAGGTGGTTTGCAATGGTGATCACCCCCAAACATTGTCAGCAGTATGTCCTTTATTTAAGGGGTAAGTGAGTGCTAATTCTGTTGACCTTATTTGCAGAACTTCCATCCTGTGAGCATTAGTGACTGTCAGGCTGCCCACTTTACATAGCTGTCTACTGGATGTTTTACTTCTAGTGATTTTTTCTTTTCACCTGAGGCGCTTCACTCATGTAAGTTCAGCAATCAATTTTGGCCCAAAGCAGCACAGGCCTCAGTCACAGAGAAGCAAGTATTTGCATGCAAGCTTGCTGTTAAAACACCAGGGAGAAGAGTGAGTACACAAAAGCTTAAGAAATTGGAATCTGAGTTGAATCATCACACAGTCAGCTAAATTACTAGCCCTGTAATTAGCCTTTTTGGAGGTCTCTTAATTGTTAATCCCTTTGCTGGTTATAATTGCTTTATTGAATCTAAATTAATCCAATTTTTTAAGAAATAATCATGCAATTCTAATGGCTACATAAAATTAAAAATATGGAAACTACTTTGAGAACTAATTTAGATTAGACTCTGTTGAAAAATTAGTCTTGGGAATGGTTTGTTTGAGGGAACATTGAGTTGCAAGGATGAGAGGGGTTAATATTTCATTTACACAGTGTATGCAAAGCAGTTGTATTTAAAAATTCACTAGATTGGGAGTATCCACTGCATATGGAGAGCGAGTCAGTGCCAAATCAGAACTGGATCCATGCCAAGGAAAGAGAGCCAGGGGTTAGACATCTGTAAAGTATTGGATGGGATGAAGACAAAGGTAAAACACTTTGGTTCATTACACATCTAGGCTATTTCCTAGCCACTCATGTAAATTTTCCAGACCAAAACCATCATACTTAAAGATGGACATTTGCATATTTTTCAGTACACAGAAATTTTATTGGGTCCCATAAGGACTGACTTAACCTGAACATATACCACTGATACACCCAAGGTTTTATCTGACCCAGTCTGGGATAGAAAAAAAAAATATATCTTCCAGGTGTCTGGGACTTCCAACACTACCAGGAATTACCTCATTATCCCACAGCACTATTCTTTATCCCTCATCAGATAAAGAGTAGGGGGGGAAGGACATGGAAACATGAGAAGGAGAACAGATAAAAGGAAACTAGGAAGAAGAAAAACATGTTGAGTCTTAATTGAGCTTGGAGAGGAAGCAGGAGGAGAAAAACACAGTTGGCTGGTTTATGATTTATTCTCTTTAGTGATCTATGTTTGCAGTAGATTGAAACATGCTCTTGTTCCTAATATATATTTTATTCCTTGTTTATCAAGTATGAAGTAAAGGATGAACAAGTTTAAATTATGGGCAAAGTATGATGCTTTTTTAGAGCCAATCTCATGAGGAATTACCCTGTAAAGCCCAGTGAGTGTGTTAACGTTTTCCAAGCAGTTACACATCATTTTACCCTGAGCCTCAGCTCAAGGAATACATTGATTTGATGTGTTACAATAAACATTTAAAGGTATTAAACTTTATATAATCCTTTATATGCATAACGTGAAATCTTGATGCCCAGTGCTTCACCAAGAAATTCACTGACTGAACACAAGAAAAGAAATTGACATTAAATTTGGAAAGAGAAAGGGGAAAGGAAAAGCAGAGCCAGATACACAATGGAAATACAACCCTCTTTCTCTTTCTCCATTCACATATAAAAGAAGGGAAAGATGGCCAAGTTTGGAGACGCAGCAGGAGAGAACCAGCACAATGAACAGAGATCACTGGTAACAGGTCTCTGAGGTTTCATAAATAATTATAACTGTTGAACCAGACTTTGCACTTTGATTCCTGTTTGTGGACTATTTCACTGGCTTTAAGAGAATTTCTATGGATTCTATGTTTACATGTACATTTAAAATTCCATATTCATATGCACAGATATGTATCATCTTTTATACAAATTTCTTTGAGGAGAGTTGAAGCTCCAGCAGGCTCCTGCAGTATACATGGGTATTTAGGATATCATCACAATTAGCCCTAATAAAAATGAAATGAGGGTTTGAAATTAGCCCAATATACCTGTGTCCAGTTGCCCTTCGAAAGCAAGCATGTAATAAAATGCTATCTTTAAAATACAGCTGTCTATCTCTTACACACAGCTGAAAAACAGCCAATTCAGCAATGAAGCTTGACAGCTGCTCAGAAGAATTGTGTGTCTCAACATGCTGCTCTTTTCACTTGGTTATGATGCCATCAGTAACTCTGTGCTTATGGAACTTTTATCTAAATGTATTTTTAATTGTGCAAAGAGAAGGATTTTACAACACACAGATATGAAATGATCCATTGTTATAACACACATTTTTTTCCCATAATCACAAATTTCATAATTTTACAGACAAAAAAAATCTGTGTCATCTGGAAGTATGTCTCAAAGTCCACAAACATATTTAATGCTATTAATATATTGAGGCAAATTTTTTAGTCCTTCCTGTTTCATGTAGAAAATGAAAGAAAGCCAAAAGCAACCTATGGAATCAATAAATTGCCTATAGGCAATTCCAGGTACTTAGCAGTATTTTTCTCTATTGTTTTAGTACTACTTTATAGAGAACCAAAATTAAATACCTTAAAAGAGAAACCATCAGCATGCTTCTTATTTCTTATCACAAAATATCAGCCCTCATGTCTTGTTTGTTCTTTTAAACTGCAAGTACTTCTTGCCTTCTTATCTTTTGCTTTAGTTGGGGAGATCAATCTACACTAGGTATAGCACCATCTGTGAAATGCCAGTTATCTCTGTGTAGAGAACACATACAGTGTGTTCTAGTGGCTTGGCCTGATCATGAATTCCTCAACTATCCAATATCTAGGAAAGTCACATAAAAAGATGCATAATCAAATTAACTACAGAAGTAGCACAAATTACTAAATGCCAGTATAAAAGGATGGCAGAAACTCATAGCAGGAATACATCCATGAGCTCAGGAGCATGTCTGTGACAGAATTTGAAAGGGAAAAAAATCATGAGAAGAAACTTTTAAGTGCTTTATTAAGAAGAGAGGAAAAGGTAATAGTTAACAACAAAATCCAGTTAATTACTAGCAAATAGGCTAAAGTGTTGACTCAGACAGTGTTACAGGAATGAAGTTATACCTTTTAATAAACTGACTAATTTAGTATTAAAAAACAAAAATCTCTTCAGGAACACAGATCCCATTACAGAGGCAGATGCTTCTCCATTTTCCAACTATCTCAGCTGGGTTATTGGGAGAGATTGTTTTTTTCTCCACAACTGTTCCTTGCTTATGCTCTTAGGCTATCATACTTACAGCATTATAACTTTATATTGAAAGTGTCCAATGATATTTTTCCTTTAGCCTTTCCTTAAAAGATCAGTTTTAATGTCAAAGCCAACCCCATTAAAATCATAAACAGAAGAGTGAAAATCAGGCTAAGAAAAAAAAAAAGTAGTCTCTACATAGATAATGTAGTTATTTTCAAGTTGGTTGGGTCTGTTGCAATTCAGTTCTGAAAACACTGAAAATATTTTATTAGCCATTAACAATTGTCCCTAGCAACTTGAGGGACAGAGATTCCAGAAGTCTAGAAAGGGCAAACACTTTTAAAATGTCAAAAGGGATGAGAGCTTAACTTCAACAACCAGAAAAATATCAGAACAAATAATGAAAAGGTCTATTTGTAAGAATCTTGAATATAAACAGGATGTAAGAGACAATTTAATTTCTAATAATTAAGTCATGTAAGAGCACATTTATTTCTCTCCACAGTAGATAACAAGCTTTATGGACATAAAAGAAAAAACACTGTCATGCATCTGGATTTTGGCTTTTGACACCTCACAGGACATTTGCATAGACAAGCAGATTTGATGTAGGTAGTTATTTGGGAAATCCTATTCACAGAATTAGTTACCAATAGTCATGAGTGATTCATTTTTAGGTAAGCAAGATGCATCAGGTCAGGTTCTGCAAGAATCTGCATGACATGTTCCTAATTGAACTGGTAGATGATTAAGATGCTTTTTGCATTTGAAAATTACACAGAGCTAAAAAGACTTCAAACCCATCAGAGTGCAGAATGTACATTTTAAATTAGCTTGGTACACAGAAAAAATTTGAATGCAACTAAGCAATTAAGTGAATTCACATGTACCTATACAAGTAAAATTACCTGCACAAATACAAAAAAGAGAATGACTAAACAGAGTGCAAAGAAGAATCTGGCAATTAGAATGGATTACAAACAAGCAATAAAATTGTACAATTGCCTAAGAAGCAATCATGCTGCGTTAGATAAAAGTACTACATTTTTTGTTAAGCACACAAAATATTCCTTCCTTTCTACTCAGAGCTGGTAATTCTTTACCTGGATCCCTGTGACCACTGCAGGTAATCACATGTCAATACAATACATGAACCAGCTGGAGAAAGTCACAGAACCTGAAATAAGAATGAATTTAAAAAAACTTTTCTAGCATAAGATTTTGCAAGAACTGAGCTTGCAAAGCTTAATCCAGCAGGGGAAAGACTAGGAGGAGGTTTGATAGCAGTTCCCAAATTTTCAGAAAGATTTTTTGTGAAAGCAGGCAATGAATTGTTTTAGATAATCTCTGGAAAACAGAAAAGATTGCAATAAGAGAGAATTAGGTTAGAGGTGAGAGAAATAATACAGTGTGAAAGGCCAACTAAGCAATGAGTAATAGACCTAAGGAGATTTTTCCTGATTGCTAGAAATTTTAAGGAGGACCAAGCCAAGCAACAGTGAGGACTGGTTTTCTGTATCATTCCTCTTTGGGAGCACATATTCAATTTAGTTGATCTCATAAATATTGCACAGAAAGTATCAAACAGTGTGCAACTTTCTATCCTTGCTCTGTTGTGTAGATCGTGGTGCTAAACACATATCTCTATTAAGAGCATTATAATGTAAGCTGAATATGAAAAATGAAAGTAAAATGAATGCCTTAAACAAGGAATCAGAATCTCTTTAACTAGGCAGCATGTTAATGACTGCAGCAGAGGAATTGAAACTGGAGATATACAGGTTTCTTACAGATTTTTTCACAGTATACAACTGCTTTCTGTCCAAATATTTAATTGATCCAAAAAGATTAAAGTTTACTTATTAATTAATTACACCCACAAAATTGAATGCCCTTGTGAGTAGTCCATATTGCATTGGCTTCTAAGGGCACTGCATGCTCTACAGTTGTCTGTTTCTTCGTATTAAAAAGTAAATAAAATAAAATGAATTTTTCTATCCTGTAGCTCTGACATGTCCATTATATGAGAAATATCAATTCTTATCACTTTCCCACTCTGAAGTTTTCAGTAGCTCATTAGTTATGTAATACTATAGATGATATTTGCATCATACAAGCATGATTATTGACTAACCTAAAGGTTGGATATATGTATCAGTATACCATACAGAGGCAAATCCTTTAAGCAGCCTGGATGACACTCCTCTAAATTTCTCAGACAGATAAAATAATGAAAATTACACCATGAGACATCAAGAGGGAAGGTGGTTCCCATCCTGTCTGACATAACTGGATTCAAATACTCTCTAGTTTGTTGTAGCCTCCAAGCCTTTGTCCCTTTTTACCTTAATATTTCTGAGAGAAATAACATATGAATGTTTAATTAAGCCTGTGATATGTTCCATTTCCAGCTCTTTATAGTGCTTTAATAGCACTCATGAACTGTTAAACAGACCTCTTCATCTGGGTGGAAAAGTACCACTGAAGCCAAGAGAAATTGTGCACACAAAGCTGGAGAGGACCAAGTCCAAGAATGGAGAGAAGGCAGTGTGCTGAGCTTACACTCACCACATCTGAAAGTCCTTCTCTTTCATAAAACACATTTCTTAGTCTTAAAAAATAACAGGGAATAGCAAAGAACAGCTGCTGTTAAAAGCAGCAAATGTCCCTGTTGCTGTGCACTCATAAAACTCACAAGTCTTTCACACAACTTTACTGGTAAATGGTAAATATATGCTAGAAAACGTGTTCACAAGATCACACTTGCCAGTATAGACAAATCTATGTATATACATATTTCCTAATGAAAGTAAGCTACTAGGAACTCCTCATAAAATATAGCACTATGAGAAAAGATTATTTCAGAAAGTTTCTTTATTCATCAGCAGGATTTCTCAAAAATCAATATCATCAAAAATAGTATTTGAGAGAGGTTTTACAGTTATTTTTAAAAGCAAGTTCACATACTTCCTGACAGGAATGAGAAATCTTATGGCAAGCTATACAAAACCACAATCTACTGCTGCTCTGATCATTATTCCCAGTTCCCAGTTATTGGACTACATGCCAAAGCAGCTAAGATGACAAAGTCCAGGCATAATTGTGTTGGAGCTTTAGAGCCACCTCTGGATCTGTCACATTGCTGGACAGCCTCTTTGTTGCTAGTCTTCCTCATCCTCCAGAAAGCCATTTCCTTTCCTTTCAGCATTTTTCCCATAGTTTGTCTGGTTTTTATCCATTCATGAGCAACATTCCACTCAAACCCTTTAAACATCCTGTGATACACAAGATGTGTTTAGAGGACCTTCAGGCTGTGAGTGCAAGTTTTGCTCAGGTGGGCAGATGGATTTAGGAAGCACATGCCTACTGACATGGAAAATGCATACCTGAACCCTTCCTGTTGATAAACAGCGTGCAGACAGTCTGAAGCCTTCACAAATACATACCACACCCCCTTAGTCAAGTACTTGTTTCCTATTACGCTGTTGGGTCCTTTTCCTGACTAGATCCTGCTTCAATATGGAAAACACAGACTTGGTGCCATATTTCATGTGTCCTGTACAAGTCAGAAAAGTTGAGTGTGCTGTCTGTAAGCAGCTTAAGGACAGAGTTGGATTTGATCTGAACTGTGTATTCCACCACTGAGATAAAAACAGAACTCTTACTTTTCAGGGGGTGCTTAGACAACCCTAAGACAGAAAGCTCCTAAGAGCATCCAGAATGTGTGTCAAAAACTAAAAGTGTTTGAGTCATTCCCAGCATCTTACAGCTGTACCTCCCCCAAGAATGCACAGAGAAATTCCTGGGGCTCAGGTTCTGTGGTGTGCAATAAGTCATCCGTCATTCATCCTCCCGTTTTTCAACACTGTGTAGATGTTGTGAGCTTGCCATGCAGCCCTACATAAGACACAGGGTCTTAGAAAATGTCTGGGAGGGAGAGGAAGAAACCATGGTCACAGCCAGGTGCAGGACCCATGGTGTCAGCCCTCCTCACAGTTTCCCAAGTGTTGACATTGTATGAACTTGCAAATAGAGGCTGTGCCTGTGCTTGGAGTAAGGTTAAGAGGGCACAGAGATGCTCATTAGCACAGGGGTCCCTTATTAGGCAAACTGTGGAGATGCCACCACTGCCAGCTCAGCTATGAGGGTCTGCAAGCCTGAAGGTGGTTGCAGCCCTGTGTGTGAGTCCCTGGAGCAGCAGCAAAGCAGCCCTTGCTCCTACAGGGCACACCTGAGACACAGTCAGGGGTGCATCCTCCCCTCACAGGGGATTCTCAGTGCCCCTCAGAGGCTGCTGCAAGGTGTGGGAGGGTGGGCAGCCAGGGCACTTTGTCTCCATGAAGCCTTCAACAGAGCCACAAGGCACCAGGCCTTGAGGTCCAGCTATCACACTAACTATCTCAATCACCCTGTTTGTAAACCACAGTTACAACATCCTGAACAAATAAGGGCTTGTCAGCAAGAATGAGATCCTTGAGGGCAAAACTGCAGTCAGTGCTTGTATGATATGCTGCAAGCAAGTTGCTGGTCATCCTCTTCCTCCTCCTGTTGTCCTTGCACAGTGCCCTGTCAAAATAGTCATTGCTGCCCACGGGGGTACAGGCACCGTGTGCCACAGAGGAGCAAGAAACCTGGATGAGCAGGGCACAGGAAGGAGAGGATCGAGCCTGTCTTCCTACCTTCTTGGCCTCGGTTTTGATCCATGTGATGGATCAAATGTGATGTGACTGGTGACCTACGGAGATAGGGAATGAGGATGCATTCTCTTTTACTTGGACACTGGACACATATCCAGCAGATTAAAGGGGGGTATTACATCCTTAGCAAGCTCCATCCACAGCTCCACCATATCAATTGCCAGCTTGCAGTTCACAAGCACAGATTTCTCCAGTGACAAGACACGCTTACACCATAAGTTCCTTAAGGCCCCGTAGGCCTAGTTTTTACATTTAAGAACAAGCCTGTGTTTTTTAGGAATAACAGAAAATGCTATGTATGCATTGATAGATTGAAAAATAATAACAAATATCTTCTCAAAAATAATAAAATGTACATTAGGAGCCATTATGAAAAGACAGTGATAATGCACAGTATGGATCACATTCTTATCTCCAGAATATCCTGACCTGAATCTATCTTTATTCGGCTTTTTCAGAAAGATGGAATAATCCCTGGGGATTTCACCAAGCACAAAGAGGCAAAGTGATGTGTCCACAGTAGGGAAAAGAGTGATTCAGAAATATTCTTCTTCAACCCACTATCTGTCAAGCAGTATTACTTCACCTTATTAACAGCTAAGAAATCATGAGAATTAATCACTGTGATTAATTGTGCTTCTAGATAAAATGTGTATTGCAGATTGCGTTTTATTATGTCTGGGCTTGGGAAGAAATCATACATTACATCAAATGACTCTGTCAGTTCTGCTGCAAATTCAGTTCTTGCAGCTCAGCTATAAATAGTGCTCACAACATATGTGAAAACCATCAGCTCCATTCCAAGGTGGGAAATCACTGAAGAAAAGTCTTCTGGTAAACAAACTCTTCCTGATGGTTCTCTGAATAACTGGCAGTGAGCACAACTTCTGGCTCATTCTGCTGACAAAATCTGCCTCACTCCTCCCTGTTAATAAAGCAAAGGTGCATGTCAGGGAAGGCTGAAATCACTGATGCAGAAACAGCAGAGTCTTGGTGTCAGCCTTAGAAAAACTCAGCCAAAGCTGCGCTTTTTATCAAACCATCTCCTGGGTATGGCCCGGGTGTTCACTGCAGCTCAAATCTCAGCTGTTGATACCGTCATCTCCCTGCCAGCCTCACCACAGGCTCAGCAGCGTCCAGCCCCACATGGCAGACACAACAGATGCATTTTCCCAAGCTAGAGATTATTGAGGACAACTTCACAGCCTGTAGGCAGCTTCTTTCAGTGCTGCTCAGAAGCTCAAAAAGGTTTATGTCTCACTAGAACCTTCTCTGCTACAGTTTAAGCACATTTTTCTTTCCTGTCCACCAAGAATATGGAGAACAAACTATCCTCATTTGTACCCTCCTCAGTTTGCTTTTGAACGTCCTAGACAAGGTCACTGTGACTGCTTACAATATTTCACACACTCCAAAACTATTCAGTGCTCATATGCCATCCTGTTCCAGAAAGTACACAGGATGCAGCAGGGCTGCTGCCTGTAATCATTTGATGGGAAATATGTTTAAGGTACCACACGCCTCTGCTCTGTTCCGCAGTGTCACACCAGATCTCCAGTACCTGGATGGCACAGCATTTAATGGTCTGTTTTCCCACCTTACCAGTCACAGTGCTGACTGCAACTGTGCCAAACATCCCATGTGGTACCCCTGCCAGGAAGCCTGGGAATCTTTTCCCTTTCATTCATTAAGCCATTCTTACACAAGCATAAAATATGCCAGCTGGCTTCATTATTACTAAACACACCACAAAACTGACATATTGTTTGTCCAGTGTATTTAGTCTGCAAGCAGTCACAATGGGATGTATTCATCCATACCCCTTGAAAGTTTGCACAAGTCCTCCTTAAGGTCTGCCCACCCCTTTCCAGTGACTCTGGGAGGAACACAGGCTCCTGACTTTTGGTGCACCAAATCATATCTTAGTCTGATATCTAAAGTGGACAGTGAGTCAATCTTGCATCAGCACAGACATGGGTGGTTATCTCAGCACAGGACTTTAGGCATATGCAATATTTGGGTAAAATCATGCAACAGACCTCCCATAAGCATTCAGGGTGGCAAAATGCAACAGCTCAAATACTCCCAAAAGAATCAGCCCAGTCCTGAAGGAAATTAATTCTTTTCCAAATATGAGTGAAAGCACAGAAAATATTTTGAAGTTGTCCATCCAGCAGTGATGAGAGAGCATCTAGAGAAGTCTTCACTTTGAGTCACTGGTCATTGCACACACACCCTTTAGGTGGGTAATACAGAGTTTCACAGTATAGATAACATGTTGCAAACTTCTCTGTAGCTATACAGATCTTCAGAGAACCCATCTAGTTAGCATTGACATTTAGAATATGTTCATTGTTTTCCTTCTCCTTTATTTTTGACAGCTACAGTTTAAGAACAGACTTTGATATAGCCCATGACATGCCTGAGGGTATTTTTAAAAAGCAGTTTGGGGGAAGAAGAAGAGAATGAATACATGAAAATAAAGCCTGATCTAAATTTGTAATTTACATGTTCCCAGATGTTTCCTTCTTGAGATCTTGCATAGAGCAACTGTATCAAATCACTTGTAGTTTAAGTTTTTCAGTTTGTGTTTTCCAGAATAATGTTGTTTTCACTTCACATCATCTGAACAAACAAATGAAGTATTCCTTCCCCCACAAACACCAGCACATGCTCATGCATGCTCCTCTCTTTGGTCTGCGTAAGGTAGCTTGGCACCAGAAAAAAAATGTGATTAAGTTTTAACAAGTGTCAAAACCAAGAGGCTCACAGACACTTACCTGGAGATCAGAATGAAGTTTAGGTGCTTTCTGAAATTCAAATTAGCAAGTGTCATTCTTCCTGCCTTCTACCACACGTCAGGGAATGTTTGATCTGCAGAGAGAGAATGAGACACAAAAAATGAGCAAGTGAGAAACCTCCAGGATCCAGAGGTTCAGACTTCCCACTCCCCAGCATTACCACAGTCTCTAGGAGCATGTGAATAATAATGGTTACTCTTGCTTACATGGTCTTATTGCAGGGCACTAATGTAGAGTACTGTAGAACCAAATTACTCATACATATTTAGGTCAAGGATTTCAGCATAGAACAACAGTACAATTAACAATTCAAAATGCTGCCACTGAAAATTATTTTTGACACCATCAGCTGGGAGTCAGCATATATGTCTTTGTTAATTTATGGTGTAATCTATCATTTGTAATGCAATATCAATGCAAAAAAAAACCCTCCAAGAGCATTGATCAGAAAATTCATAATCTTTTTTTGTCGTTGTTTGCTAAAGCACACATTTTATAAAGGCTCTTGTGATCTCATGTTACTGCCATGTTGCTCAGAAATAAAAGACATTTCAAGGAAAGGAAGGAGATCTAACATCTCATGACCTACATGGGTTCTTTATTGTTAAAAATGCTAAATTTATGTAGTTTCTGTATCAGGGGAAAAAAATTACACTGATTAGAATACAGATAGTGTATTCTATACATCAACTTCAACACAAATTTTATACTGTACATAGTGGTCTTTATTGAAGTATTAATGCTTACCTATATCTACCCTTCATACCTCTCTAAAACACTACTACACAAGTGCTTGAAAAAATAAGCCAACAATCAGAAAAAGAATTGCAATATCAAATAGAGATATGTGAGCAATAGTGATCTTCTTTCATTTTTAACTGAAAACTATTAAGTCCAGTGAACTGTAAGACCTCCATCCTTTGTCCACCTGAGTATCCCATTAAGTTGCAGCTGGCATATTGCAAAGGGAAGGAAAGAAAAAAATGAAAAAGAAACCAAGTATCAGGAAAATAGGAACTGTCCAAGAGGCAGGTTTTCTCCTCTTGCTTGTGCTCAGTGAGTCCTGTAACAACAGTCTTCTGCTTTCACTTCTGCAAGCAAGCTTCTCTTTGCATGCTCAAATCTGAAGAGTCCATCATCCAACCTTACACGGAGCCAGGGGCTGAGTTTTAATGAGTTTTAACTGTATAGACATTTTAAATACTGACTCCCTTCTCCTGTCATAGGACAGGAAAAAATGACATCTAGTTTATATTGGATCTTCTAATTTTATACTGACTTGTTGAATTTGGGACTAATCCTTTCTTGAATATTGATGCAATTTTGGGTATTGATACAAGCAATGCAAAAAAATAAATGGGACAAGAGAAGAAAATTATCAAGGCACCATGAAATCTTTATCTCTTCTGTGGTTTTTTTCCTGTAGTTTCATGGCTTTGCTTCCAATCCCTCATCAAATTGCACAAGGACCCATTACACCAAATTCTGACAAAGGAGGCAGTGGTGTTGTCATGCAACAGGCACATGGCACACAGCAGAGGAACCTCTTCCCTGACTCTTCCTGGTTAAAAGATGGACTAAATGCAGCCCTGTCAAACCATGCTGCACCTAATTCCCAAGTATCCTGTTTTCCTACTCACAGCGTGGTGCAAGGCAAGGACAAAGGGGAATTAACACATTTGGAACTACATATGCCTCATTGTTAATAAGAGCTCACATATATATAGAAGAGGTACAACTACTAAGACTTATTAACAAAGAATCAGTCTACTGTGACTGGCTAACCAGTTTTATACATACCCATCCCTGGAAAGTGTTCAAGGCCAGCTTGGATGGGGCTCTGAGCAACCTGGTCTAGTGGAAGGTGTTCCTGGCCATGGATGATCTCTAAGGTTCCTTCCAACCCAAGCCACTTTGGGTGGATTCTTTGATTCTCTGAGTACAGGGTGTGCTGTGTACCTTAAAATTTTTGCAATGACCCTCTCACTTGTCTTTGAGTGCTGCTAATTTTAATGTGGCTATTTTTGGTAGACAGCAGAAAGATTGAAATGATTTCTGAAAAATACGAGAGGATTTAGAATAATGAAGGGTCCAGATCTGAAGATATTATTTTTTACTTTATTCTTATTTTTTTCTTTGGCATATCTGACAATCTATTCTTTTAGACTGATGCAATCCATTCAGAAAAGGTACCATAGCAGCAAGCTTGAACTGCAGTGCAAAAAAGCAACAAAGAATCACTGTTTCTGCCCTGTCCTAAAGACTTTTTCCAAATATGTATATATACACATAAATGTCTTTATTTCTAGTTCTATTGAGCTACAGAAGTGAAGAGAGAGAAAAGCACTGAATAATTCATCAATTTTTCTTCCTTTATTACACAGATCCAATTTTCCCACATAAACATGTAAAACCAAACTGAATTCTAACAAATTATTAATAACAAAGATGCAGCTAGAGGATTTCATCCCAAAGAAAAATTGTCTTGCTAGTCAGCATTGGTAGAGTTTCTGTGACTTCAGCTAGAGACAGGCATGCAGATCTGAGGCAGCCATCCCTGTCTGTGCCTAGTCAATGTAGGTGACAAAGTCCAGTGATTAAGAGATCTCATCCTAAGCAGAGATTTAAAACAAACCATTTAACTACATTACAAAAATGTCTATTTATCTACTAATATTAAAAGGAGCCCAAATAACTATCTCAGGTATGGACATGTACCCCACAGATGCTTAAAATCATGAGAGATTAAAAATTTGCTCCAGTCTCTGATAAACCAACTTACACAAGCTGAGTTATGACTACAGAAACAGTGTCAGACAAATACATAACAACATTCAAGAATATGCTAAATATCCTGTTACCATCAAGCCACTGCAGGCAATTCCAGTTAAAATATACTCTCTGGGAATACCCAGCCAGACCCATTGCAAATTTTATATGTCAATAAAACACTCTCCTATGACAGAAGAACTTTGACTTGACTGCAGTGAGATTGAGCCTTATGCAGAGAATATCTTTGCCATAGCATTTACTAATTTAGCTTGCAAGGTTGTGTTTAGAGGAATATTAAGAACTAACCAACAGGTTCTCTATTTGTGGATTATGTGTGTAATTCCCCAATCTGAAAGAGGAGTATATATATCTAAAAATAAAGCTCCATACACAGTTTCCCAGTAGACAATTGCTTACTCATTTAAAATGTATGTTTACTTAAAATTTTGTTCCCTGGGATGGCCTAATGAAATATACATTTCATTTTAGCAGGGATTCCCAAAGGAGTCAGCTGCCAGGCAGCCTTTTTCTAGCTCCTTCCGTGCAAACTATGTAAAGCAGGACACCAAACCTGCACTAGCAGGCAACACTCAGGAATTGGAGTTTCAGTTCTGCTTATGCTGGTAGTGCCTGAGGAGTACCTGGATCTGAACAATTCTGTTAGTACATTGATAATTCATTCATAGCAATTTGTTACCCAACATTAATTTCCTACGAAAGCACAGTATCTAAATTTGCTCCACATAAAAACACTTTTAGGAAAGTCAGAAGCTAAGAGGAAATGACTGAATGAAATTTCCCTGGTTATGAATGCTTGCAGTATTTTGGTACCCCAAAGTCCTGCAAGACCCACAGCTTAATTTTAGCTGCTTTTGTCTTCCAACTAAAAATCTACCTTAAATTCTGTCCCACATTCTGTCCCACATTCTTAAACCATGAAGAGAGAATAAAAAAATAGACTGAAGAAATTTTAAAAGTATTGCATAAAGTTTATAACTACCAGAGTTTGTATAAAAGACTAAATACCATGTAATATATCAAACATGGTCACACACACCACCTGCATTGCTAGACAGAGTTAAATATCTATATGCCACATGAAAGGACATAAGTGTGAAGAAACGTTTATTATGTAAGTTTTTCATGTTCTGAATGAGGATAATGTTTTATTCATTTTATATAAAATTACATTTTATATATCATATTGTTTATAAGTATATTATTGTAATATATATATTATTTTTATTTATATTATTATAAATCCTTCAAACAATCCAAAAAATAAAAGTACATTACAGGCCTTTGGCTGAAATAAAGGACAGGCAAATAGTAGTACACATCTTGGCAAGAGTCTTGAAAACATTTATATCAGGAGTCATTTAAAACTAAATCAAAAGGGATCCAGGCATCATTGGCTATAAGTAATACCAACCAGGAAAACTAATATCTATGAAATGATACTGAAAGAGCATTTTTAAAGGTACTCTTTTCCATCAAAACCTTTCATAGAGTAAATGCCTTGAAAGGGTTTGACTAAACTCAGATCTGAATCTCTCACTCAACATATATAACTCAAGATGACTATGGCTGGTTTTATGGAAGAAAATAGAGGTAAACTCCAGAAACAACTATGGCCTCTAGAGAGGAAATAATTATACTTGGTCATAACAGTTGGAAAATACCAGAGGACCAAAACTCTCTCAGAGCTTTTATCCAGCAGCTAATAGCAGAGGTGAGTGGCACTTGGTACAGGGAGAGTGGAAAGTGGGCTACTCACAATATTGTTAAATACAGGATTGGGTTCTGCTCAGTCTTTCAGACCTGCCAGACTTGCTGTAAAGCCATCTACATTGAAATGCATTGAAACTGTAGGATAAGAAGACAGCACATTTTTTAGTTTTTTTCTAAATTGGGCAGGGCTCATAACAAAGGAACTACTAAAAAAATAAAAAGAAATGTAAAGGAGGTGGGTTAGAAATAGGATAGGAAAACAAATAAGAAAGAAAATTGTAAGCAATTTCTTTATTTATTTTAATTTCATACTCTGGCTCTTTGTAGCCTAAGTAAGGTATTTACAGAAAACCCTAGAGTTCAGGACAATTTGGCATTGAGAGAAGAAATGAGCTGTTAGTTTTGAAAGAGAACATCAAGAGGGAGCAGGGTCCATCATGAGAAAGTTATATGAAAATTATCTTGCAGATTTGAAGTGTTGAACATTAAAATACACAACAGCACCCTTCTGTTTAAAAGTGTTATAAAAAACCTTCTGACTCTTTTCCAAAACCGATTGCTGGAGCCACACTGGTCCCCAGCCTTGCCACATGTCATATTCCATTCCCCTGCAGAGACACAGCAATATCAGCTACACAGCTTTAGGCTAAGGAAGGAAACAATCTCTCAAGCTTCTCCAGCAGGTGATCAGATATCATACCAGCTTCCCCTAAGGTGTCAGCCATCAGCAGTCACATCTTTTCCCAGGACACCACACAGCAAAATCCATCTGTCTCCCAATCATAGTATTTATCACCTCAGTAAAAAGATAAAGATGTTTTGTTAGCAGAACTGTTACCCTCATGACTGAAAAAGAATTTGCAAGACTGTAGTTGTTTCATAAATATATACAATTGTTCCTTACAATTGCAGCAAGGTTACTTAAATTAAACCATTTATCTCCTCTTGGATGCAACAAGCCCATTACATTTTTCTCTTCTGAGGCTGCAGATTGACAGTACTGAGGTGACATGGTTATCTAAAAAAAATGAGACCCTAGCTTCTTGTCCTGGTTCCAGCTGGGATAGAGTTCATTTCTTACTAGTACTGTGGGGTTGGTTTCAGTATGAGAAAAATGTTGACAACACAGCAGTGGCTTAGCTGTTGCTGGTAGTGCTTACTCTAAATCAGGGACCCTTTGGTTTCCCATGCCCTGCAGTGAGGAGGGGGACAAGAAGCCAAGAGAGAGCATGGCCAGGAGAGCTGATCTGAGCTGGCCAAAGGGTTATTCTGTACCATAGAGCATCTTGCTCAGTATATCAGTTGGGAGGAGTTGGCTGGGAGGGGCTGATTGCTGCTCAGGGACAGTCTGGGCTCCAGTCAGTGGGTAGTAAGGAATTGCCTTGTGCATCACTTGTCTCTCAAGAGTTTTATTTCTCTTTCTATTTTTGCTGTCCTGCTTTTCATTATTTTTGTTGCTGTTATTACATTTTATTTCAATTATTAAACTATTCATCTCAAGCCACAGGTTTGATCTTTTTTCTGATTCTTCTCCCCATGCTAATGGGGGCATGGGGTCAAAACTGAGCATCTGCATGGTACTTTGTTTCCAGCTGGGGCTAAACTATGACACTTCTTTTTCCCTTCCTGGAATTTATTTCCACCTCCATACCACTCCAGGCTGCACAAATGCTAAGACCACCTATTTCTCCAAAGGATCAACTCCTCCATCCAATTTACCAAGCATCTGCAGCAGGTCAGGGTGCAGAGTTAATGTGGCCAGGGGCAGGGAGAGGGATCTGGCCAGGGCAGGGTGACTCTGGCAGCCAGGAGGGCTCAGATGCCTCACACACAACAGCTAAATCCCAAAACACCTCAGTTCAGTTTGATGACAATGTCCCATAAGCAGCCCAATTAAAGACCTGAGATTTTTAGTTGCAAATGTAATTGCTCTGTGAAAGAATCGGGTAACAGGGGCCTGCTGCAACAATTAATTTATAAGTTTATTAGATTTGACTAAAATTGAACTGAAAGAGAAGGTGCAAGAAAAAATTTAAAAGAACTATACTAAATAAACTTATCCATATCTACTGCAACTCTGTATCTACTGTTTACTGAAACTGCCATGGTACTATTACATTGTCTCTTTTATTAAGAAAACAATAATAATAATCTGCTCTGATAGCATTTTTACTTATCTTAATAAATGTAAAAAAAAATAGCCGAGTTTCTGCATTAAATCAAAAATTTTAAAAGCTTCTTAAGTTTTACCTCTATTAAATTTTGCTGGATTGCTGTACTCTTCATTACTGTTGTCTCTCAAAATATCACCTTCACTTCAACTGTAAATAGCCCAGGAAAATAGTTCAAACCTTGAAGGGTTTCCAAAGAAAAGATTTTTTTTCCCTCATAACTGAGACCTCTCCCAAGGGAATGGGACACTTTTGGAGGTGTTAATGGTTCATGTTTGTAGCAATGGAAAAAAAAGTGTATAGAAATAATGGTTGGCTGAGTTTATTATGAAAGGGTTGCTCTTGTTAGGAGATTCAGGGCAAATAAGAGTCAAGATAAAACAAAGTTATGGTGGAAAGCTTGGAGAATTTGTACTGGTTTCAATATCTTTGCTTCCATCTTCTAAATTGTCAATTGTCAAACGTCATTACTGCTCAGGCTGTTAGCTGCTCATTTCATTACAGCATAGATCCCTCTCTGGAACATGGCTCTGTCCGTGTGTGAAATCACAAAATGTGCTTGTGCAGGTGCAAAAGTTTGGGAGAGCATGAAGACGATATTTAAAGTATTTTGTTGCCTTTTAAATACATAGTTACATCTACAACAAAACACAGAATTACTAAGCTGTTTGCTTCTATTTGTCCTTAAAGGATTTGTGGCTGGATGTACTTCAGTAGCTGCCAAGAGTTCTTGCACGGTTTTAACTTATGATGAAGCATACCAAATGAACCACAAGTTATTTAAGAAAATGAAATAAGGAAACTTTTGAGGTTTTAGCAGGAAAACAGACTGGAGTGCGAGTAGTCTGATGTAAATGAATAGATGGCTTCAATGAAAATGAAAGAGAAGAAAACTCCCTCCTGGGGTTTATTATGCCTCTTGAGCTGTTGGTAGTAAAGTTAATTTTTAAATGCTTTGAGGTGATTAAGAACTCAGGCATCACTCTAAATGTAAATAAGTCCTGTTTCATTTCCTTGCAGTTAGCTGATTGCAGCAGTCACCAGCTACTTAGCTTGCTGATATATTTGAGATCTGTAGTCTAGTTCATAATTAACCCTCTTCGTATGAAGTGATAATGTTAGCAAGCCTGTTGTTGAACATACATAACCAGGATGTGACATATTCACTCACTAGGGAAGGAGAAGGTTTATATTTGTAAATCATGAGAGCACTATTTGAAGCAAAAATATCACAGAAGAGAAACCAACATAGGAATGGAGTTTGTTTCCATTTACACTGGATGCAGCTTAAAAATGCAACCAAAATGTATACAGTTTAGAACCTTCAGCATAAACAGACTAATTATTTATAGTAAAATTAAGAAAACCATTAAAGGTTTACCTGTTCCTCCCCATCAGGTCTACTAAATAGAAAATTTCAATAATCTGTAGATGAATATCACAAATGAAAAATATCAGATGATAATCTATTCTTATATAGCATATATACAAACAACTAAAAATCAACAATAATCTTGTTCAAGGTAGTGACTGGGACACTTGAAATTTGTATTCTCATTCCCATACCTGGAACTGAGATAGTTTCATGGCCAGGCAAAAGCTTCAGCAGTGACTAATTCTGTTCACCAGTTTGTAATTATCTAACCTAGGACATGCTAAGGCATAAAAAAATGAAAATAGCTCTACTGGATACCGAAATAGTGAGGCAACCAATACTCATCTCTGGGACAAGTTCCCCAGCTTGTGGCCATGGGCTCAAGCCTGTGGATGTTCAAGAGGTGTTTGGACAATGCTCTCAGAGTATCTAACTTTTAGCTTGTCCCCGGTGGAGTCAGGACCTGGACGTGATGACCCTCATGGGTCCCTTCCAAGTCAGGATATTCTATGATTCACCAAAGAGTAAAGATACAGGCTTTATTTATACAACACAGGTATTCAAGTAGTCCAAAACCCAGAAAACTTGGGTTCAAATCCCAGCCCCAAACTCTTGTAGTGAAACTTGTCTATCACCTGCCACCAGGTTTCTTTACGGTCCACAAAGGGATCTGATATTTGTCCAAACATACTGTAAATACTTAAATATTTCAAGGCAAAGGGAGACCTACACAGATTTCCACTTTAATGACTACCTGCAAAGTCAGTAATTTAATATGTTTAGTCAAATCAAATTTAAACCTTTCTTTTTTAACTCAATTACTTTTATTCACTTGAATACCAGAAGAATTGTCAAAGGAGAATTTATGCAAAATAGACATGAAATTTTCATAGGTCTCATCTAACCCAAAAAGCAGAAAAATCTCACAGTTGTTAGGCACACCTAGGTGCATCTAACCATGACAGATCAGAATGAACAAAGAAGGAAAGTAAGATTCATCAGCAAGTAAACTAGAGAGAAACTGGTAATTTCCAAATAAATAGCAAAATGTTAAAACCATTATAAATAAGCTCCACAAAAATGTAGTTTCTCTTTTCCTAGCACTGGTATTTAACCCTAAGCAGGTAAATGAAAAGGGGAGAAATGTACTAAACTGATCAGGGTAAAGACTTCCTAAAATTGCAGGCAGTCTGAGCTTAACTAGAATCTGCCTCACCAAAAATCCTATTTCTGCTCCAAGACTGTCAAAAATTCCTTAGTAAATTTGCTGAACTAAAATTGACTACAACCATTTTGGAAATAAACTCTTTCCTGTGAATTTTACTCACAGTTTCCATTTTCCCACTGAAAGGATTCACTCTACTTTGTTTTCAGGTTAAATATTTCATTACAGTCTTACCTGACAAACATCTTCCATATACAAATTAACAACTGGATTGCTTATTCTTTCCTTCAAGAAATGACAACACAATATAGCAACAACCAGCTAATGAGTAATATTTCACTGCATTTTAACTATTAGCTTTTACAAAAGTCCCCAGAAGAGTTTTTCTTCTCCCCTGCTCTTCTCCAACTTCTGTATCAAATTACAGTTAGTATTACTTATGTCTCTATACCTCACAGTTGTAGCTAGGAAAAGATAGGGAGGGAAAAGGGGTTGATCTAGTCATTTATTAATGTCAGGGAGCTTCAGGCTAGATCCATTCTGTGGGGGAGAAACACTGTTATTGCTCTCAGTAAATTGAGGCAGGTCGCGTCAATCTTGCAAACAAAAATTCTCCAGTTGTTCACATTTGCTAAATAAAGGCTCTCTGGCCAGCTGCCTGCTGACAGCCACAGAACTACAGCAGCAAGAAACATTGCATATCTCTCAGGCACCCGCAGGGAAAACAATGTTGCCCCATAAAAAGGTTCACAGAATTTCCAAGTAGCAAACAAAAAGGCACTGAGAAATCACTAGAAAGCACATTCGAAACAGGAGTCTGATTATATAGATATATACCCATATTATTTGTTAGGAGGAGCTGGCTGTAACATCTCCAGCAGGCAAGATCATTTCTTCATCTTTTATTCCATAATTTATTTTTTAAATTCTGCCAAGTTTAGAAGTTAGGCTTGAATATACCTGTACATGGATATGTGCATTCAGTGATTGTGAAGATTCAAATTAACCTATGATATCTAGATTATAACCAGAAATTAATCTTTGAAAATAACTCTCAAAGCAAGGTAACACCTGCCAGACAGTACACTACAATATTCATTTTAGCAAGCACAGCAGCTACCTACTTCTGTGTTTGAAATTCAAGCCCTCTGCACAGTGCTTTAAAATCACTTCAGAATTCTACATCAATGCCTTTATTTGAATCATATTATTAGCAGGTGGACATTCTCTCAAAGGCCAGAGTCATAGCCCATAACAATACCAATTAATAAATGTGGATTTAGAAAGGTGATTTCTGTTATATCCTTCTTACCAGGGATCTGATAAAAACTTCCAGTCACTGTAGTGCTCCATGAGAAGGTATGCAGGCAATGAGCAGGTCATTTTGCTCCTTTGCTCTGAATTTTTTAGAGGGCTTCTCTTTTGTGTGCTAAATGAGGACAGATTCTTTGCATGGAAGTTCCCACACCTCAGCTCTCCCCTGCACACCATGACAGACCCATTCCCCTAGAGAACAGGTCACATTCACAGTTTTCCTCCACAGAATCATAAAATGGTTTGGGTTGGAAGGGGCCACGAAGATCATCCAGTTCCAAGCCCCTGCTGTGGGCCAGAACTCCTTTCAGTAGATCAGGTTGCTTCTCTCTGGGGCTGCTCAGTCACAGGCAAAAGGGAAGATAAAAGTCTTCTTATCTCACTGACTGGACACAGCAAAGGTATTGGAAATTCTTTCCACCCATCTGGATGGTCAACTTAATGCAGAAGCAGTCAGGAAGCCACAGAGCAGTAGATGGACACAAGAAGAGCGGGGTCCTCTCTGCGCTGTGGAGCAGGTGCAGCAGTCCTGGGGTTTGTGCACTGCCTGAACCCAGGACATGGCCATGTCCCCACTGGGAACAGGGTACTCTCCCCTCACCACTGCCTAAAAGCAGTCATCCCAAAAAACATATGGAGTTTTTTAAGCCTTTAGATTTTTAAAGCAGTCTTGTTTCTCATAGAGCTAAAAAAGGTGTCTAGCTGGTTTTGAAAGTTCATAAAGGGCAACCAGTATGAAGTGTCCAAATCCACAGTATGTGCTGGCACCTTGGTGTAGTTGAAATGGTCAAGTATTCTTTCACAATACTTTGGTATGGATTACAATTTCCCTCATTGTCCCACTGCATTAATGGAATCTTTCCCATGCCTTACCTGTCTGGGATAAAAACACGTGCTTGCTCAGACGAGTACTGCTGAAATTAATTAAGAAATGCAGTAGGAATAAAATCCCTTTCGCAGGGTAGGAGCACACAGCCTTGATGCAGTGCCCAAGTTTGGCTTCCCCAAGTGAAAGTCTGGAGGACGCTCAGCCTCAGCAGCCCTCAAGTGCAGAGCATTACTGGGTGCTCAGCATCTCTCACAGTACAAGCAAGACTGAGCAGCTCCAGCCCACACCAACTGCCCGGGTGAAGATTTTCTCATCTTATCCTCAAAGCTTTTCAAGCCCTGATCCTAACAGAGGTCTTAGGAGACTTTTTAATCTTCATACTTCTCAAACTCAATTTAATTTAGCTTCTCCTCTCAAATCAAGTCAAAGACTTAGAGGGATTTGAGGAGAAATACAATCTTCTTTCATTAAAAGCAAGGTCTTATCACAGATCTTTGTGATTTGTATTGTCCTGGCAATAGGGGAGATCATGTAACTGGGAGTGTTTATTTTCTATGAGGCAATTAAGTTTGAGAGATATGATTGTAATTCTATGTGCTTACTTGCAGAACTATGTACTCACACCTGGGCTGGGCCTGGTCACTCTGGCACCAGTTGCTGCAGTTATTTGTGTGTGCACGTATCAAGGGCTTTGCGAGGTCAAAGAAGACCATTCATTTGAGACTTGAGAAACCTTGTCAGTGTAAACAAAATTCTTATCAATTGGAGAAAAATATTGGATTTTTACATCCCATTGCTCTTTTCAAATCAAATCTACAGAAATTAAATATGAACAGAAACAGGGCAAAACAAAAAGTATGTGGTTACATGATTACAAAGTGCTCTCCTCTTCAATTTAAAGGATGGGGTTTTTTCTCATGTTCAATAATTATTTATCTGAATTCATATCCCCTTTTATTCTGTACCCTGTTTTAATATCTCGTGAGTGAAAAAGAAAAAAAAAGAAAAAAAAAAGGAATAAAATCTACCACCACCCCAAAACCCCCAACAATTAATTTACAGGATAGAGAGAAGGTTGCATGGACATGGGTATGACTTGCCAAGCAAGAACAGCCACAACTGCTGATTACAAAAATGCAGTTTTCTGTTTTGACTGAGGATGAGCTTTTCCAGTAAAATATGATGCCAATTAGCATTTACTGTACATCAAAAAGACTGGTTCTTAACCTTTTGTGACACTAGAAAGAGCTGAGGACACTTCAGTTAGTCATATGATATACAGGTACTCAGTTAATCATAAAGCACAAACACCCTCCTCAGATAATCACACAAGAACTGCTAATTATGAAAATAATAGATTCTACTAAAAAAAAACGAAAAAAAAGGCACACTTATTCTAAAACTTTTCTCCTGGGCAAGGTGATTTTTTCTCTTTTCTTATACTGATGTTTATTACATTCAGTCTTTGCTCAAGGGATTTTCTTCCACCAGCTTCCTGCTCTCAGCTACATCTAATCTTTCACACCTGTTCAGATTCTTTAACCCTTAAAAATCCTGCACATTGATACCTCTCTTAATTAACTTCCCTGCTTATAACTGAAATCATATAACTAGGAAGAATTTGGTATGAAATTCAGTTCTTAATCACTTTAATTTATACACCCTAAAATAGGATACAAATCAACTCATATTTCCCAGTCAGTGGCCAGTTCCTGCTTACCTGAGTTCTCCCACTCTGATAATTTCCGCCCAAAGACCAGCCAGATGAAGCTGATCCCAGGGAAGTTTCTGGTGACAAAAAGAAACAAAGCAATCAGTAGCATTTTTAACCCTAGTGCATTCTCCCTAGGACAGAGGACCTATACTATTGAATTAGGATTAATTAGTACTGACTTATATCCTGGTGCTGAATTAGAATGTCATGAGTTCATCAGTGTCGTTTATCATCTTCAACATAAGAAGAGTACTTAGTCCTGATCAACTGCAATTGTCCTCAAGCTCAAATACCAGTGTTGTCCTGCAGCATCAGAAATGTCCACAGAATCTAAAAAACTTGCACTACATCTTGCAGTATTTAACCAGAAATGCTGCATTATCTCAGATTTGTTTGCCAGATTCTACAATAACATCCCACATAATACTGAATATACCTAAAACAATGAAATACCATGTTCAAAGTAAGTTATGTCTAGAATATTGATTAAAATCAAAATTGTCATTTACTTGGCACATTGGGACTTCCACCACAAGAGTAAATTTTGAAGGCTACACAAGACTACACAATAAAACTCTCACAAACCTGACTACCTCCTGAAAACCTTGTTTTCCACACAGTTAGCATTATACGTGTACATGTGTAGGGATGCTTCTGTACTTAAAAAACAAAATCCAAGATGCATTATTGCAAAAGCTTCATCTTTTATTAGAAAAAAATTAGGTCAAATGCAGCAGGTGTTACTTAGGTTAGTTAATGTGGCTGTGGAAGGCAGGATGCTGGGTGGCACAAGGAACCACAGGATGCAAAAGGCTAAATGGAAATGAGTTTATAAGGGTCTGTCTCTGGAGGCAGAGTGATTAGTCTGTTAAAATGATTATTCAAAAAGAACAGTCTCTGATAGGGAAAAAAACAGATAGAATGAGGGTCACAGGGGGGAAGTGTGCATTGTTCAAATATTGATAAATAAATAAGCTGCACAGAAGGGGATAGAGACTGAAGTACCAGTCACCGAAATGGAATTGCCTATTTACTGGATGAGGAGAATTACCAAGGTGAATATCCTGGAAATGGATGGGACACGAGTATGCAGAAAGACAGGCAGAGGCATGTGAAAATCTTAGGAATCCTTAGATAGGGATGGAGCAGTAACTGCCACCTCCAGATTTACAGGCAGTAGGAATGGAGCCACACCAATCAGTCAGAACTTCTCTTTTCCAATCAAATTAAGGTTTAACAGAGTATTGTGTGTGCATGTATGTGTGTAAAATGACAGATTACATACTAATTGCTCTTGATTTCTTAGGATTATAAAGCTGGGGTTCTGTTCCTACTAGTGCCCTGTTTTCCAGCATGCAGTTTGCCCTGTTTTCTAGTTTCTTACCTAGAACTACTGCTGTGTAATTACATGTTTCACAGAGTGGTACTTTTACAGGATTCCATGACTAAATGTTCCTACTAAATTAGCCTCTCCTGTATTAGTCACTCTTTTTATACAAGAAAAATGGAGTTTGACTCTTCACTCACGTTAACACCCATTTTGAATTGGCCTCATCTCACTGATGCCTTAAGTTTTCTTAGCTTTCATGTTTTTTAGATTCTGTACTGCCTTAGTGTGTGACTCTGAACTTCATATAAAGCGTTAGCAAGTTCTCTTCACAGGGCTGTTAGGCAAAACAATCCTTTTCCAGCTTGAGAACCAAGGACACCATTACAGCTTAGAGCTCAAAAAATGTAATCAACGGCAAATTGAGGAGAGAAAACTGGGAGGATGGGACTTCATAACCTGAACCTGTAATTAGACAATCCCAGTATGGAAATGGACCAAAATTTAAAAAGTGTGAAAACTCATGATCAGTCATCCATCTTGCATCCATCTTGGGCAGAGCCACAGCTGGGCTCTTGTACTGCCCAAGGTGTATCTTTTGAAGGCCTTTTAATAAATACTTATTTATTCCTTTAGCTCTGTCAAGCCTCTGTTCCAGGTAGCCTTTTAGCCCTTTAGGCATCAGTTCTGGCACCCCAGATGGGACAGAAGGCATCTGGAAAACACCTGAACCAGAGGAACACCCAGCATCATCACTGCCTCTACATGTGATCTGCCATTGCAAGTAGAAGACTGATCTGCTGTTTCAATTAAATTTTCAAGATACATATTTTCCTCCAAATATTAATGGTATACAGAACCAAAAAAATTACAAAATTATGTTTATATATAGAATGTCATATTTCAAAAGAATGAATTATTTAACCAGTGTAAGCATAAGAATCAACTTCCACTATGCAGCAAAGGAATGCTGAGCATGAGGGAAGTTTCACATTTTCATGCATATTTTTATGTACATAGAAACACAGTCATGCATTGAACTTGAAATTTATGTAAATAATAAAACAATTCTTATGATCAGAGAGAAGAAAGAGAGAAAAAAAAAGTCCTATACAATATATTTCTTCCACCCCCAATCCAATCCAAACCCAATAAAGAGATTAAGAGGGGATGGATGGAGAACTTTATTCAAATATATTAGGATTAATACTTTTTTTTTTTGTAATATGATTGACTCTTACTATAGAATTGCCATTAAACTTGTCAGTTGCATATATACTGTATGTTATAAAATGTTCCCCTTTATAGCGACATCATTAATTTGATTTGGAGGAGCTTTGCTGATCTCACCTTTATATGAGACTTTTCCTGGCATGGGAATAGGTAGAAGGGAATGGTGAATACAGAAGAGAGACAGTTGTGTTATTTTTTGTCTGCACAGCACAGTGGAGTCATTACTACAGCAAAATGTGAGCAACCTGCAGGAGGTTTCTCTTTCCCCCTCACAGTAAAATGAAAGCAGATCTGCACCTCCAGATTATATCTTTCCATTGGAGCAGACAGTGAAAGTATTACTTAGCAATTATCTTTCTCATATTAGAGATACAGAATGGTAAGTGTAAAAAAAAACTTGATTCCATAGCTCTTTTTTAAAGACAGCAGGGCAGACTGTGACACTGCAGTATTAGGATATTTTTAAAACTGCTTATGTTGATCAATTGTGTCAGTGAAGGAGGAAAACTATGCAAAGAACTATTGACTAAATCACCTGCAAAGGGTTTATATTGACAACTGGTACTCCTCCCAAATGAAGCTCCGAGCTGTGCATTACCCTTTGCAGATATTCACAGCATAACTCTAGGTTCCCTCTCTTTTCACAGAGAAACAATGATTTCAGTGTTGCTCCTCCTCTAGCATTACTAGGATTTCATTTTATCCCATTTCAGAATAAATGGTGCTCATTAA
This sequence comes from Phylloscopus whistleri, assembly GCA_017589585.1. NCBI lineage: Eukaryota > Metazoa > Chordata > Aves > Passeriformes > Phylloscopidae > Phylloscopus > Phylloscopus whistleri. The sequence continues at coordinate 6,000,490 of JADMLD010001181.1, read as the reverse complement.
AAATATCTTGTGCTGACTTCAGACTAAAGATGCACCCAGAAAACCCCTACATCTTAAACAGAAAGATAAGTAGGACTAGAAAAATAATACTTCCTCCTGACTGTTCTCTCTTCTTTTCTAAAATAATGAGTCTGAGGAAAAAAAAGTTTTCTGTTTGAGTAAATGAATATAGGAAAGGGACAGTTGGCCTTCTCTGAATATGAGTTGACTAGCTGAGCAAGAAATGTTTCAAAGGCCTTGAGTGCATGGCTTTGTTTATTGAGAATAAGCAATCAATCAGCCAGAGCACACAGCAAGACCTTGTTCAAATAATGGATAATGCCGAGTACCTCAGTCACACAGCTTAGATTGAACAAGTAAGTTTGACATTACCAGCAAAGAAGGCAAAGTCAACAGCATAAAAGTCACAGAATAAGACAGTTCAGGGAGGTCTCAAGCACAGGAATGTTAACATATATTCAAACGGACAGACAGCTTTCTTGAGATTTTTCTTAAACAAAATGTTTATTATTTAAAGCTATCAAAACTTGCCTTGAAAACTAGATTAAATAAATCCTTCACATTTGAAATCTCTATGACTAAAGGCCCACTTGTGTTAACTTTCATGAGATTAATAGTATCAAGATTATTTTTTCTTCCTGTATATATTTGTGTATGTTTTCTATATTTCATTTACAGCAATAGCCCCCATTTAAAAGCTTCACTTGAAAGCAGGCCAAATGTGAACAATAGCATAGAAAAGAAACTGTCTACATGACCAAGAAAAAAACTAATGTAAAATCTTGTGCCAAACAAGAACTAAGTATTCTGTGAAATACACACATCTCTATTTCTCAAATATGTCTTTCTGTATTACAAATGAAATTATAAGTACTCTCAAGTTTTGCAGCCAGTAGATCATGACAGTCTCCTGATTACCTGGTGATGAATGAACTTGCACTATTTACACAGGAATTCGGGGTGGGAGAGAGGGAGAAAGGGAAGGGGGGATGTGGTGAGAGACCAGATACAGAGAATGATTTCACATCCTTGGAGTAATGAACAGTAACAAGATGAGAACATCATTTGCAGCCTGTGAAGTATACTGGAAAACAGAGCTTGGTTCAAGATAAAATTTATGGGTATGCTTTACTTGCTGCTAACTGAAAATTCTATCACATGTAGTCTTCTTTCTCCCACATTTTCTGTGAAGGTAGTGAAAACCTTCAGATTAGCCAAGCTATTTAAGACCATAAGATCATGTCAGCTGTGGTATAAAACATCAATTTGTAACCCAGGCTTTACTGTGAACCATTTCTGCACTGCATCCCAGTAGCTCATTCCTCAACTTTTAGCTGCTCATGCAAGATGATTTTCTTTGAGCCCTTGCAGAACTTTTTTGTTCAAAATTTCTTGGTTATGTGTCTGCTGAAACTCATGCATTTAACTTATTCATGGATAAAAAGAAAAGCATCAACCAAGAATACCCAATGGAATTTTTTTAAGACAATCTAGTACATCTTTTGGTTTTGATAAACAGCATTCCTGCAGCTACACAAACAGAGGGCATTACATCTCCATAAATAAGTATCAGTCTTATCTCATTTATTTCCACATGCACAAGAGAGACAAATGCTGGAAATGGAAGTCTGAGGTATATTTCATAGTGGACAGAACCAGGATGTACTTCCTTCTGTGCTACACTGGGACAAGGGCTCTCCAAGTCTTCAGCCTCTGCTGTGGCCATGAAATACTCATTTTGCATAGGTAGAAAGAAACTAAATTACACACTGATCGTTGTATTCAACTGCTCCTTCTGCCAAAAGGGAAGACACTGTGCTGAATTTTAAATGAAATGAATTTGGTAGATTTTCAGAGTATGAACTGCTTGATACCCAGTTCACTCCAGGGGCTGCAGAAAGGTAACAGGTTTTTCTTTGCTTCAGATTTCAGTGGGTGAACGGCAAAAGCGATAAAAGCTGAATTTATACTGTGCTAATGTTCCTCCACTTAGAAAAAGGAGGTTATTGTTTATGATAAAGTCTAGAAAATTTCTTGTTAAATGTATACTGACCTCTAATTATTTTGAAGCATTCTATCAACTGAAAGAAATATACAAATGGAAACGGTTCTTATTCTTTCAAGCACAATGATACACACCTTTTTTAATGCAATTTTTAAATTCTAAGATGATGGTAATGATGATGATGATGATGATGATGAATATTACAAGTGAATATGAAAGGTTTTGTGGGATGCTGTTATTCTGATCCATAATCAACTCTCCAGGGATTTTTCCAGGAATTGAAGTTTGGCTGTAGCATTTTCAATTGCACCCCTCATTTATTCTAGCTGGTTATAGGGCTTCCCCAAAGGATTAGCAGGACACACTGGCAAATGGGTGACATACAACAGAGCAGATGAAATTTTGCCTTCATTCAAAGGGTGGTAGGCAACAGTTCAAGCCCTAAGGACTAATAAGTGGTGGTGTACCCAAGGAGCCAATATGGAGGATGACATTATTTAATGTCTTCATCAGTGAGCAGGAGAGAAAAAATAAAACAGGCTGATGGCTGATGCCAAGCTATGGGGAAAAGTTTCTATGCTGAGGAGCTGCACTGCCATGCAGAGGAGCTTCAACAAGCCAGAGGGCTGGACAGAGAGGAAACATTAGGTTTAGCACAAATACCAAGTACTGCCCCAGGGACAGAAATATTCCTCATGGCAATACAAATGGGACAGACTGCCCGGCTTGTAGCTCTGCAAGAGGGGCCTGGCCAGGGGTGCAGAATACAGTGCTGCCCTCACAGAGGGCATAGCCAGAAAGACAAGGGGAATGCTGCTCCTACTCAGCTCTTGTGAGGCTGCATCTGGGTCCAATACATGACATATACTTTCAAACTGGAAAGAGTCTGGAGAAAGGTCATTTAGCTGGAGCAGATTAAATCCAAGGAGAAGCTGGTGGAACATGTTTGCTCAGCCTGGAGAAGAGGAGAGTATAGGAGAATTTAATTGCAGCCTCCTGCTATAGAAAAAGGACTTTGCATGAGGGTGGAGTGCTCACTGTTGCCTCTTGATGAGGACTCTTCTCTGGGGTGCTCATCAAGAGGCAACAGTCACAACAAGTTGCAGCAAGACAAGATCTAATTGGACATAATGGGATAAAAATGTAGACTGAGAGTGATTAAGCGCTGAAAGAGGTTGTCCAGGGACATGGTGGAGTCTTGTCTTGGGAGATTTTGGAAACAAGACTGGACAAGGTCATGGTTAATCTGGTTTAAATCTGAAGTTATTCTAACTTTGGTTTGGACAGTGTAACCTCTGAAGGCTTATTCCAACCTATCTGACCCCCAACTGATCTTATGGGTACCACCACCTCCAAAGGTTGGAGATGATGTGCAGTCCCTCTGTCATGCCAATGAAAGCACAAGAGAGAGCTGCCTTCTGGAGACTGAGCAGCAGCAGCAGAATGCAGTAACACTTTCAGAGGATCAGCTAGGCCAGAGTCCTTCTATACATCCACTCTTCTGCAGTATCTGAACAGCATCAAACCTTGCTGGAGTTTCTGGAGAGCAGAGAAGAGTCTGTTATGCACAGGGGGGGAATAGAGCCAGCACAGCAGTTTGCCCCAGAGACCTGCATTCTTTTATCCTGACCTATTGTCACAAGCTTTGTTCAATAAACTCACTGGATCTCTCTAGGAAGCCCCAATGAGACAGTTTTCACATTTACCCAGAAACCAGTCCAGTGAGGTCCAGGTCCTTTGGAGAGTTTAATAAGATAAATATTTATTAATTTGAGTTACTGTAATAACAAATGTGTTTACTGTCTGTGAAAATTGCTTCCTTTTGGTCTCCTCCCTGAAATTTTCTACAGCTGGAAGTTGTCCTTTCCTTCACATTGCCTGACTGCCCTCTGAACTCCCCCTCACCTCTTTCCATCCTTCCTGTGCAACTGGCATTAGATTCTAATTTCTGCTGGTTTTCCACTCTGCTACTGCTTCACCCACTCTGCTCTTAGCACAGCCAGCCTGGGAGAACACCCACCTGCCATTTTTATGGGTTTCACATGTATCTCTCATGCTTATAATTCCTGCTACCACTTTCTGCATAATTTTGCTTTGTCTGTTTGTCAGGATGGTGTGTCAGACCAGGTGCTTGGATGCTCATGGGAATGGGTGTGGTGAATAAAATTTATAGCTTATGATAATGGAAACTTCTTAACAGCACTGAATATCCAGGGTTAGGTAAGTGCAAACTGCAGGAATTCGCAGGACCAGACAAGAATCCATGAGGGAGTAAAAGTAATGAGATATATTTGTATTTCCAAGCCATCCTTCCTTTGAGCCTGACCTCTGGCAGCCCCTGCTCTGGTGCACAGCAGCACCAAACAGCCGTGGTGCACGCTGTCCTCCAGCAGAATGAACAAAGCTTCTGCAAGCTGTAGCAGGACACTCACAGGCACAGGAGGGCTTTCTCAATTCCCCATATTTTATGCTCCCCTAACACACAATCAAACGTTACTGGCTTTTGCAATGTAATTTTTTTAAGAACAAGAAATAAACTACGACTGATTACTCAACACTAAATTTGTGGAATTGTCTTTTTATTAGCCAAAACTTAATAAAATCTCTATGACAGCCCAAATTAATGCACCCTGGTGTTTTAGAGCACCACAGCTGTGACTATTGGGTATTGGGGTAGGCATGAGTTGCAGATGAAGCTTTCTGCATGATGGAGACATTCAGAAATTTTCTGATTTTCCTCTCTCCATGAGTGAGGTCATCTTGTGATCTCACACAGACACACAGACACACAAAAGGGATGAAGACCTAGGCCTCATCTTAGGAAATCTAGTTAAACAAATGAAAGATGGAGAGATGGAGCAGAGAGGTATATTTAGTAGTCAAACAGATCTTTTTAATCAGCTTATTTTTTTCCCCTTTTTAATGAACACATAAATTTAGGACACTTCTACTATTTCTGGGTAGCTGGACATTTTCAGCACCCATAACTTTAGTCATTTTTGTCTCCCACTATTTGTAGGTAGCTACCAAAGCTCAGGTATTTCCTCTTGCAATCCCAGGTTTCCAGTGAAGATAGCAATATATAAATGCAAAAGTTTAAACTGCTTTATAAAGCCCATGAATGTAACTGGTTCTACTTTGCACCTATCACTCTGTCTGCTGTTATAATTGGAGCAACTTTTGAACAACAAACCTCTAAAAACATCCATCTTGTAGGTTTTGAAATCAATACAATAGTATGTTAATAAACTCCAGAAAAAAAAAAATCCTGCTCCTACACATGTTCACAGTTGTATTTTTAGGTTATATATAATAGACAGCAATCTTTGTTTGGAAGCCAACTCACACTTCCCCAGTGAACTGCAGGATACACATAAATAATCAGGGCTGCAGAAAGGTCATCACACGGCTGGAACTGGGGTTAGCAGCAGCACCGAGCAAACCAATTGTTCAGAAAGCCTTAAGCAAAGCAAATCAAGCTAAGTGCAACAAAACTGACTGTGCTGAGAGCTGAACAGACTTAATCATAGGGATGAGCCAACCTTGAACCTTAACGCTCAACAAATTTTATTAAGAATCGACAAGTTGTGAGAGAAGTTACACAGTTAAGCTGCAGCTCAAGGGAATAAGTGTGCAAAAATAAGATGAGGGGAATTTAATAAGGCCCAAGGACCACCAGCTGAGCTCGCAAGGATCAATCAGCAAGAGCTTGGTCCCAAGGTCTCCTTGTTACTGCAGTAGGGAACATACTAATGGTATATATTGACTTGCAATAAGAGATTCCTGGAAATGTTTCCCTTTTAACTTTTGCTACATAAAATTTAGTTAGCAGCAAACTGCGTCTGTCTCCCTTAGGAAAAATAGATTTCGTCAAGACTTACTTGCCCAAAAGCTCAATTTCTGTAACTGAAAATTGAGTTCTTTCATTTCAATGTACTTGGGCACTGTCTTGTGGTCGTGTCATGATCTCATTTGCTTTGTAGGGCCAGATTCCCTGGACAAATTCACCTGCACTCATACCTAGGGACTCCCACGCTGCAAGCAAGAGCCTCTGCCTGAAAGGGGGAATTTTCTCATGGAAGGCACAGGTATTTTCATAAAGAATAAGCCCCTCACAGCAGCCCATAAATTGTGCCCAGAGTGTATGGCGTGCAAAGAGTCACTGCTCAGCAGGAGGAAAGGTGGGAGAAGAGAAAGGAGGATTTTCAGAGGTGTTATACACTTTGCAACTGAATTGCTGTGTGCTTTAAACACAGCTTCACAACACTAATTAGGAAGCTAAGCCTTGTGATTTCCTGATAGATTCCTAAATATCTTAGAAAAACCCTTAGGGAGAACTAAAAGGCAGAAATTCCACAAATGGGCTGTAACTAAACAGAATGAGTTTTGAATATCACTCAATCTGTCCACAAAGTCTGCTTTCTGTCTGAAATTGCTTCTGTGTGTTCTATATGAAGGAAACATATTTGCTTGGTTTTTTGCTTTCCTTTTCTCTCAAAAGCTTCCTGTAAACCGGATAACACATCTTGCCCTAAATTCTAAAGGCATTTTAAGTCAATACTGCATACTTAATCTTGTCTTAACATGCCTTTGGTTGGTTTGTTTGGGTTTGTTGGTTTGTTTTTTTCTTTTGGAGCTACATTTGATGGGATGCAGCAGTTGTACAACCCTACAGATTAACTGATGTTAAAGGAACATTATGAAACTTAGGGAATTGAAGTTTGTAAAAAGCTTTACAGAATTTTAAATGAAAGCTGCTTCAGTTTAAGCAAGAAAGAGTTATTAGGAATAGAAAATGGAAGGACATATGATGAAACAATGTTTTGCAAAACTATGAAACAGAGGATCTCTGCAAATCACAACTAAATGAGCACCCATTTGTAGCTCCTTTAACAGAACAGAATGATTGAACACCACGTGCTGGAGCCTGATCTCATTTATCTGAACTGTGCTTATGAGAGCTGAGTTACTCCTGATTTACACCAACACAAACAAGACCAGAATCAAGCCAGGAAAGACCCCTAGGGGTACCCTTAGAATGAGAAGAAAAGGAAGGACCTAGACAAACTCACCAGCCCAGAGGATTCCTAATTTGAACTATTTTTATATGAGAATTGCCAGTCCTCTGGCAAAACTGCCACTTGGTATGTACGAAACATTCCAATCATGAGGAAGAACATTTTTCTTCCACAGAGGAAAAATTCAATGTTTGGTAAGGGACAATGTCCAGTCAAGGTCAGAAAAAATGATCTGGTAAAAACAATTCCCCTTCCTCATCAATCGGACTAGTTTCCACTGTACCTGAAGGAAAACTGTTTATTTTACTGACAAAGGCTATTTTTCTTAGTCACTTGCAAGCTGATGTTCTCTTGACGAAAATCTGAAGCACAATGTGAACATTCTTTTACATCCCCAGAAACAATCCTGGTGAAGCCTCACTTGCAGCCCAAACAGCAGTTGCAAGAATTGTGATGGAATTACAGCACAGCTAGATATGAAGCACATGATTGCACTTAAAGGGGCACTTGCAGCTCTTGAATAAAAATTCAATCTGCACATATCTGATGGAAAGGTAAGAAATAGCCATCTATGCTGGCAAAATACTTTCTAGGGTAACTTCAATGTGTATTCAATGCCATGCAGGACAGTAGCTATTGAGGAACTGTGAGAAACAGCAAGTACAAAAGGAAATATTTGCACTTACAGCCCACACTGGTCCAGCTGGTTCCTGAACTGTTGTTTGACAGAGATCTCATCTTAGCATTTAATCTGCATTTTCAAGTGAGTATCACTTAGTTCTTATCACCTGTAGCAACTACGTGCTTCTTATTACAACATTGCATGGAAGAAAGTGTCCCTGTACAGTTATTCTTGCCTTACAGTCCAGAACTCCATTTTCAGACTACATTGCATACTACAAATAGATCTGCAATGGTTTGACCAAACAGTGCCAATCTTGAAACCAGACATCTTGGAAAAAGCCAAGTATTAAAGACAGATCTGCAAACACCTATTCAAATATCCATATTTAGAGGCCCTTGTTCTTCTTCAAAGACTGACAAAAAAAACTTAGACTATTTCAGATGTCTGACAAAAGTTATATATGAAAATCTAATACTGCCCTCCGCAATATATTTGCTCCTTTGATAGCTGTATGGCAGACAAAAATTTTGGACAATAGGTAGTAAAAAATTTACTAATTCTGCCTGTTGCACCTGCAACAGATTTGAGTTCTTCTGCCAGAAAAGTAACCATCTGAGGTGGAATTCTTGAACAGCAAGAGAGTACCAGGAGCAGGGACCAAATGACAAAACTAAAACCAAAGAAGGATTCATTTTTTTATTATGGTATTTTTAACATATTGTTCACACTGAAGTCTTCCAGGATAACACAATGCATTTTTCTTTATTAAAAATAGTCTTTAGAGACTATACTTCAGGTATTTTGTGGCTACCACAGTAGATGAGAATTAAATTCTATGTCATGTTTTTCTCTTTTAAGACCCTGATCAGCAAACACTTAAGATCACTAGCTTCAGACTGTCCGTCATTTGAAGGCCTCTTTTTCTTTGACATACAGCACTAATCTTTGGAGCATTTTGCTCCACAAGTCCTTTTTTGGTTTTAAGAATAAATTTTAACCCTCTCCATCATGCTTATAACCAGATGGAAACATGTGAAGTCTGTTGCTTCTCACCACAGAAGGTGAGACATTGCCCAAACACCACTCCTGCTTGCTTGGTGTGTTTCTGCTCATCACCTCCTGTATCCTTCTGTGTGTTATGGTATCCCCTTCTTCTGCCTGGGGTTGTTATAGATACAAAAAGAAGTTGAAGCCTTTTTAACAGTTGTATCAGTATATTGGCTGTGTTTCGATTTCTTTTTATAACTGTGTTTATTTTTCAACTAGTTTTGAGTTGTTACAAATACTTACTGTTGTAATGTTGTTGGAGTAGTTCTTAGATAGTGTTGCAGTGTTTAGTTACCAATGTTTGTGGAAGTTTTGTGTGGATAATGCCAGAGGAAAGGGGGAATCTTCTACTCTTCCCCAGATAACCCAGAGACTGAGACACCACCCAGAGCTCTTATTGGTGAATACGACCAACCAATCAGAACACGGCGGGAAAGAATGATTGGTGCAGAAAGTGCCCTGCTAAGAACCAATGAGAGCCTGAGAACGCACCAATCATGTAGAGGATCCAAAACGAACCAATCCCTGAGGGGACTGAGACTATAAAAAGGGACTGATCACCCTCAGTGGGTGCTTTGCTCTTATGAATTAACCGTTCTGAAGGGTGGCCCGTGCACATGTATTTGGTTACTCTGACTTGCTGTGAGGGGCTGGGACTAGCTCAGCCCCTTGTTCCTGTAGCCATTTTATAACAATAAACAGTTGGCCTTCCCTTTTTTACCACCTTTGGATTTACAGCCTCGTCATTAATTTTTGCAACATTGTATCAGGGTGATTAAGAGATGACTACTTCCTTCTTGGATTTCACTTTCTTTGGTTCCTCAGCAGTCAATCCCTTCTTCATAGACCTGGAGAGCTGCTGCCAGTCAGCTCATCAAGAAAGCCTTACCTTCACTTATATGGCACATTATCTTAGCCCTTAATTTCATTTTCCTGATCTTTATTTCCTAGACCCATACTGCTGTATTTGAACTAAGGTGGCAGCAAAAAAGGGGGGCTGATTCATATCTTGCTCCCTTCTAATTTACCAGCGTCTTCATACTTTCCACCTTTTGCTCTTTATTTGGGAAGTTCTCTTTTCATGAAGACAGTTATTATCAGCCAAATTCAAAGAAGGCCAGATGCTTTCCTTACATATCTGAGTTACAATTCACAACAATCCTTCCCTGTATCTGAGATGTCATATAGTGTGACTCTGATTACACTTGCACAGCTGTAAATATATTTTCTTAAATGGAGTTTTTCCTGACATGAACAGAAAGCCCTATAATTTCATAGCATAGCTATTCACTTTATCTAAAATAGGGGTTTATTATTATTTTGTAAAAAGAAGATGCTTTCATTCTGACCTAGATAAGAATCTTCTTCTCTTCCCTTCTTAAGACAACTATGAAAATGAGATTGTAAATCTCCTATGGAGAAGAGACTTGGACAAATCTATAATTTATGTTATGATTTTGAGAGACTTTCACCTTGAGGGAGTGCCAGCCCTATCGTAATTCTGTAGATCTTGTTTGAAAATGTTTTCCATTACCAATCGGGAGAACCTTTATTATTATTATTATTATTTATACAAGGCTCCTTTGATTTTCAGTGTGTGACACTTCAGAATGAAAATTGTGTCTGCATTAATTAAAAAATGAGGAAGAGAACTCTTACATTTCTTCCCCCTCCCTTAAAATCCAAGTAAAACGCTGGCAGGCAACACTCAGCATGTAGTGCTCTACTTCCAACCATGAACCCTTTTCACAGATTTCTGTCATTTTAGCTGCTTCTGGCTAAAATCACTGGTTATAACAGTGACTTGGAAAGAAAAATGAGCAGAGAGTTAAGAGCAAAACGGGGGGTAGGTACACATAGCAATTAAATAAGCCTTCTACAAATCTCAGGCAGGGAACATGTCTGTCATATCATTCCTAGACAAGGCCCTGGCAGTGCCAGGTTTATGCTGAAGCCTTTGGGAGGAAAAAAAAACATATGAGTTCATGCCCATGCACCTTTCTTTTGACCTCCACGGCTTACTAAAGAGCAGACTGTCACATCAACAGCTCACTTCCCCAAATCTTCCAGTGTTTGAAAAAAACTCATCATGACTTGCAGCAGCACGTTCTAGCCAGGGGCTTGCTTTGTCCGCACGATCTCTTAGAGACTGGATAATTAAAGGTCACCCACTCTTAGCCATTGCACCACAATTCCAAAGCCCTCACTGAAAGTGGGGTAGCTGGGGTCTGCCCACACAAAGTGCACACACAAGAGCTGCTGGAATGGCATAACCAACAGCAGGGCGGGGACCAGCCTCCTGGGATGAGTTCCACATTTCTGCCTCAGCCACTGCAGGCAGCTGTGACAGTTCTGAACCAGACCTGAAAACGGCACATGACCTTCAGGCCTTCTGGAAGTTGTAGAACTTGTGCCTGACTGCTCTGTGCCAAGTAAATTGATTCCCTTACCTCTTTGTAGCAAACCAATTCTAAGGCATGACAAAGAGCTAAGAAATCTGGAAGAATAGAAATTAGGGGGAAAAAAAATTAGGGGAAAGTTCTTTGTGCTAGGATTTTGAGTGTTAACACCAACTTCCAGCCCCAGTTGATTTAGACTGTTTAAAATGGAGCACCACTCTGCAAATTTTTTACAGCCTTCTGGGATGAAATTACTTCCTTTGTGCAGATATTTGACTATCACTCCAAAACTCTTTCTCACAATTCACTGTTATCACTGTGGAAAAAAAAAAATCTGAAATACATGATGTTGGAAATATTCATCTATTTTGGTTCACAATCTGAAAAAAAATACAAGCCCATATACTATCAAAAGTGAAAAGAAAACCCAACAAACCCATTTATTTTTCCCAAACTTTCCTGATAAAATCATTATGTTGTGGTTGTACATAACAGGACATCACATCAAGCAGGGCACAAATCTAAAACAAACTCCAGAAACACAACTTTTTTTGAAAACAGAAAGCATGGTTTTATTCAAATATTCTCTTTTTCATACACAATTAAAGCCAATCTAGACAATGAATTAACTGATAGGATGACAAAGAAGTTTGTGGTCCCTGGACAATTAAAGATTATTCAACCCTTATCTCAACTTGAAAAATAATAACTGTTGGGTTTTAAATAACATCAGAAATTGACAAGTGAACATCGTTATACTAGGAAAGGACACCCTACAACCTCTAAAGACTCAGATGTATAAATGGGAACAATATAGCTCAGAGTCCCTCCTAACTCCTCATCTCACTTATTTCCTCCTGATTTTCATATTAATTTTTTCCTTTTTTCCTTACATCCCCCCCTCCTACAAAGCAGCTCAGATATCCACATATACACAGAGAATTCATGGCAACAACTTTGTGACTACAACTGATGAATATGCAACATGATCCTAAAAAATGCATGTGAAATATGCAAACACATCAACTTAATGGGTACCTTCATTTTGTCCCTTTTTCACTTTGAAGGGTCAGTTTATAAATCACTTGTATTCTGAAACATAGATAATTCATCTGTCTAAATGAGGAGAATTACTCAAAATTAAGCAAAGGACTGGAATTCTCCTACCATATGATTGTATGTGATGTGCTGTTTAAATACCAGAGCATCCAGGATATTTTGATGTGTCATCTGAGGCCTTAAAAAAGTGACATAAGAAGTGAACTTCCATCTTAGCAGTCACCAAGCAGAAACTTTTTAAGAATCTTCATTGCATTTAGAAGATCGGTGTAGCAATTGTTCATTTTGATATCTGGATCTGAAATATGACTCTTTTGCAAAATGTAAAACCAAAAAGAAATGTCATAATTTGACATGCTTTTGTTATTTCACCAACCTGCTTATTATCAGACAAGGAATTTTTAAATCCTAAAGAATCCTTAAAAGTCTTAAAGCATCCTTTAAGAGGGACAGAGATGGGCTTTTACTTGTGCAGTGGTGCATGATGAATGTTCATATAGGCAACCATGGCTATACTAGAACTATTCATTCAGACACCTCACAGTTGCCTTTGGATGTTGTCTATGGAGTGCAACTTTAAAAAGAAAAGAAAGCATGAATGAACTATTTACAATTCCAGTCAGTCTGCTAAGATGAACAATAGCATGTAAGTTGGGTAGTTAGCTCAAAGCTTCAGCATTTACAAACACTAGGTTTCAGAAACCACACTCAGAGTAAAATCTGATATAAGTTGTATCTACATGAAATTGTTCAAGTAGTTTGGAGTTGACACATTCCTAGTAATTGCCAGCCATGTTAGTTCGGAAACAATTAAAAAAAAACTTGTTTAAAAAATAATCTGTTGAGGCATTTTTCCTATCTCTTTCAACAAATAATTCAACTCCAGAAGTTTCACTACCATTTTTATAATATGCTTTTTTTTCACCTGGGTCATTTCTTACCCATGTGAAAGTTCTACTATCTCACTTTTTGCCTTCAACAGTTTGAAAACTAGAGAAGTCATTAATATTAAGAAGAATGCCAAAGACGATAGTTTTCTCATCTTGTCTTTGTTTCTCTTTTCCTCTGGGCCACATAAGGATATTCAAGTCAGCAGAGACAGTGTTACTCTTTAAAAAACCTGCTGATTTAATATTTAGTAGGTGATGGATTCCACCTCAACAATCAGACTCAGGAATAAAAATAGTCTGAATCCCACTCAGTGCCATCCACAAATCCGTAGATAGAAACCCAAAGTATTGTACAGCACACTATTTCCTTCTCGGTAAGCTTGAGACAAGCTGCTGTGATTCCCTGTATATACACATATATTCTGAGCTGATGCCTGTCAAACCAGCCCCTGGTTAAGTGGCAAGCATAATATAGCTTCCTTTCCCTAGAGGTAACTGTCCTCATTACTGAGGCGAATGAACCCCTAGGTGTATAATAGAATCTTCTTTAAAATATTCATCATATGACAGCTGATATTTCAGCCATATTTGGCTGGAATGCTACATTTTGGGGACCCCAGGACTCCATAGTCAATTAACCTAGTATTTTGCTCACCATCTAATTTTTTTTTTTTTTAATCATAAATCATTAAACATTTATGTTGGTATGTAACTTGTTATTCTCCTATTCAGGACTGAGTCAAACATGCAGACCAGGGTTTCTCTTACTGCAGCAAAACCCATTGAAACATCTGGACTAGCAAAGCTGAAACTTTACACTTTCCCTCAGCCGGAAAACATCAACTTCTCCAAGGTGAGTCACATCATCCAGCACGGTTCTGTTTCCTTCACACTTCTCAGAATCAACACTTCAGGCTGTGAAAACCTACCTCTGCCAGCAGGTCTCAGGAAGACCATGGGCAGGCAGGGGGAAATAACAGGGGCCAGAATACTCCACCAGAAGTCAAAACAAAAAACTGTGTAGGGAGAGAAAGAGACAAATAGAGCAGCAGGTTATTCACGCCAAACATTTCCTTGTTCAAACACCAAACAATGCTTTTCTTTTTGACTCTCCGTTCTTATTTCTTTCTCAAAATAAATACTGCATTTTTCCCTGCCTACCAATTCCATTTTTTTCCCCTACCAGTTCTTAATTACAGCCACTAACTTCAGAAGGTCCTATTCCACACGCCTTCCACTGTATTATTTCCCAGCACAAGTGCCTGCTCCTCTTCACTTTAACCTTCCACAAGCCTCCCCTGTGCTGTTCCATGCGAGGCACGTCAGGCAGGCACACAAATGAGCCCCGCCAGGGCGGGGGGGGGGAGTGTCACCGACATGCAAGGCTGCTCAGGAAGTTTACACAGCACTTGCTCAAACTCTGCAAGCCTTCCTGACACCAGCTCAGCATTCCAGCACACCAGCATCATTTTTAAGTGATTTCTCATGTGATTAGTGCTGTCTCTCTGTTCCCACTACTACTCAGACGTTGGTGGGAAAAAAAAAAAATAATTCTTACTCTCATCAGGACTTTTTTGTCATCAGAATCCCTCTTTAGTTTTAGTCATTTTCTTAATTTTAGCCTACTTATCTCATTATGCTGGTCTAATTAAAATCATTTGCTGACAAATATTGTCAGTAATGTAACAGTTGGCTAAATTAACACTGGCTTAGCCTTAGCTTTGTTATCAGCTTAACTACACAGCACTGATTGATGAGCATTTTAAAGCAGGAATTCCTTTCTTCAGGTCAAATGCAGAGAAGGCAAAGCTGGAGATTTGAATGTGATACATCAACAAGTCTTACCAGAAGAAAGTCAGATATAATTGTGCAGAAGTCACACCAAACTCACATCCCCACAACTTCCTGCAAGCTTGGTCATAAAAACAAAGATGCGTTTGGCCCAACCTGTTAAAACAGCAGGAGCATAGCTTAATATCTTGTTCTAAAATTACTGTTATAAGCAGTGTATCTTGTAATCTGATTCTTATATACTTTTTTGGCATAAACTGAGTATTTCTAGACAACAATTATTTCTACAGACAAAACTTAATTGCAATATTCATCACCAAATATGTCTAAATGATAGGGATGCTGAAGTGTTTTACAGTGAAAACACATCCAATTTTAATGAAGTTCAAAAGAAGAAATGTTTATTTATGGATTAAAGTACACAAAGATCTGCTGCTCACACTTTCTGAAATACTGACAGCTTTTTTTTTTTTTTTTTTTTTTTTAAGAGAGGAAGAGTGCAAGGGAAGGAAAGATTTTACATCTTGTAAATAGTTGTGGTGAGTGGATCAATGTTCCCAGCAGACAGGCAGAGAGCTCCTGGGTCTTTTGACACTAGTTGAGATCAGATGATATACAACTGAAGTCTGAAGTCAAAGTTGCCTCTAAGAGGTTGCATCTGGTGAAAGGGTGGAGATGTTGTGCTGATAACCCATTACAGCTGCAGGGGGATGTCTCAACATGTCTTGAGAAAGACTGCATATTTCTCTGTTGGGGGCTGAGGTTTGCTACTGTTCAAATTAAGTGACATCATTTTAACACTCCTAAAGAAGAAAAAAGGTGAAATCTAAACCAGAACAATATCCTGTAGAAAAGTGCTTTCTATAGTAGGCTCTTTTGAGAAAAAAAAAGCATAACTACATATCTAAAATTAGCTCTTCTACTGAAGACCTAAATTGAAAACAACTTTAAGAGAAAATGAGAAGTTTCCAGAGCAATATTTAACAGAACCATGAAAAAAAAATACAGAGAAAAATCCAGGTTTTGGATAAAATTTTCAGAACACCCTTCTCCACTTCAGGAATTTGCAGCCACCACCTATTGAATGAGAGCTGCTGTGGTTGGTCCTCAGAATGATCCATTAGATGAGGGTGCACAGAAGTATTGCCAACCTCCCAGAGACACAGATTCGGCCTGCTTGGAATCAGATACTTGGGAAGAAACTAGAAAACAGTGGCTGTGCATAGACTTGACAGTGCTCCACTGGAAGAACCAGAACCCAGGATTGCACAGGCTCTAGCAAGTTAACTTGCGCAAGAAATCTCAAGTGTTTGAAAAATATAATTCAGCTTGGGGTGGGGAGTGAGTGGGAAAAGGGAAATATAACAGACAGGTAATCCTTTTGCTCTGAAAACTGCTATCACTGACCTGCTGTCAAACCATCCAAGGACAAGAAAATATACAATCTGCTGCCATTATTACAGTCCAATTCTCTATGGATTCAACCACAGGAAAAGAGTAAGTCCAGAGTTAGGCCTCAGCTTACACTACATGAGCTGAAAAAGAAAAAAAGACAATTTTTGCTAAGCCAGCTAACAACATGCTGCTGCTCCAACCCTCTGCCTCAGGCCATGCAGCCTCAGCTGCACCATCTGCCCTGGAAAGACTCCAGGGAGGAAAGAGCAGCTGAGAGTGCAACAAGTTGAGGATCCAGTATAACCATGACTGTTCTGTGCACGAGTTCATCTGAAACCTCACCTCCCCAGTTCCTGCTTCTTGTTCTCAGACACCTACTTTGCTAAATTGTTATTTTTGATGTGTCCTCCTCTATCCAGATGTCTTAATTACTTGTTTCTCACTAAGTGCTGGTTTCATATGCCTTTCCAGTGTGTAGCCTTCTCCCTGAATTCACAACTCACAGAGTCCTGCTGAAATGCCACTTACAAGGGAAGCATTACGCACCAGGAGTAAAACACAAGTTGAGATTGTTTTTAACAGCAGTAAAACCCCTTCCAAGATCTTGTGACATCAGTTATCAGAAACAAAGGCTTTTCCTATTTTCAGCAGCAACATTCCCACTCATTTTAACACTGCAGGATATGCCCCTGTGTACTGAAACAAATCACCTGTTATGAATGCAGTCAGGATGAAGTGGCCTCCAGCAAAGCAATTCCTTCTGTTTTGGTTCTGAGGAGTAACAGTAAAAAGATCTGTCTCTTCAATCTGTATCTCAGTCAAGTCACCCACAAAGAGATGTAATGTTCTGGATCACACTGTTTTGTTTCCCTTTCCTTGACACCTTATCATGCTTCCCATTTTGTTTATACATTTCCATTTTCATTCCTGACGTGCAAAAGTTACCAACTTTATATGAGGCCATAATGCAAAGATGTGGTGCTTTCTGAAGGTAGACTGTTACCTAAGGAACAAAATTCAGTGGTGTCCTAGAGGAAGAAACAAGAAGGCAATATGAATCACCTGCAGATTTAATGTGAAAACTCCATTTTGGACAACCAATCAGTGAGCAGATTGGGGATGTTTAAGTGCAAATCTACAAATTCAGGTGGAGAATATGACTATTGTGCTGGCAGTGCAACACACACTCCCTTTGCAATTCTCATTCACAAGACAGAAAGAATAAGAGCGACTTTTGAGGCTGCCCTGCCTCAACCTGCACAGCAGAAGAGCTGTGGCTGTCCCCTTGTTACACACTGTACACCACAACACCCCTTCTAGCAACTTCAGAGGCGGCAGTTCCCATGGGGATCTCCATATCAGGCCAGAAAATGCTCCTGGCAGTGCAGAGACTATTGTCCTAAAACCCCTCCATGCTCCCCAGCTGTCCACAGTTCCATGTGACAGGGTTGGATCCTGAGGTCTGAATGTACACCTGAAATGTTTTGCTACTGTCTTCATAACATCAATGTCAAATCTTAAATTGCCTTGAGCAGGAGCAGGATAGGAACCTTGCATGGCATCACGTGAGTTGCTGAATGGAAAATGTACATTACCTGGAAACTGCCTTCAAAACTCATTTTAAAAAGAGACTTTGGAAAAATCTGACATTGTTTTCATCTTTACAGATGGATTATATAAGACACCTGAAAATAATTTAGAAAGCTGCCTATTTTTTTTTTACATACATACACATTACTTTCTGCTTTTCAATACCCAAATCCTGGCTATTTCCATTGGTCTTACTGCTCTGCAGGCAAGCACTGCTTCTCTGCTGCTAGCTCATCACATCCCCACGTTGAAGGCAGGACCTGTTCTTACATGCTGAGAACCAGCACAGAGCAGAATCTAATGATCAGAAAAGTGCATATTACGCAGGCAATTGCAAACATTTCAGTGCTCAGATTTTGAAGGAAGTTATTTCTATACTACAGTTATGTGGAATGTTTTCTGAAATATTCACATGTATATTTAAGTCCACCCTTGGGATCTGGATATCCAGCTGATGGATTACAAAATCTGACTTGTAATAGTCATTATCAGGTCTTACCACTGCCAAATCCATGTCCTCTGACATCTCTGATAGAATCCCATCATCAGTTCAGGGAATATGAAGTGAAACCTAGCAGCCTAGGAAGGGATACAGGTGTTCAAACACTACAGGAGACGAAGTCAAATTTCCTAGGCCAGAGAAGAATGTGAGGAGAAATGAAGTAGAAGGAATGAGCAAAATGACCTCTTGCAGCAGGTCTGTGTGGGAATGAGCACATCTCTCCACTCACAGGCAGTTTGCAGACTGAAGCCACTGTGATCTCCTTTACGCTCCTGGAGAGCATGCAGCTTCACATGACATCTATCAATGAACATTGAATATGCCATAAGATTCAGAAAGGTATCTGTATGGAAAAGGAAAAAAAAAAAAAAAAAAAGGAAAAAGCAGCTTAAAAGTACTCTCTCCAGAACAGGCCAGAAGAGCAGAAGATGGAGATCCAGACATTCATTGGCAGTTCTTACCCAGTGGTATCTATTCCCTGAGGGCCCTTTGGTAGCTTCTGCTGAAGTGACCAATTTGTTGCAGCCCATGTCCAGGGAGTGCAACCTGGTGCCCCACACCAACACCAGCTGGCATTGTTTCAGGTGTATCACAGGGCAGAAGAATGAATCAAGCAGGCACACAATTTTTATTCCTTAAAGGGATAAGACATTAGAAAAAGTTACCTGTAATGACTTTGTCCGTAGCATAAATGCAGGGGTTTACAAGGCCTTTGCTCTCCATAAACATATTTACCAGTTTGGCACATTTTGCCAACTGTATGACCTATTTATACTCCACTGTATTTTCACAAGTGCAATGTGCAAAAGGCAAACATCTGCCCATCTGAACAAAGACAGTAAGACAGAGGTGTCCTGTGACACCACAGAAAAACCTACTAGGAGGTTCAGAGGCTGTAAGGAGGAGGAGACCTCCTGCTCACAGCATGCCTGCTTCCCTCTCCTGGATCATACCAGAACACTGCACACTGTGTCTATGGCTTTCCATGCATGGAAAAAAACAATGCCAAGGAATCTTTTAGATAACAGTCTTACCAAGTGCAGTCAAGAGCTTAATGAAGGCAGCTTTCACAAATCAAGTGAATGAAGAGCTCTGGACACTATCCAGAAGAGGATGTTGGGCAGCAAATTACTACACTGACAATACATTGGGTTCCTATGTCCAAATTTTAAAGTATTTAATTGTATTTTGTGGCAATTTCCCTCTGTAACAGCCAAGAAAGATGAAGGAACTCTGCACAGAAGTGTATAGTTGCCTTACAAAGAGTATCCGAAACTCCCACTTCCCACATTTTCATCCTTACAACTGAGATTCACAGTCCCAAATCCTTCCATTAAATTACTGACCAAAATAATGCTATTGCAATTAGCACAAGCACTGGAACAAAGTTTTGATTCTGTGCAAGTTTAGATGCAATCAAAAAAGTACATTTATTACTACACACCAGATGGTTTTTAGCTTATCTAGCCACCTTAAATATACAGCATTGATCAACTACCTACATTTTAAAAAAAATAGTACCCATGACACAGATGGTAGTATCCAGATTACTGAAATTTGTGGTCCAGCTTTCCAGGTTTTGCAGCTGGAGATCAACATGGCCAGCCAGACAGAGCAAAAATCTGCACAGAACACAACCACAGCATCAGGCCAGACTGGATGGGGCTTTGAACAACCTAGTGGAATATGTCCCTGCCTGTGGCAGGGAGGGTGGAACTAGATGTTCTTTAAGGTCCCTTCCCACATAAATTGTTCTATGATTCTATGATTCTACCAGTAACTTTTCCTTTTCTTAGATGACCTTTTATATCTGTCTAGTCCTTTAGGATCTACTCCTTTTAAGGATCTATTTTACTCTTCTTCAGGGAAAAACTATTCTTTTCCCTAATGGGAATAATTTGTAGCAACCACTAGTCACCTTCTTAAGAGATGCCCTTTCAAAAGCATGTTCCAGAGACTCATATTAATGACATGAAAAAAAATGTTCTCTGGTAAGTTCGTGCATATTGCAAATGCACAAAATGTTTGACATTTTCATGATTATGCTAATGTTGTCACATTTGATGTGCTTGATTTTGAAAAAAAAAAATCATGCAATTAAGTTCTCTGAAGGAATATCACTGAGAAGGCAGAAAGAAGGAAAACTGCTTCTACCAGCTTTAGAAACAAATGCTTTCTAGTCAATGGCAAACATTTGAACTAGATATTTCAGATTTGTCAGTTTTACTCTGAAAATAAAGAGCACTGATAGGGTGACTTTCAATTTTTAGCACAAGCAGTAGCTTCACTTTCACCTCTTCCCTCTACCTCTGAAGTATCATAGCATTTGTCATGAAATGACTCTTTCCATCACTAAAAGAATTACAACCCTTAGAAAATTATTGCTTTCCTGTAGACAACTTCAAAATACACATAACCCAATTAGGTCACAGAACCTTGCTTTTATCTTCATCCCCTTTAAAAACACTGCTTCCCTTACATTCCAAATTAAAGTAGGAGAGAGATAAGATTTATGATTGCCAATATAAATAATTTAATAATTCCTCTCCCACACCTACAAACCTGAAGATTAACAGGAGGAACCAGAGTACTAAGAGATGCTCTACTGGAACAGCACAGTGTTTGATGGCAGGAAGGCTACACGCATCTGAGATATGGAGTCAAGAAGAAACACACAAGAGCAGCAGACACTGGAGGAGAACCACAGAGGGATCCAACAGCTTATTTTAGGTACAAAGCTACAGAAGACATAAGAAATGGCTACAGGTTAATTACAGCAACTTGAAGTAACTTAGTAGCAACTTTGGAAGCAAATTAAAAGAATATTCATTACCTTAGGTACGGTATACATTTAAACTTGTTAAAAACAACTACTAGTCAGACTGAGTCTAAAAATAAATCTAACTTGATGGATATTTACTATTGATGAAATCAAGAATCAGCTTAATTCCAAGAAATTCAATTCCTTATGTAATGTATAATCAAGGCAACAATAGCAAGCTTAGAAAACTGCAAAACAAGACTACAAAAAGAGGTTTGATTAAAAAAAATTGAACTCATGGTCAATTATTGGCAAATCCTGAGTCAAACTTTGAAAAGGAAGTTATAGAGAGGACTAAGCTAGAAAACTGTAGAAGCAGATTCAGCTCTTTTCCCTGCAACAGTGTAGATAACAAATTTATGTGAAAGAATTGGTCTGAAATTGAAAGGAAGAAATAAAAAGGGTATTCAAAATCAAAAGAATGAACCAGCAAAACACAAAGCCCAAGAAAATAATCTCTTCAGCACACTCAGAGACTCCTACACCTTTTCTGTTCCTAATAAAACGTGTACATCTGAACTTTAACGATGTTCTCAGTATTTGGCTTTTTTCAGATACATTCACTCTGGGATTAATAAGGTAGAGCCACTTGACCTACAGAGAGATCTCCTTACATGATTGGCATGGCAACAGATTCAGCATTTCTCAAACAGAAGTGACAGTTTGTGGGTCCCCCTTTTGCCACCCCTCTGGCATGACATGGACCTTTTCCTGAGTTACTTTCCTGCAGCATAAAAGTAAACCCAAAGCTTCCCAGATGAAACATCCTTCTCTTGGGATGTTTTCTCTTGGAGAAATAGTATTGTATTGACCAAGTGAATTGAAAATTGTATTGCCCAAGTATTTCTTTCTTTGGTCATAGTCTCTAACAGACACTTTCTGCTTTTGCTGGCTGCAATCTCTTTGAGAAAGTTGACCCACTGGCCAGTGGTGGTCAGAAGGGAAACAAAATCTGGAGAGAGAGAGTGTTTTTTTCCTGCTGAACTAGGTGCTTTAGGTAGGTCTGTGCCAACATGTCAGCCCAACTACAAACACACTGCCCACCTCTAGGTATGCACTTAGCACAAGTACACCCCAAAATCTTAAGCTTTTAAGGATGGTATTTAGCTTTTTAGTACAGACCACAGTGTCGGCTACATGACCTGTAAAGACCAAGACTGAGCCACACCAAACATACTACAGCTTATTTTATCCAGCTGAGACTAAACTGTGAGTATTTTGGGTATATTTCATCTGATTTTAGTCCCCTAGAGTGTAGATGTTTATATCTGAGTTAGTTAATTTAGGTTGTTTGGGGATCTTTTAAGTTAAAGAGGAAAAACAAGCATTTAAAGACGATTCATCTGACCTATTTTTGCTGATCTACACTACAATAAGATCAATCACACCTTGAATTTTAAGTCAAATGACTCAATCTCTGTCTGATTTGATAAATAGAACATAATTATTGGCATAGAAATTTTGAACAAAATGCAATCTTCTGCTGACAGTGGAGACAAGACACTGCAGGCTACTAGACTCAGTACACCTAAATTCTTCTTCTCCAAGCACTCCACATATACCCTCCAATGAAGCTACTCTGTTTTCCACCAGTAAAAAGAACTTTTGGCTTTTTCCATCTCAGTTTTGTTATCTGATTTTTATAATGCAGAGAAGTAAAACTATATTTTGTATAAATATTTTTTTCAACCTGTGTGAATCCAAATCAGAAATGGAATTGTGCCTAAGGCATTCACTCCTGAATATCTGAATGTTATAAGTTCCACTAGATACAAAAAATGCCATATCTGAACTTTGGTTTAAATTAATTTTCCTAGCCAAGCTCTACTAGTAGAAATAAACAGGATTTAACATAGTAGAAGAATATGAGACTTTAAATGCACCATAAACTGATGTGGTTTTTATAAACCCAAACCTGACTAATTAGGGTTTTTTAAAAACCATGCTCATTATAATTAAATATAATTACAATATTCACAGCTTTAAATTAAGGTTCAATCAGAATTAAAACCGCTTCTGCTAAATTAAATTATTTTAAAATATAAGTTGAAATAAATAAGGAAAGCATGTAAAAATACAAAGAAACCTGCCAAGATCACAGATATATATTTTTCTTTATCAAATGATATTGTGAAAATTAGTTAATGAAGTAACAGTAAAGTCAAAGAAGTAAAATTTAAAATAAGATGAATACTTTCCAAACTCTCCAAGATTTTGGTTAGTCTTGCATTGCCAGTTCCCTCGTTTCGAAGTGTTGAATTCACAACCATGAAAACTAACCACAGCTGAGGTTACTCAGCATCTCTGAATATCAGATTCAGAGCACCACACCTTCTTCCAAATTTAGAAACTCCTTTTGACAGTATTTGCCAAAGTACTTTCGTGTTATACTACGAAACTACTTAAACCACTCACAAGTCATTCCTGAGACCAGAGAAATCAAACCTCAGAGTTCCACCAAACACTGAGGGAGTCCTGACACTAACTGTAATAAGTAAAAATTACCCTCTGTAGAAAAAAGTGGAGGGGGTGTATATGAAGTTATTTGTTGGATTTCTTATAAGGAGTCTGCCTTACCTTTGAGTCATTCTATAACGAATACCATATCATTGCTCAATTGTATGGAAATGGTGATTAGTGGTTCTGCAAATGTTTTGTTTGGGATTTGCATTTTCTCATCAAAGGATACTTCTCTGCCTTCATATGCTGTCAGCCTCTTTCAGATGAGACAGCTCAGCACAGAAATGCCTCGAATACATCAGGAAGAGAAGAAAACATATTAAACCACAAAAAAATGTACAAGAAAAACACAGAGACTCTGAGTTCAACCACAAGGGCTTGGAAATTAAGGGAGTTGTAGCAAAATATTTTGGGTTGACTAAATACTATGCCTTGAAATTTAAAATACTTGCTTTAAAAAGAAATTTCAGAGACTAAGGCAGAACAAAAAGCAGCAGGGAATTTTAGCTTCTGCTTCCAATTTCTGGCTTCAAAATCTTTTTACTTTATTTTACAAGTGAAACTTTGAGGATTCTCTGTATTTTAAACAGCTGTCAAACACATGTACTGTAGACCTTCAGCCACGAGGAAGTGGTTAATAATGGGGAAGAGATAATATTGTGGAGCCACCATCCACTTCAGAGCTCCATTGTGGTCAAGGAGCTCCAAACTCATTTGCCTTGTGATGATAATGTTGAATAGAATTTGCTGTAGCCAAAACCAAAAGACATTTCTTTGGGGTTGCACTGATTTTGTTAAGAAGGATGGAACATTTTGTTAAAACGTTCACACGCATTGACTGCTGGTTATCACCACAATGCTATGATAAGAAACATCCATTTATAACACTTTTTAGCCTTATTGGAACACAACACAATGTTCTTTTCCTTCAGCATGTCTAAAACTGTAAACCTGCAATAATTCATCACATCCTTCATATACACATTTAATCAAACTACTTCCAGTATGTATTGTGTAGCTGGTATGATCATAACAACAGTTTGAAATTAATGAACCTTAACTGCCTTTAGTTCTAAATGGATACCACTGCAAGTGTGAAATAGCCCTACAGTTGAAGAAGCAGGTCTATACAGGATAGAAAGAGGACTGAGCCACGGATTCTGGCTATAGGACACTCCTGATGTGAAAAAATTCATTTAAAGCCCATTGCTTACTTAGGCATGCAGTATAGTAACATATCAAAAAATGCTGGTTTGTCTTTGTCAAGGCTTCAGTTTTGTGAATTATGGCATATAAAAAACTTTGAAGAATCTAACAATTAAACTAAATTATTGATTGTTTTTTCTGTAAAAGGATTTTCTTGACTCCTGTCTCTAGAGGTTGGCATCCTATACACAAAATATAAGCAATCGTGTTTCCTACAATGTTCTTTAAAGATGGAGGACAAGTTAACACTGAATTTTCTAGTACCAGATCTAAGTCTGAGAACACCAGGAGGAGTATCATTTGGAACTAAATGAGATGTAAATTTACAATTTTAGGATATCTGTCCATTAGATATGAGGTGAACTCATTCCACTACATAAATCTGAAGAAATAACAGAGAGACTAAAACTGGCAGCCCCACAGCCACACATTGCATATTCTTCTATGTAAGGTTTCCATTCCCACTCAAGACTTGGGCAGCTATTTTATTTCATATGATGAATAAGTGGCTGCTCAAACAACATACTCTTCATGACATAGCCTTCATTTGATCTGTCACTGGATTCACGCCCATGAAAGTCTGGAAAACAAATATAGCACTCATTCAGAACCACAGAATGGTTGAGGTTGGAAGGAACCTCTCCAGGTCCTCCAGTCTAACCCCAGTGCTCAAACAGGGTCACCTACAGACAGCTGCCCAGGCCCATGACTAGACAGTTTTTTAATATCTTCAGGGTGGGAGATTCCACATGTTCTCTGAGCACCCTGTGCCAGCGCTCAGCCACCTGCAAAGTGAAAAAGTGTTTCTTCATGTTCAGAAGGAAACTCCTGCTTCAGATGGAGCCCATTGCTTCTTGCCTTGTTGTTGGGCACCACTGAAAAGAGGCTGGCACCATCCTCTTTACAGTTTCTTTTTATATATTTACTTATGTGGATAAGAGCCTTGCTGAACCTTCTATTTCCTAGGCTAAACCCTTCCAGCTCCATCAACCTTTTCTCACAGGAGAGATACCCAAGTCCCTTAGCCATCTCCATGGCCCTTCAGAGGACTCTCTCTAGTATGTCCAAGTCTCTCTTGTGCTTGGGAGGCCAGAACTGGACAGAGCACTCTAGAGTGCCTTCATCAGTACTTCAGAAATGGGAAGGATCTCTTACCTTGACTGGCTGGAAGGATTTCTCCCAGTATGGCCCAGGATACATTTAGCCTTTGCTGCAAAGGCACATTTGTGGCTTATGACAACTTGGCATCCACCAGGACACCAGGTTGTTTTCTGCAAAGCTCCTCTCCAGCCAGTTAGGCCCCCGCCTATGCGGGTGCATGGGGCTGTTCCTCTGAAGGTACCAGGCCAGGTCACTTCTCCTTGTCTACCTCTATAAGGTTCTTGTCAGTCCATTTCTCCAGCCTATCCAGGTCCCTGATGATGGTAGCACCACCTTTTGAGGTGTCAGAAGACAATCTTGTGTCTGAAGTGTAGAATCACTTGGGACTGATTCCTCATAATTTTTTCCAGCATCTACAACTACAAAGCCTCTTCAGGTGGGTTACCAGACTTTTCCTTCTTGGGGGAAGTAAGGGATTCCCAGGTTCACCAGGCACACCTGCCCAGTCCTGTGCTCACTCCAATAGCATGAGGGACAGCTGTGTCTTACAGATAACTTTTTAATTAGGCAAATTACATTCTTCACTAGAATGCCATTGTTAAGGCACTGAAGTAAAAAGCGATCGTGCCTCACACTGACATGTTGACAGTGATTTCTGTTCTATCAAAACAAGCATCATAAAGACAGATTCTTTCTCATGAGTACCAGCAATTTTTAACAGAAAATATAAAGCAATATTTAAACCAGGGGGGACAAAAAGGTAGATTTATAAGAAAAACAAGGAGTTTTTTTCCTGTAGAAAAAGACTAGTCTCACAAAGTTCAAATGTTTTAAAATATTAAATTTATTGCCTGATTGAAATTCACTATAAAACTGATATTCCAGGGAACCAATTAAACCCCTTGCCAAATGGTAATGTATACAAAAAATGGAAATCTTTGATTTTTGCTAGCAAACAAACAAAAAGTTAGTTAATGCTACTCTGAGGCTTACACCACATCTTCTTTATAGCTTTTCATTAAATTCCATTAACTTATGATCAAATCTTGGGCTATATTTAAGTTTATTGAATTCAGGAATGATTCCAACAGCACCAGACTAAAGAGAGAATCAGGCTGTAAGAGTTGCTTATATAAATATTGTCATGCCTCTACATAGCAACTTTTTCTCCAGTTTTTAACATTATTATATTTAAGTGGGAGGGCTCTTGCAGGCTGCATATTCCTCACTCATCACTCCCACTTTGCAAAACATGTGTTTAATGAGGCTGTGATCAAAATCAATTTTACAAGTTTGCCTGGGTATCGTAAGCAAAGAGCTTTTGGACTACAGTGCAGTGAATGACTACAATATATCAGTCTGCAAACCAGGTTCCAAAATTGGAAAAACAACCAAATACTCAAAGGACCTTCAAACCCCAAAGAGAAGCTTTTATGATCTCTAGAGGAGACACTGTATTAAGGCGAATTGAATTAATCCCAAATTTATTTAACAAGGCTGGACTGATATGATTATTTTACAGTTTACTTCACAGCTGCTAATCATTAAACACATTTTAGATAGTCATCAGATATTCATTTTACGTGCAATAACATTTTTATTGAAGTTAACATAATAGTACATCTTAAGAACTCTTTTGAAAATGTTCCCTTAGGAAAAAAAAAATCTGCAAAGTAAAGCCACGAATTGTGTGCCTCATGGTTTAGCCAATTTTGTAAGTAAGTGAACATGTATCATTATGACACTATTCTAATGCCATACATATCCCCTGCTTTAATATGAATAGCAAATGCTTTGCCTGGTTTATTTTATGAATACCACTGATTTACTCAACCTGGACAGGACAAAAGAGGAATTACAGAGATTGTAAGCCACTGTTTTACAGCTATCTTGTTCTTTCCTGTTTTGAGAAAGAATTTTGTCAGATTAGACCTTTTTTTCTGTTCCCATAAGATCCTTCTCTGACTTCAAGGAAACTCCTCCCAGAAAAGTTACTTTGGCCCTAATCCTGAAAGCTGATCTGTGTCAATGGACATGCACAGTATCCCACTGAACTCAGTGGAGCTCAATATGAACATGAAGGTTTTGTTGATTTAGTATGAAAAGTATAAGTCACAGGTTTCCAAGGTAAGGTCTGTAGTTATATCTGTAGTGATTGACTGGCTTGTGTTTAGCTACAAGTCACACCAGCCTATTTTCCTAATGAAATGTAGCTGGAATTCAATGAAAACAATAAAAATGTTTCAAACTCTCAAAGTTACTTTTCTGTCCTGAAATCATATCATTTCAGTGACTTTCTGAACATTTTTTTATAAAAAAATTTCAAAACTACTTTATGGAAATTTTTTGTAAGCCCCTGTTCTCTAAATTACCCAATTCTGTTACACACACACACAAAAAAAAAAAAAAAAAAAAAAAAAAAAAAAAAAAAAACCACTTAGTACTTTGCCTAAAATTTGTGTTCTTCTGGTAATAAACCTCATTGATCAGAACTGTAGTGAAGATGATTGCATGTTCTGAGATGATTCTTTACAAAATTCTACCCAAGTTTGAAAGTCTTCTTTAGCAGAAATCTAATAAACCTGTAGCCAACAAAAAAAGCCTCAAGCTTTTTCAGAGTTTAACAAGCTGCATGTAATTTTTTTTCTGGCTTATTGAAGGCAAAGGAGTCAAAAGGAAAATTCCAATAAAACTGTATGTAAGCCAAAGGTTTGTTTATGTTTGCATGGATTAGCATTCACACGTTTCCTGTTACTAGACTTCCTATTAGTGATGTTTAACTTTAACCACATATCCTGGGTTAAGGAATAGCTCCTGAAATCAATTTCCTGATTAGGCTAAGAAAGGTCAAAGGTTAATTTTGTAGCCACATGATTAAGCTACCAATAGCAACTGCACAGCCTTGTTTTAACATATTAAGTTACTGCAGATACTAGCTAAAGGAGGGAGCACACTCTGGTGAGTACACAAAACTGTGGGGGAAAAATAACTCCAGAGTCTTATTCACTCTAAGTGAAATTTACTCTTCCACATGCACACATAGGATCAGTGGAGACATCTCTCAAACATGTTGAGGCCAACCTGACAATCTCTAATGTGTTCATCATTTTAAACATGGCTGTGTGACCACTGCCAGAGCCCAGCTGCCAGCCAAGAAACTTCCTGCTGTACATCACATCACAGACTTCCTTCATACACTCCCTAACAGGCCTTGAAGAAGAAACAAGGTTTATGGTAATGTAAGAATTCACAGACTTATATTTATCATATTCTTCAACAAAAAGCACAATGATTTCTGCTTCCTTTGGGGAAAAAAGTCAACAGATGGATGATGAATTTGCAAACAACACTGCAGCAGATACTGTTGTTGTATCAAATCAGCAGAAATTAATGCACCAGTATTTTTTCCATTTAAATACTAAAATGAACAATCCTCTGCCCAAACATTTCAGATGAAACTAGAAATATCTTTAAAACTTTGTGAGGTTTCTGCCTGGGGGGATTCTTGTTTCCAGCAGTAAAATAGATTCTTTTTTAATAGTGGCATGAGTAATGATAGCCTATTGACACATATCTGTAGCAATGAGGAATTCTAGAATTAAAGTTGATTATCCAGATTCATTCTCACTGCAGAGCATTGCCCTTTCCTGCTGAGTTCTCATCCCGAAATTATTTCATTCTTGTTCAGTTTTAGTAACTTGGTAGCATAGAAGATGACTGTCAAAAGAATGAAATCCCATGTACTGACATTAAAATTTTCTTTTAGATCTGTGAGATAGGTGATGGGAAAATTTGAAGTTGGATTTAGTGAAGATAGTGTTGATATTTACTTCTCTCAGTACAACTATTGGAGATTTAATTGAGGGCTCACAAATAATTAAGCAACTTGGGCTGCAAGTCATAGTTTTAAAAATAAAACTTGGTTTGACCCAAGGCCTACCATTGCTAATACAACCACCACTCTTTTGGGCTTTCCTCTCTGTCCAGCATTATCATTTATGTTTGTATCACTGTGGCAGCATTTTACACTTGTTTTGCACAGGGAATGCTTCTAGATAAGATGCAAGATAGAGGAGACAATCAGTCATCAGTCTTTACTCAGGATTTCCTGACTGCATGTGAACAATAACAAAATCTACTCCTTTTTTTTTTTTCCCTTGTGAAAACTGATGTATTTCAATATATAGATATATAAATAGAGAACATCTGTTTCTTACACTCAAATCCAGTTAAATTCCAGTCACAAAGGACTGGCTCAATTTTCACATTTAGGCTGTTTGCAACTAAGACATAATTTTTGTGAATCCTTCATAATAATTTAGCCTTCATTGCTTATAAACAAAACAAATGTGTGGATGCACATGAGCTGTTCTTCATTCCTTTGCAGACTTAACATTTGGAATTCACTTTTCCAGCCACGTGACTGGTTCTACCAGTCAGACAATGTAACTTTTGTTCTCTAAATAGGTTTCTTAAACTTTGTAAACAGTATAGCACTAGGAAAATATGTTCCACCATCCAATAAAAACAATGAAGATTACCTGAGAAATAACAACTTTGAACAGAAAGAGAAGTCTAATAACTTTTGCTATATTTAAGGATTTTTTTTCTTTTTTTTTTTTTTCCCTGAGGGATATTTCTGCCTGGCTAAAGGTATCCTTTTCAGATTTTAAAATACTCTCTTTCTTTCCTAACATGCAGTGAGCAGGGGAGAAGGATTTCTCTTGTCACATTCAAACCAACTCACCATTACAAAAGCAGCTTTACTGTCTGCCCAGGAGCTGCCACGATGCTGACCTCTGCCTCCTTTTTCTCCGCATCTCCTGATTTATTTTGGGGTTTTCCTGGTCAGCAGCTTTGACATTTTGCCAGCTGATTTTGGTTACCTGAAAACATGAAACTCTAGGACTGTTTACATTTTAAATTGTGAACTCTTTTGTAGAATGTGTGATGACATTTCAGCAGCACAAGCTCCTCTGATGCAAACCCTTCTGTCCCAATAATTGACTACACTGCAGGTACATATTCCCTGTATTCTCAGCTTGGAATACAGCAAGGTCTATGGCCAAGGAATTTCACTTTCTACAGTGCCTTTTCCCCCTTCTTTTTTCTTATTTTTGGGAGTGTCTGTTTTATAGCACCTGGAAAAATCACTGCATTTTTCAGTCTTTTGTTTCCTTACTGCTTATAATACCTGCGTGCACACATCCAGCAGGTACAGAATTACTGGGTAAATCACTTTGGTAAAAACACAATTTTTGGCAGCCAAATTCATTGATGTTGTGTGCCACATGTCCAATGGTGTGTAACTGTATTCTAATAGGTCTGAATCTGCAACCCAATGAATGGACATCATTATTTTGATCATAACATTTCTAGGGGGTTTTTTCTGCCTTTTTGGCGAGGGAGAGTTGAATAACTAACACAGGTTCAGTCATGTAGAAATATTTCACACCTCTCAACTTTATTTCTCTGAAATCCCAGAGAAAGGGCCACAGCTCATGGATGGTGGGACTTTCCACCACATAGGCAGTGAGGTAGATTGTCTGTTTTTCTCCTGTGAGAAGAAATACTGCACACTTTCAGCGTTGATGGAAAAACTGTCAGTGCCCTTGCTTTAAATGACAGTAGAGCAACTAAAGTGTATAATCAGATCCTGGGAGACTTGGGCAATACATTCTCTTGAGATAAAAGCTGTTCATCCCCTGTTTTCAAAGAAATTGCCCTAACCACTGAATTAAACCTTGATCAGAGTGCCGTAGTATGGCTCTGCACTGCATCACAGAGCAATACATGAGCATCCACTGAATTCATCTAGAAGCTGAATCTGACTTTAGTTTCCTATTGGAGATAAAGAGAGAAATCTGACCTGAGGTTCCATATCACTGTTCAAGATTTCCTAAAATATACAACAACTATATTTCTCACTAATTACTGTCTACTTCTGTCAAGATAATACCACAGTAACTCCAATGAAGTTACAGCACTCACAGTAGTACAGCTGATAGCAAAACATGGCTTGATAACCTCAAACATAAATGGATATTTTATCTGTTTAGTGCATGCTGTCTCTTTTATTGAAACTGAAACAGTGAGAAAAAACATCCTGAAGAGACTAAAAGAAACTTAAATATGTATTTTTCCTAAGCATATGAATATTTTATGATTTATGGTTTCCATAGTGCTTATTTACTTTGTTTGCTCAACATTGAGTTGTCAGAATAGGCACTAGACAGAGCAACAACAGAAAAATGGAAAATAAGTCAGTGACAGAGTTCTTACATTTTTCCTTTGGACACAGACATGAGGATGTACAGATTATCAATGCTTTGTAAATAACATACTAATTGTTCACTTGTCTCAAACTTAAACCAGGACTTTCACACTCCCAGAAAGTATTCAGTACAAATTATTCCAGTAACATTAAAATGTAGAAAAGCCTCAATAAAAAATATTCATAGAAGAAGAAGACAAACCAGGTATATTTTGGAAGAAAACAGTGTGTTTTCAATACAATCAGTTTATCAGCTTAGCAAGTTTCTTAGTAATATCTACAATGAGATGTTTTCTAGTCACTTATTTGTGCAAATGGTTAAATATTATGAGGGATATCTTTAAAATCTGCATTATTAATATTTCTTCCATTTATCATTCTTTATTCACCAGAATTAAAACCCTGTTTGCACTTAAATTTCTGGTATTGGTTTTATATGTATCACAATTTGCTTCTTCCTTTTAGGTAATGGCAAGGCAGGAAATAGCAAAGACAAACTTGCTTGGGAAATGTGCAATATTTTTGACTGCGTGTTTTCCAAACTCTATGTTGTCTTCCAGTGAGAAGCAAGCAGAAATATTTCAATTACTTAATTGCCCCTCTACCTAAACTCTTCCTTAAGTCACGCTCTTTCCTTTCAGTGAACCTCAACAAGGCAAACTGAAAGCTTTCTTTGTTATCCTGGTCTACAGCACCTGAATGGTGCCAAACAAAACTAATTCAGAGCTCTTAGCAAAAGGGTTTCTTTCTCTGACTCTTCCTCAATATCAAATAGAGAAAAAAATGAGTCTTTTTATTTTCTCTCAGTATTAACTAACAGTAGAGAAAACAAAAGTAACATCTCCCTCATCAGCAACTCATAACCATAATGTGGGCTAAAATGTGTTATCCAAATTGCTGTGGTTTCAAAATTTACAAAAAAAGTATTTCCTAGAGCAATCCAACTTCTCTTTTTACTACAACAACAAAGTAAACCCATTAGGAAGACTATGAATTTGAACAATTAATTACACACTTAATAATATTTTATAGTTTTCTAAATACTTTAAAGTCCTTTCCAAACATTATGATTCAGTTCCTGCTACCACTCCTCACACAGACTAGGAAAATTAATGGAACTACTCCAAAAGCAAATTACATTTAGGTTCTGGGAAAATTTGGGGTTTGATTCAGGTTTTTTCTAAGAATTCAATGAACTCTAACTGTATGCATTTTGCAGAATGGGAAGTGGAAACCCATACATTTGGCAACTTCATGTAACAAAATGGTGGAAAGACAAGACTTCTCTCTTTAAAAATAAAGTTATTACTCTTAAGTATCTCACTGGTTAAGTGTTCCAAAGGCACCAAAGGTGGTCAGCTACAAAACCATTATCAAAAGCCTCAGAATTGTATTCTACCTCACTTTTTATTTCTTTTTTTCTTACTGTTGTGGTACTGGACCACAAGAACATGAAGAATGAATAACTAACTATTGCTTGGAGTTTCATGTTTATCACATAAATAACTAAAACCATAATCACATCAAAAAGTTACAGAAATTGGAAGAGTATAATCATAATGTCCAAAAATCTTAAATGTTTCAAGCGTACCACCAATATGACAAAGACTTTAGCAGTTATTCAAATCACATGGCTTGCAAAGGCAACCTTTCTCAAACAAAATAATTAAAACTTACATTTAAAGAATTAAAAAAAAAGACTGACAAATACCAGTTTTGTTATATCTGAGTTAGAAATTTAAAATTATTAGGCAAATATTGGTGATTTAAAGATGTTGAGTCTGAGATTGTGAGCTACTAAGTGAATGTTTAATAAAGTCAGGTAGGTACAAATTAAAAAGCTCAATACGTATTTCTCAATTCTGCACAGAAATCCTCAGTTTGGTGGTTGGAACCACATCAAATCAAATTTTTACTAGGTTTCAAAAAAACCTGCATATATTCATGGTTTCCAGAGGCTAGTCAAGAGCTTGAAATATTGGTCTTGACTATCCAGTCAAGACCAATTCTTTCCACAGGAAAGTAATTCTCAGAGGAAATTATTTGTCACGCTACTTCCAATCTAAAGATCTAAACACAGTCTTTCCTCTAGCCTTTGGCACAACCCATAATAATTGGACCATGGGAGAGAGCAGCAAAAAAGTGGATCCACAAGATGCATGCCAAACATCACTACCAGCTCCATCATTTGCTTTCTCCCCTTTCCTCCCATCAGGAATAATCAGTAGCTGAAGTATTAAATGACATGTCGTAGTCATTCACTGATGGAAGAGCAAGACAGAATGACATTTTCTGCTGATCATTTGTAGCTATTGGTTGTTACAGGATACTAACTTGCAATACACAGCCTTGTTTGAATTTCAAATGAGCAGATGGCCAGATGGATTAGCCTTTAAAATTAATATTCCAAACCCATACACAGCAGGACTTTGTATGGGAACCTACTGCTTCAAAATCCATGAAGTCAGCTTAGAGGATTTTGGTTTTCACGCCTTTTTTATTATTTCCTCCACAAGTACTGAAACCTGCAACAGCAAAAGACAATTTTTGCATTTGGTATTTGGTGCCATGGCTTCCTTGAATATCTCTTTCACCATTCCAGGTGCACCCATTTCCAGTACACACTTGGTGAAAAGACCAAAATTCATTAACTAGCTTACATTAAAATATTTGCATATGATGAGATGCACAGTACATGAGATCTAGAGATATTTAGGTACCTACTTTTGGCATCAGGCTTTAGCAACACTATTGAAGTTATTCTCAAAACCTCTTCTCTGTGCTTTTGAGGCCTCTCTCTATGTAGGACTGTATGTGTACAGATACCTGGCAGATGTCATCACCCCCAGAATGACCAGAACACACCTGCTGAAATAGGGAGGAGTGACCCACTTGCTGGTGGTCATAGCGACAGAGAGTACAGCTAGCAACCACAGCCTTGGAGAAGGGGACAAGCTCCAGCTATTAAAAACTGAATTTTTCACTCCCCTCAGATCTTTCTGAAAAGATTACCTCAATTGCAATTAGTCTGTCTTGGCCTCTGACCCGCTGCAGATAAACATAATACAGGTCTTGAAGGAAACTTCTGTATTTTAGAGCCACCAACTTGATTACTATTGATTACCTACTTGCCTCAATGGTAATTCCCCTTTGTCAGTAACATGTCTGCCTGACTGCTCCTTCTGGGAATTGGGTTCTCTGTTATATTCCCTTTTTTTTCTCCAGACCAATTCCAAGAAATACATTTTGGTTATTTTCTTGGGTCAAGCAAGGGAGTTAATAGAAGGAAAGGGCTCAGCTCTAATCATGGCAGGAACTTTATTAAAGAAATCCCTCGTTGTTCCAGGGTAACCAAAAAGGTAATTCTACTTTTGAAAATTAAGCTGTCTCACAAGATAAGTTTTTTCTTTCACCCTTTGATGGAGAAAAAACATAACAATTTAAAATAAATAATATATGAGTCATTAGAATACTTCCATATAGATACAATCTCACTACTTAATGTGAAGACTGAAAGGATTCCTACAGTTAAATTACTGTGTGGTCAAAAACTAAGTTTAGAGCTGGCTCTCAAATATGATGACCCAGCTGAGTGGCTCAGTAACGATGACGTCGGGCCTCCAAGTGGCAGAGAAGGCTTTCGTTTTATTTGTTTGACAGTAAATATCTGGGCTGTTGCTTAGCAGCCACAGACAGAGGCGTTTCCAGACAATATAAACTACACTACAGCAGGTAAACCTTTCACAGCAATTACCAAATGGAAATGAGATCTGAACCTATCACTGCAAAGCAAGCCAACACCTTTGTTTCCTGCAGATGTTTTAAGCACACAAACGGCAATTTGGGATTTCTCAATGCCAGTGCGAGAAGGCTTCAAATATTAAAAACAAAATACACTGATTTTTAAAAATTATATGCTGAAAGTCCTAGAAACAGAGACAAGTTTTCAAACTTCTGTCAGCTGTTCAATCCGTATTTAAATAACACATTAAATAACTAGATTTTCTCGCAGAGACAATGAACACTTGCAACTGTTGGTTCCAGGGAATTTTCATGTGTCCTAGGAGCATTGCAGTCATCCAGAACTGAAATACAAATAACAGAGCACCAGACTGAAAAGCTTTTGTGGATGTTTTAACTTGATATTAATTCTGATAAGCCTTATTTCTGTCTTTGCGGTCACAAAAGCATCCCCACTCCAGCCAAAACTCGTGCATGTCACCTACCCCTGCGTGCTTCATTTCCACACAAAGTCTTCAGCTTTCACAGGGCTCACCTCCTATACCAAAAAAAGGAAATGCCAAAGCTACTCTTGCATATCACAGCTGTACAGCTCTAAGGCAGGTATTTCACTGAGAAAGCAGCACTTGGCCTCAGTGAGCAAACAGAAAGGGCCAAATTCTGCTCTCGTTACCCTGGGGCATTCCACCACAAGGAGGAATCTGCATGTGAATAACCCTGGAGAAGAAATGTGTTTCCAGACACTTGAGCTTAAAGACTAAAAAAATGCTGTTGTGAATTCTGTCATCTTATATTTTCATTGACGGGTTTTTGGGGGGTGGGTTGTGTTGTGGGATGTTTTTTTTTTTACTCTCAGAGTTGATCCACGGGGCATTGTCATTATGTTGCTGTCTCACCTTTCAGTTGACAGACAGACTTCCTGCTGGAGAGACATTATTATTTAACCGGATCCACTCATCCTGCCACTGATTTGTTTTACTTTTGTTCCTGGCAAAGAACAGCAACTCTAGGTAACGTTTCTTTTCTCATTTGGGCAAGTCCTTCAGAACACTTTAGTAAATTAACCCTACGTAGTTCACTTAGTAAACACAGGATCTCCTGAAAGGATTTATAAAACTAAATTACTTTAGAATTTCCAGACAATCTTTGTTTTTCTTTCGTTTTGTCTGACACAAGCTTAAGAAAAGACTCAGGAAGCAAACGTGAATGCTTAATTCCTCAGCAAATAGAAGTTCTAAGCACAGCATGAGAGAATCAAAGCAAAAAGGAGAGTTTTAATAAACAATATAGATGAAGACATGCCAACTTTGTTTCTAAAGTAGAAGTATTATCAATGAATCTGCAATAGTTTGTTTTAATTACATTATTCTTTTCTAGCGAAGGTTACCCTTCAGACATTGTAATCCCTCTAGAAATCCATATCTTCAATTTGACCACAATCAAATTTTCATTCATTAAGTTTAGGATGCATGTACTTATATATAAGTGTAAATATTTATGATAAAACCTGTAATGTACACCAGTGTTCAAAGAGAAGTAGGAAGCTTCCTAAAAACATTAATAACTAAAATTTGTTCATCTCAGTAACATCAGGCCAGACAATTATAATAGTCTTTTACTTTCATCTACTGATCTAGTAAGAAAATATATTTAGCATAGCTGTGTTCAATGGGATATTCTCCCTCCCACATTGTCAGAGTTTAAAAACTTCTATCAAGTGTTAACAAGGCTTTAAAATAAAACATTATAGATGTCGTTCATAAAAATTCCCTGACGGATCCAATTCCAACTTATATAGTAGATAAGGAAAATTATCCAGTTAACATAAACAAGCCTTGGTCTGAACTGTAGAGTGACAGCCACTCACCACTAACTTCATACATATTTTCTTCTTTCTAACTATGAAATTAGGAATATAATTTGCTCAGGAGTGCCTGCAGAGTAAATGAAGGATTTCTCTTACTACTCACCTTCTTGTTTCTGCACTCTGCAAATGCTCCAAGAATCACCAAGACACCTTCCAAAATTTTCATTAATGCAAATGAAAAAAAAAAAAAAATTGTGCCCATATACAGAATATTGCAATGAGTAACTGTTAGAGACATGAGCACAAGGGAAGAATCTAGAGATTCATAGGCTCAGGGACTTGCTTTATATGGGAAAAATTAGATAGTTTAAAGAAAAATCTGGTGATTAGAAGTTAGGCGAGATTATTTCAAGGCTCCCCAGGTGGGATTTAAATACATAAAGGGGACAGAAGAGGATCACAAATGTATGTGTAACCTACTTTCAGTCTGAAAATAAAGAAAGAAGCTTTCAAAACCTGGTTTGAGAACCAAGAACAGTACTGCTCCAGAGCAGAAAACTCTGCAAGCTAATTTGGAAGAGGACAACATTAACCTGTGCAGAGTTGTAAACTGGATTAAGCCTTGCACAGAAATTAGCTCAGTTAAAACCAGTTTAAATACCTGAACACTCTGCATCAGCTCCTTGAAAGTGGAGATCTTTAATATATTGATTAAATGTGCAAGCAAAAACCTAAAAATAATCCCTCTGAAGTCCTTGTCATCAGCTCCCTGGACTCCCTGTCCACCCTGTACATACTCTCCTAGATCTCTGGGGTTCAGCAAACCCCTTCCCCTTTCATACTGCTGCAAATCCTCCCTCACCTGAGCTGAGCTTATTGCCAGTGACCAATCCAGAGGTGAACATCAGCAGTGTGGGAAATCCAAGCTAACAATGCACAGTACTACAACCAGTGCAAGCTCCCAGCCAAACTGGTGTATGGGTGAAAGTGCTTGGGAACTTGTGCAGCAGGAAGACATACCCCTTCAACCTCACTATTAAATGCTAAGTATATCCAAAGAAATTCAAATAGTGTGGTCTAGCACCCATAACTTCTCTCTGCACACAGCAGTGCATCCATATAGATGTTCTTTTCCCCTTGTGCATTTAAAGCCATGAATACTTGAAGTTAATAGATTTTGACTTCAATCCATAGGCAGTACAGGATCAATTACCTAATTACACGTATAAAAATCTGTTTCCCCTCACCAGAAAAACAAAACAAAACAAAATAACAACAACAATCACAAAAAGAGAGAAAAAAACCCACACCAAACCACACCACACAAACCCACCCACATCTGAGTACAACCATAATAAAGCACATTCATTTATTTATAACTAAGTCAGGACAGCTTAACAAGAGAGATTTGCAGGTTTTTTGTTAAGTATAGACTCCTGTTCCCTTCACTTTCAGTCTTCCTGCTATAGTTAACAATTATTACACTTAAAGACAAATCTGCTCTGAAGGAGAACAAGAGCTGGAACTGCCAGAACTGAGGCTGAGATATTCAGTTAATAATTTAGCAGCAGCTACTTATCAGGATACACAAGTTCACATTCCTCCTTTTCCCCACAGAAATGTCTTCTTCGTGAAGGAATTTCTTTGGGAGGTCTCTGCTAGAGAAGAGAGTGAATAGCACAATTTGCAAGAAAATGCTTGTTTCAGGCTCCAAGAGTTATTCTGGATAACTTGCATAGACCTCTTTAAATAAATGGTAAAACCATTATTGTAAGATTATTAAATCCCCTGTGCTGAACTCTTCTGCCATGGTGCTGCATTTCATCTTGTTTGAAAATAATCTAGGTTTTGCCCTAGTGGAGCTCTAGCAAGAGATTCATATAAAACATGCAAGTTAAAAAAAATGTATGATTAAGCTCTTTACTATTTAAATTTTAAGTTTAGGTAGAAGAAGAATGAGAGTGATTGAAATATGCCCAAAACCTAATGTCAAATTTTGGACTGCTTGAAAAGAGCCCATTCATATTTTGTTATAAAAGAATGTTTATTCACATGCAATATTATTGTCTATTAAATATTAATAATTTTTTAGCACTTTACAGCTGCCATTTCAGGTAAATGGTGCCATTACTTCTATTTCTCATTAAGAGAGTCACCCAAATTAAACAGTATTTCTGTAGTGCATCATCAAACACAATATGCTCATCATCTGTGATACACAAATAGAAATTTTGAACTTCAGGCCGTAAAAATATGCTCAAAAGTAATAAAGGTGGTGCAAATGAAAATCATCTGGGGAAAAAAATTAGGTTTTGACTCACCTTCTTAGCCAAGCAAGGCAAGGCATTTAACCAAACTAAGTTTTAGTGATCAACTCCCCAGATTAAAAATATAATTTTCTGTAAAATTTAAATGCTTGTATGTTCTTCTATATCATTTTTTGCTATGGAAAGGAGATAGATTTGAGGAAGTTTTATTTCACTGAGATCCAAATTCATCTCACTAACTGCAGGAATTTCTCTGGGGTGCCTAATTAGGAGGCACATCAACAAAGGTTGCCTATATAAGTCAATGCTGAGAGACAGCTTTAAAGGATAATTCAGTGTTGCTACTCTAAAATTGCCTCTTCTCATGCTCTATAGAACAGGGCTCCTAATCTCAGCTGGGTATTACAATTAGTTGAAATTAATTCTGGCCCCATCCCTAGGGTTCCTACAGTAAAAAAAAAATCCTTTTTTCTTTCATTCTGAAAGAAAAAGAAACATTTTTTTTAAACTCACAAACCCAAGAAACACATAGGACAGATGCTCCTGTCTTTCACTTGGCCCTGCAGGCTTCTGAAAACCTATGGAAAACACCATTCTCACTGGTGTTTTGGCTTCACAAAGTCATAACCACTGCCACTGCCTTAGACTGTATTCAGTATTCCCAGTAGACATTGCTAGCGATCTCGCTTGAACTTCAAATTCACCCCATTTCTAAGCCATTCCAGTCCCCAGGAAGGATTTTCAGCAGTCTCAGGCTGAATAAAAAAGAACAATGGTGTGGCTCCCCACTGCAAACCTGCAGTGTTTTTGAATACAGATGGAAAAAGTAAAACAGAGCCCAGAGTAACTCTCTACGTGCATGATTCAGGATTCAGCACACCCTGGAATCCTGAGGACACACAGTTCTCACAAAGGTACTCTGCTCTCTAAGTAACCTGGTTGTGAATTTGGCCCAGGAAGAACATAGAGCCATGAAAATAAAATTTTAAACAAAAATTAAAGTCAGATCCACATACTTGTATAACTTCTTCTCAGGGTACACTTTACCTCATTTGAGGGACACAAGCTCCATTAGCCCAGCCAAATTCAGTATAATTTCTCTAAACCAGGTTAAAGAAATCCAGGCTAGTGACATGCCAACAAAGTAAGAGTCATTTAGGAATGCTTAGTGAGAGTATTCAGCTTTCTAGGGTTCGGATGGGGATGAAGAAGAGACAAAACTATACTTCCCAATGCTTCTTTCCTTTACAGACTAATTTTTTTTCCAAAACAATGCCTTGTTAAGAAAAAAACAGTGCTGTTTCATGTTTTCATGCTGTTCTACATGATATATGAAAAACTAAAGGGAAGAATCAAGGAGGTGTTTTAGCTTCTTTTTATGGTCAAAATTTGTGTCTGTGTACTGTGAAAGGGCAATAGTGACTGAATAATTTAGGAAATTGTGATATGAGAAAAAATAAACAGGAATAAGTAAACGCTACAGAAATAGAGATTGCATTATCTAGTGTTCTTCAACCAAGATTTTCAAGAATGACTAATGATTTGGGCTTTTACAGTGCCTGAATTGCTTATGTGGCTATTAATTTCCAGAAAGTGCTGAGTATCTTTCCTCTGCAAATCAAGCCTCTTGAAACAATATGTAGTTGGAAAACAAAAAAAAAAAAAAAAAGGAGGCATGGAAAATTTTCTTTAAATTTAGAATATATTTTTAAACACCCACTTACCTACAATGCCCAAAAACACACTTGGAAAAAATAGTGCCATTGTGAAGTGATCAGATTATCTGCTATATAATTACAGTGTTGCAATGCATACCCCTGAGATATTCAAGGTGATCGTGAGGAAAATTAGAGATGATAATGTATTGTCTGAGACATGCAGAGTTTAAAAATAGGCAGAAATAATGCCTCCAGACATTTTTATATTTGCTACACCAAGATGACACTCAAAGTATTTCATACATTTCCTAGAGATTGAATTTACCATGTTAGTGATTAGCTATAATCCAAACTATTTCAAAAAAGTGTTTTCACAGAAATCTGTGGCCTTTTTTTTCAAGTGCAGGCACTCTCCTGCAGTTATAGATACAACCATATGTGAAATCTACAGAAACTGATAGGCTTAATTTGCATTTAAGGGTTCATATAATTCATATAACTATCAGGCCAAATGGGACTACAGAGATTATTTCAAGGAAGAGTGTGCTTGGCTGTCTATAGGGTTAGGACCTTCCCCATAACCTCTGAAAACATGCAGCTACCCTAATATCTGAACATTTACTCCAATCCACTTGGAAACATACCACAGCACACCATATTACTATATGTCATTACTCAGTTTTTGAGTTCCACAGGAGTTTATTCCCAGCAAAATACAAGATGCAAGCAGCTGCACACAAGATTAAATCCCCTACCTTCAGCAGTTTTATAAAAGTTTTGCATGATGTATGTTTGTTGCACAAAGTTAAGTGCCCACCAATCAAACTGCTATGAATGCCCCCAAACTGGTTATCTCTTTAGAAGATAAAGTGTGCTGTTTATATAACTTATTAAAAATTGCACCCTTGCATTCCTTTTTCAGATAAAAAGTGTGAGGGCACTGCTTTATCACTTTAACTATGTGTTTCTTTGAACATATTTGTGCTTTAAAGTAAACACCAATGCTATTTTTTTACGACTACTAAAATCAAAACACATCTTTTCAAACTAATCTGTACAATGGTTGGGAAGAGCCTTTGATTCAGTACCATAATTATAAACAGGCACTTAAGTCAGATGTACTAAAAGAGCATCAGTCATTTAAAATCAAATTAACAGTTTGATTAATCAAACACCAGACTGTCAAGTCAGATAACATACCTGATGGCTTTGTTCAGTTACCAAAGAGGGTTTCCACTTAAAGCCCCACGGAATTCATCAGCAAAACAAATTTTACTCAAGCAGAAAACTTTGGATTTCTTCAAATATGTTCTATAGAATTACTGGTAAAATTCTCAGGACAAGCCAAATTCTGATTCATTTTCATGTGGTCATATGGCAGGAATGGGCAGATAGATTTCCTGTCTTGTTGAGGTCCACTTTCCAGGCAGAAAAGTGCGGTGGGATTCAGGAGGATGTGCATTAATAGCATCAGATTATGCATGTGTGGTATACCAAGGTGGGAGAAAACCATTTAATTGACTTATTTCTGAAAGTTAGCGATTATTTATTAAAATATGCATGAGAAGCCAGTGCATAGCATAGGAGACACCTATTCATTTCACACCTGTGTCCTCCTCCCCTCAATTAGAGTATTTCCTTTTCCTACCATACCACTGAAGATTGGTCTCCACAAACATTTGGAAAGACCCTCTGCATTAGAGACAATGTAATTGAAGTAACTTTGTTAAAACCCCAAAATGCAAAAGGTCATGCTCTATCATTACAGTCCCAGAGTAACAAAATGCACAGACCAGAGTACAGAACCATTATGGAAGACACCACCCCTGTGTTCCAAAGAGCAGGGTATTCCTCTGTGCAACTGGGATGCAATGAACTCAAGAAATTTTCACTGAAGGATAGTCCTCTGAAGTGAGGCAACTCATCACTGATCCTATGTAAGTACAAAACACAGCAGCATATCTGGCAGGAGGTGTATCCAGATGTGCTCTATTTGATTTATGAAGAAAAACCATGTTAGTCAATACAGAAAGAAGGCATGCACTTCATCTGGCCAGAAAGGTCTCAAACAAAAAGAAAGAAAAAGCC
Source organism: Phylloscopus whistleri (assembly GCA_017589585.1). Taxonomy (NCBI): domain Eukaryota; kingdom Metazoa; phylum Chordata; class Aves; order Passeriformes; family Phylloscopidae; genus Phylloscopus; species Phylloscopus whistleri. Next base: position 5,956,746 of record JADMLD010001181.1, on the reverse strand, counting down.
ATCTTTCTTCTGCAGTATCCAAATTTTCCTGGTGTTGGATAACGTTCCCGAATTTGTTTTCAATCCCTTGGGTATCACAAACAGCCTGGAAACAACTACGAAAGAAAAGCAAGGCAGAGAGTTTCTCACTGCATCAGTTCCCACTGTTGTTAGACATTGAAGATTGCACCCGTGACAAGCACTCTGAGCTGTTAAGCAGCACCAACAAGCAGATGTGTGCTTCTGGGGATAGGCCTGCTTTCAAAAGCATCATTGCAAATGCGTGTCCTTTGCTGTGTCTGATCCAGAGCCCATTTCCAGCATGGCAAGGAAGGATAAAATGGAAGCATGCCAAGTATACCAACATAAAACCTCTAAATTCAGAGCACACAATTAAAATTAACGGGAATAGGAACCAATTCCAGATTAAACAGCAACAAAGGAAAAACTTGAAGAGACAAACCCCATCACCTCGTACACCAAAGATCTTTGTCATGATTCAGTATGCTGCCTGCATATATCTATGGATATGTAACCAAAGAAAAATCAAAAATTCCTCTTGTAAATGGTGTTTGAAAAACTGATAATTTCTTGGCTTCATTCCACAACTGCTTTTGATACTCGTCTGTTTATGATTATGATTCAAACTTTAAATGCCTCTATGCTTCCAGCCTAAAATACATACTATTTGCTAGTTGTATTCAAAATGACAGTTCTTTCAAGGTGTCTGCCTATGGGGCCATTTGGGGGCCGAACAGCCTAATTCAACTTCATGCATTTTAATGTTCAATGCTGCCCATTGATGAGCTCTATTGAATGTAAGAGACCTAAAAATATGCAGAAAGTAATTGTCCAGTGGGATATTCCCCCCCCCCACCTTACCCTAATTACAAGAAAAAACCCTTAGACTTGTTCTAAAAAAAAAAAAAAAAAGCAAGGGAAAAACTTTAATCCACTGCTTAAGTGTGTTAAGAATGAAGCAACGATCATGGGTTATAAGAAATCTAAAGGCTTATGGTAAAAGCATTTCTCTTGCTTACATTGGCACAAAGACAGAAGGTTTCAAAGAAAACGTATATGGGGTTTGCCAATTCATTACAGTATTTCTGCTAAAAAGAATTTCCCTCACAGGTCAAAATCCAATGATATATGAACCGCAACGTCTTCTGAGGTTTGGATCATGTACGCCATGAAAATGACGGCTGCTTATCTAATCTCAGAAGTTTCCTTTCTTCCTTTTCCCTTCACAGTCTTGATGTCTCCCTCCACAGCCTCATCTAAACTTATTACTACTCACACCCAACCTTCTCACTGTTTTTAAAATATCACAAGTAAACGCCACCAAAGTCTCTTTGTTTGTCTTCTTCTAACCACAAATATTAGTCTGATAGCTGTTTCAGAGACCAAACCTCAGGAAAAGACGAGTGGTAACCTATAGCAACACCGAGATTCAAAGCCTGTATCTGGTGGAGTCAGATGTTTTCCTCAGGACTGAATGAACAAGAATTCACCACCTCCATCCCACAGTCCTACTGCAAAGACATGCCTTAGAGATTGTAGATACAGCATACAAAAATTCACCTAAGTATTTGCACAACTATATAGGTAATTTGGACTTTAAACTTTTTATTCAAACCCATTATACCAGGAACTGATACAGCTGTTCTCCTTTTTAAAGCAAATACTTGGTCTTCAAGCTAGATGGACCATCAGATACTGATGACTAATGAATGGCTATGTATTGTTTCACCTTTAATCCTCATTGATATTAATGGAGGCACATTTCAGACTGGGGCACCTAATAGCAAGCAACCTCTTCCCTTCATGTTTGAAATATCTACCATACTGATGCAGGAAGATTTTAGATGAAAGAAAATTTCGTCAGTGCTATTGTCTGGAAAAAGCAATTTTAACAAAATACTAAGTTTTTGTCAATTTTGATGAAAACTTAAATGCGATAATTTCTAATAAACAACTGCTGCTGTATTTTTTTTTAATTTTCATTATATTTTTATTTCATCACTTCACTTGTTCCATACCTCTGCCATAAAATACTGATATATAGTATGTGTCAATACTAACAAAGCAAAATCACCTAAATATCAGGTTACTGTAATTCAGAATTTTAAAAAATAAATTTCTCACAGTTTCCATGCCATGAAAAACTTCCAAGATTTTCTCCAAGTTAGAACAAAGAGAGGCCTTCATGTTTTGTCCTGAACAACAGAAAAATGGCATTTTCAACCAGCAATATAATACATAATTAAGAACCTTAATTTTAATGGCCTTAGATGAATATGAAAGTGCTCAAGATAGATATGGGCATCATTTTTAGAAAAACTCAGAAACATAAAATAATGATCAAAACTCAGGACTGAATTTCTAAAAATTTGTGTTCTTTAATTTTTCCTATATATTTTTACTAAAAAGACAAACAAACACATGCAAATGAACAAACAAAAATTTTCCCAAAAATATAATCCCTATTCCACATCCTAATGGACTTTTGACTCTGTCACTGACACCCCATTGTCTTGGTACACATATGGAAAATTTCAATCTACAGGTAAAATAGGAGTGAACTAACCCCTTTAACCTTAGCATCTTGGCCACATTAAGTCAGAACAATGGATTTTGTATTCTCCTTCAGAATACCTTTCTGTGCACATACACTTTGCTGAATTAACACAAGAACACAGCACTGTAAAATAATAATTTTGTTAATAAACTAACCATTTTTACTCTATGACAGAATCCCTACAAAAGAAGGTGTTGTGGAATAAGTGTAATGAAACAGTTTCTTTTCCTATACATTGGCCAGTCAATTTACCCAAATTCCATAGAAAAGGCCACTTTTAACTGGCATCCAGGAAATCATTACCACACCAACCCCTCCATTATCACTATAAACAATAATATCTTACTCCATTTTTAGTCTCATATTTTTTCTGAAGTCTAAAGTCATGTTAAAAAAATTATAAATATTTACTATGTTTCATAATTTTCTAAATCATATTGACTTAAAGTATAAGCATATGAAATGAACACCAGAAAGGAAAACTTCAGCCAACTGGGTAAATTCATGTCCCTCATCTGCTGTAAGAAAAGATTACATTATTCAGGTAAAACTAATTCAGGCTGAATTAGTTCAGCCTCTCACTCTCAAGCATCTGATCAATAAAACAGTGCTTGAAAATCATCAGAAAGACTGTGAACTTCTCCAGAGGCCATCTCAGCTGAAATTTACACTCAAAATCCATTTGCTTTAATCTGGCATAAATAACACAGATATGTCATCTGGCACACTAATGTATGTATTCCTCACGATTCACAAGAATTTGTACGAGTCTGGACCATTTCCTACATAAATCTTAGGTGTGTAATAGAGAGAAGCCTTTCACAATAGGTCATGTAATTATAATTCTATTAAGAACTTTATTTCACCAGAAACTGTGGCCCTTCATATATGTGTTCCTGGGACTTTTCTTTTACCCTTTGCATTAGTTTTAAATACAGACTCATGCAACTGCACAGAATATTAGGGAGGAGAGGAGAGGAGAGGAGAGGAGAGGAGAGGAGAGGAGAGGAGAGGAGAGGAGAGGAGAGGAGAGGAGAGGAGAGGAGAGGAGAGGAGAGGAGAGGAGAGGAGAGGAGAGGACTGCTGACTACTGCCACATGAATGTTAAATATGAGAGAGCAAAAAGGGTTCCTCTTTGTGGTAACACATCTTGCTCCTGTCCAAACACTGTGCAGTCTAAAACCAGAGCCTGGAAACAGCTTAACTAAAGGCTCAGCAAGTACAATGACATTCACCCCTTTTTCCCACTTTTTGCTTACTGCCATGTGAGTAGCCATGGTTCAAGCAGCAATTGGGGTCACATCTGAATTCATTTGCCCCCTCCCAGGGCAGTTTTCCGCACCATGGGCCTGAGGAAAACAACTTGATAATGTCAAATTCAGGCCTCTTGTCTTGTACACTCACCAAGAGACAGCAACATGGGGCCAGGCCTGCTTTCCTGACAGCAGAGATTCAGGAATGAGAGTGTATCACTTAAACAAAAGAATGAATTCTTTATTCCATTGCTAGAAGGACTCTAACTTACACTTTACAGCCTTACATAAATGTCTATGATCTGGAAAGTGAAGGTGCATCTGAAGCAAACTCTATATCCCCTCAGACAGTGTGGCTTCTACTACCTCTGCTGAAAGCATGCACACACCTGTGCAGTACAGCAACACCTAAATACCACAAGTAAACTTGGGACTCCTTGTGTCTGCTGCTTCAACCACAAATGCCAGGGGATATTGCTACAAAGAACGTACTATTGAAAACAAACAAACTAACGAACAAATAGAAGGAAAACCAGAAAAACAAAAAGCAAAAACAGGCAAGGAGAATGAGAATATATGTTTATTTCCAGATTATTCCTGTAAAAGTGAGGCACACACCTACCACCTGAAGGGTGTGCAAAGTACAACACCCATCGAGGTATCTCATGTTACCTAATCAGAAGGTTACGATTTAGTTTTTACTTCAAATTCTTTCAGAATATGTGAACATATACCATTTCCTTCTTCTGAATAGGACTGTATATCCAGTGGATTTTCATATTTTTGGACAGCACAACATTCCTTGAAATTACTCCAAACCTGAATAACAATGTTTTAGAATGAACTCCAGTCACAGTTTCATTCATCCTCAGTGGCAATCCAGCCCTGGAAGGGGCTGAAAATCAAAAATACCCAGATCACACATATTCTTACATAAGGGCGGCCATGCCAGGTCAGACCAAAGGTTCATCTGGTTAGATAGCCTGGCTCTGACAGTGGCCAGTAGCAGATGACTAAGGAAAAGTATAGAAGCAAGGCAAGCACGTTGTGATCCTTCCCCTTGTTACACTTCCAGCATCCTGCGGTTTCAGGGCTTCCTAAGCCAGAGGTTCTGACAGCAGTTTTATATGCTGAATTACAGGACTCAAATCCCCAGCCCTTTATTTTGTGTAACAACAGGAGAAAGAAATGTTTTGCAGTTAATTAATTCATGTTTTAAGCAAGATCTGGTTTTTTAGCCTCAACACAATTTAGGTGCTCCTGCTGCAAAATTACATTTGTTTAGGCACATTTCCATGTCACACATCTAGACACGAATCCCATCGATCTTCTCATTTCACTTGCTGTTTGAAGCTGCAAAGAATCCACAGTTTGTCCATAACAGATGCCAAAAGCCTAGAAACTTATTACACACTGCTCACAGTGTGGGTTCAGATACATTATCTGCATAAAAAGAAAAAGGCAAATTAGGCCACAGTAGGAGAACACATTTTTAATATTACAGTCTGCAGTCTGCATCTCTAATTTAATGCTGCTGTTTCCCAAAGTTATGCTGCATCATTCTAGTTTGCTGAATTGATGACAGTGAGCTAAAATTTTACAAGTGACTGGGCAACGCAGATAGCCAGTGCTCTTCATGAATTCCAGAGAAACCTTCAGGGCCAAAGTGAATGAGATATTTTTAAAGAATTCTTTGGGCATTCAAATTGATAGAAATTAGGTATGAACATGTTTGGTGTATGAAATTTAGGGAAAATGGAGATATTAGTGCATTCATCCAAAAGAATAGAAAGGAAAAACACTCAGCACCTCTAAGCAAATTTCATACGCCCTCTGCAAATGCTTAGTTCTGTTGGTTAAATACACACTGCACACACAAACATCACGTAAATTATCATCTCAAGAAATCATTGCTTACTGAGGGGATTATCTGTGCCATTATGGCTTCTCTCTGGGGCTGATAGATATCTTTTACATCCTGTCTACTGTTTACTCCAGCTACAGGAGAAATCTCGAAAGTAGATATCAAGAAATAGCAAAGAAACACAGTCAGCAAGGAAAAGTAAGTTGCAAAACTTCTAGTTTCATGGTGTGTCTTCCCAAGATTCCGTTCAGATGGAGCAACTGTGCTTTGCTAAGTTTAAAGTTTAATTTAAAGATGGTGAATCTCCCAGCTAAGGATTAGATAACTGATATTGAAGATCTTCAGGGATAGTGAAACTTAAAGTTACGCTGGTTTAATGAAGTTACAGATTTTTCAGTTTAGGAAGAAAAATATCAGACAGCACATAAACTCGAAAAGTTTTGACATAGTCAGATGGAAGCAGAAAGGAAAAGAGCTAGCACTTGTTTACTTTACACTAAACAGAAGTCTTTAATATTAGACAGGTTCAATTTCACCAGTTCCAGCACCCTGAGATTTTATAATACCATTAAGATGAGGTGGATTATCAGAGTTTAACCACTAAAATTACTTCCAAAAGATGACGAGTTCCCACCTGGAAAGTTTTCTTTGATAATAACCAGAGGATGAACATGTGTGCATCACAAAACCAGTCACCAGTAAACACTATGTCTATTATGTTGGCTATCTGGCTGCCAACTACCGAGTGGCAGGCACAGTAGAAAATATTTCAGAATTGTAATTAATCTCATGATTATTCAGCCAGCATTTCATTTAAGATGCTTATAGAAGGTCATTTTACATTGTCCAGAATAAGCAGCCTGCTACCATTAGATATTTCCTTCATGGAAACTAAAAAATTCACAGTACGGGAGCATTTCAAAAGAGCTACATAATAGTCAATTTTCATGTCAGCAAATTGTTATCAAAAATTGCAAAAAACAAGCTGTTCTTTATGATGGATATTCAACATGTTTGGGCCTCCTCTGCATTTCTTGGCTTGCTCAGAGGAATGAGCCATTTGAGACCTTTTGGTCTCTATTATAATCTAAAGTATTGTGTTACTTGAGCAAAAAAATTAAACATAGCAATTAACTGGGAAGAAGGTGTCTGTGATTCTTGATATCCTGACGTGGAATTAAGTTAACACTGGCACTCATAGCAAACATATTATTACTGCTGGATGTTTATTCACCAATACTGCAGGGCTTCAGACCTTTTAAATTAAATTTACATGGGCACTATTTAAATAGAGAATCGATGGTGCACATGTCTGTAGTGTTTGAGATATGTATGGTTTGCTAGACTGGATCACCAAGTAAGTTTTTAATTACCTTTTTTTTCATTATTTTTTCAGGAAAATATATAAGAAGATAGAAGATAACGTTTAAAGATATCAGATTCAGCCTCAGGCTGATTGGAACATAAATTCCACGCTGCAGCTAATAATTTTAAAAATCCATATTCAAGTTCTAGAACTCTGGCATTAGCACCATGAATCCTGGGACACAATTCATCTCATCCTGCTGATTTGTCATTTGCACTTCTGAGTAGCATCTTGCTGTACTGCTGGCCAAGCCAGGTTTAGGAAAAGGGGTTTTTTTAATTTTTAATTTGATAGGTACACTGTTACTCTGAGCCTCTAATGTAGGGTCTTTAATCATTTTACCCTGTTGGGTGCTCTTTTTCAAGACATGTTCTCTTTTTTACATGTTTTCCTTTTTTGAATTTAAATATTACTACAGTATAAGGAGTTTTTCCTTCCACAGGACACAAACTTTAAATTTGTCCTGATCTCTTCAGCCTGAAAAGTAATAACATCTTGAAATACATTCTGTGGCCTGCTGAGGATTTATCCAGACATCACTTCTACTTTTTTTGACTTTTGACTATCACTAATAGAGGAAAACTTTCTAGAAAATACCAAAGATGGTACTGGTTGGTGGCAAAAATGCAAGCCTGAACTGCTTCTGATGCATTGGAGAAATTCCTATGCCACTGAGTCAACCTCTGTGAGTGTCACAAACCACAAATCATAGGTTGATTAATAAGGCTCATAAATATCTTTCATACTATGAGGTAATATTTTTACATAGGAAAAAATAAGAATTGCCTAAACTGCTTATAATCATGATTTTACTGCATAATATTAAGATTTCCTTATTTTTTATAGAAAAGATCCATAAAGTTATTCCGTCTTGCTTATAATTTAAGTATATACTAGGGATAGTCAAGTAAAATGCAGTTTCATATTCTGTTTCCAAGTCCACAACGGGTGGTAATTATACAAGGTAGCAGCCAGAATCTCAAAAACACTAAGCAAATCAGAAAACTTGCCTAAAACTGAAACTTTCACTGCCACAGCTTTGTTAAAAGGAGGAAAGAATTTGGCTAAATCAATAGAAATCCTGACATAATTGAAGTGGTATCACCCCCACCACCACCAAAAAAATCCCCCTTTTGTAAACAACAGTCAAACCAAACTCCAGAATAAATTGTTCTGATTTGAAGCTGTAATTATGGAATTTGCAGTCTTAATTATGGAAATTTGTAAGTATAACACAACAAATAAACCAACAAATAAAAACAGCCTTAGCCACAGCCATAAAATAGCAGTGAGCAGAACAGTGGTTCCTAAACACAAGCAGAGCAAAGACTAATGCTGGTTTAGCACCAGATCCAAGGTCTGTGTGCATGAACACAAGCATGAACACAATCTGTATCACATTGACCATTACTACAAATTGATTTTGAGACATACTGGAAAAATTAACTTTAAGGCAACCAAAGGAAGGCAACTACATTTTCAGAAATGTGTGGTGTTTAAATTTAATTGAACATGAGATTTACATTGTTTGGAACAGACCTACAGTTGTGTATCTAAGCTACAAAATGTGGCACATGTATTATTTAGTTCATATCAAGTTGTTCACCTTTGGAAGTGTAATGGTATGTGGGATTGGATTAAAAATACTGGCCCCACGTTATTGATAAACTGATTATCAGTAGAACTTACCACTGTTGATATGTAAAGGCTAGATTTTCATGAAAATTCAGCGTTCAACATTTAGACCCCTAACTCAGCAAACAAGCTTTCAAAGGAAATTTGTCCCCATTTTGGCACTGAAATGTATTGATTAGATTTCCAAGAGCACAGTCCTACACAGTGCCAGGCACTCTGGCTCTGCAGCAGTGAAGTGCTTCAGCACATTTAATTGAAACATGTAAATTGTCCCATGGAAACCATGGGATCATTTGCACACCTAAAAGCCCTCACAAAATCTGTTTTGCTGCTGGCTCAGGGCCACAGTTTTTAGCAGCTTCCAGGAGTGATCCCAAAAGTCGTGATGATGCCTGGACACATTTGAAAACTTTCCATAGCTATTTAGCCTTGATAAAATTAAAGAAAATTTGTTCCTGTTTGTCTGAGAGTTTGCCATTAGTTGTGGCCTTGCTCTCTTGCTTCTATTTGGAAAGGAAAGAATGTATAAGAAGTCCTGTTCTATTGAACAGAAAGGGGGAAAAATCAATACCAAATATGAATGTAATCTTGAAATCTGTCTTTCCATTAAGCACTGTAGACCTAAGCTCTGTGAACACCTTCACAGCCTTTGTTGCCATGTTTACTTCTCTTTATTCTTTTACCTTTTTGTTCACTGATGTCCCTCATACATGGATATCTGCAAAGCAGTTGAAAGCATTCCCTGGTAAGCATTCCCTCTGAATTTCTTTTCCCATTGGTTTTAGTTCAATTTTGGCTTTTCCATAGTCTTGGGCACTGGCTTCTTATTGTTTCTACCATTGCTGCATAAGGACAGGGGTCACTATTCTTTCCATTTAGAATGAGTGAAATGTTATTATTGCTGGTGAAGAGCAGCTGGAAAGATGCCACCTTTAATAAACACAAAATAAAATACTGCACAGAAATTGCCCTAAGGGCTGTCATAACACCAGTGTGAACTATCAGTCATAAGTGGATCAGGGATCAGTCTGCAGATTGGAGAAGGCAGCTGTTGCTGCCAACAGGAATTGCCCACTCCTGTGCTACAGGACCACTCTCCTCCCCTCAGGCCCCCATGGCCACAGGAATTCTGCAGCAATGGGAGTACTGCTGCCCCGAATGAGCCACATGAGCCATCCCATCTGGCTTTACAGCCTACATTAGCAGCACTGTAATAGCATTTGCAACTACTTCTGTGGGCCATCTTTTGCTCCTATGAAGCTGACAGGCTCCCAACTGCAGCTCATCTCTGGTTAACAGTGAGCACTGGTCAGGGATGCCAAGATGATACTGTCATTTCCCCTGATGGCATCTCTCTGCTACCATGTGCAAAACTTCACATAGCCTTTTATCCCAAGTCTCTGCTTTTACACACACATTTACAACTGTTTAAACTGCCAGCATTCTTCACCAAAAGGACATTAACTCCTATGAATTTATCACTTTTACAGAAAGCTGTCTGGATAAAGGGAATTAAACCTGTTCTTCAAAATGACGCACATTCTTGTAATGTGTAGTAAACATCACACTAAAAGGGATAAAAAAAGAAAAAAAGAGCATTCCATGCAGCCAACAGCTGTCAAGCATCAAAGATTCCATTTCAACATTATGTCAAAATCCATGATGATGCTTTAAGGTTCACCAAAACATAAGTACATCTCCAAGGCAGATGTCTTGACTCCTGAGGCTGTTGAATGGCTGGATTATAGAAAAGCTACCAAAAAAAAAAAAAAAAAGTGCCCATGCATCTAAAATTTTTGAGAAAGAAAAAGTATCCATACAAACACAGCAATAACAGTTACCCTTACTATTGGCTACAGTTCTATTTTATCATCTGCATTTACTATATCTAGCACTCCATTTCTCAGCTGCTAAGGCCTTTGTGATTTCTGCTTGCTCTCCAGTTCTAAGCAATTGTTACTACTTTCTACTGCCATTTTCCCTTACTTTTCTTTACATAAATCTTACAGATTTTATATATGTTACAATATACATTAATAAGTCCTGCAAAGATATATCATGTTAAAAAAACCTTAAAAAAATTTATTTAAACAGAAAACCAAATTGTGTTTAACTTTAGTCCAAGATAACATGTTACCAATTATACTGGTTCAGATTCTGAATATACCTGTGCTTTAAAGATAAACAGTGGAAAAACCAATGCTCTCCCGAACACACAGAGATTTGGTCCTGTGCAGGGCTAGGAGCTGGACTTTAAAGATTCAAAGATCCTCCTGCATTCTCTCTAACTATAGATATAGATATAGATATAGATAGATATAGATATAGATGATATAGATATAGATATAGATATAGATATAGATATAGATATAGATATAGATATAGATATAGATATAGATATAGATATAGATATAGATATAATATAAGATAATCTATGATCTATAATCTCAAATAGGTGAACAATTCTAGTGGCACTAACTTGGCCTCAGGACCACTTAAAATGGTTTAAAAAGCCAGTAGCAGAAGTTTTAAAGGTAAAAAAGATGTATTAATTGCAGAAAGATACATAAAACCAGATCAGACTGGACTTAGGAACCAAATTACATCAAAACACCTTGTTAACATCAAGGTTCTAGGGGAAGTAGCCATTGACATGAAGGACTACACTAGCAGCAGCAACAATCTATACTCTCAGAAAGCCTTTGACAATTTTTCACATGATGGATCAGTGCAGATGGTATTAAATAGTAGCTATCCTAAGAGGAATTTTGAGACTGGATAAAGAAAAGCATAAGACTAAGTAACAGGTTTATAGACAGAAAGAAAAAAATGAGAATTTGAAGTATCCATTCTTCATAATATGGCAAGAATTGTTTTGCATGGGATTTAGATCAGATAGCTATTCTTCATAGTTTGATTAACAATTTGCAGAAAGGATTAGAAGATTAAACCCATCTATTGTCATCAGCACCAGAGATTAGAAGATGGTTAAAATTAGAAAAAATATTTATATTTTCATTAAAATATAAACTCAAGGTGATATGGGAATTTTAAGTTCCACACATGGAATGGTGCAAGCAGAAATGGTAACTCCTTAATTAAATCAGGTAAAATAAGAAGAAAATATGATAAAGGAGAACATGATCTAGATAGTTATGATCACAGTTTTTACTTCATCTAACACAAAGTAGAAATTTAAATGTATTTTGCTTTTCTCTGAAAGGCTCTTTTGTAAGAGAGAATTCCTCACGGACATCTAGAGGAGTTTCACCATTAATTTCAACAGGATTTTAGCAGAAGTATGGGACATTCTTGTTTCTGTGTAAATAAAGGAAATGTCACATGGGTTAGTGATGAAGTTTGATGCAATAGAACAGTTTTCCACCTGAGAGAAGACTGGAGCAAGCACAGATAGGGTGTGTAAATTTACCCTGACAAACTTACTTGACTAATTTAATAATTCACTTTCTGTAAATTAACCATAGTTAGCTGCATCAGCTGCAAATGTCTGAAATTACCTAATAAACGGTTCTTATAGATGTAGGAAACACTCTAAGGAAGTTCACTTTCCTAACATGCTTCTGGTTCACACCCACCCCCTCCTTTTGTGTGCAGAAATTAATGGCTACGACCCTGTGGATTGGTTATGGAAGGTCAATAGATAATTCAGATAAGTTTCACAGATTTTGTAATGAAGATGCTTAGTCCTTGACCCTCAAGGATGAAAATACACAACAAGTCATTGAATTATAACACAGGCTTTTAACTGCACTGGTTGTGCTGCTGAAAGCCATGTCCCTATTTACTGGGGAGATGGGGAGCTTGGAGAGGGATTGTCTTTGAAATCTATCACTTTGATTTATATCCCCACCGAGAAAAAAAATTTAAAAAAAAAAATAGATTTCCTCAGAAGATGCCGTTCACTGCTACCTTACACCATGCATTCTCCAGGTGACAGTCACTCACTCTTCACACCAAGTTAGATCATTATGTTTGAATTAGGTCTTTAGTTTGTAAATTCTATCAGATTTAGGTATTGAATCAAGACATCATTGCCTCAACTTCCATCACACCTATAGTAGGAATAGAAGGTTCATGAGTTTACTGAGACACCACAACTCACTATTCAGCATATCTGTGTAAAACTGTTACCAACTTCAGGGCACTGCCTTTGTCTTTTGCTTTTTATTCTCATGAGTCAGCTCTTTTGGTTTCCTCTTGTCTGTCTTGTCTCTTTGCCTTGTCTGTCTGCATTTCTTTATCTATAAAAACCTTCTTTCACATGTATCTTCATTCTCCTTACACACACTCACTTGTCCCATTTAAGATACCACATACTAGCTAAAAGTTTAGCTGGAGCTGAAAATTCTTGGAATTTTGGAGTCTACACTACCATAAAATTGAAATCACAGGGCAAAAATCACTGATTTGGTGATATTTGAACTACACAATAATATTTTTCCAGAAGGCCTGGGTAATTTCCTGGTGTCCTAGAGGCTACAAAAATATATCAATCAGAACATAAGTCTGAATACCACCTTCTGTGCAGGTTGAGATCTTGGTGACCCTGGTTCTGATTCATCCCCCAGTAGCCTCTCATCTCAGGAGCCTTCTGCTATCACAGAGTCACAGACATACATTAGACATGCTGGCTGGTTTTCTGTCTAATCCTGATCCACAGGTGTCTAATTGCAGAGGGAGGAGTAAAGAGAATATTCTTATCAGTGATACCTCAGTCTAGTGCTAGAATTAGCTGTGACAAACCCAAGTTACAGCATGTTTCCTGAAACACCTACTAGTAAGTAATGTAACTTCAGGAAAAGCTTAATGTTAACATTATTGACTTCCTTAGAGCCTGTTTATGTTTCAACTGGAATGAAAAGAGCATATAAATTTCAGTGTTTATTGCAAACACCTAGGAATAACCAAGAGTATAGGGAGATACAACTGGAATAAATACATAGGCACACACAATAATTCAGAAAGAATTCTGGAATGGCTGTTCTTGTCTAACTCAATGTATAGTCAAGCCCTCAGCCAAGATGTTTTCCTAGGTCAGGGTGACTTAGAGATGGTTTGTAACAGAGAAATCCTGTACTGCCAACTATCAGCCTTGGTCTGCTGACTCACCTTCTGCAGGTGCTCATCTGTCATTAGGAGTTACCTACACTCTCATCTGGTATGCTTTGGCAAAATGTATAAAGTTATATGAAATAAAGTGTGCTCATATCAATCTCATAAAAGTCTAGATTAATTCAGAAGAGGAAAAGGTATAAATTAGTAACTTTAATTACATGAGACAACCTCAAAGTTAATCTATCCTTCATGGGATATTCTCCCTTCAACAGAAAGAACAGTTGCTCCATGTATAATTCAACCTCTATTTGACAGCCCAGCCCAAAACTCATATGGAAAGGCTCATTCAAGAATGAGAACGAGCATGTGGTCATGAGAGGAGGTTCCTTGACACTTCCAAAATCTACCTAGGACCTCTGAAAAAAAGACAAAGCTGGAAGTATTGTTACAGATGATCTACCAATAGATTATGAACACAGAAAGTCAGACAAAAGCCGATTGTTAAAAAATTGGAAAGGTAAGGAAAAGGTAGCATTGTGAACAGAGGAATGAATTTGCAGGTAGAAGTGGAAAAATTAAGCATTACTAGGATATGTGAGCACAATAAAAATGGATAAAATCAGCAGTGTTCAGTACATTTGAGGAGCATCCATCACTTCAGCATGCAAAAAAACCATTTTGCCTTTTTAGGACTCACTGGGGATTTTGGATTGGTGATAAATTTCCTCTGCCATTTCAGCTATGTGGTGTTCTTTCATTCTTCACTACAAGGTATAACTGTGACAATCACCCTGCTTTCAGCAGGGGTTTGTACTAGATGAATGCCAGAAGTCCTTTCTAGCCTAAACTATTCCATGATTCTAGAATGATTTTAAGACTCAAAATTTCACTGATTTATTAGGTTGGGAAGTTTATCTTGCTGCCCCAGAAACTTAAATGCTCCTTGGACCAGATTCTCTGCTAGGTTAATGTAATGCACTGTCCCAAGGAATCCAATGTCCTCAATAAAGGACAGTCACACATCCACTGCCCAGAAGCAACAACCAAGAATGCTAGCCAGGATGGCTGTGACAGGAAAAACCCTTGGGACACCTGGAGTCCTATACAGCAAGGGACTTCCTACCTAAAGGATTTGTATCAGGCACAGAAGTTTTTGTGAAAATTTTGTTTCTCAGGAAATGCCAGGCCATCCTTTATGTGAAGGTGCACTACTCTGTTTCAGTGCAAAAAAGGCTTTCAGATCACCTATTCTTCTCAAGGAAAAGTGGTTAAGGAGAGTTGCTGCTACATGAAAAGAGTCTATGCTCATTGTTAAAGGTTAACCACAATAAAACTCTGTACACATATATAAATATTCTGCTCTTTTTTGCTTTTAATATCAGACACTATATGCAAGATACGTTCATGCTGGCAGAAATGAACCTCTTTTGCAAGAAGGAATAAAAGATAAAAATATTAGGGATATTTTGAAAAATATGTACATTTTCTTTTTGATGCTAATACCACAACATAACAGCTCTTACAATGTGTTCCTAGAATCGTTTGGGTTAGGAAAGGTTTCTGTCAATAGGATTTCAAGGACTACCTAAATCCAAGCCTCCTGCAGCATAATTTCACTAATCCTACAGCATCCCTGACAGATAAGTACCTTGTTGAGTCTTGCATATTCCAGTGACACTGGTTATGAAACAGCCCTTGGCAGCCCTTTGTATTGCATAATTACTCCTATGATGACTGAGTTGACTTCATTATAGAGTTTGAAACTTGGCAAATATCCTCTGATTTGAGAAGTCAAAAAAACAAAATCCAAGTTTGGGATACATTTTTGCCGTAACTGAAACTGTTCCTAAACAGCCATGAAAAATCTAGCCTACCTTAGGTTGGTGCTTAATGTTTCGAGCACATGGAAGATTTTTGCTGAAGTTGCTGTGTTCTTCCACTTTATTTCTGAAAGCAAGCCAGTCTTAGCTCTTTTCTACTCAAGTCCTCCTTTTGTTGATCATCCATATAAAAATCAGAGTCAGTGGCTGAACCCTCAACTTGACAATGAATTTAAAATTAGACAGAACAAATTTGATTATTCTAAAAATACGGGTTTTCTCTCTCCTGATGACATTTAAGGTTTGTCATTATTGTTGTTCTCTTGTTAAGCAGTACGAGTAATTGAGGACAACAATCCATAGGTATCCCTTTGAATATTCACAGACATTATCACATCTGTTTTGGTATCAGTTTGTGGTGGGTTGGCCCTGGCTGGATGCCCACCAAAGCTGCTCTATCCTTGCTCTCATCAGCTGGATAGAAGAAAGAAAATATAACAAAAGGCTTAAGTGGTCAAGACCACTCATCTATTGCTGTCATCTACAAAATTACTTAATTTGAGGAAAAAAAATTAAGTTATTATCAACCAAATCAGAGTGGAAGAATGAGAATTAAAACCAAATCTTAAAACAACTTGTCCCTCAGCCCTCCCTTTTTCTCAAGCTCATTTTCACAGGGCTTCGGTCAGTCCATCACATTCCATCTCTGTTGCTTCTTCCTTCCCAGGGAAACGACCCCTTCACAGTCTTCTCTTGTTCTCCTGAGGAGTCACTCCCACAGGAGACAATCCTCCACAAAAATAATTCTGCCAGCAAACCTCCTCTAGTGTAGGATCCTGTCTCTCGGGTCCACCGGTTCTGCCAGGAGTCTGCTCCAGCGTGGCCTTTCCGTGGGGTCACAGCCTCCCTTGCTCCAGTGTGGGGTCCCATGGGCTGCAGGTGGATCTCTGCTCCTCATGGACCTCCATGGGCTGTGGGTAGATCTCTGCTCCACCCCAGACCTCCACAGGCTGCAGGTGGATCTCTGCTCCACCTTGGACCTCCATGGGCTGTGGGTGGATCTCTGCTCCACCCCAGACCTCCATGGGCTGCGGGTGGATCTCTGCTCCCCATGGACCTCCATGGGCTGTGGGTGGATCTCTGCTCCCCATGGACCTCCACAGGCTGCAGGGGCACAGCTGCCTCATCATGGTCCTTGCTGCAGCCTGCAGGGGAATCTCTACACCTGCAGCACCTCCTCCCCCTCCTTCTCCATTGACCTTGGTGTCTGCAGAGCCCTTTCACTCACATATTTGGTCTCCAGCTGCAGCTTTCTCTTGAACAGTGAATTTTCTCCCTTCTTAAGTGTATTAGCTCAGAGGGGCCACCACTGCTGCTGATGGCCTCAGCCATGGCCAGCTGGCATTGGTTCTGCTTTGGCTCTGTCAGGCACAGGGAAAGCTTCTGCTGTCTTCTTGCAGGAGACAACAGAACCCTAAACCCTCCCACATTGCCCCCAAATATATTTTCATGTCTTTAGATTCCAGCATGCAGTGACATCTACAGCACTTTATTAGCCCACTGCATACGATTTCATTTTCTACTATCAAAGTAGTAAAGACTCCTCAGACAAGAAGACAGTAACTTTCATACCAAGAGCACTCATTCAGATTAAATGACAGGGTACAACTGATGAGTGATTTAAATTAAGAACACTCTCAGGGGGCAGAAGAAGCTACTGCCCCAAGAACCTGTCTTCCTACGATGAAATACATTCCAGTACTACCCATAATTTTAATAAGAGTTGTTTACTAGACTGCTAGAAACATTGGATTAGTGTTAGGAACATTTTAATTCCAAGGCTCGTAGAAACTACTTTTACCCCTCTGGAGTGGTAAAAATGCCCAACAAAGGCTCAGCTGCTATTTGCAATTTGCAGATTGTGAGAGAATAAATGTTGTAAGGTGTTTTGTTGGTGAACTTCAGGGAGCATCATTAAGATGGGGCAATGGGTAAAGATCCAAACAAAAAAAAGAGCTGTTGCTCTGAGACAACACTTTTTTTGCCTTCCAATACAGGAGAAAAGCCACCAACACAAGGGAAAGAAAAAAAATAAAATGAAAGGCTTTACCTTCACGGTATACAGCAGTCTTTGTTAATTCTTACATCTTTCTTCTGTGCTTCCTAATAACATGAGCAGTCAATGTTTGCTCTAACACTTAGATCAGCTCTGCAAATATATTGTGAACTAGCAAGAAGAATTCAAGGACATTTACCACAATAAATATCATACATACCCCTCAAACCCCCGAATTTGTTTCAATGTCATGACATTTGGAAATATAATTACTCAATGAAAAAAGGTTAAAATTATGCCTGTATTATGCCCTTGTCCATTCTAAAGAAAATCAAACTAACTGAAGTTTAAGGTATTCTTTTGGTGATTTGGGCTTTTTCCTCCCTCATTTGACCAAATCCTTGGGCAAGGAGCTTATTTGCTAAGCTGAAAAGCAGAAGAGAGTTTGCAAGCAGGAAACTCTATTAATATTTAACTTGGACAAGAATTCCCCATGTGTTGGTGGAATCAATGTACAATGACTACAAGAGCTGGTACTGACACTATATCCACCTGGAAAAATACCTCTGAAAAGTCTTATAGTGATCATGTGGCATAACACAATTAAAATATCTGCTTTTCCAAATGTAAGCTAATATTTCTGGCATCTGAAAAAAATGAAGCATTTCTGTAGAAATTCTTTTTACATGCTTTTTATTACTCACAAACATTTATGAGGTTCATTTTCCTATGACAAGGCTGAATTTTGCTTTTCTTCTTGACTGCTTAACACACAGTAATGCTGCTATTCTGACAGTGTAAAATCCATAAAGTAAAATATCCAAATCAATGTCATTTTCTAATGAGGAAAACTAAAGCAGAAGGAAAAACAAAATGTTGGGATATTTTTTGAAGACTCTACCAGGTATTCCTCAAATTCCACAAAGGTAGTGGTACCAGCATATTTTTTGCAAAATGCATTTTCTAAAAACCTTCTCAGTCCTTCAGTCAGTAACAAAATGAAAATGTGGGAGATAAGCATTACCTGAAACCTCACCAAGGTGACCAGCTCTCTGTTCTATCAGCCACCATGACCAATTCCCAAGTCACAATACAAAGCTAGATTTCTGCTTTTTCATGAAAGCCAAATATTTCCCTGCTTTTAATGAAATCAATAAAATCTTTATATTCATAGCAAGAAAGAGAACTCTGTCCTACATCACTATGCTTCTACATACCTATCCATAAATAAACAGCTAGAGAACTAAAGAATTCAATTAAGTTTTCATTTCTCTCAGTCAACTGCAGATCACAGAGGCAGCACCAATGACAGCAGAGACAGATGATGAAAACCTGATCAATTGCTATCACTTCAATTTAGATAAAAAGTCACTCACTTTTCAGCTCTGCTTGGTGCCCAGAAGAGATTAGATTAAAACTAAATCAAGGGAAAAATACAAAATCTAAACAACAGCCAAAGAAAATCTTTTCCAGCTCTT
The DNA here is from genome assembly GCA_017589585.1 of Phylloscopus whistleri. Classification (NCBI taxonomy): domain Eukaryota; kingdom Metazoa; phylum Chordata; class Aves; order Passeriformes; family Phylloscopidae; genus Phylloscopus; species Phylloscopus whistleri. The sequence continues at coordinate 5,937,641 of JADMLD010001181.1, read as the reverse complement.
GTAAATGTCTTCAGTTAATCCTACTATGTAAAGTCAGGCTACCAGTAATGACTAAAAGCAAATTCCAGAAAGTTACTCCTTTGAAAGTTATTAGCACTGTTGAGCCTTCAGAGAAAAGGAGTGTGGAAAGTTAAACTACCTGTTTGCTTGAGTTGTTTCCTTCTATACTGGATTTTGGACTATATTATGAAACTTTTTACAACATGATTGAGGCAAACATCACAAATTCTCGTGTCGGCATCCCCCGCTATCATGTACCATTATGTGTGATTCCCAGAAGTTCTGGTGTTACCCAATTGTTATAAAATCACTGTAGAAATTTGCTAAGATCTATAACACCCTGATTTATTTCAGTTTTGGAAGAATATAGATAAAGTACTGAGATGCAGGATCAGCAACCGACACTTTAATTTGTAATGGGTAACAGTTTTGCAAGTGGCTTCATAAAACAAAATATAAAGAGCATGAGTTTAGCTCATTGTTACAAACAGAACACAAGTAAAGGCAGAAGACATTTATTTCACCACCACAAGGCTGTCATCACATATAAGAATTTATAAAACAACAGAAGTAAAAAATCTTGACTTTATTTAAAAAGAAAACACATGCTTTATTTAAAAGCTGAGGAATTAAACTTGGTTCATCCTACCAAATTCTGTGTACAGCAGCAGTTCAAATATGAATAGCGTATCTCAGCAGGCAGAATTAGCACCAAAGGAAACATTTTAATGAGAACAATATTAATCCTAGATTTTATCTTTCTTCTGTCAACATTTGTCACCAGTACAAATTATACAGTCACTTAACACATTGTCTGGGGATGCCCAGGCCTGTGGCTGAACACACACCAAGGCCTTGAGCTGTCTGGAACACAGTGTGCTGCCAGCATGTGACCTTGCACCCCACAGGGAGAGCCCCACAGACATGGATGCATCTTGGCTCATCACTGAATCACACAGCTGGGCTTACCCACCCCGCCTTGGGGTTTATTGTGCACCCCACACATGGACAGGGCTGCCCTGGGAGTGCAGCAAGCAGCAGGTTATGCATTGGCATCCAAAGCTGAGGGGCTCTAGTAGAGACAGGGAGCACAGAGTAGATCACAGATTGTGTCAAATAATCTATCAGGCTGTACCAGGGCAGCTATTACCACCTCCATGTGATGGATTATATGAATAATCCTTTGCTTAAATTCATTTTTCTAGCTGTTGACAATCAGTATCATACAAGAGAAACAGAATTTTGCAGTAACAAAAAAAGGACCAAAATTTTTAAGTATCGTAAAATATTGCTCTTCTTTGAGAAGAATGTTGTATGACTAGACCAAATTACCTCATAAGGCCCCATGCTGGCTCAAGAATGAAGACAGTGATGGAACACCAAAGTAGAAAAATTGGAAGGCTTTTCTTTTTTTACAGAAAAGTAGAGGCTTTTCTGCCTCTGCTGCTAGCATACACCTGGTTTTCCTTCAAGCTTTCTATTATTTAATCCATGCAAGGCCACCATCTTGGCCAGCCAGGGTCTTTTTGAGAGTAGTTAAAGAGGGGCAGAGAGCAGCGAGCACCAAGCACAACAAAAGTGAAAGTGCTGGCTGTGCACTTGGATATGAACAGGGAAGAAAAATGGGATAGAAAATTCACTCTAGATAAAGCAAAAAAACAGTGGCATCCTAAAAATCCACTTTTAGATCTACTGAAAAGAGCAAATGAAGACAGAGTATAGACAGAATAGAGGTTACAGGAAGAGGTTACAAGGTTGAATGGCAGGCTCCTCCACATCTCATGGAAGCCAAACAATTCAGGAATTATACCCTGAGTATTGAGTCAGCCCATTCAAAATGCTTCTTCCCTACTCTGTGCTGGCTGAGCCAGCTTTCATCAACCATTTGTCTCTCCAGTTCCACATAAACCATAAATTAATACTAACATTAATTGTGTTAATGTGTGGACAATAAAGTCCAAATCTTAGTTCAGGACTGAGAAATTTCCTGCAAAAAGTAAAAGGCTTGATTGCACAGTATCCAAGGTTTACAGTATCCAAGGTTTACAGCCTCTCCACAGGATCGTTTCTACATGGAAGTTACCTTGGCATGATGATCAGTGGTGGTCAAAAAAGCAAACAGTAGAGGAAATCCAAAAAGTTTCTTGCAGGATATCCCTGGGAAGGTAGATGCAGGTTTTTATGTGTTTTTAGTAGGTATTATTTTTATATTCACAAAGTTTCAGTTAGCATAGCCAAGAACTCAACACCTGACATGATGCACAACAGAAGTTGTCTGGCTGACATGCAATGCACTGGTGGAAAGGGATTAGAGTCTGTCCTGGGTTATGGAATCAAAAATGTGTATTCTATTTTCATCTGCTGAAAGCAGTTGGGGAATTGTTCTTTATCTCTTGTAACTTTGGAAGGAGGGGGACGGGGGGGAGGGGCGGGTGCCTTTTGGGTAATGGGCCATCAACAGACTATACCCCCGGACTATACCCGCTCCCCCCAGAGCCCCATCTGCATGCATGGTCCTATTGTGGGATGCCCTGCCCAGTGGGGGGAGTCTACAATTGCTGCCGGGAAAACTGAGCCGGCCGGGGACAGACTTCACTTGCTTCACCCCGATTCCTGGGAGGAAGACGGCACCCCATCTCATCTTCGCCAGACCCCATCTCATCATCGCCGGACCCCATCTCACCATCACCTCACCCCTGGACCCCTCCTCATCACTCCTAGACCCTTCCTCATCACTCCTAGACCCTTTTTGGCTACAGGATCGTCCCTGCTCCAACAGAGCCACGTCTGTCATCCCAGGACTCACTTCTGGACTGCTTCCAACACCCTGACTAACAGGGTGCCAGGTGGCAGCTCTGATTCTGTCAGGGCTTTCCCAAATTGTTGTTGTTTGTTTGCTGGTTTGGTGGGGTAGTTTTGTTTCCTACCACATTTGTATTATTGATATTCCTAGTAAAGAACTGTTATTCCTATTCTCAAATCTTTGCCTGAGAGCCCTTAATTGAAAATTTATAATTTGGCAGGGGTGGGGGGTTTGCATTCTCTATTCTAAGGGAAACCCCAGTTTCCCTGGCAGACACCTGTCTTGTCAAACCAAGACAGATTTTGGCGCCCAAGTGTGGGGCACAAGGGCATTGAGACAGAGGAATAACAGTTCTTGTGTACTAGATAGAAGTCTACTGCTCAAAATCATGTGGTCCAGCTTTCCCTGGTTTGGCTGGCACGTGGTTGTGGCTGTATTTCTGCCATTTGCTGGCCCTTATCTAAACATGGGCCCTATAACCAAGGCTACTGTGGCTGGCATCCAGTTTATTTTGTGGGTTAATAAGGTGAGGAATTCGTGGATTTTTAACTTCCTTTGGAAAGCAGGCACATGGATTCAGGGCTATCATAGACTAACTCTGTGTTTCTGGGGTTACTTTAATAATGGTACATACTGTGAGGAAATGGCACCTGGGGAAATTTTCTCCCAATCCTTCACTCAGTTTTTTGGGTCTACTCCACCAGCTTTTCAAGGGTTAAATTTCCCTCTGAATGCTAATGACGTCATACAGTGGTTGGTGCTGCTTATAGGCCTATTCTATTTGGTATTCAGAGATAAAGGGAGACTGGCCTGGGTAAGCACTCTGATAACTACCCCAAAGAATAATGATGCTGCCCAAGAGCCCACCCCTGTCCCACAGCCAGCCTCAGGCATAAACCACCCGGTTTGGGTGAAGGCTCTGATAAAAGAAATGCATGAGATGAACCAGATGCTGAAAGAGTACATTTCCCCAGCTGGTGAGAAACCTTCGCCCTGCCCTGACAAAAGAGAATCTGATACAGAACCCGCAGACATTACAACTGTCCAGGTTCCAGCTGACACACAGGGACAGTCACAGCCAGCAGCAGTTGCCCCTGTGGAAACAAGGAAATCTAAAGTGAAAACAGCAAACCCAGAGAGTAAAGATAAGAAGGGAGGGCCCTCACAAGACACAAGGGAATCACATGTTCAGATCATCACTGAGACCCTGTCGTATGAAAGTCTCCGTAATCTGCAAAAAGATATTGTACGGCGGGGACGTGAGGCTTACACTGCCTGGCTACTTCGGGTTTGGGATCTTATGGGCACAGGTGTCCAACTAGATGGTGGGGAGGCCAGGAATTTGGGACCCTTGACCCAGGACTCAGGTATAAATCAGGTATTTGTAAGGGAGCCTGGACCTCTTTCCCTCTGGCAGCGGCTTTTAACGAGTGTGAGAGAAAGATTTGTCCACAGAGAAAGAATGCAGGAGCACCACCATAGAATGCGCTGGAAAACTCTGGAGGAGGGAATCCAACAGCTGAGGGAAGTGGCAGTACTAGAGGTACTTTTTGGGAGGAGTGGACAGCATGATAATGACCCTGACAAGGTTAGATGCACAGCGCAGATGTTATGGAACCTGGCAAATCTGGGGCCATCTCAGTATACTACATTCATTGCAACCATTAATGCTGAGGACAACCAAGTGACAGTGGGGGCTGTTGCCACTAAGCTTAGGAATTATGAGAGCATGATCAATGGCCCGCTGCAGGCTCATATCTCTGCCGTGGTGAAAGAGCTCAAAGAGGAAATGAGGGAGGTGAGGGAGGAGATGAGGAAGAGCAGTTCCAATGTGGCACCGGTGCGAGTCACAGGCCCCAGAGTCAGAGCCCAACGACCCCCAGCCAGAGAGAGAGGGTACACCCCGAGAGCTGACCTGTGGTTTTACCTGCGTGACCATGGGGAAGACATGGGAGTGTGGGATGGGAAACCCACCTATGTCCTGGCAGCCCGGGTGCGTGAGCTCAAGGAGAGGAACACTCACCAAAGGGGTGCCACTAAAATGAAAGTATCCTCAACCTCCTATGCCCAGGCTGTCAGTAGTCAGGATGCTGGAACCTCTAGTATGTATGCTCAGGGAGGGAATAACCAGTGCTAGAGGGGCCCTGCCTCTAGCCAGGTAGAGGAGAGGGACAATCGGATCTATTGGACTGTGTGGATCCGATGGCCTGGCACATCTGACCCACAGAGATACACGGCTTTGGTTGACACTGGCTCCCAATGTACCCTGATGCCGTCGGGGTATGTGGGAGCAGAACCCATCTCTATTTCTGGAGTGACAGGGGGGTCCCAGCAACTGACTGTATTGGAGGCCGAAGTGAGTTTGACTGGGAATGGGTGGCAGAAACACCCCATTGTGACTGGTCCAGAGGCCCCGTGCATCCTTGGCATAGACTATCTCAAAAATGGACATTTCAAAGACCCAAAAGGATATCGTTGGGCTTTTGGAGTAGCTGCTGTAGAGACGGAAGACATCAGACAACTAAATACCCTGCCTGGTCTCTCCGACGACCCCTCTGCTGTGAGACTGCTGAGAGTTGAAGAACAACAGGTGCCAATTGCCACAGCAACAGTGCACCGTCGGCAATACCGTACTGACAGAGACTCTGTGACTCCCATCCATGAGATGATTCGGAAACTGGAGAGCCAAGGGGTGGTCAGCAAAACCCACTCACCCTTCAACAGTCCCATTTGGCCTGTGCATAAGTCTGAAGGGGAATGGAGATTGACTGTGGACTATCGTGCATTGAATGAAGTGACTCCACCACTGAGCGCTGCCGTGCCAGACATGCTGGAGCTCCAGTATGAGCTGGAGTCCAAGGCAGCAAAGTGGTATGCGACCATCGATATTGCCAATGCCTTCTTCATTCCTTTGGCAGCAGAGTGCAGGCCCCAGTTTGCTTTCACCTGGAGGGGCGTTCAGTACACCTGGAACCGACTGCCCCAGGGGTGGAAGCACAGTCCCACCATCTGCCATGGACTGATCCAGGCTGCACTGGAGAAGGGTGAGGCTCCGGAACATCTACAGTACATCGATGACATCATTGTGTGGGGAAACACGGCAGTGGAAGTTTTCGAGAAAGGAGAAAAGATCATCCAGATTCTCCTGGAAGCTGGCTTTGCCATTAAGAAGAGTAAAGTCAAGGGACCTGCCCGAGAGATCCAGTTCCTGGGAGTGAAGTGGCAAGATGGACGGCGTCAGATCCCCACAGAGGTCATTAATAAGATCACCGCGATGTCTCCACCGACCAGCAAGAAGGAAACACAAGCTTTCCTAGGTGCCATAGGTTTCTGGAGGATGCACATCCCTGAGTACAGTCAGATTGTGAGCCCTCTGTACCTGGTTACCCGCAAAAAGAACGATTTCCACTGGGGCCCAGAGCAGCAACACGCCTTTGCCCAGATCAAGCAGGAAATCGCTCATGCGGTGGCCCTTGGCCCAGTCAGGACGGGACCAGAGGTAAAGAATGTGCTTTACTCCGCAGCCGGGAGCCATGGTCTGTCCTGGAGCCTTTGGCAGAAGGTGCCTGGTGAGACTCGAGGCCGACCACTGGGATTCTGGAGCCGAAGCTACAGAGGGTCTGAAGCCAATTACACTCCCACGGAGAAGGAGATCTTGGCTGCCTATGAAGGAGTTCAAGCCGCCTCAGAGGTGATTGGCACTGAAGCACAACTCCTCCTGGCACCCCGACTACCAGTGCTGGGGTGGATGTTTAAAGGAAAGGTTCCCTCCACCCATCACGCCACTGATGCCACCTGGAGCAAATGGATTGCCCTCATCACTCAGCGCGCCCGTATTGGAAACCCGAATCGCCCTGGGATTCTGGAAGTGATCACCAACTGGCCGGAAGCTGAGAACTTCAGTCTCACCGAGGAAGAAGAACTAGAGCAGGTAACCCGGGCTGAAGAAGCTCCACCATATAACCAACTGCCAGCAGAAGAAGCACGCTACGCTCTTTTCACTGACGGTTCCTGTCGCATCGTAGGGATGAACCGGAAGTGGAAAGCAGCTGTGTGGAGCCCCACAAGACAGGTTGCACAAGCCACTGAAGGAGAAGGTGGGTCAAGCCAGCTTGCCGAACTCAAAGCTGTTCAATTGGCCCTGGACATTGCTGAAAGAGAGAAGTGGCCAAAGCTCTACCTCTACACCGATTCGTGGATGGTAGCTAATGCTCTGTGGGGCTGGCTGGAAAGGTGGAAAAAGGTCAGCTGGCAGCGTAGGGGAAAACCAATCTGGGCTGCTGATGAGTGGAAGGACATCGCCACCAGAGTAGGGAAACTACCTGTGAAAGTCCGTCATGTAGATGCCCATGTCCCCAAGAGTCGGGCTAATGAGGAGCACCGGAACAACGAACAGGTAGATCAGGCCGCGAAGATAGAAGTGTCTAAGATAGACTTGGATTGGCAACACAAGGGAGAGTTGTTCCTAGCTCGGTGGGCCCATGATGCCTCAGGTCATCAGGGCAGAGATGCCACCTATAAGTGGGCACGAGACCGAGGGGTGGATCTAACCATGGACAGTATTTCACAGGTTATCCATGACTGTGAGACGTGTGCTGCCATCAAGCAGGCCAAGCGGGTGAAGCCCCTCTGGTACGGTGGACGGTGGTCCAAATATAAGTATGGGGAGGCCTGGCAGATTGATTACATCACCCTGCCCCAAACCCGCCAAGGCAAGCGCTATGTGCTGACCATGGTGGAAGCCACCACTGGGTGGCTGGAGACCTATCCCGTGCCTCATGCCACCGCCCGGAACACCATCCTGGGCCTTGAACGACAAGTCCTGTGGAGACACGGCACCCCTGAGAGAATCGAGTCAGACAACGGGACCCATTTCAAGAACAGCCTTATAAACACCTGGGCTAAAGAACACGGCATTGAATGGATCTATCACATCCCTTATCATGCACCAGCTGCCGGGAAAGTGGAACGGTGCAATGGACTACTTAAGACCACTCTGAAGGCACTTGGCAGAGGGACCTTTAAGAACTGGGAAGTGAACTTAGCAAAAGCCACCTGGATGGTCAACACCCGCGGCTCCATCAATCAAGCTGGTCCTGCCCAGTCTACCCCTTTGCACACAGTAGATGGAGATAAAGTCCCTGTGGTACACATGAGAGGTATTTTAGGAAAGACTGTCTGGATTAACCCCACCTCAGGCAAAGGCGAACCCATCCGTGGGATTGTTTTTGCTCAAGGACCTGGTTACACTTGGTGGGTAATGCAGAAAGATGGAAAAACCAGTTGTGTACCCCAAGAAAACCTAATCCTAAGTAAGAACTGAGTGTAGGGGTTCATTTTGCATAGTAGTTCATTGCTTTAGGTATGATGCAGATGATAATAGAATAAGGGGTGGATAATGTCCTGGGTTATGGAATCAAAAATGTGTATTCTATTTTCATCTGCTGAAAGCAGTTGGGGAATTGTTCTTTATTTCTTGTAACTTTGGAAGGAGGGGGACGGGGGGGAGGGGCGGGTGCCTTTTGGGTAATGGGCCATCAACAGACTATACCCCCGGACTATACCCGCTCCCCCCAGAGCCCCAGAAGCCCCATTTGCATGCATGGTCCTATTGTGGGATGCCCTGCCCAGTGGGGGGAGTCTACAATTGCTGCCGGGAAAACTGAGCCGGCCGGGGACAGACTTCACTTGCTTCACCCCGATTCCTGGGAGGAAGACGGCACCCCATCTCATCTTCGCCAGACCCCATCTCATCATCGCCGGACCCCATCTCACCATCACCTCACCCCTGGACCCCTCCTCATCACTCCTAGACCCTTCCTCATCACTCCTAGACCCTTTTTGGCTACAGGATCGTCCCTGCTCCAACAGAGCCACGTCTGTCATCCCAGGACTCACTTCTGGACTGCTTCCAACACCCTGACTAACAGGGTGCCAGGTGGCAGCTCTGATTCTGTCAGGGCTTTCCCAAATTGTTGTTGTTTGTTTGCTGGTTTGGTGGGGTAGTTTTGTTTCCTACCACATTTGTATTATTGATATTCCTAGTAAAGAACTGTTATTCCTATTCCCAAATCTTTGCCTGAGAGCCCTTAATTGAAAATTTATAATTTGGCAGGGGTGGGGGGTTTGCATTCTCTATTCTAAGGGAAACCCCAGTTTCCCTGGCAGACACCTGTCTTGTCAAACCAAGACAGATTTAACCAGCCACATGTTTGGACAAGTCTTAATTTTCACAATAGTACAGACACTTGCAAAAGCACTGTTTGGCTATGAGGTTTTTGTTGATGGTGGTTTCCATATTCTTCTACCCATTATCAGTCAACTATTACAAGACCATGGAATAGCTACAATGAGTAGCATTTCTCCAGCAAGGCAGGAAAAGGGGAAGTGTACATCCAATGGTTAAATTTCCACCAATGTATAATGCCAGAAAACACCAGTTTAGGAAACTGAAGATTGCCTCTTTTTTTTATTATTTTTAGGAAACCATTGCTATTAAACAATATTTCTCACTGAAAAATGCAGGAATGGTTTCTGCTGCAGTTTGATACACTAATTCCAATAATTGCTGGCACTATGATACAAGATTTCACTGTATTGCACAGTGCCATGGATACTAGAGAAAAACAAGGAAAAAAAAATATAAAAATCAAAACACACATCAATATAAATACTCATTTGGAAGTGAGAAAATGAGTTGTTATTTTGGCAAAACCCAGTAACCCTACCCTCAAAGAAAAAGGGACACCTATCAGTTATATTCCTATTGTTTCCATTCCAGAGTAAGACTGGAGAATTACTACTCTAGCAAAAAATAGAAGCAGCAATACCTCCCCTAATCAAAAATTATTTTACCCAACCCTATATATGCAGCACCCCATCTTCAAACTAAATTTTCTCTCTTTCCTATTCTATCCTCTCCACAGGCACATGGGAGGAATGAAATCTATCTGCAGACTTCACCATAACCAACAGTTTCCATATTTATGGAGACCCAGAAGCTGATGTAAGCTTATTGCTGAGATGCCAGTTGTGCCTAAGCAGAGGAAACACAGGGGGAAAAGAAAAGAGAAAGAAAAAGGATGAAACGAAACACCTGAAGTAGAAAGCCTAGCTCAAACTGTAGCTTTTTAGATCTTCTGAAAAGAGCAAATGAAGACAGAATATAGGCCAAGTAACCCTTGCCTAAACTAAGGCTGCTCAGAGGATATGTTTTAGCAGACCTGTGTCACCTTCACTTTTTACAGCAGTGAAGCAAGGGGTGCACAAATCACCATGTGATTTTGCATTATGAGGAACACCTACCACATAAAACCAGTACTTCTTTGTTATGTGACTATGTGTGGAATTCTGGGATTTGTTCATGTTCCCTGTGAATTTACTGCTATCTTGTTTTTCAGAGACATTTCTTCTCCTAGATGCCCAGAGTAGCATTTGATTGATTAGTGTGGGTTTTCTGGCTTTCCTACTAAGTTGATTTGAACAATCCGTTTGTTAATATAGTGAAACACACGTTCACGATTATAAATTGTTTAACAAGTAAGTCTCAACAAACAAGTCCCTTGGTGGTCCTGAAGTTTCTTAAAAGCAGATGGATGAGGTACAATTTTATAGATTCTTTTTCCTATTTGTGAAAAGCTGCTAAGGTCGGAAATAGGCTTTAGTGCAAACAAGGGTCATTGTCAGACAATAAAGAGACAATTGCCTGTGTTAGCACAACAATTAATTTATTTGCAGAGAACCACTCAGTCTATTTGTTACCAGAAATGTGCTAATTATTCCTGCTAATTACATGCAAAACCTTCATTATCACCTATATGAGGAAGAGGACCCCTCAGGTTTCAGTGACAAATTAATTACTGTGTTTTCCTTCTGAATGTACTTCTTGACAGTCCCTGTTATCTGAAAAATAAATTGGCTAGCAGGAAGCTTGTCTCTCAGAGACATTCTGCAAACTAAAAGCAAACATACAAATATCATATCAAGTCACTACTGCTATTTTTTCAGGCAGATATATTCTGAAGCTCTCAGAACTTCGATATTAATTTACAAGCTCTTAATCCTAATAAAATGTATCATGCACTGCTAAATTCCACCATGTAGCTGCTTTCAGAGCCCTTTACACATCTATAAAACAATGGATAAGATAGCAGGCATTAGGTTTTAAAAACACAACAAAAAAAACCCAATGGTAAACTACATGTCAGTAAAACAGTGACATCATTTCAGGCAATAAATATTATTTAAAATTCATAACTGAAATGAAAAGGACAGTGAAGGAGCTGAATCACTCAGTCTTGCATTATCACCATTCTAATTCAATATATAAGACACACAATCCTTTGCAATGCATGTCAGGGGCAGGGGAAGCCTCATGCAGAAGGGTGAGGAAGAAGAGGCAAGCAAGATGAAAGTCTTGAATTGACAGGTAGCAAGTGTGGTGAGTAAAAGAGTTGCAGCACAATAAATCTGGCAGAGGAATGAATGGAGAGGCTGCAGTGAATACTCAGAGCACAAGATAAATTAACTATTCAAAAAATTATTTAAATCTCTTAAATTTTGCATAGAACCTGTCAGGTAAGTTTCAGCCATTCCTGTATGACACCTTGCCAACAGACTCCTCCACCTTCATTAAAAGTTGCTCTGGTGAGTTGTCCCCACTCTGCATCCTGCTCATAGTTACTCAAAGCCTCCTCAGTCTCTGTATTTGGTACAGCAGAATATCAGTACCTTAACAATTCAGAGTATCAGCAGCATCCATAAATGGGAACATGAGCATCATCCTACAGTTTCAGAATGTGGATTTGCAACCACAACTTTAGGAGCAGCTGCAATATGGCATTGTACAAAACAACAACTAATTTGAGGTTGGATACAAATGGTGTGGTCTTGGCAATGTCTCAGGGATGGGAGAGTATCTCAGACCAGGCTACTAAAACATTAGAAATAGTTTCATAATGAACCAGGTGATGATTAACACAAATACAAAGCCATATTTCAACAGGCACTCCACCTTATGAAGATAAGGCAGGAGTGGAGGAGTGGATTCAGACCCTGGATGTCTGTAAGACCCAGCCCCAACTCTCCAGACCATCAGCACAGAGAGGCAGTGCCCAAGAGCTGCCTGGCCTTAGAGACTAAGAGAGTTCACCCATGACTCACTGGACCTATGCCCTTCCTTCACTGGAATCAGGATATCACTTGTCATACAGCATGCTCCTCTACCTAAAACATAAGATACTTAATCTTTTACTTGCATATGTAGCCCATTTTTCAGACCCTTGTGTTTTGTGTATCAAGCACTCCAGATAAGCCCCTAATTCACCTAAGTAACCATGTTGCTGCTTTCTGCAATGTTGTCTCTCTGAGGCAGGAAATCCCCAGAAATAACTAGATGGCAACTTCATTATTCTTCAAGTCTACCTTCATAATCTTCTTTCACTTGAAGCCTTCAAAAACCTCAGTAACAATATTCCTAATAATACACTCAACTTCCATATCCTGTACTACTGACTTCAGTGTCCATCTGTGTGTCCTGGTTTGTCTCTTGTGTCAGAAGGCAAGTTCTCCAAAACAAGAGACATCTCTTTTGTATTCCTGCTGTAGTTAGCATGTCTTAAACACTACTCAACTATAATTATTAAAAGAAGTAGTAGCAGTAGTAGAAGTAGAGGTATAGTAGGAGTATGAGGAGGAAGCACAATGCAAGTTTTACAAATCATAAATGCAGCAAAAGATTCAACATTTGGAGACCAATACTAACTTTCTCATAATTAAAAAACAAACAACCCCCCAAAACAAATAACAACAACAACCTGTTATGACAAACTACCAAAGAAAACAAGCAAACTCTCATGTAACCACAAATGAATGTAGTTATAATTTTTATTCTAATTTTAGCCTATAACCCTGACTGAGGTTCTGGCATACATGCATTGCCTTTGTGTCCTGTAGCTCAACATCTACCTTCATTCAAATAAATCAAAAAGAAAACAAGTGGATGAATCTGAGTGCAGTAAGTTGGGGTTTTGTTAAGTCAGAGACATTCATGTTAAAGATAGAATGTGCATGGTTTTATTTCCCAAAAAACAGTAACTCATAAAATTATGCCTAAAGTTCAGTCCCCACCAACAGCGTAGAATCTGCTTTATTGATAGGTATTAGTCCAATCCATGAGGATAATAAACAAAACTTTTTACATATAAAAAGTTCTAACCTTCAAATCCCAGTTTATTACCAGGGTTGTTTTTTTGTTCCAAAGGATGGGAAGGGTTCCTTGGCATAAGCAAAAAATCACAACCCCAAAATTTTGAGGACACTCTTTTAAGCACTACATCACTCTGCATGACTGAAAACCTCAAAAAAGAAGAGGTTAGCTTTGCTGCTAGACCTCTAACAAGTGCCCTCCAACCTCCTGTGCCCAAAAGCAGTACAGAACCAGAAAACATAAAATTAACCTACTATCAATCCATTGAAAATTGACCTCAACAAGCAAGACTTTAGGAGCAGAATTCAAAAACGGGACATAACTTACTCATGATAGAAAGTTCTTTTTTACCTTATTATAGCAGGTCACTCACCAGATTCTTTTATCTGTTTGTCAATAAAAAGAACAGCAATATTTGACTGACCATGAGAGATGACTGGCAAGAGGAATGCCATGTAGCAACAAAGAAGGATTCTAAATCTGAAGGTCAATTAATGGAGGGGGGCAAATAATCTGAAAAACAGAGGTGCATAAAGACACCTGCATAGCATCAAAATTATTGAGAACTGGACATGAAGGGGACAATGGGAAAGCAAGTGATTCTAGACTATTTTTGTTGTGATACAGAGGAGGAACAATACATTGCTTTCACAGTGAAACCTTTGAGCAATAAAATAATGAGTTTGCCTAGCAGGCAAAGCCTTTCTTATTTGCCTGGCCTGAATTATGAGAACATATTTTTGGCCTGGCCTATTCAACAAAATATGAGTAGGATTAAGTGCATTCAAAGTAGCTGACAAGATGCTGAAGCAGAAGAGAACCTTCCCACAGAGACTAGAAAGTTGGGGTCAGCACTGGATTAGCTGACACACAAACTGCATCTCGTGCTCCAGAGGCTTAATCGCTCCATTTAAACCTATCAGCATGCAAAAGTAGCAACAGGAAAAAATTATAAACTCTTTGTCATAGCTGGCTTTGGCAAGTATGTGACAAAGAATGACTCAGTAATATTTCTTACCCTTTTCCCATGTATGAAGTTTTTAGAGACATCAGGATAAGAATTTCTGTAGTCAGAATTGTTACAGTTGCAACAGTTTGGTAGTAAGGGCTATTTTTTCAAATGTAGGAGCCCAGAGACTTATACACCTACAGCTACAAAGGGTATGGATCCACTCCTCCTGAAACCAACACTGGTCTATTGAGTTCTCCAACAAAAGTAAATACTGAAGTGAAAAAGAACTGATCTAACTCAAAATTATAGTGCTCATGGAAGATTTTTGTTCTTTTTCTTTTAATTAAAATCCACATGCTCTAAAATAGCAAGAAATTTTAAATTCCTTTACATTTGATGAGGAGAAGGAAGCAGTTGTTGGGTACAGGATTTTTTTAGATCTACATTTTCCTTCAGGTTTTCACATGCTCTTGCATAAACATTTCCTGGCTCAATATTGTGTTTGCTCACACCAAAGTTCTTCCACAGACGCTTTTACTTCCTGCTGCAAAGAAGGGGGAGGGAAGGCAGTGTGCAGCATAGCACCATTTATCCTTTTCAGACAAGGTTTGATTTAGAAAAGGACCAGTCACAACTCGCTGGGAACCAGAAGCCAAATAAATTATTTTACTGTTTGATTATCCACATCATTCAAAACCTGTGTCAGTGGCAATTGGCTTGCTTCCTGTCGTGCTGGGACCTGGGTTGCACAACAAGTTTGTCTTGCAGAGAAATGTGAGGTTTCTGCAGTTGAAGGCTCCTGGAGCTGTTAGTTTTCAAAAATTTCGTCTTGGACTGAGCACCTTAACTCCTCCCTGTTCTCTAGCACAGCAGCTAAAATGGAGCCATCCTGCTAGAGCCTGTACAGCCAGCAGCTTCCCTAGGGATCCCCCACACCCTTCCCCTCACATTAATGAGCAGCTAACTAACAGAGTAAAGAGAAATAAATTAGCAACAAACTTATTCTGGTAGATGTCAAGGAAGAAAAGAATTCCAAAGAGGAATTTAGAGAGGGGGAAAAGATATATTAGCTTAGCTGTTCACTGTATGAAAGAGTGCTTGTGTAAGATACCACATTAAAAAAAATAAAATTCTTAAACAAAAGACTCGTTAAAAAAATAGAAAGCACTTCTCTAAGGCTAGCACCACTAATGGAACTGTGAGGAGGGATGAAAAATGTTAGCACTATCTCTAGTTCAGGAAGTCCCAAAACCATGATTCAGTAGAAGGTAGGAGAGTACACCAAGATCATTACATGCTTGACATTTTCTTATACGCTACCCCAAGCTGCTGTCAGAAACAGGATACCCAGCTAGACAGATGTTTAGTCTGATCCTGTATGACTGTTCCTCCTTTGTGACAATAAGACATAAATGTGCATGGGGGAAAGTTACGTGCAACTCAGGGTTCACATGGAACTTGAAGCTGATGCAAGCACAGCAGCTGAAAGTGAAGAGATTCAAACCAAGGTGTGTCAGCTCTGGGCAAATTCTGATCACTATGGACTTCACCCCTGGGAGAAGTTCATACTGTCCAAAATCCTTCTCATAGATTTAAGGATTAATCTCAGGGATATAGGGCACCCTTGGAGTCCAAGCACTTCCCCTACCCTCCTCTGGTCTTTCAGTTACATATTTTGTTCTTTACCAAAAAAAATATTTTGATCTTTCTCTGTAAATTAATACCTGGCATCATGCTAATGCCAATCTGTACATTTTCTGCATCGTCTTCTCTAGGTCTTTGCAAGAAAACAAGCCTTCCCAATGCCACCAGTCTTTCTGATATGCAAGTCAAAACTTATTCACAAAGTACAGTATTCATTATCTTGCCATCAAGCGTTTGGGAACTAAAGCTCATATGCAGAGAACTTTTGCAATATAGTCACAATGTCACAATGTCAACCATAATTTCTAAGTTGTACATAGATGGCCCAAATCATCACAGTTCAAACACAGCTGGAACAATTCCTAGTCAGGAAAAGTTTTATTCCCTCCTTTACTATAGACTACAGTGAAATGAGGAACAACAGTCACAAGAAATTTTCTTGCAGCACAGCCATCAGAAAGACTACCTGTTCTTGCTCCTGGCCAATTTAATTCATGCTCTTTCAGGCAAGTTTGCTAAAGAAACTGTAACTAGAAAGTGTTATACAACAATTGCAGCAAGTAGCCTATAGAACAGCTTATTTGCTGTGACAAATTGCACAGAGCATGCTGCACACCAATACTCCATATTCTCTTCTGGGTCACTGAATTGATTCTGGTTCAAATTCCTGACAAACCATTTCATATGTAAAGACATTAAAGGACTAACACTATTTTCTTTTGCTAGCTCAGTCTAACCTCTACTCCAGGAGCCTGCAAGGCAATACACAGCATGGATACAAGCCCACTCAGACATTTCTTGGATGAATATCTAGCTACTATAATGTTATGTAAAAGGGAGCTGCTCCATTTTTCTCACAGCAGCAGCTGCTGTCACTGCATTTTAGGAGGAGATGAAGCTGTCCAAGGATACCATGTGCTCTGGGAACATTTACCAGATCAGCTGTCCCAGGTAATTCTGATCCCATAACATCTGTTTCCTGGATCCTAGTCAAGCTGACAGAGCATGGCAACAAGCTCTGCCAAAACAGAGCTGGCTTGGACCTTGGCTGCAACCAGCGTGGCAGGCACCATGGAACAGTAAAGTTGCTCATGGAATTTAGCTGTCACCTGGGATAAACTGAAGTTAAAGAGGCACTCTTAGAGCCACAGCTTTGGACTTAAATAGCTTATTCTTCCAAATCTCAGGTTAAAAAGGGGTAACTTCAGTGGTATGTTCCTCTCAGCTGTATTGTACACTCTACAGATTTATTGCTCAACTGACTGAGAAAATTACTGACTGGTGGTGTGCACCATAGCCTGATCCCTAAGATGATTCTTCAAGATAGGTAGACAATATGTGAAAGAGTTATAATGGAATGATTTTCACTATGGAGGAAATCACCTTCTTTCATTTCAGCATTCTTTTAAAACAAGTATCTCTTCCATAGTGGGGAGGCGATTTGGTGACAGTACCAGCTTAAGCAACAGCCTCAACACGGTCAGATGCAATACTTAACAAAAATACTCATGAAAAAAGTTTAAAGCAGGTGGAACAACTGGCCAGAAAGCAATATTTTCTCTCTGTTCCGATAACAGATGAAGATACATAGACAAGTAGCTTAAACTAGAGAGCAAAATCTATGTGTGTATGTTATAATTATCAATGTCACCTGGCACCAGGAGAAGCAATACACATGCAGAAGGATTTCTTTGAAGATAATACACTTTAAATTCCATTGGTATACGTTTAGTTGACAGCCATAAACTTTTTCTGCTCTGGGACTCTTGCAGCCTGAAGACTTTCACAACAAGCCAGGTATACCAGATAAGATTCACACTATATTACGAAAAAGAGAAGTTCTCAAAACAGCAACAGAGTTGTTTAATTTATCTTACCCTACACTGTCCATCAGAGTAAGTAAAAATATATGTGTGTCTATGTAAAGAGAGATACAGAGATGGATACTCTGTTAATTTATAAAAAGGTTAAAAATTTTCATCAACCTTTACATATTAACGAGTGCTTATAATTTCTATCACAATGCCCATTCCAGTCATAATTTATAACTTATGGAAGACCACACTTAATCTCCTACCTCTCCAAATAATATCTCAGTGACTTTGGTTTAAGATCCCTTACAGACCAGTTGTCCCTCATGACTGAATCTGTGTTTCAGTAGGAAAAACCTTACTGGGGTAGGCAAGGGGAGGTGATTTCCACTAAACCTGTAATGCTTACCAGTGATACTGAGCAGCAACATTCTGACGCTGTCTGACACCAGATGAGAAACCACTTTCTAATTAAATGGGAAAGTAGCATATATATGAGGTAACAGCCAGGTTCTGAGCGTGGAAGTAATACCATTTTCTCATTTTGCAGGGTAGGTCTGCCCTGCTTCTTTAAAAGAAGGCACTGTTAAAAAAAAAAAAAGAAAATGACCTTGGAAAGATTTGGTACATATGGCATACAGAAAATGTTATTCCCAAGACTCCACAGCTCCTAAGTGTTTCAAAAACAGGCATAGAAGAATGAAAAAAAACCCAGATAGGTGACAATAATGGCATCAGCAAAATACCTTATACCTCACTTAAATATTTTATATTCAAGGCACAAGTTACAACTCATGAATTTCATTAAATCTGCCTAATTTATGCCAGAATCCATTGCCTCTTTGTATTTCAAGGGAATAGAAATACACGAGAGATTGTGGACAAAAGTGATATTTCTTGTAGGAATAAAATCCAAACAGAAAAAGAGAGAGACTTAGGCTTAATCTTCCTCATTATTTGATAAAAAAGAATTTTCTGAGTAAAGGTACAAGTTATTTGTGGTTTTGATCACTCCAGTACACTGTTCCATACCTAGGAGTAGAAAATGTTTCAAATATTTAACAAATCAGGGCTAATTATACAGAATAATTGAATCCTTAATATAAAGCCTGAGAGACTTTATTCTTCTAACATTACTTGCTGCTGATGTGAATACCATGAGAAGAGATAAAGCCACAGACCTGTTAATACAAAGAAGACAGTTAAAAATTACTTTCAGTTTTGAGAAAAACACTAGGCTCTGAATATAAGTTATTTATTAAAGTTCAATTCTCTTTTTTCCCCCAAAAAAGTTATTTTAATTACTGCTTTATTATGCCAAATGTCTGCTTAACTTAAGAGAAGAAATGACTTTTTTTGAAGCATTGCCTACTAGAAATAAGAGTTACTCAAGGGCAGTGTTTTATTGATAAAGCTTTTTTCTTAATAATCATCATATGTCATAACATTTCACAGGATTCATGAGGTTCATATCTTTTCAAAGGCAGAAACAACTGGAAGTTCTGATCTGAAGCTAACAAAAAACCCCAAAGCACTATCTAAAGTTGGAGTCATTTTTGCATTTTAAACCTTAGATATAGTAAAAGTCAGGTCTTCATAAAAGTAGGAAAGGTTATTTGTTACCATAAGAGCCACCATTTTAAAACTGTTATGAGTATTTGCATACATTTACATGCACTGAAAGCACAGCCATTCAGAACAAACAAGGTTCATTATGAAGACAAACATGCTGAGTATGACTGACTGACAATCTACACAATGGCTGATTTAAACTTTACATTCACCGACCACTTTTCTGAGGAGGGAGGAGGAACAGCTAAGGATGCCTTACATCTCTTCAGCCACTTTTTATTTTTGATAAACCCTGGGGCTGCCTCTGTTAAGGTGACAGAATACACTAAGCAGCCCATTCAGCCTGTTGAAAACCTCTGCTATGGGCTCTGACTTCTAGCAGGCAAGCTTAAATGAATCTCTCTCAAGCAGTGGAATAGGTAGGAAAAACTGGTTTATCAAAAAGACATACACAGTTCCCTTAAACAGTTCAACTTTAAGGCATGTCTGCATGCATTCCTACTGCCTGTGACAATAGTAACACTTCCTTTCAGCCTAATAGGTCCTGAGCCCCATCCTTTGTCTGCTGATTAACTGCTCTATTCATTGACCAGACCACTAATTGCATGCTCCTTATAGTTACCCTACATTACTGTAAGAATTAATGAGACACAATTACAGCTCCCAGAAATCTCAGGCCTAGCCAACTGCAAAGCACTCCAACTGAATAAGAACTCCCCAAGAATAAAGAGAAAAATTCAGCCCATTGTTCACAGGAAGCAGAATGTTTTTTGTTAAAAAATTGTATTTATTTGAAGCTGTTTCATAATTAGGCCCTGGAGAAAAAAAAAAAAAAATGAGAGAGAGAGAATAGAGAAAGAACTTGGGAACCAGCATTCACTGAGAAATCACAGCAGATGCAAAGAGACGAGCACACAGTTCAGATATGAAGCGAAAAAGAAAACCATAAGGAAGGGGTGCATAAAAAAATCAGTGCTATGAACACTACAAACATCCATAACAAATCAGCTGTTTAAAAAGAGCATGTCCCACTGTATGGGAACCACCACTAATGCAACCTTATATTTGATAGCTTCAATCTTGAACAATTTAAAATAAGCACATGGCAAGCTTCTGCAGTCATGTCTACTATGAGATGGAAAAAGTGGAATTTAATTTCCCACTCTCAGAATTTAATATGCATTACAAGTCAGTGTCATTAGCCATGAAAGTCAAAATGAAGGACAGAAAATGAGTTTTTTGAAAATCACCCATATTGAAAACTGCACTCACATTTAATCTGTGTAATCAACAGCCACAGCTATTCAAAGTCTTAGTGACTACAATCACTACCTATTAGCCTGTAAGTAGTTCAAAAGCTATTATTCTCACTTGAACAATTTTCCAATACACACGAGACAGCATTAAGTTAATGAAGTTAATATGCAAAGTCAATATTCTTTGTTATGAAGTCATCTTATTCCATTGGTTCCTCTTCAGCACATTTTTGCCATATAAATTCGATTTAAATTACATGTATAGTTTGACAAAGCCACAGATACTTAAAATAGGGCTTGAAATGCAGCACTATACTTTATAGCCCTAGTAACCATTTTCCAGGGTACAATTTATAGCAGCCACTGAGACCCCAAACTAAGCATGTCAGACTGGCACTGCTGCATTCCAGAATCAACATCTTTGGACTGAGACAACATTTTTTTGTACGTCTCTACAGGGATTCTCAATAATTGCACCTAACTGCAGTAATAGCTTAAATTCATGGGAAATGGATGTTCTTCTGATATTATCGCTCACTGATATCACAGCAGAACGCTTTCCTGCATGAAGCAGACAGTTACCACCATGTGGTGCTGAATCCCAAGCAGGAAACAAGGCACAAATATGGATCAGAGACCTTTGTGTTCAGTGTATAATAAGTCCAATATCCCTGTCATAGAACAGCAATCATTAACTCGGGGATCTTTTGTTAAATGGCCCCTGTGGCTGGACTGGTAACAGCAGGAATCGAATTTGCAATCCTCAAGACTAGATTCATCTGTCAGAGCGACTGCAGGCCTACAGATTCATGCATTTCCAAAGTGAGTCTCTAGGACTTCACATGAAAATACCAATTTCAATTAACCTTGGCTGATTAATCAACCTCAGTGCACGGCCACAGAGCTTACATATGCAGCTCTAGCTCTGGCAGTATTATCTGAAATGGGCTTTCTGCATGTCTTGAAAAAACCTTTGAGGAAAAAAGAAACCTTTGTCTCAAATAAAACATCACCTAGCTTGTTCAAGCTGTTCCCGTTTCAAGCCCAAAAATAGAACAAGTCTGAATTCCTGCAGAGTGTGATGTGAAATAATTTCTACTAGTGCAAATAATGTATTCTGGTTTCTGGTCCAGCCTTCATTTCAGATGTTATGAAGTAACCTAACCAATACAAAATATCCACACAACGGAGGTTTGCTTTAATTTCTAGTTAGGGTGTCTCTCTCTCCATAAAGAAAAAGGAGTCCTTCCTGCAACAAACATTATGAGCCCACACTTTAGGGCATCAATTCCAAGGTAGAACTTCTAAATGAAAGATAATTAGAGGCATAGAGGAAGAGCATTTTAAGAGACAAGGGAAGGTTTCAAGTTATAACCTGAGCTCACTCAAACCATTTCTACTCTCCTGTTCCACTACCAATTTCTTTGGAACTACTTGTTGTTTATGGTAGTGGATATAGCACCAGCAAAGGACAATCCTGATCTACCAAGTGTTCCCACATGCTTATTTGTGCTGGAACTCACCCAGGAAAATACCACTTTTGTACCTCTCATCCTTTAGTTTGCATGTTGCACATCATAAGCCTCACTACAAGGGAGCTTCCTTCCCTTCTTTTCATTGTTGTATCTACATCCAGACCACCTTCTTCCAGAAAGTAATTCAGTTAACCAATGGTTTTGCTTACACCATCTCCTAATTGTGGCCTCAAAAGTATCTTCAAGACTAGAATCACCAACAGGACACATGCCAAACATGAAAATTCATGCATTGTAAGGAACTTGCAGCTGTAAGACAAGCCTGTAGGCAGAAGATGAACAGGACACAGTGACACTACTCTTAGATTTGCTCTGGAGGTCCTTCTTGGGAGCAATGTAAGCATAAGCTATGATGTATCATCTCTGTGTGCAGTGATAAACTGGCACATGGGTCCCTACAGGATGAGGCTTACAGTTGATTTACACTAGAAAGCTTAATACAGAAATTACACTAACAAGACTCTTCTTCTCAAGCAACCTACACCTATCCCTCAAGAGAAGTAAAATGCACAGGTAAAAGAACTCCTTATACAGCTTCTGCATTGGGGGTTTTGCTGGCATAGCTATGTCAGCAAAAAATTCATATCCCTCCCTGACAGGCCTCCTTGATAACGCTTTCAAGTGCAAACCAGGTGTCAGTATTTATGTTATGACACAAAAAGAGTTCTACCCTAGTCATGAGCTGAATATTTGGCCTTTCATGACCTGGAAAAGTCCTTGCTTCAAGGAGGTCAAATCCCATGATCATGTTTTCCACCAGTATAATTTCTCATGACCATAGTACTAGTATGGTACTGTATATAACTCATACAGACTAGGAGAATATATATCAGTAGCCAACCATTTATATTCTGCATTCCCATGTAAAAACTTATCTATTTAGACTACATTAATGCCACAAAAAATCCAGTGAACAGGAAGCACCAGTAGCTCTATGTAAAAAATTGCTGTGATTTTTAGATTAGTCTAAAAATTGTTTGAAATCTACTAATCTCTGGACATTTCAGTTGGTTATATTTGGCACTCAGAAATATTTAGATAATTCTAAGAAGAGAATCTATAGATTGAATTCCCAGATGCATCCCAGATCATGGAAGAAGCTGACCAAGTACAAACACCTTTCATTTTAATCAGCTTTGTTGGGTAGAAAGTTAACAATATTGGTTTGAAAGCAGCAAAGTAGCTTTCAAGATAAGACAATTAAAAGCATAAATCTACCACATGGCATCAGACAACAACCCCAGGGCTGAAGAGATGATTGGAAGAAGACATGCTGCCACAGGCAGTTTTGCAGAGGGTCCCTCAAGGATCACCAACCTTGTACCTGTTCCTAACATAATTTTGTCTCCAAATTTTGTCTCCATCTCCAGTTCTCTGATCCTATAAGATTGTTTATGGAATATGTTTAGGCCTTGCACTGATGGAGTAACAAAAGGCCCTTTGAAAGCACCTGTCACTGGGGTGGAATGCAACGGCCATGGTCCACCTGGAGTGTTTCTCAGTACAAACTAAGATGTTCTGTGTTAAAAGTCAGCATGAATAAAACAAAGTGTTTATAACTACTTACACATGCAACACTCATGGCCATTGATTAGCCAAACAGCATGAATGTGTGAGCCACAAGAAACAGTCAATCACATTAATTTCTTTAGTTACTTAATTAATTAATGCTCCTTTATTGACTAGAAAAAAAGAAAACACATTTCAGAAACAAAAAGCAATCTGCGATATCTAAGCACTTAAATCCCCACCCAAACTGCATCCTACTTCTAGAACTAAGATAAAGTTTAGCATGGGAAGAAAGTTTTATGTTGATTTATGCCCTGGTTTACTATTGCTGGTTTCAGAGGAGCACACAGCAGAGCAGAGAGTAGTTCCTGTGACAAAAGCATTAGACTGGCACAAGGTTCTGCATCCTTTAACTACCTGTGACACACTCCCTACCCTGCCCTTTTTGTCAGCCACATGAAGTAGAATTTGGCTAATATGCAACTTGAATACTGGTTGGTCATACATTGGTCAAAAAATAGACAAACTGGATAAAAAAATAGTCAAATCCTTGTCAATTTTGATCCCTAATGATTCCTTTTATAGTATCTTTACAGGGTGCTCTATAAATACCAGCAGTCTTGTGTTTCACACATGCCATTGTAAGAGGGAAAGCAGCCACTGGAAATTAAGTGCCTTTATTACGTTTAGAAAGTGTAAGAGTGGAAAGAGCTGAAGAGGAAGAGACAGTCCAAAGAAATACAAGATAGAATTAGGAAGAAACATCTCCCAAAACAGAAGCATAATTAAGCATCCAAACTGTCAATTAACAGTAAATAGCTAATGAGAGAAACATGTATGGGAGAATGCAGGGTTGTGTGGGGTATTAAGAGTCTGTATTGCAACTAAGCTTTATACACGGAGAGTCACAAGGCATTTATTTAGGTTACTGAATCCTGCTTAGGAACATGAAGTCCCACTCAGTTCTATGGGAGATTAGGCACCTTCACATCTCTGACAATTCGGGTTCAAGGGCTGCTCCCACGAGACATCAGTGCCTGTGCCTCTCACGGGGCTGTCTCACTGTATTAGGCAACCAGAAGGACATTATGAAGAAACTCTTGATGCACCAGTGACTTGGAACAAAACTCTCACTCTACCATAAATACATTTAATGTCCTACACATAGGACCATTTAATGAGACTCAGTAAGAAGCAGTTGTTGGAGGAAGGGAAGTTACAGGCAGTTGCTTATTCTGTATTTATGTACAGGTGCAGAAATTTCCTCTGTAAATCTGCCAGCCTTTCTCCACACACATTTATCCTGTACCATTTGTGTTACTGTAGAACCTGTAAGCCCAGGTTCAGTCCTACACAGACGCAAAGAAAAAAAGAACATGCCTACACACCTGATGCAAGTCATGCAACCCAAACAGTATCCATAAGATAATTTTAAAAAATTTATTAGCTTAAAGCTATTTACTAACACCCATGGTAGAATTATCATAAAAACATTCTTCAGATTACATTTGAATCTGCTTGGAAAGGAGAAATATGCATTGAACCACACAGAGAAATACAGATTATTACAGTATTACATAAACTCCACATAGACAGGAGAAACACCTTCTTTGAAAGCAGTGGGGGTTTTTTACATAGCTAGATAAAATGTATTCCATGCAAATGATTTACAAAAACTGAACATATGGGAACCACTACAGTAACTATAGTCTTGGAGGGCTTTCTGTTACAAACACAAGAATGTGTTTGGATATTATTTATAACACATACTCCCCAGCAATAATTTACCCTTCCACTCAAAAACCTTGTTTAAAGGTACTTCACTGTTACCACACAAAAAAATCAGAATAACTTCAGAGAGAGCAACAAAGGAAATTTGCATCTGACACTAATGTCTTCATAGGGTAAAGTATATTTTAATGAAGATATTGTCAGCAATACATGTGTTTATGCTTCTTTTTTCCCTTCACACTTGGATTTTATTTCATTCATGTCATGATTTACCTTGCAAGTTTAAGAAATGCATCATTTATTCATGACCTCTACTTTCTTTCAGAACCTCTCAGTTACATGGAAGACCAGGTTAAAGAAAAATCAAGTGGTTTGTCTGATAACAGTTAGTGTCAAAACAATAGTGTATGTTGAATTTCTGTTAGCTGAAGTCGTAATAAAAAAAAAACAACCAACCCAAAAACCAGTGCTTGCTTTACCTTTTTCCAGAATAAACTCTCATAATTAAACTTTCTACTTTTCCAAGTAGCTGACTATGTATTCCTGCACAGCGGGAGGTTTTCTCCACAGACATATTGACTTGGACAATAAACAAAGCAAAAATCCCTGACTGGAATTTACAGCTAAATTTAACCATGCATATTGTTAATAAAATTTGCATAAATGTCTTTCAACATTAAGAAAAAAATAAAAGTTGAAATTCAATGAATTTGGGCACTGCATTGCTTTGCAAGAAAAAAAAATGAGATTTAAGTTGTAATTTCCATATTTATTGAGGCTGTATGTCAAAAGAAATCTGTGCAAAAAAAAAATCCTGGTGCTGCCTTGATGAGATTTGAAAGATGACAGCATATTAATAGTAAAGGAGCTTCTCCTCAGCAAAGATGGCTTAAACAGTACCTATAAAACACTGATGAAGAGCCACATAATTTCAGAAAACATTTCCAGGATCTCTTGTTTCCCTGTCCTTCAACCACAAAACAAGTAAAAGCAGTTAACATGTTTTGAAGAAATATCACCCACCCCCTTCCCCTCAGTGCCAACTTTCTCCATGAAACATTAACAGATCAGTCAGCATTGACTTCTTACAATTAAAGATGGTAAAGAAAACTTTAACTGGCTCTTTTTAATTGATTTTTTTTTGTCAAAACACTGCATCACCACTAGCCCTCTAAAGCCATGAACTATCAGTAGCAAACAATCACCTTCTATTTTTAATTGTTGTGTTTCATTTGACAGCATCCTGGACATTTGGACGTCTTAGGAATTTCATTTAAAGGAATTAAGGCTTCTATTTCCTTTAAAACTAAGTTACTTTACCTGAATCTGCCTAGCCACAAAAAGTAGACAATGCAATGCAGCTCTGCCAGCACAAAACCTTTTAGATAAGCAAAAATACTTTCCCACTAAAGAGAGAAGATCATACTCCTTTGAGGTACTTTTCCAGTACAAAAGCTGGATGTATTCCAGGGATTATGCTGTTGGTTGGGTGGTTTGGGTTTGTTTTGTTGGGATTTTTTTTCTTTTTTTTTCTTTCTTCTTTTTTTTTTCTTTTTTTTTTTTTTTTAACTGAAACAGTGAATTTTTATCTGTAAAGCTCTCATAAAATTATGAGAAAATGTTCACATTACCACAGCATGTACTTTATGGCTTTTAATACTTGCACTTGTTCTGGGCAGGATTTCAAGGGCATCTTTAACCTCTGCTTAAGTCTTCAGAGTTTGGCTACTCCTCAGCTGGAGGAGTGAGAGGGCAAAATGAGGAACCAACCTGGTCATCACTTAGGGCATTGCTTGCAATTGCCTGTGCAAATAAGTGGCCCAGTCACTCTTTTCTCAGATTTCAGGTGAAACAAACAACCATTAACACCCGGTGAGATGCACAGATCAGCTCTCACCTCTCAAAGCACTGCTAGCACACACTGCAGGCCTGAGCAGGGGATCTCTGAATCCTGAACTTTTCCTTTAGGTATGGCTACAAGGTTTTTCTTTTCTAGTCAACAAGCCGTGCTGTGAGAGAAGTGCCCTACAACAAACACCTCCAGCACTCGGACCGTGGCTATGAACAGCTCCATATCATCACAAGGACTAACTGAGACTCTGTAAAACAATGTGGTACCCTCCAGAGCACCCTCTTGTGAGATCCCTCAATGTGTTGACACATTACTTCAGATTTTTTTTTTTTGCAAAATGCTGCATTCAGATACGACAGAGATAGCTGAGGAAGTGCAGGAGGAATTTTATCTGCAAATGTGCAATAAAAACTAGGTAAATAACCTCAGTGACACAGAAGAAGTCATCAGCCTCCTGTCTGCATTCTGGTCCAATCATAGGAAATCAAAAAACTACGGGAAGATATGACTTTCAATGAGGCTACCCACGAGAAGCTGAGAGCTCACTGGGATATGTTCATGACATTGAGGTCAGCAGAAGTCAAGGATCACAATTCTCCAAATACAAATTGCTGAGCAAGAAACCAAGCCAGCAGCTAAACACTGCAGAATCAGGCAGCGAAATTAATGAGTTAAAGATTAATTCACTCACAGACTGTGTGTACATGGTCACCTCATGGGGCCATCACCAGGAAGACAAGAGATCTTCTTAGAAGAACTGGCTCTACCAGAGGCTAATTAACAGATATGCTGACTGTAAATAAAAGCAGGAGGTGGTAAACAGAAAAGAATAGAAAGTTTGATGGGGCTCCCAACAGATGCTGTGTGTCAATAAACGTCAGTTGAAACTTAGATGCTGCTTTTGTGCTCTCTTAAGGAAATCATTATAATCACATTATTCTGTAACACAGTCTAGCCTAATCTCCATGCCTCATACTAGAGAGGATATTTTTGATCAACTAGACATTTGTTAATTACAAAACTAAGCATCTTGAAGCTATTTTGTTTTACATACAGAATGAAGTAGCTTATTTAAAAGTGAAAATTATTACATTCACATTTACTACCCATAAAACTAAAAATACCCATAAAACTAACAACTATTTCTTTTATCCCAAACCAAATTAGTGACTCTTGTAAAAATATTGTTTGCTTCAAAAATGCCAGTTAGATAGCACAAACATGTCTACAAAACAGACAAGAGATTGATATATACAATGACAATTGGGCTTTTTAAGCACAGAAACACTTTTTCAGTTTAGCCCCATAATTTCCTAAATCTGTAGATGTATGCCTTAACTTTGGGTTTCGACATTAGATTCTTCATATATATTTTACCACAGCATTTGCCTTCACTGTCTATTTCACAAATTTTCTGCCAATAAAGGACTCTCCATAAGGAAAACAGTTTTAATAGTAGTGAACACTTATGGTGATATTCATTGTCCAATCTCTGCTCCTCACTCCCAAAAGTTAATTCCCACTACAAACCCGATTTCTCCTAATCCCCTCTCCCGTTTAACGACCCGATTTGACAAACCTTTTCTCAAGCAAACAGACATTTTAAAGTAACCAGCATCACTGAGAGGAGGACAGACTATTTTGCATGAGAAAGTTTACAGGATGTAATCTTCTCTTTTCCTTGAAGTTAAGTAATTACTACCTAGTACTGAAATGAAAGAAATTTCATAGTGTCAGTCCAATTACTTGTGAACACATGTTTATTTTGCACCCAATTACTCCCCTCAGTTCTTCCAGTTTCAAGAGTGGACAGATTTGGCAACTCTATTCACTTCCCAGTTCTTGACATTATCGTCAAAATTCTGATTAAGGCATACAAATTATGTGGGAGAAGTTGCACTATTCTGTTATTCTTGACACACTTTAGAGACAGGATTACAATATCTTCTTTCACTTCACATAATTTCTAAATTAATTTTAATAGAATTTACATATTTTTACTGCTTTTCTGGGAAAACATTTTTTTCTACTTTTTCCAGCTCATGAATTCTAATGTACTAAAATTTCTTCCTTGTACAATGATTATTTGAAGAAATGCTAATTGACTGTGGAGCACTATGCTTCAGAAAGTATTTGGATTCCACACATGAGCAGCTGGTACCATATGAGCTCACTCTTATGCTTCAACATTGTGCTTTCCTTTCTCTGTTGTCCTTCCTGCCACACTTTGGGTTGATGAATCTATTTCTCAACAATTCGCAAACTACTTCTTCCTTTTAAATGTTGTCTATTATATTTTTTTGCAAATATTTATTTTAAATAGTTCTAAACTAATAAAAGTGAACTTCTAGTACTAGCAATGTACTATAATAAAATTGTGCTGACAGAAATCTGAATAAAAAGTGTCTGCCATGTCAGGAAAAGAAATAAAAGAGACCTCACCTATTTTGGTCAATATAACACCCAGGTAAATTTAATCACACAGGAGTAAAACTGAATATATCTATTTTCAGGAAATCATAAAAATTCTGAATTATTAAAAATATAGGAAAAAAAAAAGAACCCTGCTGTTTTACTAAGAGTATGCTCCTTTACAGATTTGATCATTAATGCCTGTAAAGACTTAAACAGCATAGTATTAGTTTGCAGTCATGAACTAAGTTAAACTACCATGAAAGTTAAGAATATCTGGAAAGATATCTCTGTAAAGCTGTTAAAATGCAAAACAAGCAATAAAGAATAGCAATCAAGTTTTGCTTAAGAAATGCCACATGTTGCCAGTTGGTGGTAGCTTCTGGCTACAAACTGCATTCTGACACTGAACTAATGACAGAACCTAACACACACTGAAGCTAATGCAGATTATACTAACAATTTTCCTCCCTGATTTTTAATATTTGCTTTGTTTTCTCTTCTTGTCATAATACACGGTCCAGTGAATTTTGCAGAAGTTTCACACTAATGTTTTACCCATCAACTTTGGAAGAATACACAAAAAGGTTCACAGTTGTATTTAAGACATAGTTGTTGCAAATTCTTACTTCTACAAAAAGCAATAAAGGAGAAATGGAAGTTACAAAACCTACTTTAAAAAAAATCAACAGAATGCTTGGGACTCCAGAATCACAATTTATTCAGACAAAATTCTCTATTCCTATGCTCATATATTTGAGTGATTTGCTTGCAGTTTTCTCAGTGAAAGAAAAAAAAAAAAAAATAAAGATATATTTTGCTGAATTCCAGATGGCCAGCCACACTTACTCATTTGTTAGTGTACTTCTCTGCATCCAACGATGGCTGTGACAATTCAGATCAAAGATCCATTTAGCTCGGTGTCATGCTTCCAAAAGCAGTCATAAGTCAGAGTGAAGAGAGCATGAGCAAAGAAATCAAATACAGTATTTTCCCAGAAAAACTCTCTAGCACCTCACCTATATTCCATTCAGGAATTCTTGAGACTGATGTAATTTATCCATTTATCTTGTTCAACAGACCCTCTCTTTCATTTCTCCCATTATCCCTTAACTTGTATAAACTTTTGTATCCTCAACATGCCAAAGCAAGGCTACCCTGGGCAAAGAACTAGGAACTGGATTGTAGTGATACTGTTTTGTGCAGAGTCAGTATACAGTACTCACATTTTTTCACTAAAACACATCCAAAATAAAAATTAAAAAAAAAAAAAAAAGCAGCAAAATTGATGCACCCCTTGAAAGAAACTGAGTTTGCACATACTCAAGCAAGTTGAGTCCAGTGGGAATTAGCATTCTGAACACAGTAAAATGCTGCAATAGCAGGAGTTATAACAAGGTTGAATTTAGCTTGAAAAGAAGGCAGATGTCATGAGTGAAAAAACAGACACCCTAACAAAAGCAGCCAAAAAACTCTGTAAGCCTCCCTCAGTCCAACAACCAAATTCTGATCCAAGGAGGTTAAATATAGGGCTGCTTGAAAATTTTCCACTGCATCTATTTTTGATGGGAAATGAGGCTTCCAGCTAAACACTTTCTGGTTGGATTGTTTGGGGGTTTTTGGCATGTCTAAATATGTGCTTCTGCAAGTATACTTTTCTTACCAAAAAGCCAAACCTATCAACAAAAATATTTTGATTGAAAACATAGTATGTTATTAAGAAATGCTAGTGTAGCATTTCATTGTATCTCTAGCTTACCTGCTTTATGTGGCAGATCTCTATCAACCAGACTTACCATTTAAATGGGAACTCTGATGACAGATCACTTTGAGGGATTCCCCACTTCCAGCACTCCCTTCAAAGTGGAAAGATCCTGGCAAAATGTCCAAGGTGGAAGGCAGCCTCAGCCTTGCAGAGAAGGGCCTGCAGGAATCCAGGTTGTAATGGAGGAGGAGGACTACAGTAACATTTTTTCAAATCCAGAAGTTTTAGTTTTCAGACAAAGTCTTCCAGTCCTCTGAATTCTGTCAAAGAATGTTGTGTTTCCTGGAAAATTAAGACAAAAAAAGAAAAAAAAAAAGCTTCATATTCCTTATCAAAAATTCATGCAGGAAATTTCATGGGTCAAGAATGGTCTTTCTTACTCATTAACCTGCAGATTCAAACCTATCACCTGGACCCATCCACCCACAAATCAGAAAAAAAAGTAAACAGCAGTAAAATGTTTCAAGTTTTCCATCACAGTTCTGTTAGCAGGACTGTTTAAAAGCCAAGGAGCTAAACCCAAGCAAAAACAGAGTTCAATGGATGTAATAACTTAATGTATGAGCCCTAACTTATAAAAGACCAACCAGCCTACCTTACAAAAGCAAAGGATGAAGAAAAGTTTCATACAATGGCTACACTTACAAAGTAAGAAATCTGTAATACAAAAATATGTATAGCAAAATTAGCAAAGTGGCAAGAAAATAAGATACTCCTTTTATTATTCCCTTTTAGGGTTCTCTATTTCAGTAAAGTAAACCAGAAGGAATAAATCAAATAAGACTAATAAAACAAAAAGTATCAACTATCCCAACATGGTTATTATCACCCCTTTTCTTGGAACCCCAATCCCCTGGAAGAACTGAAAGCTTTTCATACAAAACCAGGCCCTGACCAGACCAAGACAGAGAAATACACAACTAATACTACCAGGAAAAATGCTACAAATAAATTTCTAGTATTTCTCTCCCCTTGTGGCTGTTTCCTGACATACAATTGCATCCCCTCACCCCAGTGGCAAAATAAACATATAAAGAAAATAAATAAAAGACAAGAAATCAATCAAAACTGCACCTTTTGTAACACTGTTGTGAACCTACAAAAGACAACTGCAGAAAATCTCATGCCAGTGGGGTACTTCTTCCTTCTTTCCCCTCATCATACACAGAGAGGACTATTCCTGCCATCATTATGCCAACTAAGAGTCAAGAAATTCAGAGTGGCAAAGAAATCTCCTTATTTTAGAACTCAGTGAGTAAAACGAAAGGAAGGCTTTTGCTATTACAGTGAAATTCCTTTCAACACCTTGCTTTTCAATCACACCATTCTTTTACTAAAATAAAAATAGAGAAAGGTTTTTAGCAGTTTCTGCTGAGATGAGGCATCTGAGAGCTCCCTATAAGTACTTCCAAACACTGCCTAATGCTGATTGCCTACAAAGTGTTAACATCTTTGACTGTCTAATATTATAAAGTGAAAAGTGTTAACACAATTTGTCATTCTCAAGGCAAATTTATTCATCAAAATTAGTACAAGCCCAAGCTTGCGTCCTCACTCATATTTGAAATAAACAACCACTGTTGTCCCAGCAAAACTGGTACAGTGAAGGATTAGTAAGGGTCTAACTCTAGAGATAAAAAAAAAAAAAAAAAATTGTTTGGAATAAATTAAATGCAAAGAATAAATATTCAAAATCAGTAATGAAAGATACATCTGTTCTTCCAATTTTATCTCCGGGGCACTAAGTAATTTCAGTAAGAATTTTTCAGTGTGATTTTTATCATTCAATATTTTAAAAATTACTACTGGGCATCCATCAAAAGTTGGGATTAGAAACAGTGAAACTTAAAAAACTTCTACTTCAAACATATGCAAAACATTATTCCCTTAACTTATAGTTTCACTGACCTTCAAGGTGCAAAAAGTAGCATCAGAATCTGTGGCCAACTTCATACTGTTCAAGGATTTAATGACATGTTTGTCTTCAAATCAGTTACACAAAGTTTTGCTTTCTTATATCTGGGTTTTAGTCTTATCCAAGCATTTCAACACAAACTGTCATATTTTTCTTCAGTTCTCTTCTTACTCATCAGCACATCACCACTTTAGCTTCTCATTTAATTTACAGCAGGTGAGAAGGCATATGAGGAAGCTAATGTCTCCGTGTAGCTTATGCAGTAGTTCTCAGCTCAAAGTGGACTTCACTGCTCAGTCTTGTCTCTGCATCCACCAGGCTGGATGAGCTGGCACAGAGCTGCACACAGGCTGGGATGGATTTCTTGCAAGGAGTCCCACAGCTGCCTGAGTGTGGCCACTGAGCCATCCCAACTCTGACTTCCCCCACATGAGAGACAACCCTGCACTCCCCACCTCCTCTGCTGTGGCTCCTTCCTTCACCCTGTCAGTATCAATGCCCAGAGTTGGTAAGAGTTAATTGTGCTACTCACCCATCTGCTGTCACCCAAACATGGATTAAGTAACAAAGTCAAGGAGGTCAAGTTAAAGGATAGAGTCCCCTAATTCCCCCAGAAGCTATGACACCAAAGTCCAGATTCCTGAATGCCATATTGTCTTAAGGCCAGGTGGGAGTTGTAATTTGGAAGCTGCTCATCCCAGATGGGCAAGGCAAGGGGCAATGCAACAGCAGTGGAGATTTACCAGAGGCTTTGCAGGGGTTTATACCCAAGTTGTTAAAACTGAGGTCTCCAAAACTGAAGACTGACAAAACAGATTTCCCAACCCATGCTGGGAGTAGTGATGGTGGATGTGCCATCCAAGCATATATGAGCATTAATTGCATATTGATGGAGCATGTCGACAGAATCACAAACATGACTGCAAGAGTCACTGGTGTGCCAGAGGTCTGGAAAATGCTTCCACTTTGAGAAGAGAGTGGAATGTTTTTACTCTCATATTAACCCTCAGAGACCAGACCTCTCCTTGCCAGCCTGAATCCACATAACCTTCCTGATACTCAGGAGTGCATTTACATACTAATGTTCCAGCCCAAAACTTTTTGTGGCCCAAAAGTAAATTCATGGTTACCTGGGTAATCTAGAGGGAAAAAACACTACTCACTATGTCCATACATACATTACACACATTAGATTAGCAATTTAACTGCATGAAGTTTGTGTTACTCTCCAAACAGGGTGACAGTGGATCAACGGACTATTTCAGTCAGCACAATTTGCCTTCAAAAGTCACATGATTTATCATGTGTGAAACATCACACCATGAGGTATTATAGTCTGCAGCACAGGTGGATTATAAATGCAGCTTGCTAAATAATGGTGGGAAAAAATAATATTATGGAAAAAGCCCTCAAGAACTTATTTTCCTTCACAAACTTTATAATCTGTATTTTCTTGTATTCCTTCCTCCTGCGTTAATTCATTAATGAGAAATGAAGCAATATAAAATACTTTGCAGCCCAATCACCACCTGCACAGTGTGGGAGAACAGGGCTAAAGCCCCTCAATAGGAGCTCATCTTATATTGCTCTCATGCTAAACTGCTATTCTCACCGACTACTTACACTCATTCTGCTGCTCATACTCCTTCTCTAATGAAGTCCATGCACTCAAAGCAGCCTCAGGAAGGAATCTAACCATGGTCTGCTCCTACGATCAGCAGAAAATCCTCCAGCCACATTCAGGGCCACAACCTGCAGTTCACCACTGAAGCAATCCTCAGACCAAAGCACTGATCAATCACTTTGTCATCATCCTTTATGGCAAAGGGACAGCAAAGTACTCTTCCAGAAGTCTCTCCTCCCCCTCTGTCACCTGCTCTTCACTCCAGGAGTAGCTATTGCAGCACATTGTATTCAGCCTATTTTCTTGTTGCCTGAAGTCTCTCTCGTATCTCACTGAACAGCATCTCCCCAATCAGATCTGACATGCCTGAAAAAATGTAAGCAGAACATTGTTCTTTCCTACAAAAAGTTCTCATGAATCACAATAAAGTACAGGCTGACTCAGAAGATGTATGAATGCCATTTATTTATTTATTTTTGTAAAAGGAAAGATATCAAACTGTAAGACAGATATGCACACTGTATTCTCCTGTCCCTATTTCTCTTCAAGTTTCACAGCACTGGATTTTTTGCTCATAATTTGTGCTTTTAAGACTTGCAGAAGTACAAATCAGTCAGCTCCTTCCCATACTTGGATGTCCCATCATGTTGCTCAGTTCTAGACCATGTGCCATGTGAGAGAAAAGGATAGACTGGAAAAACAAAAAACAAAAACAGTTTCCTTTACTATTCATTGAAAATTTTTAGGGAAAAGCTGAACATAGTAAGACACAACAATTCTACCTCACTGTGTTTACTAGATGGCCTGTAAAAATACTCTTTCTCCCTGCACTATTTATCCTGCCCTCAAAAAGTTCCACAGTTTCTAGTTTCATGGTGTTGTTCAACGCATTGTCCATGCAAAATCCCCTATGTCTTGCAGCTAACCAGCATTTGCTTAGACAGTCTCTGTACAAAGCTCTGTGGCCTGTGATAGGAAGGAGATCAGCCTAGCCAGCCCTTCTGGGTTTAATCCATGAAATTACTGCCTTCAGTCAAGGCTTCATTCTAACAAGATTATTTGAACAATTTCCATGGACCAAGTTCTTCTTTTCAAACATTTTTATAAAAGCACCATTCAGTGACCTATCCAATGCAGTCAATGGCACACTAAAATTTACTGGAAAACATTCGGTGGGAATTTAAAAGCTGTTTTTTTAACTCTTATAAACTAAATATCTCTATTTTTACACAAACAAATATAGCATGTTAAATCCAAGATTTCATGTGGCATTTTTATTTTCAGTTTTAAAATAATTAAATAAAAAAAAAGGAGCAAATTTACTTATTTTGAACTAAAATGCCCTGTAGTTAACATTACCTGGTTTGGTGGGATCCATATAATCCCAAATGCAAAGCTTCAGATGCACAGAAGAATTAAGCTACGTTAGAGGGGCCAGTGCCAAACCTAATTGTTTGAATAAAAGAGGCGTGAGTATCTGTCGCAACAAAGATCTGTAGCGACAGACTAGTCACGAAGTGACTAGATTTGACAACAAGTCAAATCTTGTAAATGTGTAACTTTGTAAAAAGTTATAATATCTGTAGCATTGTTGCCAGCTTTATATTTCTGCATTATTTGATGACTGGACATCTGTATTGAAATCCCAGGGGGAAAAAAAAAAAAGAAAAAAAAGTGTTCTAAAGTATTCTGCATTGCTATAGCAAAGTTCAGCTTTTCAGAAAAAGCAGCTGCTGAATTTTCTGGAATAAACACACAAATCATTTTAAAGACTTGACCCTTGATTCCTTCATCACAGGACTTCTAGGGACTTCAGGGAAGTCTCCAAGTATGAGGAACACACAATGGGCTCTGATTCCACAGTCTTGAGCTAACCAGGCTGCTTTTCAGTCACATAAAGCAAAGCAGCCTCCTCACAGCTGTGCTGCTTTATGTACCTGAAAGACAATTTTAAAAATTATCATGGTCTTACTAGGGAATTTGGATATGCAGTCATTACTAAATTGCCATAAAGTTCCATATTACCAATTCTGTCATTACTGAACAGCTTCAAGACACACAGTATCTTTGTGCTGTATCTCTTTTTCTTGCTGTAAGAAAACAAGAGCATGTGAATGACAGCAAAAATGAAGCCAAATGTACTGTTGAGAAATTTGGTATTCTCTTATTTCTAGGAGAGTTATAGTGTAATTCTAAACTGCAGCGTTCAGCATGTCTCCTGAGCTTCCTCGCTGAAATATAGCAATGGAAATTTTACAGCATCTGTGTTGCTTTTGGAAGCCATCACCTCACATCTGCTGTCTCTGTAGTGTAGAGTTTAAGTTCAGCATAAAAAGGTACTTTGTAACAGGCAAGAGGAATCCTGACAGAGCGGTAATTTACAGACTCGCCCGGCTCCCCTGACTAGACTCACTCAGTTTTACATTCTGTAGAGATTTTTAAATAAGGTGCGCTTCAAGCAGCCACCAGCAAAAGAGTCACTTCTTAAAATGGAGCATCGCACCCAGGACTGGGGACTTTTTAAACCTCTATCAGTCACTGAGTCCTGTGCCAGACGTTTTCTTCAGCGGGCATTGTTCGATCTCGTAACACTTTTCACAATGGTGTTAACTAAATTAGCGCTAAAATAACCACCTGCTACTTTTGGAAAAGTTCTGATTTTGGTCAGAAACAGCACCGCTGTCTAACAGCGGGGCCGATGCCACAGCCCGAGCAGGCGGAGGAGCGCGGCCACGGCCTCCGAGAGCTCCCCAGCCCCGTGCGACCCGGGGTCGGGAGCGGCGCTCGGTCAATTGCAAATCAATTGTGGTTACACAGCGGGCGAGTTTATCGCCCCATCATCGCCCATTTCCTCCTAACCGGGTAATCCGCGCGTTCGCGCACACGGCGACAGACCCGGCGACAGGAGCCCGCCGGCTCAGCCAACAACCCGGGGATTGTTCCTTGTTTGGCCTCACGCGTTCCATTTCCTCCTCGGGCGCCCCGCACCGCCCCCCGGGGCGGGCTCGCTCTCCCCCCCCCCCCCCCCCAACCCCGGCCCCGCTTCTCTCCGTGTGGCTCCCCGCGAATCACACGATTCCCGCCGCCGGCAGCCGGGCCCCGCCGCGTTCCCGCGGTTCCGGTGATTAGGGCCGCAGCGGGAGCGCCGCGCGAGCGCCAGGCGCAGCAGCGCCTCAATTAACAAACAAACGCCCCGTCCCGGGAGCGCGACAACCCCCCGGGACGGCCCCGCCGCGCTCGCAGCCCGCGCCCGCCGCCGCCGCCGCTCCCCTTAAGGTGGTCTGGCTCTGGCGGGGCCGCCGGAACTCTCGCCCGCCCCCTCCCCGCCGCGGGTGGAGAGAAGCGGTGACTTCTCTCGCGGCCGCCCCGCGGCCCCCGGGAGTGGAGGGCGGGGGAGCCCCGCGGCGCGGGGCGGTGGCGGCCGAGCGGGCATCCAGCCGTGGATGGCTCCTCTGCCGGCCCGGGCGGGACTCGCCGCTCTGGGCGGCTGCAGGCGGCTCCCCGGCGAGTCACCGCCGCGGCGCCGGGCTGGCGCGGGCGCTCGGGAGCCGCGGCCGTGCCAGGACCGGCCTCCCGGCGCTGCCCCTGGGCTGCGGGTCAGGGGCCGGAGGCGGCCGCGGTGCGGGCGGTGTGCGCCCGGCGCCGGCCGCAGAGCTACGCCCGTGTCCTCGCCCGGCTGGGAACCGAGTGTCCACCTGCCGGGGAGCGGGGCTGCTCCCCGCCGTCCCACCGGCAGCTCCCGGCACCGGCGGGGTGCGCACACGGCACCGCCTGAGCTCGCCCCGGCGAGCGCCGTGACCCGCGGCTGTCCGCGCCTCGGGGGTCTCCGTGTCACCCCTCACACCGCGGCCCCGGCCCCGGGCAGAGCATCCCGCGCTGGGGCCGGGTGTCGGCTGCGGTGCTGCCGGGACCCCCGGCTTCGCCGCGATCCCACCCCCGTCACCAGCACGTGTAAGGGGCAGGACGGCGGGAATGGGGCAGCGCGCACAGCGGCACGGGCGGCGAATCCCGCGGGCAGCAAGGAGGTGATAGGAAACCCCTTCCCAGACAGCCCCGAGCGCTACTGGAACTGCTGCTGCAGTGACTGTGACTTGGCCTGGAGTCCTTGCAGGGAGACAAAGGTCCCCTGCCCAGCCCGGGCCGGTGCCCAGCT
The DNA here is from genome assembly GCA_017589585.1 of Phylloscopus whistleri. Taxonomy (NCBI): domain Eukaryota; kingdom Metazoa; phylum Chordata; class Aves; order Passeriformes; family Phylloscopidae; genus Phylloscopus; species Phylloscopus whistleri. Next base: position 5,898,900 of record JADMLD010001181.1, on the reverse strand, counting down.
ACTGCAGCCCGCGCACCGCGGTGCAGAACCGCGCGTCTCCGCACGGGCAAGGGCCGAGCAAACATCGCCACGTCCCCTCAGCCGCCGCGACCCAAGCAGCACCGCCACGGCCCGGCACCGGCTCCACCTTAACGAGCCCCGGGGCCCGCCCCCCGCGGCCCGCCCGGGCTCGGCTGATAGGCGGAGGAGGTGGCGGGGGCGGGGCCTGGCGGCGCTCGCTATAAATATTCATGAGAGCGCGGCGGCCGGAGCGCCGCTGCCGGGGCCGGAGAGCGAGAAGTTGGCGGAGGCGCTGCCGCGCTCGACCCGCGGCTCAGGTGGCGCGATCGCGGCCGGAGCGCCCGGCAGCCGGGGAGGGACCCAGCGCAGGGCGAGGGTCGGCGGCTGGCAGTCACCCGCGAAGCCGTGCGCTCGGGCGGGCGGCAGAAGGAGCCGCTCCGGCCGCCCCGGCTCCGGGCCCGCCGTTGCCCGCCCGCTCGGGGCGGTGGGAACCCGGCACCGCCTGGTCCCCGGGACGCCTCAGCCTTCCTCACCGCGCCGCCCGGGGGCTGACGGCGAAACTTCTCTGCCGCCGCCAGCCCGTGCCCGGCCGGCGCTGGAGCAGCGGCGAGAGGAGCTGCGTCTCCCCCAGCGAAACCGACCCCGCGGGGAGCGATGCGACGGCGGCTGAGGGGCCTTCCGTGAGCCGACCCCCATCCTCCGGCGCCGAGTGGGGGCTCCCCCTCACCGGGTGCCCGCGGACGACGGAGTCCGGCGGGGGCCGCGAGACCTCTCACCTGCGACCGGCACGGAGGGGGCCGCCCTCCGCCCCCCCGGGGGTAGCCGGGGCGGGGGGGTGCTGTGGCGCCGTGCTCCCCGCGGCTGCTGAGCGGGACGGGAGAGGAGCCGGGGCCGCCGCCCGCGCGCCGCCGAGCATGGAGTGGAGTTACCTGTTGGAAATCACCTCGCTGCTCGCCGCCCTGTCCCTGCTGCAGCGCGCCGGCTGTGCCGCCGCCTCGGCCGCCGCCGCCGCGTCCTCCTCCTCGGCAAAGGAGCTGTCGTGCCAGGAGATCACCGTGCCCCTCTGCAAGGGCATCGGCTACAACTACACCTACATGCCCAACCAGTTCAACCACGACACGCAGGACGAGGCCGGGCTGGAGGTGCACCAGTTCTGGCCGCTGGTGGAGATCCAGTGCTCCAGCGACCTGCGCTTCTTCCTCTGCAGCATGTACACCCCCATCTGCCTGGAGGACTACAAGAAGCCGCTGCCGCCCTGCCGCAGCGTCTGCGAGCGGGCCAAGGCCGGCTGCGCCCCGCTCATGCGCCAGTACGGCTTCGCCTGGCCCGACAGGATGCGCTGCGACCGCCTCCCCGAGCAGGGCAGCCCGGACACGCTCTGCATGGACTACAACCGCACGGACCTCACCACGGCCGCGCCGCCGCCCGCCAAGCCCCCGCTCCGCGGCTCCAAGCCCGGCACCCCCGCCAAGGCGCCCCCCGCCGCCGCCCCGCCGGCCGAGGCCCCGCGCAAGCCGCGGCCGCCGCCGCCCTGCGAGCCGGGCTGCCAGTGCCGGGCGCCCATGGTGTCGGTGTCCAGCGAGCGGCACCCGCTCTACAACCGCGTCAAGACGGGGCAGATCGCCAACTGCGCCCTGCCCTGCCACAACCCCTACTTCAGCCCCGACGAGCGCGCCTTCACCGCCTTCTGGATCGGACTCTGGTCCGTGCTCTGCTTCCTCTCCACCTTCGCCACCGTCTCCACCTTCCTCATCGACATGGAGCGCTTCAAGTACCCCGAGCGCCCCATCATCTTCCTGGCCGCCTGCTACCTCTTCGTGTCCCTCGGCTACCTGGTGCGGCTGGTGGCGGGGCACGAGAAGGTGGCGTGCAGCGGCGGGGCGGGCGCGGGCGGCGCGGGGGCCGGGGCGGCGGGGGCCGGCGGCGGCGCGGCGGCGGGGGCGGCGGCGGCGGGGGGGCGCGGCGCGGCGGGCGGCGCGGCCGAGCTGCAGCCGGAGCTGGCGGTGGCCGAGCACGTGCGGTACGAGAGCACCGGCCCGGCGCTGTGCACCGTGGTCTTCCTGCTCGTCTACTTCTTCGGCATGGCCAGCTCCATCTGGTGGGTCATCCTCTCCCTCACCTGGTTCCTGGCTGCGGGCATGAAGTGGGGCAACGAGGCCATCGCCGGCTACGCGCAGTATTTCCACCTGGCCGCCTGGCTGCTCCCCAGCGTCAAGTCCATCGCTGTGCTGGCACTCAGCTCTGTGGACGGGGACCCCGTGGCTGGCATCTGCTACGTGGGCAACCAGAGCCTGGAGAACCTACGGGGCTTCGTGCTGGCACCGCTGCTCATCTACTTGGCCATCGGCTCCATGTTCCTGCTTGCTGGCTTCGTCTCGCTCTTCCGTATCCGCAGCGTCATCAAGCAGCAGGGTGGCCCCACCAAGACCCACAAGCTGGAGAAGCTGATGATACGCCTGGGACTCTTCACGGTGCTCTACACTGTGCCAGCTGCCAGCGTGGTTGCCTGCCTCTTCTACGAGCAGCACAACCGGCCCCGCTGGGAGGCCACGCACAACTGCCCCTGCCTGCGTGACCAGCAGCCTGACCAGGCCCGCCGCCCCGACTATGCCGTCTTCATGCTCAAGTACTTCATGTGCCTGGTGGTGGGCATCACCTCCGGTGTCTGGGTCTGGTCCGGCAAGACCCTCGAATCCTGGAGGGCCCTCTGCACTCGCTGCTGCTGGGCCAGCAAAGGTGCTGCCGTGGCTGGGAGCGCAGGGGCAGGAGCAGGCGGACAGGCAGTAATCACCACGGCAGGAGGACTTGGGGCCGGAGGTGGTGGCTCACTCTACAGCGATGTCAGCACCGGCCTGACGTGGAGATCAGGCACCGCCAGCTCTGTCTCCTATCCCAAGCAGATGCCCCTGTCTCAAGTGTGAGGAGGGGGAAAGAGGCCAAAGGTTAGGGAATGAGGGACACTGGCCTGCCCAAAATGCCCCCTCACTGTTTGGTGCCATTAATGAACCCCTAATGGTCCTTATTAGCCACAGCTTGTATAGAACAATGCAGCTGGCAGAGGCCCCAGGCTCCAACCCCCTCCTCCTTCCCCTCCATTCATATGCAGGGAGCATGTACTTCAAGGAGCCAGCTTATTATTTTGCTGGCAGAGGAGGGTAGAGGCTCACCCGTGTCTTGCAGAGGGCAAGGCACAGCGGCTTCTGAGTCACTCTGGACTAACAGCAGCTCTGTACTCATGGGAGGGAGGGTCTTCCTCCCCCCCATCCTGAGGTGGGAGTCTGCCGGGGACTGCAGGTTTTTGGGATGTGGATGACCAGGCAAATGCCTTACAATATTGACTGAATCAAAACATGTCTTAATTATACACCCCAGCTAAATACGGGTTTCCTACATTAAAGGATGTATTTATATAATTATTTGTTACCTTGTACAGATGTGTAAAATATGTATATATCCAAAGCTATACAGTCTGTAAATTTTTTTGTAAAAAAGTTTAGAGGCTACCCCTGTAAGAGCAAATATGAGTATTCTATTTTGTCAATAAAATGACTTTTGATAAATGACTTTTTCAAGCTTTTCCGCTACTCCTGCCCTGGTTATTCCAGCTGCTGTATCTTTTAGTTCCATAAACTGTGACCTACATTCATGCTCCAGTCATTACCTGTTAAAGAAGTGAGATATGTAGACACAAGAAAACAAGTCATTCAACAAGTTGCTCTGAAAAAGTGTTTGCCAAAACTGGGAGGTGCCTTACCATACTTCTTTCCTTTTTTGAAAGATGACAGTGTCTTTAAACTAAGCCTTTACAAAAGAGTCATCTCCCATGGCATGTTAAGTATCCTTTTAAAACGGGTGTTATTTTAGGAATGTGCACACCCGCCTCTCCTATCTGTTGTCTACACTTCTGTAAGCACCTGCCTTTCCTGGGATGCATACTGAAGTGTAAAAGGTTAATGCTTTAAATTCATAGATCATGTACTATGGTGGAACAGTGAGTTGAGATTTGTTAGATCAATCTCTTCTTAACAGATTAAACTAACATCTTAACTTTTGTATATCAAATATGGTCCTTTTTCAAGAGAAAAGGTATTGTTCTTCTGTCAGGAGTAAGCTAATTTATTTGAGCAGAAGGCTGTTGAATTAACAGAAGAATGCTTTGGCAATTGTTGAACTTTTTACCTGTCTGCCCAGTGGCTCAGAACATCATTCCTTTAAGAGGAGCTAAATGAATAGGGTTAATCTGTAGGGAACTTGGTTTCTTTTGAGTTTGGGAAAACTTTGATCTTTTCTCTTCACCAAACGTGATGTATAGTCTGAAGTTTCTTTCCCTGCTGCCTGGTTCCTCTTGTTGCAGACCAATTGGCCACCATGGAGCCTTAAAGTTCTTCAATTAAAGGGACATGGGACTTTTTTTTTTTTTTTTATTTTAAGAGGAAGACTTGTAACAGTTAGTGAACACCAGAGGGAAAAGGGAGAACAGCCTTTTAAACAGCTTTTCCCTGCATTGTTAGCCAGACTGCAGGCAGCAAGGCATGGCTTGGAGCATTATAGAAAAGAGCTATGAATGCCCTACAGGTGGTCTGCTCACATAATCTCCCCAATTTAAAACATTTTCCTTTACAGGACAATTGCATTACAAAACTCCCTTCTCTTTTGGTCCTAATTGAACCAAAGAACGACTACAAGATTTTCTTTAAAAACTGAGTGTCCAAAAAAATTTTTAAATCTATTAACTAACATTCTAATCTGGTTTTTTTAAATGAGAGCACTCAGAATATCAGGAGTAAAAACTGCCTTAGACATTACTCCAGATATTTTTACATCTCCTGCTTATATTCTGTCAAATTAGCAATCATTTAAAAGCAATTGGTTAGGTTGTGTGCTAGCAGTGAAAAGATAGCCCCAGGTCCCTTATTAACCTGCCAATCATGATAAGAGATGGGCAGCTACCCTACTAATGACACAGATATCAGTCACGATTTGTGGGAAAAACCTTGTTTCATTGAGCACTGACTTGATTATTGGTGTCCCTTTCAAAGATCTCCCAACTTAATAGACCCCACTTCTACAAAGTTGCCAGGAACATGAAAAGGAGTAATTTAAAATGCTCTTAACTCCTCGATGGGAAAAATAATTTCAACTTCTTAAATGCAAAGGAAATTCCACTGGGATTTACGTGTGGTGACTATTTATGCACCAACTGACCAGCATCAGAATATTGACATGGCTGTAAGTTGAAAAGGCCGTACTGTTTTTCTATATGGCTGGAAACATTTTTTTTTCACGGTTGTTGAAACATTTAAATCAATGTGACACTTTTTCCTGCTGTCAGATCTTCCTGCTGGGGAAGATCCATATAGCACAATCAGTTCTCCAGATAAAAATCTGAGTTCCTTCCCCTCCACGAGGTTCTAGCAAGGAAGACAGAGGAGAGGCACAGTCACAACCCTTCTCTGAGAATTTGTTTAGATAGGTCTCTCGCAGGCTCCTGGTGCTGGTTGCTAACACTGAGATAAAAGCATTTCTTGTAAAAGAAAGAAGTAGCCCTATGGCTTAAACTACTCCAAATGAGGCAAGAGGTGCTACAGGTGAAAGAAAAAAAAGGAGTCTCAGAGCTAGTGAGGTTAACAAGATTCCTGCTTTGGAAGTGACTAAGTAATAACGCAAAGGTTAAACAAATCAAAATGAGGCAAAATTAAAATCACTAGAAACACAAACCTGGGGAGATGGAGCTAAAGAAGCTGACTTAGAAGTGCAGATTTTTGCTAATCAGCATAAAATTTGTAGATGGGGAAAACAATCAGAAACACCAATGGCAAGGCATTTAGGTACACCAAAAATAAAAATCCGCAGCTACAAGGGACTTCACATTATTAGGATGCTCTTTATAAAACTTGAAGGTTAAATTTGCTATGAAGATCCAAAAAGTATTGGTGAGGTAATAGAAATGACATGTTAATTTTCAAGATCTGATGATAAACCTCGTTCTCCATAAATTTGCCAGAGAACTACTGAAAATAGCCCAAGCAGACCCATGGCCCAAGTCCTTGCCTGCAGAGCAGGAGTGCCATCAGCCTCCCTGCTGCCATAGGCTCATCCATGGGCAGAGACAGCACCCACACCCACTGGCTGCAGAGAGCCAAGGGAAAGCTTTACTGTCATGACGTGGCCCATAGCACAACTTGTGTGGCAGCATTTGGGGGGCTTGATAAAGGCAACTGAGAGCCTCCCACAGAAAGGCCAAATTGCTCTGTTCAGATGAGTGACCAAGTCAGCAGAAAAACAGGGTTTGGCAATTTTTTTCTTCTCTAATAAGCAAGATACCTTTAGGGAGCTGCTTTTTTTTTTTTTTTTTTTTTTCCTTCTTGCAGGTCTTTCTTCTCCTGCTGCAAAAGCTGAAAAATCCTGCAGCCTCCCAGAGAGCTAGCCTAGCTTCTGGTGGGCCTCTTAAAAGGAGGCAGAGCAGTGCAGGTGTGCTGCAGAGCCTCAGCAGGGACACCACACATCTCCTGGGCCCTTCTGCTCAGTTCCTGGGAGCTAGCTGGAGGGGTGCTCCAAAGTGTCCCCTATGCAGGAGAAGCTTCCCTGAAGCTTTGAAAATCAATTATTTGGTTGGAAAGGGGCTTTGAGAAAGGGAGGAATTGGGAAATTCTCGTATATTGCAATAATACAAAAGTGGCCAGGCTTTCTGGGAAGGCTATGAAGGCTAAGACTGGCACAAAAGGAGTCTTTTCTCCTTTCTTACACAATATTTAAAGTACTGGGGTGCTCACCCATTAAACACTTCTTCAAGTGTCTTTAAAGCTGTCCCAGGTGGGGTGGAAAAACTGGAGGCAGGGGTGCCTCTGTGCACACACTACCCACAGTGTTCTTCACCCCAGCTTCAGAGCCTGGGCTTTTCCCAAGTTCCCTCAGGAGGACACATCTCTAGGGACCTGAAAGTGGCTTGTAGAAGAAAGCAGCAACAGTTTTTAACAAGAGAAAACCAGTACTGGGAGACAAGGCAGAATACCCAAATTTAAAAAGGAATCACTAGCTGAGAAAGAAAGACCTTAGGAGAATCCCAGTTCTACTTTGAAATATGAAAATTCAGTACAAGATCACTTCTTGATCCCAGTGACTGTGCTCAACACACTTATGTCACAAGCACCACATGCAGTGCAAAAGCCAAACCTAGCCTGGACAGTAAGGTAACTCCTCTTAAACAATAAAAACATGACAGTTTACATGGGATAGACAGGCCACCTAATGTGAGGGAAGAGAGAACTAGCAATAATGTACACTGAAAAATTACAAAAGATGCTCCTGGAGTGAAAACTCACATGCAGTCAAGATCATGCTGGAGGAAAGCTCAGTGTGGACCAGTCAAACCAGCTTGTGGAATCACAGCCAGTCTCCAAAGTGCCTGTTACAACCTGCCTGCAGCATGCCCTGCTCCTGCACCCCATTCCAGAGCCACACAGCCTGTGTTTCTCCAGGCACACACTTCCACTCCCACACACCACGGTCACTGCAGCTTCTGGCCCAACAGGGAAGTGAGTGAAGAGCAATCTCTCTCCATTACTCATCCTGGCCATGTTCCCTCTCTTTTTGTCCTGCATACTAAAACTGGATGGTATGGAAGAGATAGCACAACTCTCCTTAGAATTAAAGAGGCTGGGCAACAAAGGTCACCCTGAAAACAATAGGATGAGACTAAGAAGAATAAAGAGATCTGAAAATGTCAGTCCAAAGAAAAAACATTAAACAAGGCAGGCTCCCAGCATGTGGTCGTGATGAGTTCTAGGCAGCCTTTAAGAGAGCTCAATTAGAAATCTTCAGACAGCTCTATTTATTTAAGCTTTTATAACTGTCCATCATTACTGTAATCAGGTATATGAATTTCACTAGTTCAGCAGAAAGGATCACACATCATAAATGCCATGGTGTTATGGAAATAACTAGTGTCTGGTATTAAAATGTGGAGCAATAATCTAAGGTGACTAAGGATAGTCAAATCACCTCAGAAACTACTACCTAAGGTCAAATGCTGAACCAAGCTTTTTGAAGGCTGAGATAGCATTTCTCCACTCCTACTAGTCTCTTATCTGTGATCTCAAAACACTTTACATTCACTTGTGAATTAATAAACAAATTTCTTCTTGTGAGGCATAAATTGCAGTAATAATACCCAGATTAATGACACTTTAATGCGAGTCTGGGAGAAAAACCTGGATTTCCCGACTCTGCTCCGTGTCCTCAGTAGAGCTCCGTTTAAGGATCACTTGCTCTCCCCTGTGCCCTCCCCACCCGTGTCCCCGCAGCAGCCCCCGAGGGCACAGCCCGGAGTGTCCGGGTTTGCCGGGCTCGCTCCAGATCTGCCCGAGCCCCCCCGGGCCGCGGGTGCTGCAGGGCTGAGGCGAAATCGGCTTGCACAAGGCTGGAGGAAAATCACTCGTTGCTCCCGTTCCCTAGGGCAGGCGGGCACGGAGAGGAAGGTTTGCAGCAATTCTGGAGTTGCAGCGGGCAGGGAAGGGGCGGCCGCGGCAGCAGCGGAGGCTGTGCGGGCCCCGGCGCTGCCATCCCGCAGTGCCCTCCGCTGGGGACAGAGGGAATCCCAGCGGGAATCCCAGCGCCAGCCCTGCCACCGCTCCTGCTTGGCCGCCCCGACAGGAGCTTCTCCCCTCGGCGGGGCTCTGCAAGGGGAGATGCCAGCCCCGCTCCCCGCGCTGGCCGCAGGTGGTGCCCGGAGACAGGCTTTAGGGAAAACAATTCACAATGAAAATTGTCTTCTTAGGTTTAAAAACAAAAAGCAAGTAAACAGGTGAAGTCATGGTTAACACATCCGTTTGCCCATATAATAAAATTATCATGGGCCAAATATTTTTAAACTTCAGAAAACTGCTCTAGATAAAATTCTAGTTTAAAAGACTTGGTTAAGAGCTGCAATAAACAGATCGTCTATGTAACGTAAAATCATTGTTTGTGTCTATAACACAGGTTAAATAAGGTCAATATAAGGAAACAAATTTAGACTAGTAAATGTAAGGAGTGCTTGTGTTTTTAAAACTTTATGTGCTTCTGTTAGCACTGACAGAATGCATGACGCAGCGCCGCTGGCACCCTCCGGGCATGGCTCACCACCGCTGCAACCGGCACAGCAGAGTACAGAGCTAAGGTGGCTCTTTCTTAAAATCCAGCGTCCCAAGAAAATAGAAATTTAGTCAGAAAGATGTGGCCTCATTCCTGTAGGTGCCTAATATATTATAAAGGAGAAAGCTGGGTTTTTTCTCTTGAAAACTATCTAACTTCTTTAGTATGTTGCATTAAAGAAAGGGTTCTTATCCCATCAGTTTTGCCTTATGCGTGACTTGTTAGATGCTTTCAGGTATGCATTAAATGCATTAATTAAAAGTCCTTTCCTCCAAACGTCTGTCATTGATAATTTTTGTGACATTCTTCACAAAGAACATTAGTCTCAAATTTTTTTTTTCTACTTGATTTTTTTCCAAAAAAAAACTTACAACCAGAATGTCCCATTTTCACATCTTCTGAAATTAGAAAGAATAGTTTTCCTGCTATGAACAGACTTGATTCAAAATGTGTTTGAGATATGATACCTTCATCATTTCTCAGTGGTTGAAATCTAAATGCTCTCTTTCAACGTGAATCAGAAAATGTAGCCATCTGGCTTAGGAAACAAATGACTTGCTTTGGCTTTCTGTCCAGATGTAGGGAGAGAACAGAATTAAATCTGACTTTTAGGAAAGGAAAGGGAAATGTTTCCCGTGCAGACCGTGCAGCTTTGGGCACTGTGTGTCCTGTACTTGGCTGCCACCCGGAGCTGCAGCCACTCCGCAGGGAGATGCATGACTTTCTCTCTCCAGACCTGTGGGGTGGAGAGCACATTTATCACTGTGGGTTTTAAACTGAACTTACTTTTTCACAAAACTCTAGGGAAGAAATATTTGCTATAACAGGTTCTAAAATCTTCGTTTTCCAGGACACAGAGCAGGGCATTAGGAATAGCCAGATCAGGAAACCACGGAGACCCACACGGAGCTTCATTGCTGCCATCCTCGAGCTCATTAGTGTACAAGAATTGTGTGTGTTGTTTTTAGCAGCTAAAGAGTTATTTATGGCTTCTATGTTCTCAAGCCAAAGTGAGTGAGGGGTGCAACCAGGGCAAACGCATCAGAGCAATGCAAATCACTGACAAGGCATCATGAATACAAGCTGAGCAGAATTTAAATACAATCCATGAATGAGAGGAAAGATTTGCATGAGGGAAAGAATCATTAGAATCTGATTTAACAAGCAGTACATAAAATGGGCCTTTGCAGCTTAAAATGAAGCAAAGCACATTCACATTATACATTCTTAATGAAAAAAAAAGCAAAATCACAAAAACCCTAATTTATTAGTAGAGCTTGGAATAGAAATGGTTTTCACAGAATACCTTTAGATCCTGATTCAGAAACTTGTGCTTGATTGCTTTCTTGAATAGAAGTGGATCATAAGCATGTAGGGTGGTAAGAACTATTTAAGTGCATGCCAAAGTCCTATTGATTTCAGTGAGATTTTATAAGATACTTAAAGTAAGCATGTGCATAAATGTTTTCTTGAACAAGAGTGCTTTTCTGAATTGGGATTTAACCCATGAATTTACACAGTGCTTTCAAACATAATTCCTTCTGGGAAAACAGAAAAGAATATTTTTTTTAAATTGTATATTTCTACATGTCTTAAAAGAAGTTAATGGAAAATTATTCTGGATAGAATTGTCTGTAAGGTCCAAAAGCCAACAGTGAACAATCTGTGGAAGTTGGAAGTAAATAATGTGCATACAGCAACTTTTATAGACTGATTGTTGGTTTCATCTCAACTAAATTATGGAAAGTTTTGAACAGAAGGTATAGATAGATAATTTCAGTCTCTTTGAAGGAAAGTGATAAGTTGTTTTACATTAAGTGATATTATATTCAGTCTTTGAGAAAAGTAAGAGCATTGCTTTTAAGAAATACCTACCTTTTTTTTGTTGTTGTTTCCAGTCAGTGGTCACTACTACTGGGCAGAACAAACTTTTTATGTAATGTTTCCTAAAATAAAGTGTGTCTACCTCTAAATGTCTTGTATTTTGAAGTAATGGCTGAAGTGGCAGATTCTGATGCAACTGTTTTTTTTCCTGATACTAAGAGATCATCTGTCTCTGTCAACACTGGACAATATTTTTGTTTCTATAGAAGCATTGTTCCAGCTATGTATTTTTATTTCCTACCATATTCCTCTGGAAATACAACACTTTTTTATGTACTTCTCTCAATTAGGTCTTTAGCAAGCAACAACACAAATGAGAATTCAAAGAGCTCAGTGTATGACCACTGTGGCCATATTGACTGTACTTGTGAAAGTCAGACTCTAGTGTCAATTTTTCCTTTGGTATTTTAGAAGATTTTGGAGTGTTGTGGTGATGGCTTGCAAGATGTCTTTTTGAAACCTACGAATGGTATGACCAGTGTGATTTTTGTCTTTTGTGCTCTCTTTCTAAATAATTCTACTGTGAAAATGTTTGGCATCGTATGCTATTCCAGGTCAGCAGCAATAATATTCTCCTGGCTGAGTGTTCTGTGTCTCTTTTGTTGAATAAAAACCAGTATCACATTTGTTGAAAGGTAACATCCTCTACAGTAGTACTTCTCTAGCTCTTATCACTGCTTCAATATCTCCCAATATTTTCATACTTTCTTTCTATTTTTTCCTCCTCCTCCACCCCCCTCCCTGCAAGTGCCATGTTTAGGTGAAGGTTGAGGTTCAGCTCAAGGCTAGGACATGTAAATACAGGTAGGTATCTCAGTATAGATGGGGGTTTTTTTTAAGGTAAAGCATTGTATGAACTCTTATTGTAGTCAATAGTGTTAGAAATCAGTAGTCAGTAGGTTGTGGAAGCAGAATCTGGACTCTCAGTAACTTGTGGGCCTCAATTCAGTTGCTCAGACACTGACTCCAGGTGATCCTGGACATTCCTGTCCAGTCTCTACCTGCCTCTCCAAACAAGCATGGGTTTCCTGAAATTTTCTGTCATGTCTGAAAGACACAGGTGAATATCTCAGCTACCCTCTGGCAACTCTAATTACATGGGATACTTTTGTGGGCAATTTATTGCAGTCCAGATCTGGATTTGACCAGATCTCATCAAAGAGTAGTGGGATTATGGACACCAGCCTCACAGTTGACAAGTATGTGACAAAGCATAGGTGTCTTAACCTTGAGCTGAACCCTCCCAAGAGAGGCTGGTGATTATTTTTATCATCTCTGTTGCAAGATTTCAGTATTTTCTTGCTGATGGGTTTTTTAATTTCTGCTTCCTTAAGTTTTACATTTTTTGCTGTGCTCTCTCATGTCTTTGTACAAGTTGGTACAATGTATAGTTTTGATTGTTCTGTAGAGAGGTTTCTTCTTAGCCACTGCTCTGACCTCTTTAACCCCTTAAAAGCACTTTGCACACTGTCTGCTAAGGATTTGGAGGGGGGGAGTGTTATTCTTGGTATAATAGCAATTTATTCAGTATAATCATAATTTATTGAAAAGGTGTCATTTTAGTATCGCCTCTTTTGGCAGTCCCCTCACATCCTTTCTTCTACCTCTTTGTGGTATATTAATTTCTCTATTCTTTACTTTAAGTTTTATTTTGCTGTTGCTTCATTTCCTGACAAAATTTTAGAGAGGCTATTGTTTACTTCGGTTTTCCTCTTTTTTTTAAGATTTCTTCATTTATCCAAATTTTAGGACTACTTAAAGTACATAACCACATATCCTTAAATCATGCAAGTTCCATCAGCTCCTCTAGAGAGCAGCAAATATGTTCAAATAAAATAGCAGCATGATTCAACCTAGTGTTTCCTGAAACAATATCTTTGGCAACTCAGCTTGCTAAAACCTGCTACAGAGCAAAAAACTACAGCAACAAAGGTCTTATAGCTGAGCGTGGCATTTTCAGACATTGTCTGAAAACTGTCTAGCCCTGGTATTTAGTGTGGAAGCCTCCTACCCTCTCCAAAAGCCCAACACCAGCTCACCAATATCTTATGGCAGAGGGGAGAAGGAAGGCAACAGGGGTTCAGCCTGGGCCAGGAACCAGACTTGGATGCCCACCAGATCTGTGGGCTGTAGATCTCCCATCTTTACACAGCACTGGCAGCCAAGAGGAAGCACTCACTCTCAGAAAAACACCCACAAGTTCTCCATCTTCATGTCCATCAGTGGGTGTTTGACAGATGGGACTCTGGCTCCTGGTGTGCACTAATTAGGGCTTAAGAGAACTTGGTGCCTAACAGTGAGCTGCTTTTTTTTTTTTTTTTTTTTTAAGAAGAATAGCCAAGGCAATGTAAAGTGCTCCTAGCTACAGACCTCTTCAGACTAATGCCACCATGTGTTTGGACCTAAATGCTACATAAATCTTCAGGAGAAGGACAAAGGTCCCTCTGTTCTTTGAGACCAAGCACAACTGACAGCTGCCTGCGTGACAGCTCGCACAGCTGGCACAGCCACAACAAGGCAAACTCATTCTAATGGGAAAATCCATACAACAGAGCCTCCAGAAGCATGCTCATGTTCACAGACCTCTCTGGTAAGTGTCAATAAAGCTTTTTGGTCTGTATTGACTTTCTAAAGCAGCTTTTGCTAAGGTTTCTCTCTCAGTTAAAACCCTGGTCAGTTAAGTCAACCCCAGAGCTGCAAAAGGCCCATGGCTGCAAGTGGAGCAGCTTTTCCTCATTTTCCTGTGACCTGCATTACATGTCATCACCACTGCCACCTGTGCTGGTGGCAATCACCTTCCCTAAGGTCACCACCTGACCTCTGTTAGACACAAAGAACACTGGGAGACAATTCTGGATGGACAGAAAATATCACCAGTGGAAGAGTGACTGCCAAGGCCATGACAAAGCAAGGGAAACCTTCTGGAAAATGGATTTACCATGAGTTGGTATCTTCCATTGCCTCGAGGATGCTCAGCTCATCCCAGCATGCTAGCATAACATGGAGGAGGAGATGGATCAAGTCAGGCAAAGAGGGGAAAAAAAGCAAGGAATGCTTTGTATGCAGCTGAAGATGATGTTTATCACACTTTCCCCTTTCCTGTGTCACCCTTCATAGCAGGATCCTTCCTCTTCAGTAACTGCATGGCTTCTGCTGGTGGGCTGGGTCAGTCAGATACAGCAAAGCAGACAATCTGCTAACCAAGTCCCACCTCATTTTTTGTAAATACACTGCCAAAGATCCTGGAAACTGTGGAAGTGGTGCTCCCGGGTGGATGGTGGAGGCTGCACCTTGCTGCTTTTTGAGGTGTGTGCTGGCAGGTGGGGCAGCCCCACTGCAGCTGGTGCCCAGGAAAAACACAGCCTTCTGCACCATGAGAGCCTGCCTGGCATCAAGGCAGGGAGAATATAAAGGCACTGGCAAAATGGGAAGTAGCTGGCACTTAACAACACTTCCCCTTTACAAACTAATTCCTGCAAACACTGGCATGAATACTAACATGGAAATTCCAGGGAACACTCCACCAAGAGAGCTCAGAGCTCACTGAGATGGTGGGTGAGCTCTTGTCAGGTGCTGACTGAGGCACCCACACCCTCATGATGTGCTTTGTATAGTCCATTTTTGAGGAAGATCCCGATGATTCTCCAGTCCAAATAAATTTATCTATAGCTAACTTTGCAGCCACAGACTTGTGCTCAGGGTTTTACTAAACAGCTGCCCCGTCTGGCCTTATCTTTGCAACAGTTTCTCCATGTAACCCTATAGCCTGGGGTCAGTTCCAAGTGATGTACTAAGTTCTCATTTATCAGCAGAAGTCCTCTGTGTTCGAGGGGCTCATTCTGTATTGGCAGGGCCTGCAGGCTGCCTGAGAGATGCAGAGGGCAGCTCTGTAGGGACTGGAGAGACAAGAAAGTTGTATTTTGGTGCCCCAGCTGAACTATTCTAATGACATCTGCACATACTCCAAAATCAGGGCAGAATTCGTACAGAATTTGGTGTCAGAAGCACTGTGGGACTATATTTCAGCTGACCTGGTGCCCAGGCTCTAGTGGGCTCAATCCCAGGTTCTACACAACAAGAATATTACTGATGGATACCAGTGTTTATTTCTGTCAACAGAAATAAACAGCCTAAATGTTTTGCTTAAGCCTTTGTTTTTAACTTGTAGCAGAACTTCTCAAAAGATAAAGTGTGCTGAGCCAAGTTGTTTCTGGAAATAAGCCTTGTAGGAATATTTCAGGAACCTCATGTACAAATCAAGCAACTGTTCGGATGTTTTAATCAACTCCTGACTATTTTTTTTATTTTTCTTTTTTTTTTTTTCTATACTATTTTAAGGATTTTTGCTGAAGTACAGAGGGCTAAGTAAATAGGGAACATAAGACTGTTGTTCTAAGGGTTTGTCAATATTTCTGTGTAAAAGTCATGGAAGATATTTCTCAGATATGGGTAATTTGAAGAAAACATTTCCTATTTATCTGCATGTTTCAAAGTATATCGCTATAAGCTCTGAAAATTAGTATTGATTTATTCTAAATTGAAGTAGCCCTGTGTTTCATGTAACTCCAGGCCATGAGGTGGATTCTTACCACATCTGTCTGTCTATCTATCTTACAAAAAAAATCTATTTTGGACCATTCCTTAGTATCAGGTCACCTTGTGAATTCCATAAAGGTTGGTGTCCATGGGATCAGTTCTGAGTGACTGATGGGAGACCAAAGTGGGGCTGCAATGCAAATCCTGTGGTTTTCTCCAGTCATTTGAAGATTAGGTCCCATCAAGTCATCAAGTTGTGCATGGAAGTTTCTGGTGAACCTGCACGAACAGGTATCTGTCAATGCATCACAACTGGTAAACTGTGTTACAGATATTCCTTATTTATGTTTCAGAGAAATGCTTGCTGAAGAAGAAAAAAGCTTGGATTTGTTAGCCAATGCATATGAGTTGTTCATCTGCCTACCTTTGAATATCTCCACTAGACCTCCAAAGATAGCACAGAGCTTTAAAGTTTGTGCCAGGCAGAAGGAGCTCATTGCACTGTATATTGTCTGTCAGAAGTCAGAATCACTCACACTGACTCATAGAGAAATGAGCAGAAGGAGTGGGTGTCTAAGTGGGTGTTTAATTTGTCAGGACAAGTAGGACTCTGAAATCATCTTATCCTGGTTTCTCTTAAAAAAATGCCTATCTTCAGTGCAAGGAAATGGCAAGTCATCACAGGGGACAATGCAAAATTTTATTCTGCTAGGTCAAAATCTCCTTTTTATTTCCGTTATTGTTATTTCTTTGCTAAAAGTAACATTTTCAGTGACTGAAAATGCTGTGGTGCCCAAAGTCTCACTGGCAAAATAGATGTTACTCACATAGGAAAGCCAGAAATGAAGGAAATCACTTCTGATTGCTGAGCCCAAAACCCCCATTGTTCTTGAGGGCACCATATATAAACCTCAGTTTCTAACAACAAGCTCAAAATCTGCCATCATTCTCACTCAGTAAATTGTTCATCAGTGAGAGCTTTTCAAAGCTAATCCAGTACTCAACACAAAGTGTTACCTGCAGACACTGAATTAGAGACAGCTCTCTACCTCCCAGCATTTCCACAGTGTGAGCAGCACAGGATTATAAAACTGTTCTCAGCACTGTGTGTGCACTCCCATGAATAAATTACAGTTGTGGAGATGGCCTGGGACCTCCTGCCTGTCAAACCAAATGGAAGGAAACAGACAGTAAAGCAGGAGAAATCAGAAGCTGGTGAAGCACATTGTGATTGTAATCTATCTACATGGACACTGGATAATTTTAACGTAGAGATGCAGTTGATACATTCTGATTTCTGCCTCAGTGAACTCATTTTTCAGAACTGGCATTGCTGGGTATCACAGGCCAAGAGTTCATGCTATGAGTGAGCAGAGACCATCTAATCTGCAGAACATTTTAGCAACTCAATTACAATGTAAGACATGTTGTAAAATTACTTCTCTGTCACTTGAGAACAACGGGCTATTAAAAGTAGATCAAAAGACAGAAGTTAAAGAACAGTCTTTTTGAACTACTCTACTGTCCTATTTTTTGAGATGTATTTCTTTATTGTCCTAAAATACTACAAGTAGTAACAATTTATCTGTTCTCCACTGTAATCATGACATTACAATAATATAATGTCCAATTAATATGCTCTTTAAGGATTTCTTTTAGAAAGCTAATAATTGAAATAATGGTGTATCATGTAAGGGCAGACAATAACTTGAAAGAATGCATTGAGGATGTCTCTACATTGCTAACTTCAGATTTAATACTTATTCTGGGCTGAACTGAGATATTCATGGAGAACAACTGCTGCTGACAGAAAATTATACATTCCCTAGGCACCTGTCTGGAGTGTCTTTCACAGGAGCAGAGAGAGTCACAGCTTTCTGTTATGCTGCTGAGAGTAAATCAAAGTGACCCAACCTAAAAAGTACAAGAAGAGGATAAAGTGATTATAACTGATTGAAACTTGGCTTCTAAGCTGGTTTGTCTTTTATTTTGGTATTTAAAAGTATATTTCAAAACAGAAAAAAAAAAAAAGAAACTGAAAAAAAATGTTTAGAGAAAAAAATTACATCTATTTTAGTTAGAGGTAACAAAATTGGAGGTTTTTTTCTTTCAATCATGCTCAAACTGTGGAAACTTCCAGCAATACTTGATTTTGCTACATAGAAAACAGGAAAAATCTGCCTCCAGCAGCCTGCTAGATACTTATTTAGCAACAGAAGTGCTATTGAAATGCAATTGACGATACTAAGAAAACAACATTTTTAAGACATTTTATAATTTTCCAATAAAATTTTTATTTCTTGTGTGAAAACTATGTTATCATAGATTTTCTGATCAGTTCCAACTCTTATTTCCAGGGGCTTCAATTCCTTTCTGTATAGTCTCATGGTCAGTACCATGTGAGGCTGGATGAGTAATACATATATATATTCTGTATCATTCCATAAAGCCACCACAGGGTGCAAGTGACACCTGCACTCTGAGCACAAGACAAAGCTCCCTGAGGGCAGTTTTAGGAGGATTGTGCTTTCAACCCATCTTTGAAATGCTTTTCTGGAGTAGATGGGTTAAGAAATTATTTAAAGACACATCGGTAAACATCATAAGAATTTTTTGTAACATTTTTGTGACTATGTGGTAATTTCTGGAAGGACTTACAAAACCAATACGTGAGTTTAAAAGACTAAATTTTTGTTTTAACAGCAGAAAGCCTTGCTGCTTCTTTGCTTTAGATCTATCAATTCTTTTCTCACTCTAAGACATCTACAGCACCTCCACATTCAGTGATATTGAATACTGAAGGAGAAATTAGAGGTGATCCTCTTTGTTTTTTCAAACAGATCATTTTTTGCTATTTTCTCCTCCCCACTGTGGATGTCCCTCCCACTCATCACTTAATTTCTTTGAGATCTGGAAGTTCACAGTAGTTCAAACTTCCTTTACACTTCTGCCCTTGGTCTTCCCTTGCTGGCAAATACACACAGTCTTTGTAATTAATAAATGTGACTTGGAGAAATAGTAGTAAAAGACTCATTGCCCTAGGAGCCCTAGGAGTCATTGCCCTAGGAGTAGGTTGTTGATGCCAGAGGTTTCTATTCACTTCCCAGGGAAAATTCCACACTAGGTTTTTCTCTTTTAATATGCAGTTTTTTATAAATACATTAAGTGCTTATTACACTGACTGAATTATGTGTCAATGGATCCACAAGTCCCCAAATCAGTCAGGTTTGCAGAGGAGCAACACGACCCAAAGGCAGACTAAGGAAGATATCCACCAATTCCACTTTCCATTTCAAACACAAACAGGATCTTTCCAATTGGAAATGAGACTCTTCAGTCATTAAAAGATGTCTAACCAGAGACAAAAAACCCCAAACTGTGTCCAGCCAAAGGCATTTTTTATTTTTCCTACCCTATTTATATCTCGTGCTGTGGGATGTATGCAGTGGACAGAATCCACATTTGTTCCTTGCATTCCTTCTCACATCTGAGAAGATGCAATGAATCATAAAATGTTTCATTCTTGCAATGTTTTGTCATGGCATGTGTAATCAGCACACACCCCATTAAAGAGGCTTTGGAGGACGAGAAGTTTAAATATTTAATGTTTTTCTGCCTATGATAAGTTTAATAATTAATGCTGCTTCTACCCTGGAAATGACAAATCACACAACAAGCATGCATGATAAAAGAAACAAACAGAGCTAATAGAGAGGAAAACCTTACTTAGAAGGTAGTAATTCAAAATGCTCATAGTCTCAGGATCCCAAAATGCTTTGCTCCTGACCCCAAGAGCAGTTCTATCTATTAAGCCACCTAATTTGGGGGGAATGCAGAAGAGATAATTGTTAGTCTTTACCTTACACATGTGAGAAATAATACACAAGTGTGATGAGCTTGTCTTGAAGACTTCTGTACCCATAGGAGAGAAAAGGAAGAATGTTCAAGCTGCTGTCCCTTCATGTCCTGCACATGGGAGCCAGCCCTTGGGTTATTACAGAAACTTGTTACATGGCAGCCCAAGAGCAAGATTAGATCTGTGCCTGCTCTAAACAGCATCACAGCTACTCCAGCACCAACCAGTATCTGCAAATACCAGTTCTTGATATCCTCTGAATAATTTGTTTTATAAGACACTACCACCAGCACATTTCTCTGGGTTCATGCTCCTCCACATCCACTCCCACTGATGATCTGCAGGTATGTGCAACCTTCAACCACCACTGACTTGTAGCTAAAAGAAAATTCATCTCAGGCACTGCTGTGCTGTAGTGCTGGATCACGCTTATGCAAATGCCACAGAATTAACTCTGAAGGAAAGAACAAAGTATAACTGTAATAAAATCTTCTGTGATTCACTCAATTTAGACATGTTTTCAAATTATTATCATTATAAGTCTGTCAAAGAGGGTGAGCACTTTGATATAGACATTGCCACTATATCCTTTTTCAGGGTAGAAACCATTTTCCCTAAACCCAGGTGTGAGATAATCATACTGTGGGAAAAATTGGTATATCCAGAAAGTGACTAATCTTACCCTTAGAGACCCCTAAGAGAGGTCAGGTGACTCATTCCCACCTCCTGAAATTGAGAACCCAGTGTGACTATGTAGGGCTGAGAAGTAACACCCTGTAGATGTGTCAGTGGAGTCAGAGCATGGGCATTGCTGCTCAGCCCCTGTCAAGCTGCTGGAGCACTCCCTGACACCCTTCTGGCCCACACCCCCTTGTTATCTCCCAAGAAATTCTCAAGCACAGGACCATGCCCAACAGCTAATGTGGATGCAGCCACTCTGTTTTGCAGGTTATTGTAGTTCACAGAATGGTTTGGGTTGGAAGGGACATTAAAGATCATTTATTAGTTCCAAGGTCCCTGCCATAGGCAAAGACACTTTCCATGAAACCAGATTGCTCAAAGCTCCATCTAATCTGACCTTGAACACCTCTAGAGATGGGACACTCAGGACATCCACAACTTATCTGGACAAACTCTTCCACCGCCTCGCCACCATCAAGTAAAAAAATTTTTTCTTGCATCTAGTCTAAACCTACCCTACTTCAGTTTGAAGCAATTCCTCCTTGCCCTATCAACTACATGCCCTTGTAAAAAGTCCCTCTCTGGCTTTTCTTTAGGCCCCTCTAGGTGCTGGAAGATGTTACAGTTGAATATCTCAGGTGTGGTCAGGCTGCAGCTGGCATCAGTGTCAGAGAAAGGTACTGCCCTGGCACTGCCAGGTATCACCTTCAAGCAGTAAGATCCAGGGGTTTTAACACATTAACACTTTGCTACAAAACAACTGTTTTTATTTTATTCACTGTCTAGACTTCTTCTTGAATATCCTGTCTTAGAGTGGGCTTTGAGAATTTAGTATGAGGAGATAAATTAGGTTTCTGACAGTAGGCAACACAAGCTCAATCTTTTGCAATAAAACTAGGTTAGAGTAAACAAGTGTTCACACACACTCCTGGAAAACCAGGTCAATCACATCTGTGGCAGTCCACAGCCTTTTTAAACAATCTACATGCAGAAAAACATAAAGATGTCGCATTTTCTAAAGAACATGTCCCTTAGAGTAATACCCTTCAAAATCTTATCCAAAGTTTTTGCTTCTTTTCTAATGGAGGTACATAGCACAGTAGAGTGTCTCTGCAGCATAACCACAGCCAAGGGATTCAGCTGAAACTCCCTGAAGTCTCTTCAGTGATGTAATGATTTGCCCTGTCAAGGTCACAGAGCAGTGTTCACTCTGGCTTTTACACCCATTCTGACTTTTTCGACCTCAGGCAGCTAGTGCTGCTATAATTTGATTGGGCATCAGGGCTTTTTAGCTCAGTTGAAGGGTAGAATCCTAAAAGCTTGCTCTGAACAACGGAGGAAGAAACTCCAAGCGGAGACTCAGTCTGAGATCTCAAAGCCAGGGCAGCATCTTTAATGAAGTCTTGCTGAAGTCTGGGTCTCACCTGGCTGCAGGGAGTTCCCTGCTGGTCACTGGCACACAAGGGTTCTTCAGTGCCCTGTTGCTTAACAGCAAAGTCTCCTGATACACAGCATTTATTGCTGCTGCTGCTGAGATTAGTGCTGACACTTTGCTGAGGGACACCTGCAGGATGAAGAGCAGCCTCTTCTTCCTCTTCAGAGAGAAGCGAGCAGCAGCCATCACTGGTCTGACAGCTATTTGCTACTGGGCCAGCCCCATTTTGAGGTGGAGAAGAGCTGCTGTGCTGGACTGGGGGAAGATGTAACATGCACTCTTTGTCTGTGCAGAGGTTTGCCAGAAGCTTGTCCTTTTGGTTTCTGGCTGTCATCCTCCGGAGAGCACAGACGAGATCAGCAAGGCTGAGCAGGAAGGACAGACTGCTGACCCCCCAGATGAAAATCATCATGATGGATTTCTCAGTGGGCCGGGAGATGTAACAGTCAACAGTGCTTGTGCAAGGTGAGTGGTAGCATGAAAAGCGGTCAGGAACAGAAAACCCAAAAAGAAAGTATTGCACAGCTGAAAAGGCAACTTCAAGTAGGGTCCTAACAAAAAGATGAACGGTGTATGCCCCTGAAAAATTAAGGACACTTAGGTTGTCTGCACCACAATCTACTCTACTGATAACTGCACTTCTACAGAGCTCCTTCACATCTCTGGGGCTTGATAAACCCTTGTTCCTCTTGCACCCATGCACCAGACAGTGCACTCTTACAATGTACAGAGCCACCTTGTGCAAAACATAAATGCTGAAGGCAGCATAAGGCAGCAGGACAGACACAGTCTGAATGAGCCAGAACCTAAAGTGAGACACAGGAGAGAACAAGTCATAGCAAACGTTGGAGCATCCTGGCTGCAGGGTGTTGCAGACGAAGCGCTCCTGCTCATCCTGGTAGAGGGGGTAGCCTGCTAACACCACCACTGCCATCCGCAGCAGAACTATGAACATCAGCCAGATCTTCCCTGCGAGAGAAGGAAAGGTAAGAAAAAGAGTCAGAGCCCAAGGAGGAAGGCAGGTCATGCAGTGATGGTCTTTCTATACACAAGGCATTTCAAGAAATAGTCTCCCCTCTTAGTAGCACCCCATTTTTTTTTCCTTTTTTTTGACTGGGACTGAAAATCCAGTGAAAATGTGTAGCTGACATATTCCATAATCTTCATCCAGACTTGACAATGTAGGAGTTAAACATACAATAAGCCATGCCAACTGAAACCTAATGAAAACAGTCTGATAAAAAGAGATCAAAACTGATTAAGCAATCCCATTTCACTTACAGTTTTTCCTTGTTGGATTCCTGCACCTGAATTTTGTCCTATTTCAATAACACAGATCAGGTAACACAGCATGAGACTCATCTAGACAGAAAAGATTGCTCCATGACATAGTATTTGTTCTTGGTCTTGGCCATGACATTGTATGTAAAGTTTACTTTGGCCAACAAAATCTCTCTGTTATATCTAGAATGGTATTTACTAGCAAGCTATTAATTAGTTATTATTGTTCTTATTAGCAAACCTATGCAAAGTGTTCTACAAATGTACATTTGTGTGTGCAGATGTGCACCTCAGATATTTCTCTCTGTTGCTTCTTTGGTAGGCCCACCTTGGCCATGATTTCTGACCTTCCTTCACCTTGGCAAGCAGCTTTTCTCCACTCAGACCTAAAGTTGCCTTCTATCAAACCATTCTACGATTCTGTGAAAGTCTAAAACCTTTTGCTGGATGGGAAAGCTTAAAGATACACCATTCTGTTCTCAAAAGTTAAAAATGCATTCTGTACAAACACATATTCAACATCTGAAGTTAAGTTTAGCATTTGAATTTCTCATGTTTCCTTTTGAATGCCATCACCAATTCCTGATATAGTTTTGAAAAAGTAATTTAATAATCCTTTACAAGAAAAGAGGAAAAGAACTGCTTAAAAACAAAAAGAGGGGAAAAAACACAACATAAAAGAATTATAAGATTAATTCTGTTTTAAAGAATTGTGAAGGCACGAATTGTAAACACAGGCAGAGAAACAGCAAGACTCAGTGACTAAAAAGAAGTATATTATGCAGAGTTAATGGCTGAGAAATGTACTGAAAAGCTCAAGTCTTTCATAGTGAATGCACATTTCACATGCACATAAGGTTTAGAGTGCAATCTGTAAAATAGCACCAATACACAGGCTTTTAAAAAATCCAGATCACAAAGCATTTTTCTATAAACTATGCAATTATTTATGGGTGTTGCCTTGAAGAATTTTCTTCTGTACTTCCTATAAAGCTATTGCCCATAGTTGGTCTGAATTAAAAATATTCAACTATTTCCACAACATCGTGTGATACCTATTATTGTACTGAACAGACAGTTCAAGTGCCCTCTGAAAACCATTTGTGGGCAGTAGGCTGATTGTGGGCTAGAACAGTAAAACTGCACTCTGTAGTGGAAAAATGTGGAGAATATGTCAGGTTTATGAGAGATCATCAAACAAACTGCTGCTCTGGCAAAATAATATATTATCCAACCATAAATAAATTGAGGCCTTTCTATTTTATCTTTAATTACCTGAGCTGAAGTGGTGGTTTTGCTGTGTTTCCAGCTTCCTGTGTTTGCTGGCGGGCTGTACTGTTACTTTTTGACACAGTGTGGGTCAATAGGAAACACCAGCTCTACACAATCTGTCATCTTTAGCAAACCATGTTTCATCCTTAGGTAGCATTTTTTTCCCTGCAAGGACCTCAAAGTGTTTGAAGCTCATTAGTTAATTAGGCTCAAAATACTACATGTTATTTCACTATCAATTTTTAATTAGAACATGTACAATAGGGAGTACTGCTTAAGAAAAATCAATGGCTCCTTAGGAAGTAGTTTAGTGTGACATACATTTGAGAGATAACCCCTCCATGCATCCCTGTCCCTAAAGACCCAATCTTGATTAAACATACAAGAACAAGCCTCTCCAGCAACCCTGCTGGGGCTCAGCTGGATGCTCCCTGCAGTGCACAGCATAAACTACAGAACTGCTGCAGGCAAAGAGTCTTTAAAGGGCCCCTGAAAGTTCTTCTCTGGCTCACACTTTGTTCAAAGCAGCCCATGAAAGAGGAACAGAATCTTATTTAAATAATAGGGATAAAAAATAAACAGCAAACAGTTAGCTAAGGAAAAGACAATGGCATTTTGGTTTGGTTTGCCTTTTGTTTTTGTTTTTGTTTTTTTTTTAATGCACGCGATCATTATTTGTTTACAAAAATTAAGAATGAAAAGCAATAATTAACCACAATGGTAGTAACCACAAACTTCTTCCTGTAAAAGAGAGTGGGTCTTCTGTCCTCTTCTTTAACTTTTTTTAATTTTTTACTAAAGCTATTGCACACAGTCTACCATTCACTTTATGTGAACACATAAGTTCAGCATTACTTCTGTGTGTTTTTACATGATCCCTTCTTCCAGCTGACAAGATGCCCTGTCATCAAGAACACCCAAATTTAAAAACCTTGCCAGAATATTTTACACAATGTTCAGGAAAAATCTATCAAAGAGAAAGAAGTAATCTGTTTAACAAGAAAAATGCATTAACCTTTTCTATCAGGTATCAACAAAACAACTTACTGTACAGATCACAGAACCATAGCCTGAAATTAAAGCTCATTATCAGTAGAGCACTTGGGTGGCTTCAGGATATGAAGCAGCAAAAGAAAGAAGAGAGCTCTTTTAAAAGTACTTACCTACAATAGTCACATTATAGTTGAGTGTGACTATCAAAAATCCCAGTGAGTCCCAGTGCTCCATGTTTGAACAGGCTCAAAACACTTCCAGCTCCAGATGCTCTAACAGGTTTTTCATTTCCAAAGGAGAATAGACCTAGACAGGGAAAAAAGGGGATTAAAAAAAGGGAAGAAAAAATAAAAAAGGAAGGAATTTTTGCTAAGGGTCAAGGACAGAAATCAGGAACTCAGCCAAAACAATGTGTTGATGAAGGGTTATTTTGATGATTTGAACAGGACTGTTAGTTTTGAAAGTGTTGATCTTCTTCAGGCTTTAACACATTGTCTTGCAAAAGCTCCAGCTTGTCAGATCCAGTTGCTCCTACCTCTGTGTGGACCCTCTGTCCAGGCAACAGCAAGTGGACAAACAACAACAGGAGTGATCTCTGCCATTGTAGACTATTCTTACCCTCCCAGGGCATACCAGCCTCCTGGCATTGCTGAGATACTTCAGTGGTGAAAGACAGGGAGAGAGGAAAAAATAGCATAGACCAGGAAATAACAGAGACCTCTCTGTCTCCCCACAAGAATTGCAGATGAATAAGAGGCGATAGAAAAGGATGAACATCCCTGGGTTTGAAAGGCAACTTCAGTTCAGGTCACTGGAAGCTATCCCACTGAAATTTCCCCAAACCACTTGGTTTCTAAATCAAAACCTCCTTGACAGAACACCATGGCCCTGTCAATCACAGCCACACCAAACTCTCCTCTGTGTGCTGAGCCAGCCAGCAGGCTGAACCTCCCTGCAGGAAAGACTAAAAACAGGGGAAGCTTTAAAAAATAAAAATCCTAAGGGTGGGGCTGGTTTTTAAGATGTCACAAGTCACTTGTTTTTAATTTTTATCAGACCTTTCAGCTGAAACTGCTTGGTACTCCACTCAAGCTGTTTGGAGATCACTCAAAAGATCCTAAGGGTGATGGACCAGCGTTCTGATACCCAGCAGCCCCTCAGCAGTGGTGGAGGGAGCTCCCACTTGGAGCAGAATGCCCATGGGGTCAGCACTCCTTGGCCACAAGGTGCAACTGCTCAGCATGCCCTGGACACTGTGTCCCTGTGCTGGACCCCAGGAAAAGCAGGGGTGAAAATAAAGACTCTCAGCTTTTTGTTCCTTGCCTCAATTTTCACCAAGGTTAACTTGGGGAAAATAACCTACCACCATCCTCCACCCACTGTTCTACCAGTTTTGGGGTGTTGTTCTGTCCTTTTTAATCTGTGCTGTGGCAAGGACAAACATATGTGAAAACTTAGTCAGGAAATAGCAACAATCCCTAGAAAAGCAGCTGAAGAAAGAGTCTGTGTGTGATATTGCAAGGGAGAAAAGTGATTTCCTGGCACCTGTGGGGTGCCAACAGCTTTTCCTTGTTGTTGGGCACTGCAGCCCTGCTTGTGTGCTTCAACCCACAACTCTCTGGGGGAGCAAGGGGAGCTCAGAGGGAGCTGTAGGGAGAAACTCCATGACTTAGGGGCACTGCAGCTGCGCTGAGCTTTATGACTGAGCACATCTTACCTGGGTAAAAGGTAAAACTAACACTTTCATAAAGTAAGATAAACCTGTACAAAGACTTTCTCCCCAGCTCTCTGTTCACAGGCTTTGCAATGCCTTGGCAGAGCATCCTCTCTGTAGTAAGAACCATCCTAAGGAAACTCTAAAGTGGGGTTTGAAAAGATGGCCCTTCAAAACCCTTTGTCTGTTATCTGTGTAAAAAGATTTTTAATTGCAGTAGTAAATACAGAAATTTTACTGGTTTCAGAATTGATTTATGTAAAATATTTGCCAAACTGCCATCTCCTCTGTTACCAAATTTTATTTATGGTTTGTGATGATGGTTTTCACTTCATTTACTTACACACATGCTCTTTCGTTTTTGTTTTCAACCAGAGATATGTGTGTGTGTGAGAAGTAAGGGAAGGAAGGAAGGAAAGCTGGAGAAAGTCAATAGGGAAAAGACGTAAATGGCCAAGACATGAATTATGCTGAGATATGAAGTTACTCCTGGTTAAACACCCTTTGTCAAAAATAAAGCCAGGAATGCCAAGATGGTGGCAGGATATGAATGCTCAGCAGCTGCATCCACACAATAGGCTATAAATTGTCTCTCTCAATATTGTCAGTTAAAATATCCTTGCTTGTCGTTGCTGTGAGACCTCTACCATTTGTGTAAGAGGGATAACAGCTAGGAATTTAAGCCCCCAGACTGTTGCCTGAGGAACTATACCAGGCAACAACATCTGATCCCACAGCATGGATGCACTGAGATAGGATGGCCCATTTTTTTCTAAAAGAAAGCAGGCACCCTCCAGAGTCATGGCGCAGCTTAGCTTAGGTCAGAAAGCTTGAATTATATTTTAGCTTTTTCAGACAATTTTAGCTCTTTTTTTTTTAATTTTAGCTTTTCTAGACAGCTCATATCTCACTTGAATCCAGTGCTTCTCCTCTCTGTGGTGTGTTCTCTTCCCAAGTCTCTGTGAAGAGTCCATGTTGGGCCCCTGTCTGTGGTGGTTATTATAAAGTGTTTGATTTCCACACAACCACAGGCTTTGGTTTCTCACCCCTTGGCTCAGCTCTATCTATCTCAGCTCCCACCTATATCTGTGATATTCCACATCTTAGCTGAAGATATTCACCACACAATCCCCCTTGTTTATTATTTATCTTTGGCTGTTCCCTGCATTCCCTGTTGGCCTGTAAGGACTGTAAAGAAAGAGGGGGAGCAATATTACAGACATGGGTGTGGCAGCAGCAGGACCCCAGCTCTGCAGTGCCACCAGTTGGTTTGGCACCATTTCCCACAGCAGAGGATGGGCACAGCCCCACCACTCCACGCATGCTCCAGCTCTAGAATCTCACAAACAATCCTGCCCAACCTAAAAAGCTGTCAAATCTGTGAACCTGCACTGCATTCTAGTTAAAAAGAGAGGCAGGTAGAAAAATTGACATGGTATTGGGTAAAGTTAAAATGTGAAACCCAGCAGTACCTCATCACTTCTGATTTTAGAAAGGGCCCTAAAAGCCACTGGAAAGCTTTCAGAGATAAACAATGAAACATAAGAAGACACAATTAAATCTATTTTAAATTTCACAACTGCTGTCCACATTTATAACCCCCTACCATAGGTCTAGGGCTTGAGCCTGCAAAAATTCACAGATGTGACTCCATCACTGAAACATTTTGAACTACTAGAACTGCACCTCACTGCAGGGTGGACCTGTGCCACGTCCCCAGGCTTACACCTGGGTTACTTCACACAGAGCAAAGACACTTCAGCTAGTCCTTGGCTCAGAATGACATCCAGAGGTAAGGCAGAGTTAGCTTGAAGCTAGTTCAGGATCAAATCTGTCACCTGAATGGTGCCACAATCTACATCACACATCAAAAAAGCTCCCAGAAAATAAAGGCATTCCTCTGGCATAGCAAATCCCAAACCCATGAATTACCCAGTCAAGACCTACACTAATGACACCAAAGTGAAGTGAGAGTTACTAAGGGAGACTGCAACCTACACAGCACCTGGCAATGAAGGAACATCCCTCTCCCAATTTCATTAATGTTAAGGCAAAATAGGTCAGCATAGCAGCTTCCCTAACAGACAAAGGGATCTGGCATTTCAGTCCAGGTCCTTTGGCATATCATAATTTAAGAAAGACAAAACACAGATGCATATATAATATTTTGAAGTCTAAATTAAAAATTTAATTAGAATTTTTCTAGTTAGGAAAAATTATGTATTAGTGATGAATCCTGCAGTAAATCTAGCTCTTCTGAAGGTGATTTGTAAATGGGGGGTGGAATCTGTTTGGAAAGGACAGTAAACATTAAAAGGCAATTAATCTTGATGGCCTTATTTTAAAATCTGTAAACTTTTTAAAAAATCTTTAAAAAGGGGGAGGGAAAGAAAGAAGCTAGACATGAAGGACAGTAGCAAAGTAGTAGCAAGGCTGTCCAGAACAAACATTTTTTTTAAGACATACGTGCTACACACACACACAAACATGTAAATCTTCACAGCACACACACAGCCAAGGAGCCAGCACAGCATGGAAAGCCCTTTGCTTTACACAGGCACGTGCAGCACTGCACACTTTCCATTCTCTAGGACCTCTGTCCAGCTGCCACTCGGGTGTTTCTGCAGGGAAATACGTTTGAAAGTGGCCTGTGCCCAGAGCAGCCACCACAGCTACTCAGACATGGAGAGGGCAAGGCAATCACAGCTCCAGCTTTTGGGTAACAGAGCCTACACACACTGAGGTAGGGGTGCAGTGAACATTCTCCATTGTGAACTATTCCGTGGGGAGCTTGAACAATGTGCTCCTGCTGCTCAGCCTCTAACTCATCAGTCCCCAGAAGGGGCAGAGTTGAGTGCAAAGAAAGGAAACTTTCAACAAACGCACCTCCCTCTTCTCCATCTCCTCCCGCCTTCCATTTCCAGGGAGGAGCTGCATGCACACATGCTCAAATGTACATAAATGCCAATGCACGTGTGTCTAAAACAGCCCAGACACACCCAGGATAGTGAAGTTTTTTAACTGCTCATTTTTTAACAGCTCATTTTTTAACTGCTCATATTGATTGGATTCGACCTTGCTGATTTCCACACGAGCTCAGTCCTCTTGCACACCCAAGCCTGGTGCCTCAGTGCCTCACACGTGTTGTGTTGTCTCATTGTTCCTCTATTAATTTAGTAAACCTAAAAAAAGACTGTTTTACTGCATGTTCTTAAGGATTTATACCACTGCCCCACATTATCTCAAACAGAGCCCCTTATTCTAAATGTCTGAATATTCAGAAAAGTCATATTTCTAAGGGGAGCCTGCTTCTAAGAGGACAAAAAATGCAAAAAGAAGCCCTTCTTCAGACTTTGGTTCAGCAACTTCACCACTACTCAACCAAGAACTTTGAACACTTCATGACAGATATGAAGGAAAATGAAGTAATGGAAAATATATTGTCATTCAGGAGCTCAGGGCCAGTTTCTGCAAAAGTATTTAATTTACTTAGTAGTAAAAGTACAAAGTGAGTCCACTGGATTTTCAAAAGCACATTATTAGTGTCTGCTTAATTGCCACTGAAATAGGTAGCTACATGAGCATACAATATTATTACTGAAATTTGTTCTGCTGTAACACAAAAAAGTCTTGTATAAGAGAGATTCCAGCTCTTTTTTAAATTTTGCACTTAACATTTGACACTGAGTTTCACACTTACCCTTCTTCACAGTGCCAAATCCAAAACTGAAGGTTTGGAATGTTTAAGGATCCTGTATTTTATGATGAAGCAGGTGATTTCACGTTCATTAGTGCCCAACATTTGGCACTAAGGAGTTCTTCACTCAAGCAGTTCCACACCTAACAATGGTCAAGCAGGCAAAGCACAGTGAGCTGATACCATGGAAATCATTTAAATAAGAAAAAGGCCTTAGGTAATCGGGAAACAGATTTCATAATATACAGAAGATGGCAAGAAAATCTTTGGGTCACCATGTTTTAAATTTAATACTTTGTTTCTAAGTATGGATATTGCTAGAGCTGTGGAGGGCAAATGTCCCCGTTTGCAACATGCACAGCAAAAGAGGTTACTGTGTTGGTTCTGGATTTCAGTAAATAAATCTGTCATCTTAGATTTAGCATACAGGCAAACACTGTGGATTTAAAATAAGAGTTCTTTACACCTTCTTGTACTTCATGGATGATCATTTTAGGAAGCAAATCCTATACTGCTGTCTCTGTTATTGAACACTGACACTCCTTTTTCTTTCACCATGAACAGATGCACTGGAACAACGTGGTCATTAAACCAAGCATGGGGGAAAAGGCTAAATGAAAGAAGGAAGCTGAAAAGAGAAATGGTATTTTCCTCCCTCTAATTCACATACAATTTCAACTTCAGGAACTGCTGCAGGCAGTACCAACTGTGGATTTCTTCTCACATGTGAAGAAATGTCATTTTGAAGTCAAATTCATTCCTATGCAGAAGTCAAAAGGTATATCCTACTAAATCTCATCTACATCTTGAAAATATGGCTTTAAATAAATAAAAGCTGTATCCTGTGCATAATAAAATCCTTATCTAGAAGAGTGCTCCTGTCTAAAAAGAATGTGTACATCTATCATAGTGTTTCATAATAAGAAATTTTGATCTTCAGCCGTGTTTAATGAACAATGAAGGGAAAGATCTAATATTCCTCATGCTTGCTACTCCCAGCTTACTAGACAAAAGAATTATCAGATTTCTTGCATCAATATCAGGATGTACAACGTATGTATGTGCATCTGGCCATTTGAAGGACAACATGAAATTGAGTTTTTGCACCTCACCTTCATGAGATTCACATCACCTTATGGGTTTATGAGGTTTGTTTTGACCTTAAACTGTGACCTGCTCATAGTCTGTCTATTTAAGTTTAGTGTGGCCTTGTAAAAAGTCATTTAAACAAAATTCAGTTAGGTCAACCTCCAGAACATTAGAAAAAATTACCCCAAATTTTTATTTCAGGACTTGAATTTGCCCTCCACCCCAAATCTTTGCTTTAAAATACAGTCCTACCATGCCAGTTGCCTACAGTTTCCAGGGTTTCTGTTTTGTTTTCTTCCAAGAGCCATTTTTAATAATCATTCCTAATGAACTCAACACATATTAGGCAGTACACAAGGAATTCCCTCATTAAATTGCTATAGTATTCACATTCTATGTATTCTATCAACCAGGATTTTTTGTTTTAAAGAGAAAAACATCATAAATTTCAGCTTAATGGCTCAGTCCTTAGTAAAATTAATAGGAGTTCAACACCCAACTCCCATTCATTCCTTTGAAATTTTTTACAACGTCAAAAGGGAAACACAGATCCTGAAGGATTTATTCCGATGTTTTAGAGAGCAAAGGAAAACAGACAGGAATGATCAAGAGTGGATTTCCCCACAGGACCCATCCCCAAGGCAGGCTGGGAACACACACCACTGCTCCCTACCCTGGAGCAGCTCCCAGTGTTGTCCAGAGGCAAAGAAATCTCACACCCTGGATAAATGCACTGGCAGATGTCCCACTGGGATCAAAGCAGACAGCAGTAAGATTTTGCTAGGAAGGTAAACCACAGCAGAAATGGGGAAGAACACCAATTTAGGTCCTGTTTGTTCTTAAATGATCATCTGACAGTCTATTTTCCATGAAAGAGCAGTATTGGGATTACCCCAATATTTTCTGAGGGTCCAGCCCTGTTCAGAGTAATGGCTTAATAATAATCAGTGAGACGGCGTAGTCAGGTGTGTATAGATAACTCAAAACGGTTTAATAAAATAATGAAAATAATACAAAACAACAAAAAAAGATCAAAGCCAAGCACAGTGTAGGGACAGATCCCACACTTGCTACAACACCCTGAGAATGCCCCCCAGACCCTTTGTTCTGTCACCTTTTCTACCTAATGGTCAGGGATGGATCTATTGCAAACCGCCAATGGGAAGGGGTAGACGTTCTGACAGTGACAAGCTCCAACAGGTGCTCCTCCCCTGGCAATAAGCCAATTACAAAGAGAAAACCACAGAACTTCCTGGTTAAACTTCCTAAAATGTCCAAAGGTAAACTGAAGCCCTTTCCTTATACAGAACTATCCACTTGGGAGTGGGGGCTGCATTACTACAGAGCAGGGATTACTGATTCTGCTCCCTTTACTCACCCATCCCTTGCATGGCACTTCAGCCTCTCTGTTCACTGTGCCCAGCACAAACACAGAATAAACCATCTTCCACTTCTACACTTGCTCTCCTTAAGCTTTCTTCCAAAGGCAGTTCCCCCTTAGAACAGGAATATCTCCAGCCAACCAAGCCTTGCCTCAGCAAAACCTTTCAGATCACTTGGGTAAAAAAATTTTGTCACTCCAAGGTATCACATGGCCTCCACTGAAAATTCTTTCAGTAACAGAAATGGAATTTTATTACTATGGCAAGGCACAAACAGCATAAAACGACAAAACAGGGTCATTAGCTCAATCTTTCTGCCTCCCCTGCATTAAGACAGATACTTTGCCATTTCAATCTAATCTACAAAATTGCTACTAATTACTTTGTTCCTGACACTATTAAAAATTGTATTAGTTCTTTTAACTGGAGTAGTGGGTTGAGTGCTGGCAAACCCAGGACAACCGGCCACAGATATTTATGGATATATTCCCTTGTGACCTGTATTGTGCCTCCTAAATGCAGCTACTATTTCAGTTTCTCCTCTTTTTTCCTCCACATTTTTTACATTTTGCTGCTTTCTCTTTTGACTGCCCTCACTTCCCCTTCCTGTGGAAAAAATATTTAGGCCATCCACAACCTCCTAGGAAACACCTCAAAGAACAGTTGTTTAAGTACATTAACCCACACATTTTGCCAGTGATGTTTTCATTTCTTGGGAAACAATCCAACAAATTGCCAAACAGAATCATGGTATATGATACACCTGCATTCCTGAATAAACTGTATTCTTTTATGTACATGACAAAGGAAGTTATGTTGTATTTATTTGTATATAAGATGATTGACCTTTCTTTCAATGGCCACATTAATTTATAAGCAAAAATACAGTCTTTAGAAGGTCTTACATCTTTGAAATTTAGCATGAGTGCTTCAGGACATGCTTAAATTGCATTCCCCCACAGTAATAATGTGGTTTCTCACATAGAAAGAGTCAGGAGGACAAAGTTTTTCACTTTAATGTTACAGCAGCTCATGTATGGACTAATTCTCCCTTTAGAGCTTTGTGGCAAAATCCCCCAGACCCGTTTCTGATCTGCAGGAATTCCTTTCTCTGGTTGTGATGCTCAGATGGGCAAAAGCAATTTTCAGTTCAAGTCATGTGGCCCCCTACCATTCCTTCTGCCTTCAGCTCTTTTATGATTCATCCCTCAGGTTTAGAAGTTTCAACTCGTCTAATGTTGATAAAGTAACCCAAAGTCCCTCAGGTGAGCTCGGTGTTTCAGTTCAACTCTGCCTCTGCCCTCAGGGCAGGTGTTGTTACACAAGTGTAAATGATGAGGCCTCCATCTTGCCTGGCCACTGATTTAATGCACAAACCTCACTAAATAGACTGCTGAAGTACATGCAGATGAACCAATGAAACCAGGTCAGGCTGCAAGGCACCCAGAGCAGCCTGGTCTAGTGGAAGGGCGGATGGAGCAAGACGATCTTTAAGGTTCCCTTCTGACCCAAACCATTCTCTGATGCCCACCAATTATCTGTGTAACCTAACACCAAGTGAGGCACTGCTGCTAAAGCAAATATCACACACTGGGGCAGGGAGGAGGCCCAGCTAGGTGTGTTTAAAACTGCCAGGAGCTCTGCCCAGCAGGCAGATCCTGAGACACCGGCACATCCCACAGTGACAGCTACAGCCAGGCAAGGTGCAGAGACTGATGCATGAGATCCATGCAGGGGAAAACAGCAGCACATCTGTGTTAGGAGAGAGATGCACTGGGGCTGCCCAGTCACACAGACCCAATTTCACTGAACTGTGTACACAGACACTTGGTAACACAAACCAGTGCAGACCCACAGAATTCGATCATTTCAACGCCCAGAGAGGCAGCTCAGGCTTGTGGCTGCAAGGATGAGGGTAAGGAACTTGTGGGGTGGGAAGCCTGAGTTCCTCACCTACTCCCTCAGTCTGCTGCTGACTCAGCTCAAGGACACTTTTCCACTGCCTCAAGAGATCGTCTTCCCCCACCCTCCTGTATCACCCACCATTTTATATTGCATTTCAGCCTGATTTCCCTGGGAATGCACCTCAGCCCTTAAAGGGTTGGTGGGATTGGGGCTTTCTGTTCAAATCCTGAGAAATTCTGCATTCAGGAGGACACAGGGCATTCGCAACAGATGCTGAAACTGTTTCTAGGGACACTTCACTAAGAAGAAAAGCTGAGGGAGATTAGAGTCTGCTCTAATTTTTTTTTCTCTAATTGTTTGAAATCAAAGTTACAGTTTTCTTTTGTTCTCTGCACCCCCAATCCTCTGAAGCTCTCAGTTTATACTGAAAGTATTAGAAATTTATAAGATTTCTTATGAGTATTGGAAAATGGTTAAAAGTTCATTGTTCATGTAACAGGATGAAGGGGACAGGGCAAAAACCTGCAATCTCATATCACTGGATTTACCTATTCTTAGTAAGTCAAAGATAAATGCATTCCTCAGGGGGCAAACAACAGGTTCAAATGACATTTTAAGTAATTGCTTTTTCTATTAGCAACTGCCATAGAAATTCCTTTTCTAATGCAACTAAACCAAAAATAAATGCTCACATGCATACTCATACTGATTGTCAAGAAAAAACTGAAGTCTGAAATTATAAAAAAACTCTGAAATGGAAAAATTATGATTATGCTTTGCTATATATTTCTGAGAAAACTTAAAACTGATTGCTTGCCCTGGTTCCTTTTTCTAAGAGAAAATTATTTTAGAAAAGGTTAAGGGAAAATGTCACAGCTGGGAATCAGATATCTGAGCAGAGAGTTTCAGCTAACACATGGTTCAGCTATTTGCACACTTTAAGGGGCAGAACAACTTTGTTCTGCCACATGCCAGCAAAACAGAGCAGAACAAAAAAAGCCTTTCTGATGTACCACAATGACAGGCCACAGAAAAGCAACCATTTCACAGTCTAGATTTCTCACAGGTCAGAAACACTGACAGTGTTTTCACTGAGATTCATGATTAAATGGGGAAGCAGAAGAATCAGGCCAGTCCTTTGATCACTGGAGCTCAGTGTCAGGGTGACATGACCACAATTTCTCTAGATGAAGTCAGTACTGTCACTTTATGCTTTGTAGTATTTATTTCTGTTCAGCTAAAGGAACCCATTGATCCAAAGCCTTAAATCAGGCAGATCTGGAAGCTCACCTTACCCAACAGCACTCAAAAATATCAAGATACACCCAACTATTTCCTTAGGTTACAAGAATAATTCCTCTAGTTTCTCAAAGGACAGACTTAGTGCCCTATAAAGCACTGGTGGAGAACACATCCAGACTGTGGACTCATTCCTATGGCAGAGTGTAAGATACCTGTTGGCAGTAGTAAGTTAAATATTTAATGTTACAAATGCTGGTGGTGATTTACACATTTAAACCATTCCTCCTTTTGTGCAAAGCAATGATGGAAGATAATCTTCTGTCTCTGTCCAAAACTCTGCAGTGCAAAACTACTGTAACTACAAAAGACTTGGGGTTGGGTTGTTATACCCAGGGGATGGGGGGTAGGAGGTTGTTCTCTGCAATTCTTCTCTCCTCCCCAGCCTGTGAGTTCAGAAGTGGGACTGACCTGTACTGATCATTGTCACAAGCAGGAGACTCCCCTTACATAATGTTCATACTGATGAAGCCCCACAGCATCAGGTTACCTCCTGCAGCTTTGGTACTCAATAGGAACTCTTAATACTTCTTTACACTTTTTGTAAGTCTACCTTCAAGCGTTACTGATTATATTCTAATACTTAACAATGTCTACCAAGCTTTTGTCTACACAGAATGACCTTTTACTGGAAGGCCACAAAAGGAAAAGGATGCTATTATGGAAGTAAGGTAACCACTAACATTTTCCAAACACTAAAATTGTGTACCAACATCAAGATAGTTCTGCCATTCTGATGCTTATGTTCAAGATTATTTGGTGTATGTATTTTACTTTTTATTCTGTACCACTTTGCTCAGTACAGCCTGGTCTTCCTCCTCCCCAGATCGATGGCAAAACACTCTGCATATCCTGTCCCATTGAATAATCCCTTAAACTCTTTGCCCATTAGAGATTTAACACCATCACACTTCTCAAAGTATCATCAATGCCTTTTGATATTGACAGCATGGAAGGTACAAATAAATTCCATCTCTATTTCCTGGATTATTTTTAAAACATACACACTTAACTGTGCCTCACAGCCCTTCTAGCACACCAATCCCACCTTATTGCCCTCTCCTTTTTCTATAGCAGAATGTTTCACTTGCCTGAAACACATGAAAGAGAAGTATGTGGCCACAGGATGATCTGTATTGCTTAAATATAAAACAGCAAGGGTATCACAGCTGCCAGTTCCCAAGATACTGTTTCCATGGAGAATAATTTATATTAACCTCTAAAATACAAGGGCACAAAAACCCAGAGCAGTGAAGCAAGAAAACCTACAGCTAAGAGAAGAATTAGCTCTATACTTAAGTGTGCTGTGGAATCTCTTACATGAAGGTGATGTCTTACTCTAATGCCTGTTTAGAGAAGCCCTCATGTCACATGAGCAAGTCTTCATCTGCTTTTTGAGGATTCACTTCACTGCCAGTGAATTCAAAGGGGTAGCAGTGCTAGTTTCAGAGATTTTCCAGCTTCTAAGTTTTAGTGCATTAGTTACCACAACACTCCAGTCTATGTATCAGAGATGCAAGGAAAAAGGTCTGAAACTAAATCAGGTATATTAAGTAAATGATGTAAAAATACACTGGGAATTTGTATTTTACAAAATACAATTTCTGACATTTTGTTGTTATTTGCTGCTCTCCATCTGCAAGAGACCACTGACATCTTGAGCTTTACAAACTCTGTAATAGAGATTCTGGACAACTCATAGGTCTACAGCCACATTTCACCACACCAAGAAGCTTGCTTAGCATATCTTCACCAAACAATATCTCCAGGTGTAACAGCTGAAAGTCTCTGCTGGTAACACTGAAACACATGGTGCAAAGGGCATGAAAAAACAGCCCTCTTTATTCACACCAAATTGCATCAAGCCAACTATCTATAGGGAACACAAGAAATACAGTCTATTTGTCCTGCTCTGTCACCTGCCTTTCTTCAATTTGCCATCCCGTTGCTTCTTTCTTTAGTGGGAAGAGCCCAGTGATCCAGGCCAGGCAACAAATAAACTCAAGCCTGACTTTCTTGGTTATAATCATAGAAAGGCTTGATTTGGAAGGGGTCTTAAAGAGAATTTAGTTCCAATTCTCCTGTCATGAACACTTCCAGAGATGGGGCATCCCCAGGTGTCTTGGCAATCTGTTCCAGTGCCTCAGTGCCCTCAATGCATTCAGGCCTTTTCAAGCTGTAGTTCTG
Organism: Phylloscopus whistleri; assembly: GCA_017589585.1. Lineage (NCBI taxonomy): Eukaryota > Metazoa > Chordata > Aves > Passeriformes > Phylloscopidae > Phylloscopus > Phylloscopus whistleri. The sequence goes on along the minus strand of JADMLD010001181.1, from coordinate 5,860,557 downwards.
CAACTCACCAGTTACTTTTTGTGGATTCTCATAATATCCAGAAAAGCAGGTTCACACACAGTATGAAACAATCCTTTTCAGCATCATAATCTATGTCTGCTATCACTGTTGTTTTCCTTATGAGCAGCAGCTTTTCCTCTAAATCTTTTTTGCCTTTTTACAGCATTTTCACAGGACAGTGGTTGCTACATATCTGCCTTCAGATATTACCTTCATATTACCTTCACTTTATGCAGCTCAGTCTCACCAGTTCTGTGGTTTCCTCATGATGGAGTTCAGTTGATGAGAAGGAAGATAGAAACAGCAGAAAGACACTTACCCAAAGGCACTTTGGGTGTAAATACATTTCCACATACACCTAGGTGCACTCAAACAGGTATGTTCATGTTTATAGTTGAGCTGATTTCTCAGAACCCATTAGAGACACTAAGTGGGAACTTCACTGCAGAGTAGGCAAATGTTGTCAACAACTGCCAATTCAAGTAAAAAAAAGTCCTGATTACAGAAAAATGTGTTCTACGCAGAAGTGAGGAAAGTGCTAAAAGCTAGGCTGAGTGGAGTCCACATGAAGACCAAGAAGGAGAGAGCAACAGGAGTCTGCAGTGGATGTGCAGCACTTCAGTTGGGAGTTTAAATATGTCACTGGGAAAAGAAATGCTCATTACTAAGGACGACTGTAAATCATTTGTTGCTTCAGGTGTTAAGATTCTGGGGGGGTTTTTCTGCTCTTTCAGTTCCTCTATCCCCTCCCACATACTGCTATTTTTATATATAGCCAAGACTACCAGATGTCATTTTGTCATCTGCCACCATTACACCATTGCCCTCTTCTGATGAGGATTTTGTTACTTCTAATCTTTATATTACAGCTAGGGTTTCTGGCATTAGGAGAGCTGGAGAGAAAGGTGTTAAAACACAAAGTCGTAGTTCAGACTCCACAGATGTAAACAGCAATTATGCAACATATGCTAATTTCTCTCTCTCTAAGAAAAATCCCCAAATCCTTAACAGAACAAAACCATCACACTGCTACAGGATAGGATTTTGTATATTTTTAGCAATAGAAAACATGCACCATTTGAAGAGCTGACTGGGTTTGGGGAAGGTGGAAAAAGGTGATTTGACCATTTGGCTTTGTACTTTATCCCATGACTCCGGTGCTCTCAGTCCCACATGACAGTGTCTGTCAGAATGATATATGCAACTGACAAACAATGAAATACAATCATCAAATCAAATATAAAGAGGTCTGCAGGTGGAAACAGGAATTATGGAAGCAATTCTGGGCTGCATAGGGATGAATGATTAAACCCTTAAAAGATGCCTTTTTCAAATATTGATCCAATTATTAACACATAAAAGACCAAACAAGTGGCCCACTGGCTCAACATATAAAAATAATTCATTAAGACAATGATACTTGAAGGGACAGGTTTATTGTATCTCCTACACCTTTTCAGTTCTGAGCCGGTGACCAAAGCAATAATGAAAACCTTAATCCAGAAAACATTTACAGCAAAACACAATGTCTTTGTGCTGTTAATTAAAATGTTATATGGTTCTCCTCCCTTCTTACATCTCCGGTGATTCTCTAACTTTGCAATGGTATTTTCCATACAGTAATGCTGAAAAAACTACACTAAACACAACATAATCCTAAATAATAATTAATTTTTAATTACCTGGTATAGAATACCTTGCAAACAAAAGACACTTTTCAGATTTACTGACAGGTACTGTATTTTTTTGGCAACCCTGGAACAAACCAGAAGAAAAAGCAAAGAATTATTCTATAACCATGAGGGAAAGAAACATCCATCTAAATGTAGAGGATTCATATGGTAAAACTAAAGAAAAAATCCACACTTACAGCAGATTTTTTTTTTAATTCTTAGTGCAAGAAACATAACCAAGTTAATCACAGAATCAGTACTAATTAAGAATATGGAAAATTCTCCTATACAGAGGTAGAGTCCAGTGCACAAGGCTAAAACGATATTCAATAGTCTAAACAAGACTGAGCCAGGTTTTACGGAATCCACTTTTTAAAGTATCAGACTGTATGTACATACATACAATAAATAGACTATACAATCTTTAAAGTAGTTTAATAAACTTCACAAAAATTATAGTAGATGCATTGATATCTTTACATAATCCAAAGTTCATATCTCTATCACCCAGAAATGGATAAAACCAATATTCCTGATATCAAGTTAAATGGAAAATAGTTTAGCAAAGTGTTGATAAATCAAAATATTTTACATATTTTAAAGCCTAAATTTATGCTTATAAAGGATGACTTTCAAATGCTCTGAAAATGTTCCTTTTGATACTATCTGTAAAGAGGTTCCAAATGTTGTAATTTGTTATAAACACTTGCCTTACATTCCATGTTCAAGGGGAAAATGGACTTGGATACTCACAGTTCTGATGCATTGGCACAACAAGAAGTGATGACAATTAGATTATTTTAAAGGCCCAAAGAACATCAGGAGAATTTATGGACAAAGCCTTCATGTCTCAAACTAAACCAATCACATTGGGAAGTTAACAGGAAACTGTTTGGTTCCACTGCTTCCATCCTGTCGGTGCCTCCCCACCCGGAGGAGAGCCCTGGGAGTCAAGTGTGCATCTCCGGGCCCCCAGGCTGCTACAAGCCCATAGGGCTTAACAAAACAAACATGGAATCTTTGAGGGTTACAACAGTAGTGCACAAATCAGGGACATCTGATGCCATTCCCTTCAGTGATAGTCACAAGGACAGATTTCAGGGAATGGAGAGCTTTCAGCTGTATCTTTCTAAACTGTGCAAAAAAAAAAACCAAAAAAAAATACCAAAACAAAACCAAAAAAAACCCAAACACAACAACTGGGGAAAAAAGAATCAGCCTGTGGTGTTAAGAAGCAAATATGCTTATGCATACAAGTTATTTTGTATAAAAGGTTTTTACAATTGCCAAGGGGGCAACAGCCACAGTAAGAGTGAAATAATAACAACAGAGGAGTTTAATAATCTGAGTTGGAAATTATATTCACAGTTCAGTTACTTTTAATTTCTATAAGCACCTACACTGAAGAACATGAGGGTTTGCATTTTAGCTTCCAAATCAAATCTCCTTGTGACAGATACCTTGTTAAGATTTCCATTCTGCTCTTCTACAGGCCTTCTCACTGGAACAATTTTTTTTTATTATTTTTTATTTTATACAAACAGACTGACTTTGATTTAAAGTAAACATATAAAAATTGAGAATATTGCTTGCAACAATGGACCTGGAGGTGAAGGAACGAACTTGTCAAGCCATACAAAAAAAAAAATCTCCTTCAAAATGGATGAATTCTGCTAAACTTCTAATGCTATGAAAATCTGCAAAAATGATCACAAGATCTGTTGCAAATTTTAGAGATTTGGCCCAAGTCTTATCATCATCATCATCATCATCATCTCAAGACTTTAACAACTGTATCTTTATATTAAGGAAAAATAAATGATTCCAAGGACTCAGGAAGGCACACGCACCCAAGTATACTATAAATAAAACACATCATGAAATTATGAAGATCTTCTGATCCCTGTACACACTTTTGGTTCAGCACTATGGTCAAGTTCTCTCTTTCGAAATACAATAAAAGGCATACAAGAAAAGTAACATATGCATAATAATTAAGAAGAATAATGCTAATAAGACAGGTTACAGAGAAAAGTGCAGTGAAAAAACCCAACGCTATTTATTCAGGGGCTTGTGCTACTGTAAATACAGACTTTGTATTTCCTGCTGTGCAAGGGAAAGAATTTATCCTGGGAAGCAGCAATGAGGAATGCAAAAAACAACAACAACAACAACAACAACAAAAGATATTAAGAGAAACCTTTAAGATGGAACTCTCCCAATGTCATTCCTCTAGTGCACAGTCATCTGATTACGTTTTTTTTCTCATGCTGCCATTTCCCTTCACGAGTACAGTATAAAAGAAAATGGCACAGTTCTTAGATATTTTTCTGCCTCTACTTCATTTTTTTGTTTCTTCTTCCAAGCACCTGATTTGCTGTTTCCTCATAAAAGTGTAAAGCTGTTAGTGGAAGTGAGAAAATAGTTGTTGCCGATCTTCTCTCCCGATCACCAATTTCTCCGTTTCTCCTTCCGTTAGGTATTTCACTCGTGTGCTACACAATGGGGAGGCACTGTAAAGGCAGCTTGACAGATTTAAAAATAAAAAAATCAAAAGTCTTTTTTTCTTTATCCCCCCGCCCCCAGCCCACTCTGAAAAAATGGATGGATGAAACAGTACGTCCGTAGGAATATTCCAGTCTCCTCTGTTAGGAGATAATTGCAGGGGACCACCTAACCACAGTCAGATTGTCAGCACTGACTGACCGTTTCTTTGCAGCTTTCCTGAAGTCCTTGTATTTATCTTCACATAGGCGAGAAATGGCCTGCAAGAGAAAAAATGAAAAAACCCTCAATTGCATTGCCCACAGCTGTACAGGTAAAGCAAGACTAAATGCAGATTTCTAAATACAGGTGAAATTACAAAAGTCACTTCATTAAGCAAAACACATGAAGACATTCTCCTCAAATCTTAGTTTTCATTTCATCGGTCTTGGAAGGAAGATTTGCATTGCCCCACATGGCAGCTTCAGAAGGACTCAGCATACCTTCTCTCAGCAGGTGAACCGTCACAAACCTCACCGAGGGAGCTGACAATGCTTATCCATTGCTAGCAGGTAACTGAGGTATCATCCTTCATAGATGAAAAATCGTGGAAAACTTAATAAGACAACTAGAGAAACTGCAAGTGTATCTGGAGAATTTAAAAATCAGGTGGCTCTTAAATTTTTTATTTCCTAAAAATCTTGTTGTAGTAATTGTATTTTTCTCTGTTGAGAAACGGTCTTGCAGAACACTTGCCCTGCTTTGCCTCCTGAGCTGATGTTAACTCACCTTTTAGCAGATGATCATTTCTATGTGACCAGGCTATCTTACATAATGCCAGAGGGAAATGAAACTCATATTCAGAATAATTTAATTCATGTTATAAAAACATAGTCATTTCAAAAACTTTTGAAGATTGAGACAAACGCTATTCAAGTGTCAACTCCTTTTATGCTACACTGGAGTTAATGTTTGATGTTTCTTCTACTGTTTTTAGCAAAGTTTAAAAATAGTATTTATTATGGACCTCACATGCATGAATTTACCCTTCCCTAAAATAGCCTGTATATTGGAGTTCATGTGGCTGGGACAGGCTGTGGTTGGCATCAGTAGAGACGTTAACTCTGGCAATCAAACTGCAGAACTGCTGAGAATGCTCACTGCAAGGAGTACCCAAGGTCAAATTCAAAAATACAACCAACTAAAGCAGCATTTTTTATTTACTCAGAAATGCTTTCAAGTCGTGCCTTAAAACAAGATGTTTAATAAAGAGTACTGTACAAACAAACCCAGTAGAAGTGTTTGATTATAACACAAAGCATTACAAATAATTAAACATCCAGACTCCATGGATCATCATTTTCTCTCTTGATCTTTACTTCTATAGCACAACGAGTTGTAGCAGTGAAGAGTCCTTTAATATGAATAGTCCTGCAAAGACCAGAGGCAGGTATGGCAGAAGCACACAGCTCATACATCTGAAAGCAAGTTCACCTAATGCTCTGGTCAAGCCAGCCACAAAACATCACTAAATTAGAAAACAAAACAAAATGAAACAAACCCAAACCCCAAAACAACATAAAACCTACCACCACCAAGAGAACAGTTGCTACTTTTCAGTTGAAAACTCCATATTTTTATTAACACTACTCTTGAACACAGTCTTCCTTCATGGTGAACATGAAGAGAACAACAGAATAAAATATACGTAACTATTCATATTGCTTTTTAGACTGTAACTTCATTCAAGTAAAACTGCTTAATAAAATTTTATTTCATTTAACCAGGAACTTGATGGACTAAGAGACTTTACACAATTCAGATTTAAAATGCAATAGGTTAAAAATGTTTATCAATGAAATAATGTGCCAAGGCATGGCATGACAAAGGGGTGTACTGAGCTTCCTTGAGCTGCCAAATCAGGCTATTACCTTCGGCATCGAACAGTCAGAGAAGGTAAACACTTCAAAATTGCCTGTGTAACACAGGAAAATTTCTGTTCTGGCACTTGGTCAGACAAAATGAAATGTTGCTTGGAAGTGGCACTTAATATTTGGCATCTCTAGGCTATGCTGATGAATCATATGGACAAGAAACACAACTGCCATTTAAAGCTGCTCTATATCTAAAGATGCCTCTGCATTTGCAAGTAAGTCATAAAATCGACATTTGGAGCATACTTGGCAAGGTAGTTAGTCAACTTCTAGTATAACATACGGGGAAACAAAACAAAAGCAGAAAATTGTAAATATTTATTATTGTCCTTCAGTTAAAATAAATCAAAATAGCTATAATCACCTTTCTATCATCTGATAATTCTGTTGCTTTTATTGCTAGAAACAGAAACAAATTCAATTTCTCATGTCAAATCAAAACATTCTGAAAAACCAGCAACACTAATCCATCATGTGAAATTTTGTTGGACTTGGCTGTAATATATGTATTCAGCTAGAATGCATACACATACATATTCTTACATTATATCCATGCATACAGAACTAAAGTCAGTTGTTATGCTGAGTTCAATGACTCTTCTAGAGATTCCATCACTGGAGGAGGGGACAAGTAAGGAGAATGAAAGCTGGAGAATGGCAGTAGTAGCAGTAGTAATAGCAGAAGCAGCAGTACGAATTTTGGCTGCATGCACGTTTGTGCAGGGCAGGAAAGCAGCACGGCTGGAATGCACAAAGGCACAGACTGTGAGTGCTGCACACCCTCCAAAAACTCACAAACCAGAGGAAACTTAGCAGGAACAAACAGCAGGTGGTTCTCCTTAATTTATAAAGCACGAGAAAGCACAGTTGGTTACTCCTAAACCTAAGAAAGGTGAGTTTTACTCTTCCTTTTCTTTCTGGCTTTGAGGGTTCTGAATATACCAAACACACAGAACTGCAATCAAGTCACTGCAACACTGGAAAGCTGAAGAGCTATAAAGACACTTCTCTGCTTGTAACATATATTTTTCTCCTGGTTTTGTCTGTTTAACCTGTGGGACTGTATCTCTTTAGGGTCAAGAAAACAGCACATACTTCAAAGGATTTGAACTATGTGCTCAAGTACCAACCTAACAATAAAGATCTCAGACAACATACAGTCAGTTAAATTGGGAGTGCCCTAATGAATGATCTTAGAAAATCTAACCTTGAAACAAGCGCAGTGCTAAGATCACAAGCAGCAATGAGAGACACATTTTGTCTACTTAACCCAAGCAGGAGAATCTCACTCATATTTAGCTCAGTACATGGGAGAAAAACCAGGTGCAAGAGTAGGAAATTATGAAATAGTGGATTAAGGCTGGACACTCAACAACCTTCTTGGCAGAAAAAATTCTCCCATATTAGAAAACAGTTCTCAGGAAAAGCAAAGGAAGCCTTGACATTTGACATAATTAAAAGGAAGAACAAAACACACTATAACATATGCTGTTTGGAACAAACAGCATTGGCAGGTGGACAGACTGGATGATCTAATGAAAGTTTATTTGCCATTTTTAACTTGCCTGATTCCATAAAACAGGAGAAAAAACCAAGAGGAGTCATAAATACGGTTTCTGGCTACTAGATGGACTGGTATAAGAAATCCAGGACACCTCAGTGCACAGATAATTAAAAGGTAAAGCAAAAAAAAATTGCTTTCATTTCGTCACTTAGAAGACAACGCTGCTTTTAAAGTGTCAATTGTAAGAACATTAAATAAGAGAAAATATCCACTGCAGATGCTTGAGAAGGTGATGTAATTTTTAACAAGTACTGCAATCTCTCGTAACACCTCTAAGCTGATGGATCTTGCCCAGCATTTCCTTTTGGTGTGGCACATTTCTTGCTAGCCTTGTCCTTGGTCTTTTTACAGTGGTTTTTTTCATTATCATGGGTTTGTCAACTACATGATGTTTGCAGAAATCTCAATACAGATTCTGTCATGTCAGATCTAATGCTTCTGCTTTAAATATTAAAAAAAAAAGCTTTAAAATGCAAAAGTAGCAAAAATATCTCATAATATAGCCATTTCTCTATGCAACACCTTTGGTGATCTCAAATGCCAGCAAGTTGCTTTAATCTTAGGACTGAGCAAGGTCTTTTTAGTTTATCACACAAGGCAAATCCTTCCACTGCATGAATACATTTTGCTGTGAGGCTGTTGTCTTTCATCACAGACTGCAGCTTTTCTCTCGGTATCAAAAATATCACAGCCTGTGTGGTACTACATCTACTCCACTTGACAATCCAGGCAACTGTTTTAAAACAGAGAACTCTGGTCTGAACAGCACACGAGAGACTACAGAAGTGCTGCAAATGCATTTTGATGACTCTTGGCAAGCTAAATGCTTAACTGTGCTCAGGGAGCTGGGCTATAAATTATGCTGTCAAGTAGTTTCAAGGGCACACTAATGACAACTACGTACTGCCAGGGAACGAGGCAGTTCCCTTCCTTCTGGCCACAGAATACAGAGGCAAGGAGGTGGCACATCAAGCTGGTTTCACAGCAGATACTCTTCCTCTACCCTGAAGACATCCTCTGGCTAGCAGGGTTATTTACAGCCAACTTCTGCTGGCAGCTCAAACCATGCCCATTGGGGAAATTTTTAATAATACAGATTTATTGAAAAAACATTCCATTAGTTCTTTTTAAATATGCCTTTTCCTCAGCTAGTACAGAAGAATTACCAGTATTCTCTGGCTATTTACAGTCATTTCCCATTTTTCTTTTCTTCTAAGGTTTTAGGAGCTATCATTGTTACATTCATTTGTAACCTTCTGTTATACATTGTGTGTGATACAGACTGACAGTTTTAAGAAACTCTGGGCTAAATTGAAGTAATTCACTTATATTTTGATATATGTAATAGCACTTACTATCAAGACTTCCATAACTCAGTAAAGTATCTCTTTTCAAGTAAAATTATAATCCAAATGTGGGGGGTTTTTTTAATATTATCTTTAATAGAAACAAAATGCAAATTTAGACCACATTCCATACAGAGAATGATATTCTTATTGGAGCTACCTGTGAAATCTAGGAAGAATATTTAGAAAGAATGGAAATACAACTTAAATGAAATTCGCTTTGATTCTTTCTCCACCACTTTTAGTTCCCATTAGAGTCACAAACAAGTCAATTAACCTTCCCACGCACCATTTCCCCCCAACAAAAAACGTGCATAGAACTGCCTGCCTGTTCTACAGGAGCACTAGGAATTTCAGAACATGCAAGGCTCAGTCTAACCCACAGGCAAACAACCTCCAGTGCAAAGATGTTACATAATTAAGGATGTGCACTGCTAAAAGCAGCCAGCACCTAATGAAAATTTACAAAATTAGTAACAAAATGCACACCCAGTGCAATAATGCCCGTATTTGAAAAACATATCTGAAAAATTAGGGAAAATATGTTGCAGTCTTGCAAAGGGCCCACAATTAGCTGATAATGTAAATTCCTCTTGTGTCTTGCCATTCACTGTTGGGATGGCCCAGACCATCCCAACAGTGCTTCTGGCATATGGTATATCCACATTTCATAAGCATTCATGACTTATTCACTGAAGGCGTGTGCTCATTTCTGTTCTCCCTTTACTGAGAAAAACACCATGGGAGATAACAAACTTGGATCCACATGAAAATGAGCACTTGCAGAAGAAGAATATGGAATACCTATTGTCAGCAACAGTTGTTAATATTCTGTCATTTAAGGTGAATAATCAGTTTTAAGAAAGCAAATGAACAAACAACACTAGACTGTGAATACAATAATTCTAAAATTTGTGGGTACTTCCACTAGTCCAACACAGACAAATGCAACTGAAAAGAAATGGAAAGCAAGGTAAGGTATGAAGCAAACTGGGTAAAAAAGCTGTCCCCACAGGCATGAATACTCAAAGCATAAACAAAACCACTATGAAAATCAGGCTCATGATATTCTAATATCTCCTGGGAGTATCTGGGAAGAGACAGGAGAAGGAAGAAACAGCACAGAAATTCCAAATCCCCCAACATATTTAACACTGAGCAATCTAAAAGGAGCCTTACCTCAAGTTTATATGCCCTGTCCCTGCTGAGGGGCTCCAAGGGAAAACTCAGGTTATTCGCTTCTGCCAGAGAACGCAAATCAAAATAATACTTGGCATAAACACTGGAGGGAACATTAATATTGAACTGTAACAGCTCAAGAAACTGGCGTTCTAGCTCATTCCTGTGGAAAGAAGATAAACATGGAAACGTATTTCAAACTGTGCATTCTGAATGTAATTTCACTTTAAATTGCAAATGCTATAAACCAAGTTCATTTTTTATTCTTGCCAGATGCAATTATCCCTTCTCTAGATTTGACCTTCTCTACCAAGTTCTATCAATGTACTCACACCAATGAGGAATATGAGAGATGCTACACCCTGCAGCTGCTACTGCAATGCCAATCAAATCCAGACACAAGGTTTTGCTAGTGAAAGGGCACCTTTGTCAGTTTAGCTAACACAATTTTGGAAAGAAAACCTAGCAAGGAAAAAAAATTCTTGCAGTTTCTGCTTTACCTCCACTAGGTGGGTCTGCACACACAGCTATGCCACAACAACACACACACCCCCGCCCTAAATTTGTCAGGCTCCTCTCATAAACGCTGCAAATTACTCTAACACATAAATTACTGAAGAACTTATTTACTCCCTGCAGCTCTTCATAATCAATCATTTAGAATTAGTCATGGGAAATCTAAATTTTTCATCATACTCTCTTTATGAACAGAATAAAGCAATATTTTCCTTAGAAGTGCAACCAAAATTCACAGTGGTGATAATGTGTTTTCCAGCATCTAAACCAAATGTGTTTGTCAAAATACCTGAGAAGAACAGAGCTCCTGTTTGAGCTCTGTTCCCACCCTGTAAAACTTTGGAATACAAATACATTATTACCTATACCAATACAGTAAAAAGCACATTGAGAAATCAGCCAACTAACAAAATTAAGGACTGGAAATTTTCATAAGTTGCACAGTAATCAGATATCCTACTTAATATTTATGCAGGGACATATGATACATTCAAAACAGTGATTTCAAGATATGAGAAATAAAAAAAATAAATGGGTGGTGAAAGCTATCAATGTTTGCTGAAGAGCAAAATAACTGCACTGCTGTGCTACCTGTGGGCATTGACTGATGATTATATTGTCTTTAAGTTACATTTGGACTGCTGTGCAAGTGTGCAAGGAATATGAAATAGAAGTTGCACAGTTGGCAACAGAAGAGGAAGGATCTGAAGATACAAAGTACTGGTACAGTAGTTTTTCAACACTGAATTATTTTTCTCCTCACTCTTTACCCTTATATAATTCTTACATCATAATCATTGTCCTTCCTTACCCTCACTCTCTGTGCCAAAATTCTATGTTTACATAATGATAAATACTAATTTATCATTATGTAAAAGGCTAACTAAAAGCTGGATATGGAGTCTTTGGCTTTAACTCACATTGTTGGAGATTCCAAGTTAAAAATCCAAGTAAAAAAAGTTACACCTTAAGATGTCTATAAATAAAAAAAATATTACCTTTACATGTCCTTTTATATTGCCAAGGTTGTACATTCTGCAAGCTAAGCCTAAAGTTTTATGTTAACTGATAATATAAACCCTATTTAGTGGTAGAAGACATTGACTGTACCCTTTTTGAAGAGCACCCTCAAAAAATCTCAGATGCACAGCCTCAGATTCTTATTATCCCTTACCTCCAAGATATCGAAGTTTGATCAGTAGATTAGCTACAGATCAGAAAGCACAAAAACATGCAAGTATTTCTTACTGAACTTGCGTAATATAACTAACCACCATATCCTTTTTACCCAATACACCTCCCTGAGACTGCTTGAGCATGTGCTTTCCTGGGCCACTCCTCAGAAATTCAGTGTAATGCCACATACATGACTACAGGTACCCACTGCACTTCAGTTCCTCACAAGTTCTCTGCTCACTTTTAGGCACAGCTCACTGCACTGATGCTGACTTATAAAACTCTGACAGGTCTGCTTGATGTTTTGCAAGATACACCTATGCTGAATGATTCACACAAATTGAAGATTTCAACCTAGAGCTCTTCTTCTGCCTTACTAATACAATGAAAGGCCCAGTCTTGCTTAAAGCCAGACACTTCAAAATCATCATCATACCTGTACTGTCCCAGCTAACTAAAATATAAGAAAGAAAAAAAAATCCACCACATTCCAGATAGGAGGAAAAAGAAATTTGGAAAAACTGACAGCAGGAATATAAGCACCAGAATCTCTGCTGTGGGATTCACATGGAGCCCTAAACACAAAGTCCATTAACTAGATCACCAAGTACATATAGAGAGCTCAGGCTCCCAAAGGCTTCTGGATTTGCAGTCTGTGAGAACCCTAAAATCTTTTAAGGAAAGAGTAAGAAGCTAAAAACCTTGAGGACAAGACTCATCACAGTTTGGCTCAGGCAATGTGCAGTGCAGAAAGGGGCTGATGTTAGCACAGGTCTGCCGTGTGAGTATTGGTGTAATATGGCTCAAGTGCAGCTTCTAACAGCAGCACCATCACATGTGTTTCTGAGAAACAATAACCTCTTTTTTTTTTGTTTCCTTTCACACCACCTTCAAGAAAAGCCCTGAAAATCAGCTATTCAAACCTCATATTTATAACCCTTCCCAATTAATACTGTCATATGGCACAGTCAAACCTGTGACTGCTTTAAGCTGTTCAGCACTTCAGCTCATGTCCCAGCCTCAGGAACACTTTAAAAGCACCCAGATTTGCCTTGAAGGGGAAGTGAATGGAGGGAAACCCTTACTGCTACTGAACACTCAAAAAGCATGAGAAAAGGAATAAAGGAAAAAGTAACTTTGCAAAATCACTTAGATTCCACACAATCAGTCAAGGGACCATTAGTAAATTATTCTGCATGGAATAATATTGCACACAGAAACGTGAAGGGCCTGATTTTGGTTCTTGTCCCTCTTATCTCCCTGTTTCATTTTGGAAACCTCATTCTGTCTGGATTTTTAACATCTTGAAAACTAATTCGGGGGAAAAAACATCAAAACTCAAAAGCATCCATTTTAAATAATGGCAATAAATAACTGGGTGATCATCTAAAGGTCATAAAGATAACTTCCTTTCCTGCCTTACATGTCCATCTACGTCTGCATGGAGAATTAGCATGACAGTAAATGATGCTGAAGTGAATACATGAAGGCTCACTGGATGTGGGGATTTTTTTATCAAACCATACATTTAAATATTGTGTAGATCTGTTTTCATTATTGTGCATGAATACCAACCAGTTGTAAAATACACTTCAACTAGAAAAGAAAAATAATTCATGTCTTCTATATAAGCAGCTGTCAAGCTGACCTCATGCCATCTATCAGCATTCACCATGTTTAGATACAACACAAATACACAAACTTCATGTAATTTATGAAAGAACTTCCCATCCCCCTCACAGACACAGATCTTGGCATTCATTGACAAAGACAAACAAACTGCACTCACATGTCTTCGACAGTGATATCCTTCAGGATCTGGCAGTAATCCACGTTCCACACTGCCTGGTCGTCCCAAACTTTAGATGCCAGTAGAATTGCCCCAAGTACTATTCGCTTCCAGTTTGCTGGACAAATATCTATCTCTGCATAAGTTAAGAGTCTTTCAAGATATACCTGTGGAAATGCATCAAAATCAAGACTTGATCTATTTTGCTATTAAGTAGAAATGAAAAAAAACAAACCTATCCCCATTCCAGCAATTGTAAAAGAGTAATCCGCTTTCAAGAAGATTCTTTTATTATAAAAAGTTGTAGTTTCAAATACACATGTTAAGGCTAGGCTCAAAACTGGATGTGATAAATCCACTTTAGTTGGCCTCTGCCTTCTGATCCTATTACACATTTCAAAAGGTTGGACACCAGACTCCTGAATACACCATTTCTTCTTTAGCTGTGATTTCCCCCTGTGTGCTATCCTAAAGCTGAAGAAAACGTTAACATTATAATACTGTAAAGTAAAATATCACTAATTGTTAAAAAATTAGTTTTCCTTCTTAAGGAAGGCAAACTGTTAATTAAGCAAAAACTCCAAATTATGTGTCAAGCCCATTACTGAAGATGGAAGTTTGACTTTTTACTCAGCAGATCATTCTGAAAAGACTTTAATGTACAAAATCTGATACTGTGAGACTGTAGAAACACAAAGCTCAGTAAGAAGGTGGCACATGGATCTCCCTGGCATCTGCACTACTTGGGGGTTCTGTGCAAAACACTGTCTTTTGCTTTCCAGACAGGCTGTGTAAACAAGCTCCTTACACTCCATACTGCACAAGGCAATTTGTCAACTTTGCAAGCAAAACTGCCTTTCGAATAATAAAAACACAGCATTCCCTGGACTCATCCCTGGGAAGCAAAAAACTTCTTTAAAGCAATGCACTAACGTTGGGAAGTTCATAAGCAGAGAGCATATGGAAGCCGTAATATTATGCCACTCAAATTAGCAGATGAACTTAATTTGCTTCACATCAGTGCAGAATTTGACTCTCTAGTGTTAATGCAAACCTTTTAAATCTCAACTTTTCACATCCAGTTTTAGAAGATTTAGAATAAATACTCCACATTTATAGATATATAAAGCATATAAAAATCAGAAAATATATCCTTTCTCATGTACAGCTCTAGCTTAGAAAGAGAAAAGAAAAACAACTAGGTAAGGATTTTGTGGGGGCAGAAATTCAAAGGCACTTAGGAAGAAAATGTAAACAGATAAGAATTATATTGCAAGGAAAGACATAGAATCACAGAATAGTTTGGCTTGGAAGGACCTTTAAAAGCCATCTAGTTTCAACTCTCCTGTCATGGGCAGAAAAATCTTTCACTAGACAGATTGCTCAGAGTCATATCCAGCCTGGCCTTGAACATTTCCAGGGATAGGGCATCCACTTCTCTGGGCAACCTGTTCCAGTATCTCACCACCTTCACAGTAAAGAATTCTTCCTAACACGTAATCTAACCTCTTTCAGGTTAAAGCCATTTATAGCCCTTGTCCCATCACTAAAAACCCTCATAAAATGTTCCTCTCCATCTTTCCTGTAGGCCTTCTTTAAGTACTGGGAGGCTGCTGCAAGAGCCTTCTCTTCTTCAGGGTGAATAGCCCCAACTCTCTCAGCCTGTCACAGGAATGTGCTCCAGCCCTCTGATCAGATTCAGCACCCTCCTCTGGATTTGCTCCAGTTGATTCACGGCCTTCTTATGTCAGAATCCCCAAAGCTGGATGCAGCACTCAGGTGAACAGAGCACAGGGACAGACTCCCTGCACCTGCTGCCCACGGTGCTTTGGATGCAGCCCAGGACACGTTTGGCTTTCTGGGCTGCAAGAGCACACTGCCAGGCCACGTCCAGCTCCTCCCCAGCCAACACCTCCAAGTTCTCAGCAGGGCTGCTCTCAAGCCATCCTCTGTTTAGCCTCTATTTTGTGCTTGGGATTGCCCTGACCCACATGCAGGACCTTTCAGCTGGCCTTGTTGAACTTCATGAGTAAAGCACAGGCCAGCCTTGTCAAGGTCCATCTGCACGGCAGATGAAATTACACCTCAGTAAAAAGGCAGCATAAACTTGCCACTGTTTTCCCATCAGCACATACTTGAGAAATCAGAATTAAAAATTAAATAGGAGTTTGATAAGACTCTATTCCTACACCCACTTCATTACCATATTGATGCATCTTCCAATAGCATGTTGAGGGTTGTGAAAAATCACTCTTGCTTCCTTGGTGATAACTTGGGCTTGACTCCAGATACACTGTTTGCTGGAACGAGGCTCTTTATCATCCTTCAATAAAAGTGAGGATGATTAACAGCTCTCCATGAGAAATGCACTTAGTGTAGCTTTCAACTCCTTTCTTGAACATGCCTTAAATGAGCATTTTATTTCGTTCACTTGCTGTGGCCTCCTTTACTCAGTTATGGGTTTTAAGTATATGTTCAAGTAAGAGAAGACAGAAAAAGAAGACTACTTGTAGCAAACACTTCTTCAAAGTTTAATAACATCCTCAGCCTGTGAAAACTCACTGTAATCTAGGATTTGTGACATCATCAGAGTATCTTTGGGAGACATTAGTGTAGGTCTTCAACTTTTAATCAACCTCACCCAGCTACACACACAGTCTTTGTTGTAGCTCTCCTTGTCTCTCTTTCCCAGAGAGAACTCACTGACTGCAGATCGGGAAATTTAGGCTGGAAACTAGAGCAACCTCACAACAGCAGCACACACAGAGCCAAGTGAGCTGTCTCCAATGTAAATGTGCCAAAGTTCATTATTTCTGATAAATGAAGCCATTTGATGTCAGAGCATTTCAATATACAATGTCCTAGTGGGACACAGTACCAGCCCATGATGTCCCATGATGGGACATCAGAGCAGGACAGGTAGAGTCTGCCGTGCACTCACTACTGCAGGGGGTGCTTCTGGCTGCTGCAAAGATGTGCTGAATCAGGAGAGGCTTTTGGAGAAGGGCCAGGTGGCTGCCAGCCTGTTTGAAGAGGAAGGCTGGTGGGGTGGTTAATCACTACGCTACTCATCCCAAACAAACTCATGGCTGGTGGGAGAACACCACCTGCTTCTGCTGGCAAAAGCCAGCGAGTCTTCCCACACACACAGGGAGGCATGCTCCACCTCATTTAAAAAAAAAAAAAATGAAAATGTTGGCCCTGTAATGGTAAACGTGAGATATGGAAATACCATTTGTATGCAATTAATGTCTACACATTGAACAGTGTCTTAAACACAAGGGTCATTTTCTTAAATACAGGTTTTGTATCAAACAGACTGGGATGTTGAATGTACTACGTGGTTCAGTGTATTTGTCTCTTGTAATGAATTTCACTGGCCTAATTCTCAAAAGCAGAACACTTTCTACATCTTCTTTAGAACTAGCTGCTATGAAGTAATATAATAAAACTGAATTTTAAAAGGTCACAATAGATAGGAATATTACAACTCGCATCCCAGAATGCTGGAATAAATTTGCTTATATGGCAAAAGACAAAAAATGCAAGAGAAACAATGTGAGAAACACTATTTTTCTTTCCTTTTTTTTTTTTTAAAAACATAAGTCTAAGAACCATCTCTCTTTTTGATTATTTTAGCAGGTGCTCTTTTATGGAACTAGAAATAAAGAGCTTTTAGTGTCTAGAGGTTAAAATATTATTTGCCTCCACCAACTCGTAACAGCTGTATCCATGCTCAAGAATGGAACTAAAGCTTAAAACAATACGAAGCTGTTGCACCACTGTTACTTTTTCCCAATTTGCTTCATCCTTTGCAGTGCCTGAAAGTAAGCTTTTGAGGCAGAACTTTTCAGTACATCTCTGTTAAACATTCAAAAGCTGAACTCCCAAAAGACTCAGATTTATTCTGCCTTAATTTAACAACTAGTTCTGTGCAACCAGCATCCAAGAGCCATCTTCAACATATTTGCCATTGCTCACTGAGTTCTATAACTATATGTATAGATATTTTTTACAGAATGATAACAAGACTACTTATACAGATTAAAGTTACTGATGTGATACGAACAAAAACTTTCAGTGGTTTAATGAGCAAAAGCTTTCAGTCAAACAACACATACTTCTGAATTCTTTCCAGCTTGCAAAGAACAAATACAACTCAGTAACAACAACACTACAATATTCAAAACTCATTTGTACCATAATTCAAATCCTAGTTGAAATGAAAATACAATTCTGATTAGGAAAACGCCAATGGCCATTGGTCTGTCAACGCATTTTTATTTACAAACTCAATACCTCAGAGTCTGGTACCTCCATTATTGGTCTACGTCCTGCATTTGGGAATGAACCACATGATTTTACAAGACTGTCTATCTAACAGGCTTTGATGGACAACAGCTGCACCTCATTGGAGACATTTTAGTAACTAAGCACATGTCAGAAGGCATGCTGCACAGAGTTAAGATTTCAAAGGAGAAATATCACATTATTATTTTTCATCTCTTCCCACAGACTAAGACCAAGATTTCACAATGATTGACCTTTACACTTGGAGTATCAGCAAATTATTATTTAATCAAAAGTGAAACCAATTTAGTGATTTGCCTCTGGTAAAAATTCATTTATCTGAATGAAAGAGACTTCATTTCTACTAATTAAATAAAATTACCACTCCATGGGTATAGATAATCCCAGATTGGCTGGAAGTTCAATGAACTCTGGAGAGGTTCATTAGCTTAGATGTGGCACCACAGGAATGCAGTTAAATGGCTTCCAAAGCCATTTCAGGTCCAGCAGAAGTACAGAACTGATTTGTTTCAGCACATATCTTCAGCTCTTAAATCTGCCAGACCTGAAACAACTCCATTCTGACCTACTTTGGATGCCTCTGATCTTGACTCCCAGGACCTGGACTTGCAGTGGCATGCTAAACAGCATTAGGCCATCCATTATAACCACTAGTCCTGGAGGGCTTTCTATATCCAAACACAGAACTGCAACATGGCACAAACTATCAGGATCAGCAACAGCATCCAAGGCCCAGCAGTGCTGCTGCAGCAGGGCCACTGCCGAGCTTGAACTAATCCCCAGGGTGGTTATTTGCAGATGGGTGAATCCATCCTGCTCTTCCCAAGTGTTTAACAGTAACTAACCATAGTATCCCGTGTTGTCCCAGTTATCTAAGATGTCAGGCTCCCCATGATCCTGGATAGCAGAGTGTTGGTTACACAACATCCCAATCAACAGAACATAAATCGTTTGAAGAAACTGAAAACTAAAGATAGCACTGAAGAGTTCAGTTTTAATTAGTGTGAAAGAGCATCTCATGTTTCCCATCTCAGAGGATACTATAGCAGACTTTGGACATTATATAATACATTTAAGTTTTTTCTCCTTTTCAGGAGGACATACACCAAATATGAAAGTGTCAAATAATTTCATTTCAGTATTTCACAATCACAAAAACAACTCATTTTTTTTTTTTTAAACTATGGGGTTCTTATAGAAGTTTTGCTTCTTTTTGTTACTTCATCTTGAAGCTGTTCAACATTAACTTCCAATACTCCACTGATACCTCTTATCACATTGGAGTTGTGGTCTAAGCACTAAAAATACAGTAGTTCTTTTTTTAGGCTTCCCTAAAGCAATAGAGAAGGTTTTCTGCAGAGGTTATGAAACTTTCATCTTCAGAAAAATTCAGAACTCGACTGGTCAGGCCCTGATCAGCTTGGTTGTGCTCTGAGAAAAGGCCAAACCAGACATGACCCCTAGAAGTCCCTTCCAACCAAAATTATTATGCAATTATATTTGTATGCAATACTAGAGTTTCCTGTGGTGCCACACTAAGAGGTCAGGAGTTGTGTGATGCCCCCAAGGAAGCTGACTGGGAGTCTCAGCACATGCAAGCAATGGGCAATCACTGAGGAATGTCACTGACACGACTAGAATAATTCTGAATTTGGAGGCAGCAGCAAGAGCAAAGCATTATCTTCTCCCATGTGTTTTTTATATGGCTTTATGTCAAATTCTATCTCTATTTTACCAATAAAACTTTAGTAGCTTAAATTATTTCTCACTTGATTTACATTGACAGAAAGGAGACAATGGCTTTGCTATTTTAATTACTATAATTGAGAATCTACAAATTAACCTTTATTTGCAAACACCTCATTCCCTCCTTCATCAGATAACCCACACTGTAAATTGCAGGAGCACAGAGTAACTAATAAGGATATTTCCATCCCAACATATTATGGAGAAATACAGAGTCATCTCTCTCGAATGAGAAAACCTCAGTGTGTCACAATGCCTTGAAATTGAAATATCTTTATGGAAAAGATTATAATTGGTAGCGGGTCTCACACAGCCAAATCACGGCTCTAATCCAATCACTAAACTGCCATATGCTCTGTTCTAAGCAATCAGCCAGTTCCCTACCACGACTCTCCAGAAATAACCATGGTTTGCAATTGCCCAGCTGGGCATTTAAAATGTTCTACAAAGGTCTGGTGCCACCCATTTGGTGGAAAAGGACATCGTTCTGGTCCTTGCAAATTTATCCAATTTTTATTTCTGAGACTAAACGGTGAAAAGAAGTAATAAAAGCAGTCACAGAACTACGAAAAAAGGTGAACAACTGCAAAGTACATTACAGATATTTATAGAAAGCACAAATGGAACTGAGAGGAAAATCACACATCTCCAGGTTTGCCCCCTAATTTACTCTTTTTAAGACAAGTACCTATAATCCATGTCAAACACACTTCAACTGTTAGGCAACATTGACTTTCCAGTCTAAAACTGGGATCAGTACTCATTCTTTGCCTACACAGAAGCCCAAGAGGCATCAGCAGACACACACTCTTTGAAGGCCCTCTTCTCTTGTGATTTAAAAAGAACTCCCTCTCAATCCCCACCTTCACTGTTCTCTTTTCATTAAGTGCATATCCCAACAACTGTAAGGCAAGAATTGACTAAGTAGATGTGTAAGTGTTAATTGATAATCCTTCATGTGTTGTGCAAACAAAAGGTAATAGTCCTAAAACCAGGGACCAGAATCTTCTTATCCCACCAGTACCCAGGTTCCTCTTGGCCTCCTCCAGAGTGCACCCTGAGCCATGTCCAGCTGCCAAGGGGCTCAGGATTGACAGCACAGGTCGAGGGACCTTCCCTCTACACCCTGCAGACCTTCCTCAGATGTGACCAAGTGCTGGGCTTTGGCACCTCCCCAGGAATGCCTGAAGACCAGGGCCAAGGTGGACACCAACAACAGTGGGTACACACAACTCTCCTCAGGGGTTCCTTACACAATACAGAGCCCGGCTTCACTCCCTGGCCTTGCTCACACCAGCCACACTCAGACTGCCTCACAGCCACAAGCACTGCTTTAGATTGCACTCCAGGGTCTTCAGGGAAATCTGCATCTTCCATCATCTGGGTAAAGGATGGAGGTTACACTGGGCCAGCAGAAAAGGACTTCTGCAGATCAAGTGTCTCTATGGACTCTGGACACCCCTTTGTGTTTTCCTTTCCTTTTAAACAAATATCAGATTTTTTATAGATCAATTGAAATATACTTTTTAAATAAAGTATTTTATCAGCATTCAAAAATAAAAATACCCTAGTGAAAGGAAACCAATAAACAAACTTTCTCCATTCTTCCATATACACAGAAAACAAAAAAAAATTCTCCGCAAATACAGTAATTTTCACAATACAGCTCAGCAGTGTTCTCTCTTTACCTAGTTGCTGAAAATGTGACCAAAGAATACAGTAAGAACTCAGGAACATCTGGCTGGATTAATTAAATCCCTATTTTTCATAAGGAGAATTTATTCTTACATACTTCAAATTTCAAATTCGCTAATATCAAATCCCCTCAGTCACAGTATGAAGTCTGTAAGGTATTCCAAAAACATGCTCCTCTGAACTTCTCAGAATAATTCAGCTCATATACTGTATACATTTACATATCACTGTATCTGATCTGTCTACAGCATACAAACCCAGCATACTTGCAAATGCAAAATGTGTCCTCTCTCAAACCGCTACAGACACAGAACTATATTAAAAGAGACTTAAATTTGGCCTATTTGCAAAAAACTCAGAATGTTGTGCCAAGGCAAAGCAGAAAACTTGGACCATTCTGCCCTTGAGGTCTAGTTCATAGGATTGTTTTCACAGAACAAAAGAACAAAGCATAAATATTTAATTCTTCTGATATGCAAACACTGTAATTTTCCTGTTCGTATGGGTAACACTCCTGTTCACATTTTTATTTGCCATCCAATTAGTAGATTAATACAAGTACAACTTCCTACCTCTGCACTGGAGGAGATGCTAAAGAGGAGACAGGCATTTCTCAGTTTTACCAAAGGTGGGAATACTCTGAGGCAAGAGAGACGTTTTTCAGTAAGTCAGGTCACAGAATACAGTTATGCCGTTCACTGGGGTTAGAACCACTAAAGTCATAAGCTTTAAATTGGCAAAACAATTCTTAAAACTAATTTTATTCTTATGGTATTATTTTAAAAATAAATAATGTGAATTAGTATTTAATTGTTTCAATCTGAGATTTTAATTTTCCACCTATCAGTATGGGAAATCTCTTGGCAGCTCTGGAGGCTATGTGAAAATTAAACTTTTTGTTTAATTATAAATTGGTTTTGCTGTAATAGTGGAAGCTTTAATTGAAACATTTTAATTAAGTGCTTGAAGCCACACAATGCTGGCTTTTTGCTGCAGAATAGCTTATCTCAGAGTCTGGAGTTTCACATTTACTCAGCTCCTGTGCTGAACACAGACTGCTGTAGAACTGTCACTGCTGCTTTTACCTGGGTAATGCACGTACCAAGACAAACAGTGGGTGCATTCAACCACACACTTTGGACCATATTAATAATGTGGGCAGTAAAAAAGGGTGCTTAGAACTGTTTAAAAATAATGAGAGTGAGTGAAAGAAAGATAAAACTGTAGCATCTTGTTCAAAATGTCTCTGATCCCCACACTTCCTGCCTTCTGGCAACCCTCCCAGGAACAAGTGGCAGACAGGGCTATCAGATTGCTCTCTGATGGACAGCCAGACTATGGCAAAACACAAGCTCCAGCAGGGAATGCTGATCTCTCCTTCTCCAGACAGGATATCAAAACTGAAAGCACTCGCAAGGTTCATAAACAGCAGTATCAACATTATTAAGTTTTCAGGAGTGTCGGAAGGGGGAAAGGGTCAATTGCTTTTTCACAGATTAGTTTCCACATATGAGTATTTCAAAAACAACACAATCTGTGTCTGGAGCCCCTCCTGATGACACAAACAAATAAAGAAATGGGATCTAGAAGTATAGAGAAAACTGAGAGCATCATCAGCAGATTTTCACACTTGTAAAACACTATGTATAAACTCTGAAGGTTTCTGGAAAGAGGGGTCAGGCAGGTGCTACTATCCTGACAACATAGGCAAGAATGGCAGAACGGTAAACACTGATCACCTGCACCAAATCTATCCATAAATACCTGCATGGCTGCCCTGAGAACTAGGCTATAATACATTTTCCTTTGAGAACTAGGCTATAATACATTTTCCTGTTACCATTGTACTGGGTAAAAAAAAAAAAAAAAACAAGTCACCTAAGTCTTCAAGCACTAACAACTATGGAAACTGCTTCTGCAATATAACAAATTAACTAAAAATATTTATACTTCAGTAGAGATCACACCAAAAGACACAAGAACCAGAAGAGGCAAGGAAGTAGTTGTGTAAGACTTGTGGGAAAGAACTTCCCATGTATTGCAGTAACAGAAAGGTAATGCTATTAAAAAAAAAGGAAAAAAAAGGCCCCTGTCTTTCTACTAAACAGCGCCCTCACTGATCAAATAACTTAAGACTGAATAACAGATAAATACAACAAGGTATTTGACAGTGGGTTAATTAAATTACAGAAGACCATACTGATCCACACAACATATCTTGTCTCCAGCAGAAAACACTTAGGAAGAAAAGGAAGGATAAGCACTTAGTACAATTATGTAAAAGAGACAGGCAAAATGTCATTTCAGAAAACAAATACTGGCTGTGTCAAGCAGCTAGGTAGAGTAAAACTACAAAATGGAAGGGTGGGACACTGTAGGGTGTTCCTTGCCCTATTTCTCCCATATTCTGTTCTTTACTGGCTAGTACAATTCATTCTGACTGTCTGGAGGAGAAAAGCCTGCCAATTAATCTTAGAAGCCAAGGGAAATAGATTAACAGAGGAAATGAGTAGGCCTGGGCTTCAAAATTCACCTTCTCCAATTTCCCCCTCTCCATCTAAAATGCATAACTAAGCTGTTATGAAACCACATGTTGTAGTGGTAAAAAAACATTTTGTTATTTTAAAATCTCTGAGTAAAGAACATGGCCAAAATTGTGACTGAAGGCTGAAGAGACTTGTCAGAATTGGCAGGACATAAATTTCAAAAAAATTAAGAAATTCCAAGCTGGTGGAGATCACTTTAGCTCTTTTAATCCACATTGCTACGATGATCCACACCAGCTGAAAATTTGAACCTTCTTTTGTGTTGTGCTATTTTTAAGTAGCTAAACTTCAGACTTGAGTACAATTGTTCAATCCCATGACAAGTATAGTGGAAACAGAAGAGAGCCAACATGTCCCAGTCACTCACTGAATCCTCCAAATGCCTATCAATTCTTATTAGTGCTATCAAATCACCTACAGCTGTTACCAAGTCTCTCCTGGGAGCTACAGTGAGACACAGCAATCCCCCTGAAAGTTGAAGCCTTTCTCCTTTTAACATTCCCTCACGTTCAGACCACCTATGCCACTTACATTTTCTATGAGTCACCTTGGTGGCCTGTAACACTCTCACTCCATGAAGGCAGGACCCCAGGTTTTGTTTCACATGTTACCCAATCTCTTCTTCCTCACTTACTCTGCCCATGAAAATGAACTGTGGCATCTCTTCCCATCAAGAAATTTCCTCGGTCTCCATAGTGAGAAAAAATTCCCTGGCAGCACCTACATCTATGAAATCATACAAACACCACTTTTGAGAACACAACTGTGTCTGTCAGATGGCTGATGTCATCCCTCAGACACTCACCAGGGTGACAATGGCACATTCAGCAGTCAGTTGAGCAGCACTGAACAACGTCCGGACAAAGCGATAAATCTGTTTCTGCTCCGGGTCATGTTTGTCATAGTCTGGTGGCACTTCGGATTTCTAAGGAAGAAATACTTCCAAATAGGTGACTGAAACAAAACGAAGCAGACAGAAAAAAAAAGACAGTTCACATGAAAGGGAAGGAGAGGCAGATGAACTTACCGAAAGGGGATGAAGGTTTTCATCAAAAATATCTAAGAGCATTCTTCCATCTGTGTCCCTAAAAAGTATTAAAACCAAAGTACTGTCATTATCTGAACACAACAGCACACAACCCTCACAGACACAAGTGCACCATTAAAGCTCCAACGTTCCCCATGCTGGGGGGTGCTTAGAAACACTGATGAAATGTGATTTTCAAATAGAGGTTGGACCTACTCTGCCATAAGGCCCTCATGTAATATGAAATTCATATTACAGAGCATGCTAAAACACTCAGCTTTCAGTGCCCAAGATATAAAACTGTTGTGCTCTTTACTGTGAGGCTTAAGAAGCACTACTACAAACTTGATAAAATCAGCCCAGTTTGTTCTCCTTTTCTCCTTTTTTTAACTTAATCGTGTCCACCCCTGCAATCTCTCAACTCCTCTTCCTCCTTTATTACCAATATTGTAAACTCTTACTAATGTGCAATGCTATTTTTACAGTAATCTTTTAGTTAATACATACATACATACTTTTAATTTATTTGAAAAACCCTGTGGTACTAATGATTTCTAAAAGCTAAAAGAAGCACATACAAAAAAAAAAATCAGACAAAATAATATTCCTATCCATTGGGGTTTTTTTAGATGTTTCTCTGAAATCCCTGTAGCTCAATATCAGCATGCACGTTGATGCAACTTCACAAGCCTAACATCCACAATGCAATATAAGATTTTTGCTGTATGTACTCTGGCAAGGACACTAACAAACACAAAAGCAAGAAGTATAACTGCATCAGAACTGGCACTTTCTGGACAGATGTATCCATGTGACTTTTTACAATCCCATCTTTATTTTTAGCATCCCTGATACTCTGATCATACAGTTTTTAAGAAACAAACTACTGACTATAATTTCTATCTTTATTCAGCAGCACATGTCTCTCAGAGCACGCAAACCACAAGTTTTACAGTGGACTCATGTCTGCAAAATGCACTTAACATCTGAAGGTGCCATGTTTTCTACTAAAATGGAGGCTAACACTGGAAATAAACACGTTTTTAATATAAAAAAGAGCACCTAAATTAAAACAAACAACCAAAAACCCCAAACAAACAAACAAAAACCCCTGAACTGGGGTGACTGAGGTAATTACTAGAAAATTCCTAAGAGCAAGGATTCTAGGCCAGACTCTTTTAGCCCTACATAAAAACCCAGTATCTTAATGCAGAAGTAGTCGCCCCAAAATGATTGGTGTGCTACATTAAACTATGTCACTTCACAATGCAAATGGAAGCAATTTCCTATTTTATTTCTTCAGGTTGTAGCTGCTGTATGCTATGAAGCCACACCTGACTGCCCTCAAAAATGTATTAAAAAAACACCAAACTTGAGAGATTTGTATCTTCACTACAATTCACACCATAGACCATCTACCGATTATCCAAGAATTCTTTATGGTTAGTTTGCTGAGGTTTATTTTATTTCTTTAGCAAATTCACCAATGCTTATGTATTCCTTCAAAAACAAGATGGGAGTTTAGCTTTTTATCACCTCTTGAATAGCTAAGACAACAAAACGTGAAGAAAACTGATCAGTATAATCCTGATAGGAGACACTGGGAAAGGAAGGAATGTTACAATCAAATGAAATGTGAGAAACATGTGAAGAAATATTATATTTTATATATACCTTATAAAAAAAATTAGATTGGTGAGAGTTTGAAATATTAGGAAGTAATTTTGGTATAAGTCTCCGATGAAGGAGAACAGGACCAACTACTGTCTAAAAAGAATTCTTCTCTGGAAAAGCAGATGCTTGACTCATTTTCTGTCAAAATGAACCTTGAGTCAAAGAGTCACAGTGGTTCCATACTCCCCATCCCCCATAATGAACCACAATCTCCCACATACGTCAACAACTTCCTTTTTGCCTATAATAGCAGGAAACAGAACATATGTTTTGCTCTTGCTGTTTCAGCAGCATGCACAACTGAGTGCTGTTATCACATTGTCCCTCCACTCCCAAATCAGAGACAACCCAAGAGTGAACAGTTGTTTCACATCCCTCATTTTAGAGTTGCTAATTGGCACACGTGAGCCTGGCTCCAGCATCACTGCTGGGGCTGTCTGTCCCAAGTGCAGGCACAGCACTTCCCAAGCCCAGGCACATTCCAGGGAAAGCAGCAGCAACCAGTTTCCTGAATAAATCACCCCTCCATCCCAAAGTTAAAGGACAGATAGCAACTTTCCCAAGAAAGTAACAGTCAGAATGCATTTGTTTCCAAGATGCTGACACAGTACTCTGTATTTTATAAAGGTTTGGTCTCTCTGTCTACCAGCTGTAGGTCAAATTTGCATCAGGCTCTGCAAGCCCACGAGTGGGCACAATTTACTGCAGACAGGGATCAGCTCCATGGCAATCAGCAAAAAGCAAGCCTGGCATACTGTGGCTCAGGATGCCCCTGGCTCTGAATTCCTCTTGCTCACTTGTGAGCTCTTACTGAGGTTTCGTACCCTTTGTAGTATCTAAGGTGCCTGATTCTCTCAAGTCTTTTACTCAGCTGCCATGGTGCTTAGCAGAGCACTTAATAATTTATTTCCACAAAACTCTGGAGTCTGATTATCTTTGAGATCTCTATTATTTAGCCAAGCATAGCAAAAATTGACTAGTTAACCAAACTAATCCAGGGACCATGGAAAAAAAGGGGGAAAAAGGAACCACAGATGGTTAAATAAATAATCCAAGCATGACCACTCATGCCTTATTTCCTGGTAAATGAGATTAAAAGTTTGAGAGAAGATTTCACTCCAACTTTTGCTTTATGTATTGCCATGTTTCAGTCCAAGGCCCACTGATGTCTTGGAAAGTCTTCTAAGAGCTTTCAGTGGGAATGAAGCCTTAAGCCTTTCTGCTCTTGTGCTCGTTTAAAGGTTTCTCTTGAGATGGAAGCCTTGTTTCAAGAAGTGTGATGGGTTGCAGTGACCTGAACCATGGTCATGAATGACGTACCAGCTGAACTTTCAACTCATCAGTAATTCCTTTTGTTCTAGTTGGACTTCTTACAGTCCAGAAGAAAAAACGCCTAAGTGGCTTGATAAATCAAGACCTAAGCCAAGTCCTCTGAAAAGGCCAATTGAAAAACCATGGGCACAAAAGTCACTTGAATTATTTATACAACCTCTCCTTAGAAATGTCAGGAAATATTATTCTAAGATACTGTGACGTATCGTGAGGACAGGGAATTTAAGATACAAAAGCACAATTCAACACGCAGAAAACTCATCTATGTGCCAAGGTACTTTTTAGACAACCTTTTTTCTATTCAATTTCAATCAACTTGACTGAGCAGAGATCTAAAACATACAACACCAGGAGAGATAACCCAGGACCTGCTCTGTTTCTGAGGCATCTTGAATTAGACCTGTTCACAATACCGCTCTTACTATGTAATTCATGGGTTTTATTTCAAAATCCTAACTGATCACTGATATGCACACTTAACTTTACAAAGGTGCAGCTAAAAATATAAAACCAAAAGATACTATTCAGATTTTTCTACATGCATTTGCAACATGCAACAATGCAGAAGTGCCCAATGCATACAAAACCAGACACTGAATCATCAGAGCTTTTCAATATTCAGCTGTACTTCCATTTTTTATGGTACTTAATCCTCCAATTTTAATTTTTCTGTATAAAATTATATATATATAAATGTGTATGTTTCTTATTGCTAGCATGGGAGTTAAGAAAATTACTACTCAAAAATATTTTGAAAGAAATTAAGCATGGACTTTTAGGATTTGATCAGTTTACTTGTTTCAATAAAAGATATTTTCTGTACAAGATTCCATTATTCACATACCTGTTTTTGATGTGGTAATATATTGCAAGAGCTACACTGTAAAGAAAAATACAGAGTTAATATCTCAGGATTGTCATGTTATATTTTCTGTCATATTACATGCAAATTTAAAACCTAGCACAAAGCATGAAAAACAGTATATGGTCAACAGCCTATTTTCTTTTGTTCACTCTTAGGTATCAGGAAAACTGCTGTAAACAATTTTATAATATTTGTTCTGTACACTCCAACTACATCCTTTTTACTTGTAATTAAGTATTTTACAATAATCTTCATATTTCATGTACCAAGTTGCACATACTTTCCATTTAAAGCCCTACTCCACTAAACTAAACGATTGAATTCCTACTGACTTCCAAGGCTGAAGACAAAGCATCACAGGCATTGGACATTCTCTCCGGTTTTGCTGCCAGGTTAACACAAGATGTTTTAATCACCACTGCCTTATGATTGTACATTTAAACCCATTGCTTGTGTCTGTCTTTATGTAGCTGCTCAAACAGCACACTCAAATACCATTCTCCTACAGTTTTATAGCATCAGGTTACTTATTTTAACTCAGGAAAGACGACTCCCTGAATAACTTACTGCATTATGCATGCCCCCTACTCTCAACCACACACCAAAGCACCCCTGTTTATATTCTGCACACAGACCAAAAGTGTCCTTCTATTCACAGAAAGTTAAGATTTTGATTACGTACACAACTGATCTCATTAACATTTGAGATGGAACAAAGCTAAAGCAGGGAGTCTAATGATTATCCCACAGTTTCCAACTCCCAGCTCATGCTTTACTCATGATACATTTTTATTGAAGAACAAAGCCAAGCCAGCACTCTCCCTACTTATTGCAGTAGCATAAAACCAATCTAAGCTAAAGGGGAAAGAGGATGGAGGAGGGAATTCTTTGTAGACTGTTTGTTTCATCAGTGATTCACTGTAAGATGCTTATGTCTTATACTGATCCAAAATTCCCCCCCGTTTCCTTTTCCCTAAAAGACCTTTTAAGAGTTATTTGGTTGGTCTCTGATTTTATTCCAGAATTTTTACATGAAAACTGAGATACTGCATGCTAGGAAAATAATATGTTTGAGCTAAAACTTTAGTAGAAATTTAAACTATTTCAGGTTCGATTGGGGGTTTTTTTGAACAGTCATACAGTAGAAAATATTTTTCTCTGTTAAAAGTAAACATATTTTACTAAATTTTTATGAGCTTTTACCTGGCTGCATTAGCAGTTCTTAGATAATAAATGCTTTTTAAATTTTACTGTTTCCTACAGACACGTATTTAAGGAATCAAGAGAGAGTGTGTACCATGGACATTTAAAGGCCACATTTGTTACTGAACACAAGAAAAAACCCACATTTATGAATGAATTTCACAGAAAGCTATTCACAAAATGAATTATTCCTAAAGTTTAATTTTAAATTATACCCCTAGGAACACACTTGAAGCTCCAGTTCACTTTATGAAAGCAGATGCAAGAATCTTTGTGCACAGCTCTGCTTGGTGTCCACATGGTTGCCTTTGTAACAAAATGTTGTATTAAGTTTAGAAAATATTTACTATTTAGAAATCTGTATCAGAATCTGAAAGTCTCTCAGGGATGCAATAGAGTAACTCATCCAAGTTTCATTTTATCTTTCATGTGCTGCTTCAGCCTGGCACTAAGAGTGCAGAAATTATGATCATGGAGCTTTCCATCACTCTACCCCAGGCACCCCTCCTGCTGCAGATGCTGCAGTGGATACAGCAATATTTTAAACACACCAGTGCCTAACGTGACCCAGAAGAGATAAATGAGCTGAGCACAATGCCTCCCTCTTAGATTTATCTATGTGCACTAGTCATTTTCCTGCAGAGACTACAAGGTGTGGGGAAAGAAATGAAGCTGTAGTACACAAACAATAATCCTATAATCTCCTCACCCTTCAACCTGTTAAATGTGCAGCTGGACAGAAGATGCAGAGATTTTGTGTGTCAGAGTTCAGTTTCTCCCCCTTTGTAGTCCCTTTTCAAGCCCTCTGTGCCCTTGCAGCTTCCAACCCTTCCCATGCTGGCAGCCTGGCCCCAGCCCTGCACAGCTCCCACACGACCCCAGAACTGGCTCTTCCAGCTCTTCTGCTCCCCACAACTCTGCCCCCACCATGCACCTGAGTCTGTCCCAAACACACCACCCTTCTCCCCACCACCACCTCATCCTTCTGTCTCCTCCTCCACAAGGCTTCTGCCAGCCCTGTGACCCCCTGAAAATGCAGCTGAACTCATCTCTTCTTCCCACAAGCTGTGGCAGTTCTGATGCAAAAGAGACTCAAAACCCACCCAAAAGGCTGCACTTACTCTGCATACAAAGGATTTTGGAGCAGAAGAGTATGAGATTCAAGGAGGGAAAAAACCTCAAACACCTCAGAAACGCAAAACCTTTTTCAAGTGTTAATCAGAACTGTTTTTAAATTACTAGTGATAGAAACCTGAAGAAAAGCAAGACTATATTCCAGGCAGAAAGAGCTGATGAGGAATCAGGCTTCATTTTAACTACAAAACCTTTCTCCTCTCCCCTCTTTTTCCTTTAATAGAAAAATTAAGGACTGTCTTAGGGACCAACATTACAAACTCCTTTGGATGTGCTAGTCTGAATAGATTTATCTCTCAAGGATACCTCTGCAGCAGAGATACTGTCTTAATGAAGTTTTGCATTTGCATACACCAAGGTAACCAACATACACACAGCTCAAGAGAGGCTATCAGCAACCATTAACAAATAGCATAAAATACCTGAGTATTTGGTGTCTATTTTCCCCTCACTGTAAAAAATGTAAAGAACAATACTCTACAAATATCAATTTCACTTCTCTTCAAATGTAAAAAAGCACCAGTGAAACTGAAAATGCTCATCTAAGCCATCACCCAGTAACTCTGGACCATGACTGATTAAATAAATTTATTACTTCAAAAATTAAACCCTTGGAAGTTTGCTTAGTAATGGTTCAGAAATATGTATACATATATACACACATAAAATATAAGTGCTAGCAAAAATAAATAAATTGTAAAACCCACCATTTGATGGTATACTTGAGATTTGGTTGACTGACCGTGCTGTCATCCAGGAAAATAGTGGAGCAGGAACTGTACTTCCTTCTCAACTGCCCAGGAGGATGCTATGAAAAACATGCAAAAGAACAATGGCAATTATGTAATATCAAAGCATTTTTGGGGGGAGATGTAAGCATTTAAAAAGGACAAATTTCTGTCTCTCATAATGATGCACACAGTAACGCGACCGCATTTGGAAGCAGTTCAGAAAGTTCAGAAATAATTAACAGTGCAAAAGTCACAAAAATCCCTGCCTGAGACTTGCTAATGCTTTCAAGTCCCAAATCCCTTGCATTCCTCCTTCCCAAAACCATGCAAAAATTTTTCTGCAGGCTTACTCAAATACATATATACACTTGGAAAGCAAAGATGAATAAGACCTATATTTCTGTCCTCATTCCAAAAGAGTAAATGGAAGAGTGAAAAAGAAATTGTGTTAGCAATGATGATTGGTTTAACA
Organism: Phylloscopus whistleri; assembly: GCA_017589585.1. Lineage (NCBI taxonomy): Eukaryota > Metazoa > Chordata > Aves > Passeriformes > Phylloscopidae > Phylloscopus > Phylloscopus whistleri. The sequence continues at coordinate 5,828,160 of JADMLD010001181.1, read as the reverse complement.
CCAGATATAAAACCATGCTTGCAGAAAAAAAAATTTAAACCCTCAAAAAAGCTCCTAGCAGAATGAAGTAGAGGAAAGAGGTCTTTATAGTAGAACTACTAAATTAATAAGGAGAATTCAGAAAAAATAATTCATCAATAATAGATCGTTATCAGCAAGGAAGAAAACTGATCAAAGGACAGAAGAAGAGTATAAGCAAATAAAAAGAACCATCTCTTAATAGAAAAGGTTTTCAATATATTTTAATCATTTTTCTGCACTACCATAGAAAAACACTGGAAAATTCAGCCAAAAAACTGGCATTGGAGAACACTATTTATTTCTAAACATTTTTTTGCTGAGAGAGCTTCTCCATCAGCTGTTTAGAGTAGCCAGCACTCCACCAGGTTATAGAGAACAGTTTCAACCACGTCAGCTAATAGCTATCACAGTCCCTAATCCTCATTGATTCTATCTTTGCTTATTCCATCTACACTAACAAATAACTAGACCAAGAACCTATGACAGGAAAGTGAAATTACACATTTAACTCGTAACAGAATAGGTTTAAAATTCAGTTGGCATATCAACATGGAAAATTTAATTCACCCTACAATTAATGTTGTTTCCAGTGTTTCAGTGGAGAACCAATGTCAATACCATCAGTGGAATTCACAGGTATTTACCAGCTCAGAGCAACTGAGTATCCAGGATACGGTTCTGTGACTCCTCCCCCAGTACATCTTCCCCTGCCCAATTTCCAAAACAGATATTGTTACAAGCGCCAGCACCCATCAGCTCACCAATGCTCCACTTCCCATAGGCAGCTGACTTCTTAACAGCATTCATTACACAGACAGACAGACTCCTGGTAAAACCTACACACATCTAAGTCATCCTTCTGTATTTCACAGCTGTGAGTGAAAAAACACACAGTCTCCTGTTAATTGAAAAAAAAAAACCAAACCAACATTTTCTGAAGCTGCCCCAATTGTAGAAACATTATGTTCAAATTACCTGAAAGCTTACCAACAAATTCTGTCAAGGTCTTTCACTTGACCAATACAATTGTTGGCTGAACTGCTTTTCTTGGAAATGAAAAGGTTTACCAAGAAAATGAAAAATACCCCTTTTCAAAAATCCTTCAGGACTTAGGAGAGGTACTTGGTAATACTTTGGAAGCTGACAACCCATCTACCTTCCAAGCCATTGTACGTTAGGCAAGAAAGAGAAAAACTAGAAGCACTGTGAACATTAATGCCATAAAATTTATTATCTAGCATTGATGCATACAGAGAGAATTACTAGGGGACTGGTGATTCATAGCTCTTATTCTACCACAGTTTAGTTTAAATATCTGCATTAGTCTGTTGAGTACCTTCCACAGGCATGATAAAGGCAAAGCAACTTAAAAACAACAAAAAAGGGACTCTAGTGGCTGGGGAAAAAAGGGATATGTACACACATTTCAGAATTGTTATTATAAGAAAATAAACCCCAACACATGGAAAATTTTCTTTCTGCATAATAAGGGTCAACATGCTTTAAAGGTTTAGATAAAATTCAAGATAAATATACCAGATTAATTCAAGGGAAGCACAATTAAAAAACAAAAAATAACTTTGTAGCAACACCAGTATCAGATTTAAGTTTTCTTATGTAAACAGCACTCTGACATTTGACACACATCATAATTAGAGCAATGCACCTTATTTCAAAAACTACCACATCACAGAACTCTTCTTGGATTTTCAGCCCACATCACACTTTGTTAGGCTTGGAACTTTTCACACCTCAGGAAAATACGTGGTGTCTCATGCCTTACTTTCTGTTCACAACAACTTGGCAGTAAGAAACACCTCTCCCAGTCAGAAGAGTGGTGCCAAGTATAAACCCACCCTTGGGTAAATATACACACACCTGTGCCATGTGAATAACTGACCTGTCGGGAGATCAACATTCCCAGCTTCTACTCTGATGTCCAACTGCAGCCATAGGATGCAGCAGGTAACAGCATTTCTGCCTTTTCCAATTGCTGGGAAATGCCCTGAATTTCACATTTTATCTTGACTAAGCTGGGAGACATCTGAAGTCCCACAATTCAGTCAAACAGACTTTTCTGAGCCCCCATAAAATGCTGCACAGGAACACTCTCCATCCTTGCAAAGGACAAAAGAGGTTACTGAGCATTAGCTCAGTATTCAGCACTGTCCTATAGACAAATTCCCTTCTGTGTCCATTTCAATGGGATAAGTCTGTGACCAAAATTGTACAGGAGCTTAATGCCTTTGTATTTCAAATCCATCACAGCTGACCACAAAAATGCTCCCATTTAGACAAGTCAAAGAGGCTCTAATTAAGAAAAAGACCCAGAAGAGCTGAGAATGACTACAGAGCTTTTGGAGAAATTAGCCAAACCCTCTAATGAGATCCTTCTAAGGTTCTGCTCCATCATAAGGCTGGCACAGGAAAAGGACAGATTGGTACACCTCCTTTTGTAAATCTTCATATGCAAAAATGAGCATAGGCCACATGTGAAACCTTGACAACCTCTGCTATGACAAATATTAACTAATTCAGAGCAGCTCAGGATATGAAGTGGGATTGACTTCACATGTATTTTGAGTAGCTGCAGTACTATTTCTGCACCTAAGACGAGAGATTCTGTAGATGTCATGCCTCTCAACTTCAGCAAGACTTCCAACTTCATCTCACATGAAACTCCCAAAGGGCAAACCAAGGAAAACATGGCTCAAGTAAAAACTACTTGAGAATTATATTCTGGTCAGTCAGGGATCACTTTCAAATTGGAAGGTTGAAGTAAAGGACACTCCACAGAGGTCCGGTCTACTCCACATAAAATGCTGAGCAACAACTGGGATCACAGTATCAAAGTATTTTTAATTGAATTTGCAGCTGAAATTAACTTGCAGAGGACATTTTTTTTAAAAAAATGCAATGTATCAAGAGAATTTATAGAGTTACCATGTATGCCAGAGAGTAGAGCACCCATCCACTCTGCTCAGCTGGAATTTTATGCCCAGTTTTGGACACTGTATTTCAAGAAAGATGAATTTATTTCAGAGAGGCTGGAGGACAGAGAAGCAGCATGAATCAGATTTGAAAAAACTGATTTTCAAGGGAAAGCTGGCAGGCTGAAAAAGTTTTCTCCAGGAACAAGGCAAAAACAATGGCCTTAAAGTCATATTGACATGGGGGTTCCAAAGAAGAGGACGTTGTTCTCCATGACCCTTGCGGATGGGATAAGAAAGAGCAGGCTTATATTAAACTGTGGAAAATTAAGATTGGACATGAAAGTGTGGGAAGAGGTGATAGCACAAAAAACTCAAGGCACCACATTTTTCTAATAGCAGGGATAGCTTAAATGACTTGAGCAGTGATAGAATCTCCATCACTGAAAGCCATAAAGAAGAGATAAAACAAACATATGGTAGGAATAGCTTAGATGCAGGCTTCAGCACCTGGACAAGAAATCAGACTGAACAAGCTCTTGAGCTGAACTCTGGACCAATCTTCTATCATTTGGTGGAGAGGATTTGTAGCTCTTCACTCCAGAAACAGTTGCTATTTTTCTCACTTCAACCAAGGATATTCTCTAGGAAATGCTGACATTGTAAGTCACAATGAATACAAAGCGAATGTTCTGTGGAATTTCTTTCTTAACAGAAAAAGATGTGGGACAGAAAACTCCGCTTTATAACTTGCCACATTTTTGAATGTGCTACAGAAAAAGCCCTAAGACATCAAGGTTCAATTTCCAATAATGCAGGTGCTCCTAGCTCTTAAGACTAGTAGGTTTTTCCCCTTGCACAGCAAGTACTAAGCAAATATCACTGCTTTGTTTTCTTCCAGCTTCATCCTGACACTTTGCAATTTTCCAAATCCTGTGTATTTCAAGATGTTTGAACTACAGGTTTTTACTTGAAGTTTACATAAAAACGTTTTATCAGAAATCTAATAGCTTAGTTTGCCATCAAAATCACATAAACATTGCAGAACTTCTTCTAGGTACCTGCTTTGAAAGGCATCACAATGAATTCCTAATTTTTCACAATGAGAATGTACAGAAGAGTTAATTTCTCTCAGGAAGCATCACTTAGAAATTAAATCTAAATTTGTGGGGAAAGAAGAAATGTTACTGTTTCTTTTGTTAAAGCAGGCACTTCAGAGGGGTTTCATGTAGAAACATCTAACGGATGGTGCACATTGCCCAGAACCCAAACTCAGAATTGACCAGAAGGGCCAGCTCTGGCCTCTCCAGCAGCACTGGGGTGGCTCTCTGCCCTGATGCTCAGCAGGATTTGTTTGTTTGGGCACAACGCTCCCCTAATGAAGCTATACAGCTTTTGTACCAGCGCTGGCCCTCAGCCAGTCAGCTTCCAGTTTGGCAAAGCAGCTTCAGCCTTTTCCAGGGTTCCTTTGCACTTGTCCATCAAAAGATAATTTGGAGCTTCTGTACTAAATAATGACAGTAGTGCCTCTTCTTCCTGCAAAGTAGGTGTAAGTTACTGCATGATTTTAAAAGGTCCTATTAAATAATATTTTCCCCCATGGAAAAACTGAGGCTGGCTTGCACCCATCTGTGCAGACATGCCCAGTAGCTTCCAGGCACTAGAGGCTGGCCAAGATGCTAAAAGGCAAAACTGGCACGTAAAAGTGCACATGAAGCCAAATTACAACAGTAAGCAAAAATACCAGGACTGCTTCTGACTTGGAAAAGGGATGTTCCTATCTTGAGGATCTTCTGTTGCTTCAGGACATGATTTAGTTTTGACAACATTTTTCACAGAAGAAACATGATTTTACAGGTCAACAAAGTGCTTCCAAAATCAAGCAAACCATGCAACACAATTTTCTGTGTGGCTCTGCAAAACTCTGCACTGATTTTCATCTTGCATAATGTCAATATAGCAAAATTGTCTACCTTTGGTCTACCTTTATATTCACCAGAACAAAAGTAACAGGCAACTGCACCATTGTATGTTCACCTTCCTCTGCCAACAACTACAATTTAAAAAAAAAATCCAGTTCAACTACTCTTAAGTACCACCCCTTGATCCTCATGATTCAACTTTGTCCTGAGTTGATTAGTTTCACCAATGTTTGATCAGGTCTGAAACTAGCCTAGCTTAGAATAGATCTGTACTTGCAAGGTTTTGGCTTTTAAAGTTTGTCCTTACTCAGGTCAACTATAGAAAATTATGTCAGCAAACCACTGAGGTCCTGAGGGGCTCAGCAATCACCCTCAAACTCCTCTGCAGCACTTGCAGGCCCTATTTAACCACTGATAAAGCACCCTCCTTTACAAAGGTGAAAGACTAAATATTTCTCTGAATGTTAAAATCAGCTCAAAGGCTCATATTTACAAAGCATGTAATTGCTACTGTTGTGCAATTTCACCAGAGGGGCTTTATTACATTCCCAGCAAAGCAAGTATTACACAGCCCCTTGTAAAAGAACTCTCCTGCATGTTCTCATTCTAACTCAAAAGTTAGCTTTTGTTTCCCCCTGTAAAAAAATTTATCACTTCATATAACCTAATGCCTTGAGGCTGACAGGAGAGGCAAATTTCTTCATCCTAGAAGACAGGAAAAGAAGCTAACTGGAAGACTTCAGAAAACCACACTTCCAACAGTAGGTTTAGGTAAGCCATTAAAGAAAACCTGTTAATTTTAACTTACTAGATGCCTGGAAAGAATCTTAAGCTGCATCTTAGGAATTGCATCAGTGTAGGGAATCTATAAAGCCCCCTCTAGGCCAGCTCTTTCTGTGATTTTGCAATGGAGAGGAGCAAAGACCACGTTAAGCAATCTCTGGGAGAAGTTCAAGAGTGCCTGAGAAGCCTCTAATCTATCTTCCAGTTTATCTTGTTCTTCTCTTCAAGTAAGGAATGTCAATTAAAATATCTTAAGAAATTTAGATAGCAATTTAAAGTTTTTACAACAGTCAGCCTCAGGCAGTCCACTTGAAAACAGCATTTCACATTTTGTGTTGTGCTTTGCTTTCACAGATTAAACTACTTTTCAGACTATGTTCCCATTTCAGCATGTGTCTTATTTACTCATTAATCACTAGTTGAAAGTGTTTGATTATCAGTCACATGTCCACCAGTTTTACCACAGGGAAGCAGAACAGCCTATTTACTCAGTCTGACAAGAAAATTTGGGGGCTACATATAAGTGCTGTACATCATTCCAAGCATGCAAAAAGGCTCACAGAAATTGGTCCTGCCATACCACCTACAGCAAAAGACCCCTCTGTTCTCTGCAAGTCCCCAGTACTGTGGCTGGGGAGAAGCTTCCCCTGATGTGACTCACCACACGGTCACTTACATGGACCAGGGTTGTGACATGAGTGTTGCCAGTAACCTTTCCCCAGGATGAGGAAAAAAAAATTCTGTTCTACACACAGACATTAACTTTTCTACTTGGAATGACAGAAACAGTATTAATTTGCTGGCATTTGAACATCCAGTTGCCAGGTAGCAGACAGTGGAAACCATGTCCAAACCTCTAAAAAACACAATGATGAAAGGATGCTGTTGCTACAAGGCTGGCAAAGAGGCTCCAGAATAAAAAAATATGCCAAAATGAGACATTACTTCCACTTATTTTCTTTCTCTTTTCCTACCCTTTACCCTCCTTCAGAAATATACCAGTATGTGAAAAATATTCCTTATTTTTAAGGGGTATTATTGCTTATAAACACAGATTCATTTTAAGAGTGTATCTTGCCTAGAAGAGAAGAAATTACTTGGGCTAGCATCATTTTCTCCTTGTCTGAAAGGGAAAATATCTAGAAAAATTGAAAGAGAAAACAACCTTTTTTCTCCTCCCCACCCTGCTCCTTTCCTCTACAAAAAACTCAATAAAAAGAACAACCTACTGCAACAGCAACAAATGATTTGCTCTTTCTCCACCACCTCCTCTAAAAACACAAAACGTGTCTGTCTTCCTGTTTGCTCTCCTTGTACAGGCAGAGATACTGATGCAATCTCTTCTCTGAGAAAGGAAACGCCCCTATCTCAGTCTGCATCTTTATCCCTCTCAGCAGCTTGACTAAGCAGATTAAAAGACGTGTGCACACCAAGGCAGCATAAAAAAACATAAAACAACAAAAGCAGTGACTGCCAGTGCAACGGAAAAGAGCAGCAGAGTCTGCTGCAACTGCTTAGGAATTAAAACAGGCTGGAGGAAAGCAAACAGGTCAGGTACACTGGAGGTAGGGAACTCCCAGCACCATTCCCAACCTGTCATCTGTCTCCTTGGGCTCTGTGGGAAGACTGAGAGATGACAGCTCCTCCATAGCACTCTGTCACTCCCTCCCTTTCATTCTTTCCCCACCCCAAAAAAAAGAACAGCTGATGGCTTCTTCCATCACACCTACTGACAAGGTGAATCTGAAACGTGGCAACTGTCAGCCCTTGACAAAGTGTAACAAATCAAAGCAGGAACCCACCATTTGTGTTCGGAGATCACTGGAAACTATTCAGCCAAATAAAATATTCTACAAAAAAAAAGCAGGTGAGAAAGGAAAAGAACAGTGGTGTGGTCATGCTAAGAAAGAGCATTTTTAAATGAGGAAGAGTCAATATTAATTTTTTTCATAAATAATATTTCAAAACTGCATTTGTGTAAATTACTATTCTCATCTGTTACTACACAGAATTTGGCAAGCAGTTAAAAAGAAAAAGCACAGCTTTTCTTGACACTTCTCTTTCTAACCAGCCCCCCATATCACTTGGGAGAAATTCAATTCTGCCTGCAAAATAACCAGTTATGCAGATACTGAACAAAAAGATAAAAATATTTTGTTGCTCATCTTGGTTATTTATCACAAGAGGAGAATAAGCATGAAAAACAACAACGACAAAGATGGTATCATGGAAAAACCACAAAAGAAAAAGAGCTGCATTATGGTGAGGAGTTCTTTTAAAAAAGGAGAAAACAACACTACAGAATATATGTACTCCGGAATGTTTCCTCCAGAGCAGATGTGGGGACCCAGCACTTCACATCAACAGGGAAACAGATGAGTAGCAATAGCTCCTGTTAGCACACACTGAGAAACACTGGAGAAGAACTGATCAGTCAATGGGGTATATCATAAACCATTGCACCACGTAAATAAAACCCATTATTTGTCACATACAACTGTGAAATCTAACCAATTCCTTAAATGTCTTCCAACATGATGGTCTAGGAAAACCATGATGGTTCCCTGCAGTCTAAAACCTAAACATAGTTTCCAGTTACAAGCCACAGCTACCCCTTCAAAAATGATCACCAGTGTGTATATCAGGTTTAGCACACTGAAGATTTAAGAAGTGCTGAATGAATATTCACAGGTGTGCTAAAGGGACAACCTAAATATTACAGGATATGTTTGAAAATACAGTTTATCTATGAGTACTGCCTAAAAAAACTTAACTGACTTGTAAAGACACGGACATGGTAAGCACTTCAGCTTGACAGAAGTTATTTTTAGCTTTGTAATTCAGAAGAAGTACCTTTTAAGTGCAAAGAAGTCAGACTTAAGGTAGCAGTAAACCACTGAGGGAAGTTTACACTACTGCAACCTCAGCCAATACTTTGAATGGTACTTGGGGGAGGGAAAAACAAAACAAATTAAGAACTACAGCACTTAGCACATCAACTGCATATGCTGCTACACTGAGCTCCCAAAACACAACTCCACAGTGATATCATCACCCTTCCCTTTTCTGCAATATGCCCAGTCTAACCTAAAAACACTTTATACCAGGTTTGCAATAGTGTGCTTTCAGCAGCATCTGTAATAGTCATCTTTGTTAATCTGCTGGAGGAATCAGAACTCACAATTTTTACATATGAAATGGTTGGTACTGAGTACACATTATTAAGTTTACAGGAACTCAGTACACTGGCTTTCCAAGTAATTTTGTAATGAGACAACTGCTCTCCAAACTACTCTCACATGCACTATAAAAAATGGGAATGTTTTATGGGGAATAGAAGATGAGGACCAAGAACATCTGCTAACCTAGTGAGGACAACTTTAAGGCTTTTGTAAGCTTCACAGTATCTCATGACTTCTCAGAATCTTAACTCTTGGGAAACTGAAAATCTCAGCTTGCTTTGGAAGCCATGCTGTTTTAGAACTATTCAACACCAACCAGTTTGACCAACAAATGAAGCAGCCCTGCCCTCTCACCCCACACAGCAGTTCATTCCTGCCCTCGTGGCTCCCTCCCTTTCTGCAGGTGCAAGCCCTGGAGTGAATCACAATCAGGAGCCCCACTTTAGCATTCAGCTGAATCCACCTGCATTTGTGCCCCAATCCAGTTTATCTGGAGCTAGACAACTGTTCACCTCAGCACAAAGAGATGAAGTGAGTATAAACCACATCTGTTTGTTTCAGCAGCTGTAGTGCCATAGAAATGAAATGACAGCTTATATTTCCAGGTAGAGAAAAACTTGAGAGCTTCTCCCCACTCACCTGAAAGGCAAATAGCATTTGGTAGACAATTAGTTCTTTCCCTTCTCAATTTTACTGAGCCATGACTGCACATATTTCAGCACAAGGCTTCACATACTTGGAACTACACTGGTTCCAGGTGCTTCAGCAGTACAAAAATGCTAACTGAGGTGAAGAGCCTGGTCCTGTACCCAAAGCAGGCTACAGGGTATTTGCTCTCAGGTTCACTGAGAATTTGATTCAAACAGAGAGAACTGAATTGAAAAATGCCCAGGGTACATAAGCATATCAAACCCCCATCTTCGTACTCAGCATATAGCACACGTCAATACACATTTACCTTGCATCAACACTTCAGAACAACTGTGTAAATATCCAGTGCTGTAGCTCCCTGCCAATGCAAACTTGCATACAGATGTAATCTAAAGTTTCAAGAGTTTCTGTAGTAATTTTAAAAATCACACCAATGTGTGCAGCTCATTTTCCCAGATACCAGTTACCTATGTACACTGGTAGTGAGCATAATACTGTCTTTCCAACCAACAGATTCGCTCCACTAACTCAACAGTCAAGGCCTATACTTCAGGATCTGATGCAGAACAAACATGTGAAGCATCAGCACCCTCTCAGCGATGTGGAAATCATGTGTGATAACTCTCATTTACTGTATCATATAGACAACAAGGAGAAAGCTGCATAGCGAGGCATTTTCACTTACGTGGTTTATATAGAGACTCTTGCGTTTTTCTCTCACTGCAAAAACACAAAATATGATAGAAATATTACATGACTATTTGTCCCGATTAAGCTTCTTATACACCATTTATAATAAAAAGAACAGGAGACTATCTATGTGCAACATTATAATTGCTTTTGCTCTAACCAAGTATATCTATATAGCAAACACAGAAGGAACATAAATCTGTATATAAATGCATAAAGGCATTTATGCTCACTAGTGTGGTGATGGGTTAAAATTCTCATCCATTTGGGTACTTCACCAGGTGCTGGTCCACATGGGCAAGCTAATATGCAGTAAGCTGCAGTCCAAGGTAGCAGTGGCTTGGCCATTCTTCCCCAGCCCTCTGTGTGGGTACTCCTGAGCCACCAGTGCCTTCATGCAAGGTATCTTGCTGCAAAGTGGCCAACACTACTTTGCAGGTATGAAAGCACCTAAACAGCTACACCACGGAGTTAGCAAATTCTCATCACAGCTTACTGTGCACTAACCCCCACAGAGGAGCCTTGAAGCAGTATGGATTAAACCACTGCCTTCTATAATGATCAGGAATAAACCTGAAACCATTACTCATGTTGGATGTAACAATGAAAATATTATTTCATTGGTATGAACCAGTCACCACAAGCAACAGTTGCAAGTGAAAGCCACAATTAGCCAAAACAGTCAAAAAGGAAATAGGAACAAAAAGGGAGATAGATGTATAAAGTCTTAATTGTCAGGCAAATGCTTATTACAGCTGATTAAATATACTCTATTTCATTTTTTAAAGCACTTCCCCAATTAACTCACCCCGTAGAGAGCCTGAGGAGCTCTGTTCCAGTGAAAATACCATAGCATTTAGGATACAGCTCTGGAGGCAACTAACACATAAATCAAACTGCAGGATTAAAACAATAATGGTTTCATGCTGTAGGTGATTAAATGCACTTTGGTGCATCATGATTTGAAAGCTATGCAATCCAATGCACTTAGCAAAATAAGAGTGTTCACAATGGTGGGATAGCCTGTCCATTCCCTGTTGGATGAGAAGCCATTATTTGTGATTTATTATAAGCAAGCAATCTTACATAAACAAGGCTGTATATGTGAATACTGTGAAATAATTGTGTTTAATGCAGACATAAAATGAAAATAAAAAGTAAGAAAAAACTTTGAAAAATCCTTACATAATTTTCCTCCCAGGGAGCAGAAAGGAGAATCACACATGACAGATGTTAGCCATGTCACTTAGAATATGCTCAGATCCACAATTACGGACATTGTATAAGAAACAGAATTAAACAGGAACAGAGGAAAAACTCTGATGATCTAGTAAATTGTAAACTGCTTGAAATCCTGCTAAAACACTGCACTACACTTAGGTTCCACACACTGCATTTATCACCAGCAAAACACATAAGACATCTACAGGGGAACAACAAAATGATGGTAGATACTTCTAAGAACAGCTGAAGTATTTGTCTAGTATCACATATTGCAATGTACAGGCAATAAACAATTCTGATAAGCTGTGTGCAAAGTTAACACCTATTTACTGTGAAAATTTGAACACAGTTAAGTATTTAGCCATTTTAATCACAAATAATTATACCACATTTGAAGTTTTTCAAGTCCTTCAAAGACAGCCTGCACATATACTCCAAATTCCTTTTTAATGACCTTTATTCCTCTCAGTTTTTTTCTTCTGTATTTGTATCCTTTATTCAATTCCCCATTAAGGTACAATCCTCTACTACCCAAAGCAAGAATATCACTCACAGCTCAATCCCATTTGCTATTTCCAGTCTCCAGAAGAATATGTTAACATATTTATACACACCCCTCCCTTTTGCCTGCTCAAGCACTTCTTGTGCACATCTTTGCAAGCACCAAGCTGACCACCTTCCCTATCTCCCCATGTAACAGAAATTGAGTTAGCCTGGCCTCTCAGGTGAGGCACTACAGGAAGGCAGCTGCTTCCTTCTGTGTTCTGGCTCACTCTGCCATAGTGTAAGGCACAACTCCCTCCAGAACACATGCCAGTGGGGAGTCAGACAGCAGAAACCCATTCTGTCACAACCATCTCTTTTGTAATCACAACCCCCACTTTAAACAAGGGGAAGCCAATTATTGCACAAGGCAAAATGACTGTAAAGGGGTAACTCCATCACCTGCTGTCAGTCAGTTTAAAAATGCTTTGCTGCTCAGACAATTCAGTATGGTCTGCAGCATGCTAGACCACTGTGCTAGAATTAACCAGCATTTTGCAGCATTAACTCCTAACTGTAACTCCAGGATTTTGGGTTTCAGGAATGAGGTTTTGCTGATGTGAAGCTGAACCAATTTGGAGTCAGTTTAAACAATTAAACTTCTACTTTTTTTTAAACAATATAAAACTTCAAAGTTGTAATGGAACTCTTCAAGTGGAGCCTGAGATGCTGCCAAATTTTCTCCGTTTTCCTCATTCTACAGTTGATGACCATTGCTGCAGGCACTTTCAACAGTTATTGTTGAGCTTTTGCAATAGGAAGAAAGTATCCTGAAATTAAAAGGGAGTGAGGAAATACACACAGAGTCACCTGTGTGTATATGTATGTATATACATATTTTTCATTGAGCTGTAATAAAAACTGCCACTGTACCATTTCTATAGACTAATTTTAATGTTTAATTGTATCAGGATTGACAACAAAATCCTTCAGGATTACAACTATAAGAACATCTTGCGTTTTGGAAGTTGGAATTACCAACCACTGTTGGTAACTCATCTATTTTTGTTTTAATTGAGAAGACTGGTCCCAGCTAACATTAAAGACTAAAAGCAGCTTACTTCACTTCTATCTGCCTATATAAATACAATTTGAAAATCTTTTTTCTCTGAAGCCCATTGTTGCACTGATACTGCAAAATTTAGCCAGTACATTGAATGTGTAAAGCCCAGTCTAAGTTAGGAGAGGGGCACAGCTGGAAGCCACTGACAGGAAACACCATTAGCAGCATCCTGGAGGAGCAAACATTGCCTTCTTGATACCATAAAGGAAAGGCAGTTACATTGTTGGAGTGCTGTTTGGAAACCCTGGGTTAATCACAGCCACACACTAAATAATGCATGGGTTTCCAGTCACCCACAGCTCACTGGCCAAGCTCAGCAAACAAGGGAGAACTTGCATAAACCATTCACAGAAATTAAAAACATAACAGGCAATATTCTGTACCAGCTCCCTAAACAGAAAGAATTCCACACATATGATTCAGCACCTACAAAATTCCCCAAAGTGATTGAAACACTTAGAAAAGCTCCTCTAGCTAGGAATCAAATTAATATTTATCGTGACTTTAACTTTTCTACAGATTCATTGAATGCTCAGGTAATTAAGGATTCATTCAGACTACTGACTAAGAGGGGCAGGACAATTTACATACTCAGCATGGCATCCAGGCCTCACAGAACAAAGAGAATTAGAAACCATGTAATAAACCAAGATGCCACATCCTGTCTCATTTTATTTGCTACTCTTTGCTCACATGTTGATCACAAGCAGGTCAAGCACAGCTTCTATGCCAGGAGAATGCTACCAGTGAGGCTCAAAGAGCACAGGGCTGCTAGAAAGCCAAACATGGAACTACCTGAAGGTAACATTGCCAAGTCACTCTAGCACCTAATGATGGACTTGGTCATTTCACACTGTAAAACCATGAGGTGTACACTCACAGCCAGAGCCAGGTCCTGGATGAAACCCTGAATCCTGATGCCACTCAACTCTCTGTGTATTGTATAATGTGTATTTTATATGTCCACAGGTCTTCCCGATAGAATATTTTCACTTACAGTCAACAGGAAAGTTTACCAGCCCAATACTATTCAAGTAATGGAGCAGTTATTTGCCCGAGTTAGGTGTTTTCAACACAGCCAGCTCAGCTCTCCTCCTCTACATCATCTGAAGAAGGCTTGGGGGTCCCCTAGATTCCACAGTAACCTGTCAGATTACAATCCTACGTGCCCTAAAAATCCCTCTATTTTCTTCTTCACAAGCACTTTATTGCATTTTGGTTAGGTGACATCCTTGAACAGTGTGGTAACTCCTACAGCTCACTTGGCTCAACAAGGGGCCCAAAGTGCAGCCAAGCAAAATGCTTGGTACTGGGACATGTCCCACCAGAACACAATGGTTCTTGGCAACACATCAGTAGATAAATGTTTGCAGAATCTTTTTATTTTTGTACAAACAAAATAGCCTTTTGTATTTTTTCCAATGTATCAAGGACAGCTGAACAGATCTTACACTCCCGTTGATAAGATTTCTATAGCGTTTCACTAAATTCATTGTTCTTACTCAAAAATACGTTCTTCACATTACTTAAACTAGAACAAAGCTTCACAGACCAACTTTAGCACCAGTATGAAGATTTTTATAAAATGCTTAAAATTAACTCCATTTTGCAATAAATTAACTGCTTTTATTACAGGTAAGAATAATCATCATGTCTGGTCAAAATTTTAGTTGTTGAACTTGGGTCTATTTTGTTCTTTCTTTCAACAAGCTGTAACAAGAAACAAGTAGCATCCACATGGGATTAGACAGTTTCAAAACACAGCAAATTCACTATAAAATAGACATCAATCCTCATAAAACAACTATGGAAGTATTATCATATTTATTTTCCAGACTACCAAACCAGCTTAGTATGGTAAATGGCATCCAAACCCATATAATGAGGCATTGACAGAAGAACCAGGGCTGAATTCAGAAGGACAATCTCAAGGTCAAAGGAGGTACTCACATAATCAACTCTTCAATTAGGGCCTATATGTATATCCTCTTTGTTCTAGTCATGCTCAAAAACTAGCAAAAAATATACAGTAAGTGAAAACTACATTATTTTTCAAGTGATGCGTTTGACACTGCAATTTACCATGTAAATCAAAGGCAGCATTTATAGGCAGCAGAAAGGAGGACAAAGAATTCATACTGAACAGTCAGAATTACAATGCAGGAACTGCTTTGAAAGTCCTGCTAGAAAATAATGTGTTTTGTATCCATTATTCATTTATTTCTAAACCAACATGTCATCCATGTCCAACAGGGAACAAAAGAGCCACAGTAAATGGCTTTATTCTACTAACTCTATCAGGAGGCTTGTTTAACCAATGTTAATTTTAGAGATAATTTTGTCCATGTATATATAAAAAAAAAAAACAACACTAAACTCCAGACAAGCATGTTTATATCAAATCCATAACAAGAGGAGAAGAAAGAATGTTTGGGTAGGATGGGAGGTATTTTGTTCAAAAAATCTAGTACTGAACTCATTTACAGTATCACCTATATCAGAGAAACCCTGGAATGTCTTCTTATAAGCTCATATAAAATATAAATTTTTCAAAAAACCCACTTTCTACACATTTTTAAGAAGCCTAATGTTTGGAGTTTAAAAAAATTAAGAAACAGTTACACAAAAAAACTTGGATTTAGAGTAAATATTTTTAAATATAATTATATTAAGCTTCATCCACATTTGTATTACTGGTCTGACAAGACAATTAGCTAAAGGTGTGACTATTTAAAACTCTAACATGATGCCTCTAAATGCCTCTTTTTGGGGGAGAGGGGGCAATTACATAATAAAGGACTATCACATGCATTTCAACAAAGGGTTTAGAGACAACTACTGTAATAAATTCAGGAACCTACCATCTGTTTGTGATTTACTGAGAAATATCGTACTGGCCCGTGGATGATCTGATGGGTTGAATTCCATGTTCAAATCTGGAAAGAAAGAACACCACAAAAACCATTTATGATTATCCAATGGCAGACACAGATTTTCTCGTTCTCTTTAATAACACCAAGTTTACATACTGAAGCAGCTACTGTAAATCAGAATCCATCTTGAGGCCCACTTTTTATCCTTCTTTGCATAAGTGGTTCTTTTTGGCATGCAAATCATTTGCATCAACACAGCTTTGGGATTAGACTTCAGTTCTAAGGGCTGCCTTTGGATTAAAACAGATAAAGCAGCTTGAGAAGCTCCTACACAAGAAGTCAGGAATTTCCCATCTACCATCCCTTTCTTCCCACCATGCCCCAAAGCTACAGCCTGGCACAGGAATACAGCTTGTTATACGTAATTATTGAAGAATTAAGTATTACAAACAAATGCACAACCCTCTACAGACAGACAGGTTTCCAAGATTAGACACGATTCAAAAAAAAGTACGTACTGCAGCTGAATGTAAACAAGTAAAATCTAGACCAGGGTGTTTTATACAGTCAAGATTAGAAAAACATGGCACTTTCACAGATTAACACTCTCTTTGCTGCAACAACTTCAAAAAAGGAAACAAAAAAACCTCACAACTAAAAAACAAACAAACAAAAATACATCAAAAAAACCCCTAAAACCCCAACCTGTCCTGAAAGATATTTACCACTTACAAATTCAAATCTATAATACATTATACAAACTCCTATGAATGATTTTCCTTATCAAGGTTAAAATCCATTGAATTTATTTGTTCCCAAATTCCACTCCATTACCAATTTGCTAAAGCTTACAGGCCTGTATCCACTGGAAAACATGCTACTAAAATTGTACATAGTTTTTTAGCATTTCCTTGCTCTCCCTTAAGGTTACTAAGAGAACCTTAGTTCTCTTACATTCTCTGTATCTCCAAATGCACATTCTCTTGCATTTTAAGCAGGCTATGTGAGACTATATAGGAGCACTGATCTGTTTATCTTCTGTGATTATTACAGCGTTTCTACAATTCTCTCATTCCCCTTTCATATCCTTGTGAAAGCTCAGTAAAACTGAAAATTAAGCTCCAGGTCTTAGGAAAAGAAAACAAAGTCTTTTTGCCTCAGGGTCAAATTCTTCTGTCTACAGCTTTCCCTGTTCCTTCAGCATCCATGCCCATACTCTGCTCTCCTTGCCCTCTCATTTAATAATTTACTAGGTCTTCCACTTGCCTGCATTTTTCTCCTCCCCACATGCCTCTTTACAAATGTATTTTCTATTTGTAGTTTTCCCTTTTATGTTCTCTTGGTTTCCTTTTCACCTCCCTGCATTCTGTAGCCATGAGATGAGCAGCCTGACATGCTGCTTGAAAACCTGGGCATAATAAATTCTGGAAAAAAATTCATCTTCTTTCTACAAGGAAGAACCAAGAAACACAGAAGTGCAATTTCTCAGTTGTAAATGGTCTTCTTATTACTATTATCATTATCATCAACACCACAAAAGAAAGGAAATCTAGGGATTTCAAGGGAAAGCTATTTTGATTGTCCCAGAAAACACAGACAAGTTTGGAGAAGATCCTAAGAATGTCATCTTATGCTAGGAGTTCTGACTTCACAGGACTATGAACTAGAATGTTTTCATGTTACTCTATGCATCTTATTTAGACATATAGAAGAAAAAAATAACCACCTATTGAGATAGAAAACACTGGTATAAACCGTTTTGCATCTCAGGATGGTTTGTGTTAAGCTGAATTCAAGATGCTTTTCCTATGTGAAGAGTAATCAGCACTTAAAAATGCAAAATACATTATATTTTATCAACCTTTTCGTCTTCTATCAGCACAATACATCACCAGAAAAAAGAAGAGCCTTTTCTTTTAAAAAACACTACAGATATTTTTTCCTGCAAACGTTTCACAATACAGCAGCACAAATTCAGTCAATAAAATAGGATCAGGAATACAAAACTGAATCCAGACTGCAAAAGACAGAAAACCAGAAAAGCACTTCTTTCCTTTAAGCCTAGAAAATTATCTGCTTGAGGAATAACAACCTGGTACAGGCTCATGTTTTGTTTGCAGGGCTAAAAAGAAAGGAAAACCAATTGCCACATCTTACAATCAAGTCACATCTCCCAAAGATGCCTGTGTTACAAGGTGTTATTTTGCAGAAGCAGTAAACCAATAGAGGACTTAAAAGTCTGTCTGAAAAAAGCATGAACAACCAAAAAACACTGGCTTTCAGATAAACTGTTATTCTTCTGACGGGAGCTGAACGAAGGCCAGCAGAGGACAGCCCATCTCAGCAGAGGACAGTCCAGGGATTTTTAATTATCTTGGCAGAGCCAACAATCCACAGCCAGGCAACTGTGCCTCCTTCCCACCACTGAACCCTACAGAGCAGCACACATCCTCCTCTCTCCATATCCCTTCTCTCACATCCTCCCCAGCAACAGCAACAACCAAACACATCCATCTGTCCTTCTCAAACTGCCTGCACAAAACCCAGAGGAGGAGAACATGGGTTTGGAGAAAGGCAAAGCCTATTTAACCCAGCACAACATGGCCAGAAGGGGACAAGATACTGCTGAGAGGGTCTGGCTCCCCACGCCCCTCTGATGAACAGCACAGGTCTTGCAGGCAGAAGCAAGCACTGCTTGATGTGCACCTGCAACTCAGCCCCTCCCAGCTCCTCCAGGGAAAGAGGTTAGGCAAATCCAAGCATCTCAAAGGCCACTTGTGGCACCACATCACTCCAGACCACCACTGCTGGCACACTGGGGTACTAGAATGGATGATTCACGGCATGTAAGGTTTCAGTCTCTAGTGGTTCTTAGATGTCTTAATTCATTGTACAACTTAAAAAAAAAAAAAAAGTCTTTTTGAATATGGCAACAAATCCTAACAGATCTGTCACTACAAAACACACTGCAGAAGAGAGATCAAATGATACACAAATATCTAAAGCTAGTCACTTATCACCAAAGGGCATTATCCATGAAAAGGTTAACTCCATCCTAAAGAAAATAGTATGTTCATATAGCTTTTGTTACTACTAGTTCTTTCTAGTATTTGAAAAGTACCATGAAAACCAGCCATAATAGGAAAGGTTTATCCATTTTGTTATGAAACGGTCAAAGACAAAAAGAGATTTAAACTCATACAAGCAAGAGTCTATTATTCAAAAGAGAGGAAAACGAGAGCCAGAATTTTAAGTCTCAAAACCTGCACAAAAATGTTCCCCATTACTAACACTCTGCTCTGCAACTCATCATAGTCTTCAAATGAAAGAATAACAGAGAGTGCTTCTTGCAATAGTTATCCAGCACTCCAAAACAGAAAAAGCCATGGTCTCATATATAGTCCAAAGCAGATAGTCCAAATCTTGCACTGCAGCTTCCTTTTCTGTTAAATAGAATTGGAATATTTTTCTGTATCTTTGCCTAGTACAAAGATCAAGTTTGTTTAGGTTTGGTTGGTTTTTTTTTGTAACTGAAGGACTGTTAAGTTATGCAAAATATAATCCACATCCTGTAAACACCTCAACAGTCTGGCACCCCATGAAAATTTCAGGGCTTTTGTCTTCTAAAGATTAGGAACCAAAGGTTTGTGCCTATAAATACATGTACACATGCACATATCTATATCTATAGATTGACTGATAGTTGCATATTTAAATTAAATCTAAATTTTGGTTAGCCAAGGCAAAGTCAGACTCACACACACTTGAAATAAGAGATCATGTGTCTAACAGAATTCACACAATTTTGGAGGATTTGGACAAGAACAGTTACAAATGCATACAAATATACTTAAGATTGCCTTCTCTTATTGGCTTAGCAGCAGCCAAATTAACAGTTATTATATTAGCCATTTTGATGCATTACATCAAAATAAAATCACTCTCTGAGAAAAAAAAAACAAACAAAAAAGAGTAGATTGTGCATATAACTTAATTTGGTACATAACTGTGCTGGAGTCAATCACCACAAGACCCCAATAAGATTCACCCTGTACGCTGTGAGAAACATACTTTGTAAAGCTACAGCAGCTGCATTCAAATATGGCCATAAAAAGAAGCAAATTGTAACGCAGTTTGGCTTCAGACTTGGGCTAAAGCCCAGGCAAGCTTTTAAATTTCAAAACAAGATCTTAAAAAGCATTACTGAGAGCAAAAATCTGAACACAGCCTCACTTTTTTAAAGAGCAAAGAGTAAGAATAAAGTTTAGATGAGTGTAGAGGTGAGCTACAGTGACAGACTGCTAAAAATGCCTTCAATTGAGAGTCTTGATACTGTAACTGAAAAAAAAAAAAGGAAAACTAGGAGGTGTCTGCTTTCCACGTACAACTTCATAAGTACTGAAAGCTCTCACTAATCTACCACACAATATAACAAAAACAGTGGAAAATAAAAGCAGAAAGAAAGATCTTAATTATGACCATGGATGATAAAAGAGGGAGGAAAATTAGGCAGTGAAACTCCACACCCAAGGAACATGCACTCAACTTATCTTGATGTTTTCCTTTTTGAGAAGATTGTTTCAGCCAAACATTTTTAGGCTTTAGTCCAATGTGAGTATTTGGGCTCAATTTAAGAATAACTTATGCAAGTTACTTGCTTATGATTCATATGCAGGTCAGATCAGATGACCTCAGGGGCCTAAAGCCCAAGGTCTATAAAATCTTCAGAAATAGCAATATTTAAATTATTAAACACAAAACTCAGCAAATCCCAGTGGCACATCTGTAAACTTTCTAAAACTGCACTAAGCTCTGCTGCAATTCTTCAGAAAGAGGTACATTTTCAAACTTGTAGCTGAACTACATCATGCAAGATAAAAACAGTAAAGGATGAGACTAAGTCTTTTGTGGCAAAACTTTAAGAAAAAACCCAATTTCTTCTTCAACTCATGAGTCTTACTGTGATAGGAGAGGGCATGACAAGAGAATGAAGGATGGGTGCTGTAGCAACTAACTTCTGAGCAATACACATCAAAGCCTGTGCGTGACACAAACAGGAAAAACCAGCATAGTCTCTACTTTTCTAACAGTGCACGTGGGCTGCAGCACAGGGAGCACATCTGAAAATGTGTTTATTCTGTTAGAAAGATAAGATGTTATTTCCTTCCTTTTGAACAAAGAAAGTCAGGTAAGTTTGCATCACCAAAGCTCTGATGCTGATTTGATAACAGAATAAAGTCTAAAGTGAGAAAACCACTGGTTTTAGTCTTACTCAATTCTGAAATAACCTAGTGAGATTCTCTCCTTCCTTCCGTTTGCCTCCAGGACCACAGGCTATCACTGCCACTGCACAGCCACCATTATCATTTAGGAAAGAGATAGTGTCCCATATTAATGACTTCTCATATGCTTCAAAATCAAATTAATCCATGTTTGATCATCCTGTAAGAATATTTTTTTTAATTATTTAAAGGGACCTGAGGTAAGAACAGACCTGTCCAGGGCATGCTGCAGAGGAAACTGAGCTGACCAGGCACTACACAAATTACTTTACTTTGCCATCTTTTCTCCACCCACAGCCTGACACTGCAGAGTGACTGCCTGTAGTGGGTGAAAAACAACAAAAACACCACAAAGGCTCTTATCGAGCAATGCAAGCCATGAGTAATATCTGAACCCCACACGCCTCCAGGAAGCGTGTCAAAACGGAAGAGAAAACAATCACCACAGGAGCAGAGGGAAAGGGAAGTACAGGTGACCTGAGCTAAGGGGACAGCGTTCATGGAGATGTCAAAGGCAGGGCTTTGCATGTGCCCTGACGTGGGTGGGAACCAGCACGGCTCCGACTCCCCAGCCCAGCCACCTCTGTGCACCAGCAGCACCTGAGGTGTAATTTGTCCAGCTGGCAGGAAGAGTGAAGTTGTTGCTCCTGCTCTCACTGTACCAGCCCGTAAGAACGAGCTGATGTCATCTGTGGGAAGAGAAACAGAAACAGTATTCTCCAGGCATAGACAGGGAGATAAACTTCCCCAACCCTGAACCTAGAAAAAAATGCTGAAATAAATTCCAAAAGTCTCATTACACCTTATGCCTTTCTGCTTCTTTCTTACTCTGGTGGGCTGCTCCCCTCCATTAACAGCAATTTGCCACACGTACAGTAATGAAAATACTTCCTTAAACGTTATTATGTTATTAGCATCCCCTGAGGAGTTGGTGAGAGTTAAAAGGACACCTCAGCTAAGAAGATCTCCCTCATCTGTCTCTATTAAAATGAAGCCAAATCAAAGACTAAAATACAACAGAGAGCAAAGAAACGAGACTGAGAAAGGCTCCCTCTCCATTATTATCGATTTTCTTAGATTTTAAAGTACCATAATTTATGCAAAAGAGGCATGATACAACCTTACATTTGGAAAGTCCTATGACTAAATCTAGCAGTTAAGTTTCCCTTTGAGAAATGTATAATGATGTACATTTCCATACATCAATGTCTCCAAAACATGCGATGTACCAAACACTGGGACTAAAATAATTCCCTGGAATAAATAAATAAAGCACTGGGCTGCTTTCTGTTCAGAGGTTTTCAAAACTCTCAAGCCAAAACAAGACTGAATTGCACAGGCTGATTTCACTGGCCAGTAACACTAACTGCACCTGCTTTTACACTAAAACTTCCAAGATGTGAGATCCATTACTAGAAGTTTCAGCTCATGTCATTCAAACATCACACAATCACAGCATAAAGATTTACCAGTATCAGACCACAAGATCTAGCTATAACTTTTTACAGTACTTCATCTCTAATTTAAGCAGCAACTAACCTACCACAAATGAAAATGCCTCTCAGCTGCATGCAGTATTCTTTCAAGAACAAATGTTTGTGAACATGTTCCAGTACACTTTAACACAGATTATTAAAAGAAAAGAAAGTTGGAAATTGGAAGGCTTTCAAGAGCCAATTGACTGGAAGGGTAAACTCCTTCAGGTTTGGCTAGGCTGCTGGAAAAACTTGGATGTGATCTTTGCTACCCTGGAGCTATGGTATTCTCTGCCTACCATTCCAAGCAAACGACGGGCATGACTTTTCTCAGCAAGTTCCAATTACATGGTGACTCTGTTCCAGGCTCTGCTCTGATCTCTGTTTTTGAGGGAGGCAGAGATAGTTCATCAATAAAGGAAACCCTCTGTGGCAAATAATGCTCGTTTCTGTACAGTTGTGCCTGACCAGTCAGCCAAGCTACAGCCCAGAGCAGTTCTTACGGGCACAGCTGTATTTGTTTTCTCTTCCAGAAGCAAATCACAGATATAACTTTCGACAGGGTGAACAAGATTTGAATCCAGGATTTTTAGTTCTGTATCACTTTTCAGGATCTGCTTTCCCTTACACAGCAGCCTCTCCCAACTAACTAGATACATTTCAGGAGCAAATTAAATGATCTGACATTACGTGATACATGAGTTTCTTGTTTAATGTCTCCTTACATTTAGAATATGAAAGATACCAATTATTAAGTCTTTTCAATCTCAAGCTCATCTCATGGAAGTTTTTCAGACATTCCTGTACTGGATTTACTAGTTTTTGTTTTAACTGTAACCAAAATTAATTTTAAAAGTTGTATTGATATATGAGACAGCAGAAGACAAGAAAAAAAAAATATTAATGCAAACACGTCTCCCTTCCCCACAGGAAAATTGAGATGAAAAGACTATTTCTCCCCATTACATGAAGAATTCAGCATGGACTGAAGAGAGCAACAATTCTGTGCTGTTACTAAATCATTCCCCTAATTTAAATACAACTGTCTGCTGTAAAAAGTGCCTAACACAACATATAAGACTGTGCATACATGTATTTCCACCATACTCAAATACTGTTCCTCTGGCTTTTGAGTATATCATAGAATCATTGAATCATAGAATTGTTTAGGTTGGAAAAGACCTCTAAGATTATTAACCCAGCACTGCCAAGTCCACCACTTGGATGGTCCAACTGTGTCCCTAAAGTACCACACTCACAGTCTTTAAGAGACCTCCAGGGATGGGATTGTCCCTGACAGGCTACACCGTTCAACAAAGCCTACAGAGACAAGGTTTCAAAAACAGCAGCATGACCTTCAGGCAACCTAAGCTGCATAGCAAATACCCAAGAGAATAGAAACACTTCTTGAACGTTAACATCTTAAGATGGAGACATTAAATACTATTTCTCACAGAAGTTAAAATCATAGAGAAAATCCAAGTAAAAAGTATTCTGAGATTAATACTAATGTGAACACAAATACAGCTGGAAGAATATATGCTCCTGCTTTGTAATTTTTTTAAGTATGCTTTTAAAATTTAAATTTTTCAAGTCTTTCAACCTGTACTAATACCCTAGCAGTAAATTTGGTCAAGATAAATTCAGACTGGGTAACTGTAGAAATTAGTGATGAAAAGGCAAAAGAGAAATTTAAGTGCACTACTCAGTCCTTTTTTTTTATCTTCTTATTGTACTAAAGAAGAACTGGTAGTCAAAACAGACTTAATTAAAAAACACTGAAATTTATTCAGTCATTTTAAAAAGTAAGCTATATGAATAATGGAATGCAAATATTTAAGTAGTCTTAGAGAACCAGGGACTGAAAGGGAAAAAAATATTTAAAATTATCAAGATTTTCCATTTGCACAGTTCCAAGTCTTTGGAACATGTTTCAAGGTGTGCACACAGCAGAAATTGAAGACCTATCCCAGTGAGAGTCATTTCCTTCTAGGACCTACACATGAAGATAACTGAGGACATAATGCAGGCTGGAATCAGGCTAACAAGTTGGCCTTTTCTTCAAGTCTATAGCTCAAAGGAGCACTTAACTGTGACTTAGGTGTGCATGCCCCAACCCTGGCAGTATTGAACGCCAGGCCAAATAAGGACTTGAGCAAACTGGTCTAGTGGAAGGCGCCCCTGCCCATGGCAGGGGGCTGGGACTGGATGATCTTTAGGGTCCTTCTAACTCTCAACATTCTGTGATTCTATGGTGACTCCATCACTTGGGTTGGGACTGGATGATCTTTAGGGTCCTTCTAACTCTCAACATTCTGTGATTCTACGATGACTCCATCACTTCCCTGGGCAGCCTGTGCCAACAACGCCTGACAACTCCTTCAGTAAAGAATCGTTTCCTAATACTGAATCTAAACCTCCCCTGATACAACTTGAGGCCATTTCTTGTCCTATCACTGGTTGCCTGGAAGATAAGGCCAATTCCTACCTGGCTACAGCCTCCTTTCAGGGAGTTGTAGAGAGCAATAAGGTCGTCCCCTGAGACTCCTTCCCTCCAGGACAAACATCCCCAGCTCCCTCAGCCCCTACTCCTAACACTTGTGCTCTAGTCCTTTCAGAAGCTTCACTGTCCTTTGGACACATTCCAGCACCGAAGTCATGAAGCATGACTCATTTTACATTACCCTAAAACATCTGAAATGTAAGAAAAATAAAATACAATAATGGAATGTAGAACACTGTCTATTTTAAAAGCCACTTCTTTAGATCAAAATATCTTGACATAAAAGAATATCACTTTCCCTTCGCTTTATCTGACTGAAAATCCAAGGCCAGCAAAGTGAAACAACTTCTCAAATATGGTGCCTTTAAGATTTTCAGTTTCCTGTTAAAATTACCAAGAATAGTTATAAGAATGTGTGTGAGCATGCCTGCCTTCCTTCCTGACAACATGCCCAAGGCATGCTACACGACAAAGGACACTGATAACCCTTTAGCTGAAAACTTTCCTCACAGAAAGCCTCCCACCAGTCTTCTATTTTTTATTTTTTTTAAGAAGAGTTTAACAGAACCTAGAATCACCACTGGGCCCAAAACTTAATTCATATGTAGGATATCCAGGGATATCACATAAACTGACTCCAGAACTGAGGAAAAGCATTCCCTAGGACATTACAAGTTTTCATGGACAAAAATTCACTCTGAAACACTGTTTTCATTATACTGAGAGTGTAACATGACTTTTGGAATGAAAAGCTTACACTGGGACAGCAAGTGGAGTCCTGTGAGGCCTTCACACACAAGACCTCCCACTGCTTCTGGTCCCTTGGCACTGAGGACAGAGCAGGTTTCAGCCCAGCAGACACGGGTGGCCTGAGCCAGAGCCAGCAGGTGCAGCAGCCTCCCTCAAAGGTCTCAGAACTGCAAACAGCCATCTGCCCCAACTCATCTGGGTGAACACACTGTCAGGGACACACAGCTGCAGCAAAGTGAAACTGCTCTAAACACTTCTCACCAAGAGGCAAGGAATGTGCATGGCATTTCAGTTCTGCTACTAGAATACAAACACAGGGTAAGGCTTGCTCCCATTTTTTCAGAAGCATGCTCTGCTCTGAATATTATAAGTAATATAATAACACTTCCACAAAACACTTCCCCCCAATAATCATTTATGATATAGTTGCCTTCAAGTAATGTAGGCTGGGGAGAGAAACTACAGCACCCATTTTAACAGCATCTTGCTTTGCACTCCTGGGTTTTGCTGTGCATTGCCCATCGCTGCTCATTTTCTCACTGATAACCTTTTCATTTTGTTACTAGACCACACTCCTGGGTACTTGAGAACACAGTACTCAAGTTCCCAGTTCTACCTTCTCTCTTCCTTGATTAAATGCCATGGAGCCAGCTAGAGCACACTGGATGTCATCCTATCAGTGTGCCCACCTTCAGGAATACGGGCTGGTGTCTCACAACTCCAAGTGCACTTCTACATAAAGCAGCAGAATGTCACCACCTGAACTGCCCCACCACCTGTTTCCAGTAGGATTTATTAACACCTTAACTACTGCTTGCTTTGTCCACATCACTTGTGCACATGTGGCAATGAAAGAACTAAGCCACTGTCCCTATTAACCTCAAACTGAAATTTATGCATTTCTCTAATGCCCCTGTGACACCGAGCACCATGATGTTTTCTCCCTAACACACTTTTACTTAACTTATACACCACTTTAAAATTAATATATTCTGCCCTACTAGGTTCAAAGGCAGACAGAAGGGAACATAAAGTATTGCGAAAGACTTTTAAAAAGAATTAATAATTTTCAAAAATATGAAGTTATTATTCTTCACATAAATGTATCAGAAAAAATTACATTATGATTCGCTTACCACTCATTATGATACCCACTTTACATGACACATGTAAATCCTTTTAAACACAGTATCATTACAGACCTAAACAAATTACACCAGCTGATGCCATTCCAAATTATTTCAATTGTTTCAAACAGTATTACCACACTCTCCCACCAAGACACATCAAGCCATCCACACCCCAAGTGAGGCTGGCTGTGAACCCAGCTGCTCTTGCCACAGATTTAACCTAGAGGTTAGCAGCTGGCAGGGGATTATTGTCACTGAGCCAAACATACAATACCAGTCAGCAGAAGTGTTGGGTTAACCTACAGCAAAGTGAGGCAACTTTACTTGAAGACACAGATCAATACAAAGTTAGCAGCAGCAGCATCGTCATTTCACAGCTGAGCTGAACTTCACATTATGAACTGGAATCTTAGATTGAAGAATTATTTGCAGCTTTGCACCAAGGTGCATGCATTTCACCATTCCTCAAAACACAGACATTATTGCCACACAAATCAGTAAGGAACTGCATGACTCTGAAGATTCATTATATTCTGCAAACCAGGGCAGAGAAGCTTGGGCTGCAGCTCAACTCTACATCTGGAAAAAGGCATCTTATGCTACTGACTGAAGCTCTGAGGAGCTCTCACATCAGCTCAGCAGGGTAGGATGAGTTTACTCTTCCTCATTCCCT
The DNA here is from genome assembly GCA_017589585.1 of Phylloscopus whistleri. Taxonomy (NCBI): domain Eukaryota; kingdom Metazoa; phylum Chordata; class Aves; order Passeriformes; family Phylloscopidae; genus Phylloscopus; species Phylloscopus whistleri. The sequence continues at coordinate 5,800,465 of JADMLD010001181.1, read as the reverse complement.
TATAGAAATGATTTTTAAAAGTGCCAGTGAAAATGGCATCTTTCCAGGCTCTCTTCTTTTCTTTTGCTTCCCTACTGAGCTGTGTGACCCAAAGTAAGTAGGTAATGTCTGAAATACAAAGAGAAAAATATCAACCCTGGTTTCTCAGAAAATTTAGTGCAAGTGTATTATACAACACTTGCAAAGGTACACTTCTGACTTCAAGGACAGCAGCTGCTTTTTTAATATGCAAAAATATAACTTGTAATCTTTTCTGAGGAGGACCCCGGGATATTTGGCAAACTACAATAACAGGCTTTCAATTTTCTCCCTGCAGATTTGTATTCATGTGGCAACCACATTACCAAGCTATCAAGATACAGTGTCAAAATCATACATACAAATTGTCACCTAAAACTGAAAGTCAACTGATACTACAAACCTCTCTTATCAGTGAACCTCTACATCTGCCAATGTATGCAAAGGCCCATAAACATACACAGTTAAAGCACCTGTGCATGCATATGCACACATGCATTACTCAGCTGTCGTGCTGCCCCTGTGCCCAGAAGGCTCAGTCCCAATAAAGTCAGCTGGCAGAACAGGTACCACACTGCTTCCTGAACATGTACCTGCTTCAGATGCAGTCATGACATTATTACCCATACTCCAGACACCACAGCTTCGAAAATCTAAACCCCTGTGACTTCCACACTCAGGCAGCCCATATACCAGGCACACAAAAAAGAGCAAGAAGAAGGAAAACAATAATTGAACTCTGAAAAAAAGATGTCTTTAACTGACATTTATTTTAAGTCTTTCAGTTCTTATATCAACATCTGTTCTCAGAAGAGTTAGCTCAGAGCCATTAAGTGCTGATCTTAAGGAAGCACCTTACAACAATTGAATATGTTATGAATTTTCACTATAAAAGCTACGATTTCCAGTGAGATAAAAAGCAGTATATTGATATTTTGTTATGTGCTGTGAATTTATAGCAATCTCAAACATTGCCATCTATCTTCATGATTTAACATATTAATCTGAATATCTGAATAGCTCTAAACAACCATAGAAAAGTCAAAAATTTACTTTTAAGTCAAAGTGCTACAGAAATATTCTGTTCTGGTCCCAAACACGAAATTACTTCCAAGATTACAGTAGCTCAATGGCCAGGACTAGTAACACCCACTCCCAGTCCAGCAACTAGTTTTAGATTGAATATCTTGCAGCTTTCAAGCTCTTGATAAAAGCCCTGGACAACTGAAAAAAAGGATAAAAGCAATTTCATATTTGGTTTTTTTTTTTAACAAGTCAGGTGCCATCACATGTAATACTGAAGTCTTGAGGCTGACCTGATCAAGTAATGCAGCCATTCTAAATCCAAGCAGATAAAACCTTACAGATCAAACCCAGAACGGGGACACCTGTGCCAATGGTAAGAAGGGGGAGAGGCATTGTGAAACAGAACTCCAAAGATGAGTCACAGAGCAAGCTAACTTATGTGCAGCATGGCCAAAAAAGCTAAGGGGGTACTGCTATTTCCATTAAGATGAGGAACTGAGGTAAAGGAACATAGTCAATGTATTAAAATCCCAGTGCCATTCTGCACTTAGTCCATAGCTCTGTAGATCAGACTCCAAGCATCAATCTAGGCAGCCAAAAAAATAAGTGCACATACTTAGGGGCTCACAGGACTATCTTGTCCAAACTTTATAGTTACTTTTCAGATGTCTGACTCAGAGCTAGTCATCCAGTTGCCCCTCAATAAACAAAGTATCCACTTCTAGAAGTGCATTTGTTTAGCAGCTATTTCACAAAATCCTAAAACAAATGTTTGGGATAGAACAGACCCATCATACTCTGGACATACTGACCATTTTCCACTGCCTATACATGGAACCAGTGGTGACAAACTCAGTCTAAACCAAGATGCAGTTGCCTAAGGTTAAAACAAATTACTCTTCTCCTGGTTATAAAGTTTCTGATTTGACTGTGTCACCCAGGACAGGCTGCTGACTCGTCACTATGCATTGTGAATGAAGCTGGACTCTGTCCTCATATCCCACTCTCTCTTGATGTCCTCCATATACAATCTTTATTTCACCAACAAATCACACTGGATTCCTACAGACAAGCTCTCCTTCACTGCACTGACTGATGCATTACTTGAACCAGTCCATTCTCAGTACACAATGAGGCACGACAGGAGTCCTATTGAACAACAGCATATGGGCATATATAAAATCTAGGAAAGACAGAATAAATTTTTTTGATTCTATCTAATCTTAAAAGTTTCAAAACCAGTTTCTCTTCATTCACCTTTTAAGCCTTTTCTCAAAACCATGAGTATACATTAAGTTTGCTTGAACATCTGGATCCTTATTTTTTAGAAAAACCTGTTGCCCTGAGAAGCCTTCCAGATCCAGGAGAGGACCTACTAAAATGTCAAGTAATATCATCAGACAATTTGGTCTCTGATCTTCCTCAGAAACAGAGACGGACATAGTCAGACCTCCCTTATCTTTTCTGATACATTTATTGACAAACATACCAGGAAATTAATTAAATATATGTATAATAATGCACTACACTAACCCAGTCATGCTTCTCATTATTCATTGACACTATGTGTTACTTACTTATTAAGCAGTGTCTTATTTCCAGATTATGGGAACTGTTCCAGGTACCAAGGCTACTGGAAAGATACATCCAAATGTCAGGCCATTTGTAATGTAACATTTTTGAACAAACACTTCCTATTATTGCCTGCTGGGGAAATGCTAATTTAATTCACCAAGTTCAATTCTTCTGAGCCTTTTTTTTTGCCTTAAATAGCTCAACATGTTCCAATGTTCATTGCCAAATTCAGACCTGTGCTCAACCCATTAGAAACACTAAAATCAGCAACAGTGAATTGCTACCACAGCTAAAACCACCACACATGAGCGTAGAACACTGTTTTAAAAGTTGCTATGAGAAAAGAGAACCATAAAGACAATGTATTAAATCAGAAAAGAGAATACCTAATGCAGCATGCTAATCAGACTGATTTCATCAAGTCTCCTCCAAGACAATCTATGGAGGGAATCTACTGACAGGGAAGAATAACCACATCATTAGCAATTTGTACAGCTGTCAGGAATGCATTTAGTCACACCATAGATTAAATGTTTAAGCAATTGCTAAGCAGACATGAAATTTTTCCAATTCAAAGGCCTATGTCTAATCTGCCAATAAAAATACAGTGAGTCATTTTACTCATGACAGCAGTTCCTCATCTCAAATATTATCAGAGGTTTTTTTCATTAAAACGTGTCAGTTGACATCAGAGGAGAGGTTTTGCTGGCATGTGTTGTATGTACAGAAGCAGGTACCAAATCCAACTATGACTGCCCTTTAAAAGTGAAAAAAAAATACAATTTCATATATTCAGGAGTCACCTGGAAAATTAGCATGTGATATTTACCTGGAGGTCTTACTCTTCTGAAGAACTTATTTTTAACAACGGTATCCTGATACTGGAAGTATCCAGATACAGAGTAGAAAAATTGAGCAGGCTTTTGTAATGGAAGATCTCTCAGACTTTCTTAAGTCCTATCCTTAACGGGATAAAAAACATTTGCATGAGGGAGATCTGGCAGATATACAGAATCACAGAACCAATTAGGTTGGAAAAGACCTCTGAGGTCATCGAGTCCAACCCATGACCAAACACCACCATGTCTAGACCATGGCACTGAGTGCCATGTCCAATCTTTCCTTAAATACTCCACCAACTTCCTGAGCAGCCCATCAGTATGTCTAGTCACCCTTTCTGAAAAAAAAAAATTCCTTCTAATGTCCAACCTAAACCTCCTCCGGTGCAGCTTAAGACTACAAAAAGGCTTTAACAATGTCATTTGCTTCTAAAACTAAGCAAACACTGACTACACAAAAAAGCCAGGCACAAATTGCAAAAAAGTTGGGAAAGGAAGCACAGGATGAAATGGTCACTTTTCAACAACTGTTCTCTGTCATTTTTCAACACATTCACAACCATGAAGTGATTTTAAGATGATGGCAGTCTTCAGATGACAGGACATAACATCACAAACAATATCAACTGTGAAAAATATCTTAGTTACTGGTTGACAAAATGGTAGATGTAGATAAATGCAAAAACTGGGGCACACAGGAAAAAAACATTCAAAATTCCTCTTCAATATTATGAGCTTTGAATATTCCTTCTCAGGAAATATGCTGCAGGAATTGGGAAAAAATGCAATCAGATATGGGCTTACTCAAATCACACAAAAGGAGGAGGCTCCTCAACAACATTAACGCTGTGTAACTACTTTCCATATACCACTGAAGTTCTTACAGTACCAATGGGTTCAAAAGGGATTAAAGAGCTTCCTAGAAGACAAATTCACTAATAATTGGAAAGTACATAGTAACACCTCAGAGAATTCCCAGGGTGCATTCCTAGGGCAAATGCTGTTATGTTCCCATTTTATTATTCTGCCACTGGTGCACAGAGGAGACAGACAAGAAGGCCAGGCAGAACTTCAGTATAACCAGCACCAGTCACATTAAAATCCTGTTACACTGCAACCTAATAAACCAGTAAAATAAACATCTTAAATTAAACCAAAGAGGTCCTTTATTGTTGAGAGCTAGAGCTACCAAAATATCCAAATTACCTAAACCCAAAGCTGGGAATTTACTAGGCAAACATGTACTTTTTAAGCAAGGAGCAAAGCTGCCACTGCCTTGCAGTTTAACATTAACTAACTTGTCCGCACTGAATCAGATTGCTTGTCCAGCCAGCATCAGATTTATGGCAGCATGTGGACTTTCATCCTCAGAGAGCACTTTTGTGCTCTTCATCCTCAGAAGCATTTGTCCTTCTGGTAGTTCTGGAAAGCAGCAGAAAAGGGAAGTACTGCATGTCTTGTACATCAGCTGCAAGAATCAAAACACAGTAGTCAGAAATGAAGTCCAAACCAAATGTTCAGTAAGGGCTCAATTATTGATCTGCTACAGGCCATGCTACTGCCCCAGTTAACTCTGAGGTCAGTGCACTGCCATGTTGCAGTTTTTCTGGCTGGAACAATGCTCATGTACCATCCCTTACTAAATACATGTTGACCCACTGCAAATTGCCTAGGGATCTGGACAAGCCCAAGAGGTATTCAACATGAACCTTCTTTTTCCTACTGGTATAGATCTACCCTGAAGCCATAGATTAAACATTTGTAAAACAATGACTACATTTTCTAGTTCTGCAGAAATAATTACTTTTGGGTAGAAAGGAAGAGAGGCTTTAGGCTTTTTGTGTTACATATTTTGAGTTTTTTCTTTTTTCTTCTTGAAAATGGATCACATGCAGAGCATTTAATAGGCCCTTCCTACCTATGAAAGAAACACAAGATTTCAGTTTCCATCTGAGTTATTATCATGTAAAAGCCTCCCCAGCAATGGGCAGGGAAGTGCCCAACCACAGGCTAATTCAAGCTAGTATCCAAAAGCTCTTGCTGAACACTTTTACTGATATTTATTACACGATACTCATTGTACAGTTTATAATGCATCTATACAACGAAGTGAGGTTTCAATAAAGCTTTGGCTGCATGGAGGAACTAGGTCCTGACCTCACCAGGTGCCTACACCAGGCTGCCTGACACACCTAAAGCACGGAACTGCTCAGTGAGACACAGATAACCTTTTAACACTTCAGTAAATGCAGATCAAAACTACTACTGTTTTTTAAACATCCCAAGACCCTGGTGAAATGATTTTTGTCAGTGTTTTTCAAAATACCACAAGTTCGTGCTCCGAAAAATTAGAAACAGATAAATGTTCAATGTAAGATTTGCATTCTGACACACATTTTTTAAAACAGATTCCCACACTTTGTAAATCATGATCATTGCTGGCTAGAGAGGGAAATCAGAAATGGACCATAACAAAACAAATAAACAAAAAATCCTTAAACGATGGTGTTTAAATGTTCCCCGCCTTACAGTGCTGTATTATGATTTGAATGACACAACTGGGCTCCGAGGATCTACAAAAGAAAACTCTCTTGCCTGGAAGGCAACAGAGTTGTCTTTGCCTGCCTGCCCCTCATTCACATCTGAGTTGTGAAGAAAAATGGCTTGACTGACCAGCTTTACCTACTACCTGTGACCAGCCTAGATGCAATCTGTACTTCATCCTCACCATCCCCCTCAAAAAATTCCCTGCTACTTTTGCTGTAATAATGCTGCAAAAATTGGCACCTCACAGCCTCCTTATACAAAATGAGAATTAATTTCAATTTGCTGTTTCTACTTTGTCCTAGTAACATGAAACACACACACAATTCGATTATATAATCTCCAGACATGTAGGAGGGATTTGGAGGCTTGCCTGAAAACCTGCCAATTCTTATGCATTCTAAAGCTCAACAGCATGTTTCTCCAAAGTACACATCCATGTAGCTGAAACCACAATTGAGTACCTTCACTCAATACCATCAAAAAAGCTACCAAAAAACCAAAAGCCACAAAGGCAAGAGGCTAAAATTCAAAAACAATTACAACATGCATGACATCTATACAACAACCTAAGCTTGGTCCTGCCATAAATAATAACAGATACAAAAAAAGTTAATGGATTTACACCAATTTATACTACCCAATAACTTCAGTGGTTTCAATCCAAATACCAGCAGATCAGTCACCGTAAAATACAGTCATCAGAATTGACATTGACGTCACTGTTGCTGGCAGCTTTTCCTGAAATCTGTGGACTGGTTGAACCTTAGCCTTTTTTCAATAAACACTCAGGCATGTAACACATCAGTAGTTCCAGTGACAGAAGTGTTAGACAGGTCTTCCTGCTCCCTTTATCTATCACTCATCTGTGTGCCCTGGTCTTAAGGCAAATGGCAATTTTTCAGTTATCCATGAAGTCAGTCTGTTTTCATTGATGGGCTAAGATTTTCAAAAATACCACAGAAGAAGTTTTAATATTGACTTTTGCAGTCTTTAGAAAAGTTCCAATTATTCTGTTTGAAGACTCACAGAACTGAAAAAAAGCATAGAAAACAGACAAGGTTCAACTCGACATATTTTTACAGCACAAGCACTAGCAAGCTGAATCCAGCTGAAATGTATCAGCCTTTGAAAAATCATTAGCATCATCTTTGTTTTCTATTTCTCAGGCTTTAAGACTTGATGCTGTCTCCAATCTGTCTGACTTCAAAAGCACAAAACTATTTGTCCTCAATATGATTATATCTGCATACTGAAAAACACTTTATGAATGCTTTCATTTTGACCTTTTTTTACCTTACGTTTCTTCTTTAAGATATGCAAATTAAACTTCCACAACTGGACACTGATTTGCTCCCATATAAGTAAGTGGAAAATAGCTGATTTTCCTGAAATATTTTTGGTATCTTACTCACTTTTCACCAACAATGTCAAGAGATGCCATAAGTTATTCTGATCAACTGAATACGATAATATATTCTGAAAGTTCACAGTACTTCAGTTCTTCAAAATACCAAGATGACTGAAGAGACAGGAGCAATTTTTGGGACACCCATCTCAAAAATCTGCCATGTGCCTCATGCTTTAGGAACACACACTGTGTTCCAGGCCCACAGGCCATCAGCTACCAGTATTTCCAGTACTGTCTTTTCTTCAGCACAGTAACAGGAAGGTTGTCACTGCAGTTGAGGCAAAAGGCTGGGAGTCCTGAGATTCAGGGCAGGCATTCAACTCTGCCAGGAATTCCAAATGGTTCAACCACTGACACTTTCAAACCTTTCAGAAGAACAGCTGTTTCCTGCTCTAAGAATGTTGTCGTTATCAATTAGGAATGGTGGTAGTAATGACAGAATGCCATTTAGCTTCTCAAGGCTCATGTAGCAGTCAACAAGGACTGTCTGCACTAAAGCAACACAAGCTAATTTCAAATCAATAGTCATGTGTAATGATTCAGAGGAAGAGCTTACACAGAGCTTGTAACAACTTTCAGATTTTCAGAAGGTGCTAGTAAGCTGCCATACTCTGCTCTGTCCTTTCTAGAGCAGACTTTAGTATCTACCCACCAAACTAAGAGGACTGATGAAAATATCCAAACTTGAACCAAATATTTGAAGAACTAATGAGAATGGTTGAAAAACTTTTCTTAGCTAAGAAAATGAGTCTGGGGACCGGATGATACCAAATGAGCCAAGAGGACACAGCTGGCACAGGCAGACTGTGGACAAATTTGAGATGAGGAAGGGGTGAATATGGGTGCACTTACAGAAAAATTGTGGATCATCCTCCTGAGCCAAGGCAGAGTTACAGAAGTGGAAATAGACCAGAGGGTAGAGACTTTTGCCTAATCTGTATGTAATTTATACTAGTAAGTAAAACCAATGAAGTCTTAAAATAGTTCAAAAGCTTAAAGTCACACATAACACACTCCTATATAGGCACTGGGTGTCTCAGAAAAACTATATGGATGGAGACGTGGGTTATTGTTTTATTTAGGTTCCAAATATTCTGGAAGTTAGCACAGATCTGAGAGCTGAAGGCAGTTGGAGTGTTACCCTATTTTGTGACAGGGTAACAATAGGTCTAAAACCAGGAAATCTTTCAGATGTGCCAAGAAAGAAACAACACAAAGGCTTCCTGAAATACAGAAAGCATAGCAGATGTCCCAGCACTGCTGAAAACCTGAGATTGAGGAGTGTTCAAGTCGATTAGTGTAAATTCCACCAATCTGACCAGTCAGATCAACTCTGGAAAAGACAGCACACTACAAATAAAAATTCCTGCATTTCTGCCATTGGGTGAATACATCATTCATTAGTAAGTTTCCACGTACTGACACTGCAAAGAGGAAGCATGCAAAGAGCTACTCTTGAGCTTTAGGTAACTATACAGGCAATCCATGTTGATCTACTCCTGTTTTTTTAAACCTGCGAAACCAGAAAACAGCAGAAAACTGTTATGTATTTCCCAGAAAATTGGACAGGATTACACCTTTATCTTCTGGTAAGCCACAAACTTGTTTTCTCACTTTTTTTCCAAGATGGTCACACTGGTGTCAGAAAAGTCATATTTTTACATTGGGCATCCTTTCCAAAACACAGCTTTGTTCATTTCTGACTCCAAAGTGACTGAAACAAAGAGAAGTTGGTCTCCAAACAGCTGTAAGAAATTTCTGTTTAAAAGCTTTTTTCACAAGTAAATTTTTCTTATTATTTTTAACTGTCATAAGAAAATCTTTCTCTCTGCCCTCTCTCCCACTTCTCATCACCAGAAAAATTTCATAGCCATTCTGTAATGAATCAGTATATCTGCAACTGTCATAAAGTAACACATACAATCAAGTGGAAAATTGTTCCCTTCAATCCCTCACTGAAACCAACAAGCAATAAAAAACAAAATAAAATCACTAGAACAGAAGCCTTCAAAATATGCTTATTTGCCTCCCTTTCTTTTACCAACATCTTTTATCTTTATTGGATTTCTCATAGAAAAAAGAAAATTAACACCACCAAGAGCATTTTTAAAGCCATTTTCATATTGCCTGAAATGAAAAAAAAGCACATGAATATAAGTTTTTGCCAGTTATGTATAACCTCTGCACTGCCACAGGTTTTACCATTTACAGGTGGTTGACTCAATGTTAATTTTCCTTACAACATATGCCTTTCTGTTGGACAAAACCCAACAGAAGTTTTAAAAACTTACAAATGAACACATGAGCAAGTTAAGTGCAGAGGCCATAAAGCAGTTAATACTGTCAATTTATGTATATGACATTTCACAGGAATCCAGGCTGCTCTTCTCTCTGGTGTACTCACAGAATCTAATTCCTATTTCTCACTGGCTCACTTAATTTCTAACTTTCTCATTTCCACATTGGCAACTCCCAAGCTTCATTTATCTTCTACTCATAAAGGCAAGAGTAGTAAAGGCCCAAGAAACAACAGACCAGTGCACAGAGAATGCAATTCCACCATGGTCAAGTTATCTCAAGCCTTTGTTAATTGTAGGCAGACGGATTGATACAGTTTATTGGTAAAGGTCCTTGATTAAACCTAAATTAAAAGAGGAGCCCATTGTGCCATTATTTGATTTCTACTCAGACGTAAAGCAGAGGTTGAGGAAATATCTTGCTATGGAATACCTTCTTTCTACTTCACTCCAATATCTCCTGCAAATATTGACATTCTCAAAACTACAGGTACAGCCTGGTGTCCACCCAGCTGTTATCTTCCATCTGAGGGTCAACTCTGTTCTCTTGAGGAGATTATTAGTCTCTTAATTGAGACATTTGTATATAAACATTACTTTGGGAACCAAAAATACTATTACATTGTTGGAAAAATTAACTCCTCTGCTCTCAGAAGCATAGAACTGAATTTTGCAATATGTTTTGGATAAATTACCCTTCAAACTGGATTTCATTACTTCCTTGTAATTAAATAGAATGATTTTACCCAGATCATCAAAAGTAACCCCTTCTACAATAGATTTGACAATCTCCCCATCTTCAAGTACAACTAAGTCTGTCTAATTAGTAGCAGGTGATGATCATCCATCACTTATTTGACCATTCTCCCCTCTTATGCATGTCCCATTCCATCCAAGTATATCCTTTCACAATAATTTCCAATGCTGACAGCCTTTCAATGTTCTTTTGATCACATCTTACTGGCTAATAAAACATTTGGATAATGTCTCTCTAAATACTCTCTAGACCCAACAGGCTCCAAAATCTTAGCCAGAAGTTACCACTCTCTGAAAAGTGGAATATGTGCACTTTAAAAGTCCCCAGGCCTCAACTTCAGGCATCAATGCATAGGGGAAAACCTTGAGAAAAATAAACCAGTTTCCAAGTTGGTATAAAATACATTTTCAAGATGGCCAGAGGGTACCAAACAACAGCAGATGACTGTATTCGGAACAAATTCAGTGTATTTTACACTAGCAGCTACACCCTGGTGAATAGAGCCTGACATACATCACATTTAAAGTGAGATATGTGTTAGCATACAAGTGTATACTTTTATCAAGTACAACTATCACTACTGACACCTTTGAAAGGCAGCACAAAGTATCACTAGAAGTTATCCTTGCTATATATCAGACATTCTGAAGTAGTTTGCATATTGTTAGTGGTGACATATATTTGGGGACTCTCATCATGATGTAAATAAAAAGCTCACATTTAGCATCTTCTAACAGAAATATAAGGATTCACCTATATACAGTTTAATCTTTAATTGAATATAGTTGCTTATCTAACTCATAGATCTTCCTTCTCTGGTTAACAAAAAACACTCCTATGAAAAACAGATCCAGCCTATTCTACAGCTGCTGCTGGAATGGACATCTGGCTGCCAAACTATTCCAAAATCAAGTTTATATTAATAAACAGTTGAAAATATAAAGTAAAGCTTTCTTGTACTGCACCTTTGAATTTATCATGCATTACAGCTGGTACTACACAGTTAAATTCCCTGTTATGCAGCAAATGAATGGATATTCTACCATCATCCTGCCATACTACAACACTGGCTGGAGAAAAGCTGTTGGTTTTAAGCTACAATGACCAAGGGCATAAATGACTATGTCAGCAGACTGGCAAACAGATTAGTTTTAAACCACAAAAACATATGCTGCTTATTTCACAGGCAAATTTATGCTTATTATTTCAAAGAGAGATGTCACCAACCAATTAGTGAAAGTGAATATGCATATCACGTTCTTTCCATTTCCAGCTTCAATATCTTGATCTGTTTTCATTTTTTCCCTTGCCAAAATGTTTTAGACACTTTAGGTGCCTGTGAAAGATGTTCCTTTTTTTATTTAAACAGCATTGTCCTTAGACCTTGGAGTTAATTCAGGAAGATTTTTAATTAAAAACAATGTAGTCCTCCTGTAGGTGTTCTCTTTTTCATCTTGCTTGAATTCCCACAAGTCTAGCTTTCCCCAAAGACAGTTCAAGAGGAAAATTATGACAGGTGTCTGAAATGTACAGAAACAGCAGGAGGAACAAAATCAACAGGGAGCAGAGACTGACTGAAGCATGTGAAGTAAAGGGGAAAAAGGAGGTAGAATTTCCAGGTAACTCAGCAGTTGGGGCAGTCAGTCACTCAGGAAAGGAGTAAACTTGAAAGTCCATCATTATTCCACTCTTATCCTTGTTTATCTTCTTCCTTGATCTTTTTTTATATTACATGGTGATAGATGGCTATAACAGAGCTGATTTAACCTAATTATTTTTAATGTTAAAAGAAACAAAGGGTTGAAGATGCTAATAAATGAAGTATGATGAAAGTGAGAGGAGAAAATACTAAAAATTAACACTCTAATGGACATTGCACAAAAAAACTGCAATACAATTTCACTTTCTTTAGTGGGATTGTTTGTTTTTAAGAAAAAGAGAGAGAACAAAAAACTTCTGGCCATTGGGAAAAAAACTTTACACTACTTAAAAATTTTATCACTCAGTCATTCTACATTTATACAGATTTCGTTGATTAGCTGGAAGATCAAAAGCGTAAAAGCACATCAGGGAAAACAATTACAAAACAGAATTCAGAAAAATAACAAATCAGGCATTCAAAAATATGCAGGGTCTTATTTACCACAATCATCCCTTCTGGAGCTTGAAGGTGTATAAATAGAAACCTTTCACCAGAGGTTTATTATATTTCATCAGGAAGCCTGACACTTCACACAATGAAGGACTTCACATGAACATATTCTTCATGAATAATTAATAAACAGTCAGCTGGTTTGGCTCCTTTAAAAGCAGCTTGGTTCTTTTTCTCTTAGCTGCTACCCTCCTACTTTCAACTGTAAGGCAGACAGCAACACTTCTTCCTTTCTGCCAAACCAGAAAAATACTTAAATAAGCTGAAACAACTTTCTAGATTACAGAGATACAGTTGTCTCAATAATTTTTAACTTTATAAGAGACATAAAAGTTTAACAGCTTGACTTAAGAATATTTTGAATAACAACTCACAATTTTTAAAATTTCTTGTTTTCCTTATTCCTAAAATATTATAAGGCAACGTAAAATGTTTACTAAGAATAATTTTAATACCTTGAGATGCTTAGCATGAAGCATGGCAAACTGTATGTTTTTGTATTCCACAGTAAAACAAATAAATGTTACTGGTAGAGCACGTCAGACTCAACCAAACCATCTTCATTGCTCCCAGAAGATATAGTAGAAAACACAGTTCTGTTCTGAAATGAGAGATACAGTTGATAGGTTGAAGGAAATTATTCAATTTTTTGTACACTTTTATATAGAGAGAACCTGTATCCTTTTTGCCTTTAGAAGGAGAAATACCTACAGTATTATCTGAGAGTTCTCCAGATATGTTTTGTGATCTTTGTAAGTATATTAAACCAATTTCAATTTTCCTTTTAAAAAAACCAAACAAGCAAGCTTGTCTGTCATCTTATACAGCCCATAAGGGTCATTTCACAATCACATTTAATATTTGCTTCTGTAACAAAACTTCTAACACCATTTATCCTCCTAATGTATGACAGTCATGGACATATTTTCTACTTAAACTAAATGAATGCAGCATACAACTCAGGCAGATATAACACCTTGAACGCTAATAACATCTATGGTTAGGAATGTTATGCTGGAAATGTCAGCACCTCAGTACAGGACATTAATCCAGGAGAGTGCTTCCTTGACTTGTCAGATATTCTACCATGGAGACCATTTAGTTATTCTGCTCTGAACCCTAAAGTACCAAGCAGACACTGCAAAAGAAGAGCTCCCAAGCTGGCAGTCTGATGATATGATGAAGTACAGCAAATTTTGCTCACAAATGTGGCAATCAGAATGTCAGTGACATACTAATGAAGTCACAAGGCAACCCCAAGAATCAAAGTGTGTCTGAGAACACTGTCCAAACACTTCTTGAACTCTGACTGGCTCAGTGCTGTGATCACTTCCCTGGGGAGCCTGTTCCAGTGCCCACCCTCCTCAAAAGGGTGAAGAACCTTTTCCTAAGAACAGTCTTAAACCTTCCCTGACACAGCTACAGGCCATTCCCTTGGGTCCTGTCACCAGAGAGAGGAGATCAATGCCTGCCCCTTCCACATGAACTGCCTCTTTGAGGTTGTCCTCATGTGTTCTTCCGTGCTTGCATATCAAAAAACACACGGCACAACAGTCTCCTCTCTCTGAAATGAGCCAAGAAAACCTAAAGTAATGGCATTAGAAATAATTTGCATGTGAAACTACAACAGAAAGGTGTTAAGTACACATCAAAGTATCACAGAATCAAACAGGTTGGGAAAGACCTCTGTGACTGAGTCCAACCTTTGCCTGAACACCATTATATCATTCAGACAATATCACTGAGTGCCACACTCAGTCTTTCCCTAAACACCTCCACGGACAATGACCCCACCACCTCTCCAGACAGTCCATTCCATTATCTAATCACCCCTCCTGCAAATAAATTCCTCCCAATTTCTTCCAACCTAAACCTGTCCCAGTGCAGCTTAAGCCTGTGGTCCTCTGGTTGCCTGGGAGAAGAGGTTGACCCCCACTTGCAGGCTACAAGCTCCTTTCAGGGAGTTATAGAGAGGTAACACCATCCAGGAGCCTTCTCTTCAGGCTAAACACTCCAAGCTCCCTCAGCTGCTCCTCATATGACTTATTCTCCAGACCCTTCACCAGCTCTGTTGCCTTTCTTTGGACTTGCTCCAGATGTCAATGTCCTTCCTGAACTGAGAAGCCCAGAACTGGGCAGAGGACTCAAAGTGTAGCCAGTTTCTACTATACTAAAATAACCTGAATCACTACCCTAATTATTCCCCTAAATATCCTGAGATATCCTGATATCTCCTATTTGTCAGAATAAGCAAACTCTCATCACTTGTTCAAGGTACAGTTCCACAATTGTAATAAATACACAAGGTAATGTTAATGTATGAGTATTTTACTGCACTGTATTCCGAAAAACAATTGTATTTGGCAAGGCTAACTGTCTTCCCAGCACTCTCAGCTGATAAGCTTACGTTTCCAATATGCAGACTTTGCCCTATTACTTACAACTTTGGAAAGCTCTGGAAAAAGTGACCCAAAACCTTTCAGCATAGTTCTGAGACTTTGGGAAGTTCAGCCAAAGTAGTCTGGTCTGTGTGCAGCCTCCGTCAGGGTTCCCTCATTTTGGCAGCCTTTACTTACCCCAGTGCACACTTCCCCCTGCCCTGTGGTTACAGAGGCATGACACACAAAAGAGGCAGCTGTAGGAACAAACCTGCAGCACCAAATGAAGGCAGCAGTTAGTTGAAGCATCTCTTCCGCTAGTCACAGAAAACAGGGCGTGCAGTGGACTGTGTAAAGAGAAACCAGTCTCTAGTGATGACAGAAAAAAAGGCTCCTCTGCCCCAGGCAGACCTTGTTTGCCTGCCAGGCAAACTCCAAACTTTACAGAGGCAATCCATAGTTGCAAGTTCCTCATGTGCTGCATGTCTGGACTTGGCAACATTAGGTCAATGGTTGGACTCAATGATCTTAGAGGTCTATTGCAATCTTAAGGATTCTGTGATTCTATGTCCAGCTCTTCCTAAGGCCTCATTAAAAAACTGCCAAAGTAATCAAGAGTTGCAACTCTCAACCAACAGCAGCAGCTTTGCTAATAAGAGGAACCACTACATGATGCACAGAACCTCTAAACTGAGTTCCTGGGAGCTTAGAAACAAGACTAAATTAGCAGGCTTTTCCAAAATTATTCTGTATGTCAGGTCACCATCTGCAGTACAAGGATAAATATGACAAAACTCCTGGAAGACAAGTAAAAATGCTTGTGTCCACAAGTGCTACTGTGTAACTTACCTTGGAAAAAGGTTTGATTAGTAGGAGACCTGGGTCTGTGACAAACAAATGAAAAAGATGCTGAAAAGCAGTCCATTGGGTGACCAATGCTACTGAATAAGGCAAGAAAGTGTTCACACTGCTGCACTGTGAATAATAGGAGAAGAATAACAAGATGAATTACTTTGAAAGGCAACTTGAACTCTTGATATTTCCTATTTTTCAAGTGTTAAATTTTTGGCTCTTAGTATTTCTTAATGCATTATTTGTAATACAATTCATACAGAGGATGCCCATTGCCCATTTGCTTCATAACATGTTCAAGAAATGTTATACTGAACTTCCTCTACAGAAAAAAATTAGAGGAACAGGAACTGTGCTTCACAGCTGACCACTACATCATTTTAAAAACAGGTTCTTCTCTTCTGGTTTTCCAGCTTAGCAAACTTCTTCTATTGAAGAAGTCATCTGAAGTAAAAGACTCTTAGCCAAATAAGATTTCTATTTCGTGAAAATAAACAAACAAATAAATAAGTAAATAAATCCCCACTGAACTATAGGAAAAAATGGAGAATGTATTATTAACAAATGAAATAACTTTTTAAATAACTACCCTGAATTTGAAATTTTTCATTACAAGTGCGACCCTGTAAGAACTTTTGAAATTTTATTTCTTTCTAGATTATCTAGTCATTGTCTCCAGAAGACAAGAATTAATAAATATATATTTTTACTCTCAAGGGCAGCAAGATGTTCAAGAGAATGAGTGGTTCCTGCTTTACAATTCAAGAGCAGAACACATGAAAGTTACTTAGCTGTCAGCTTCCCAAAAATAAAATAAATGACACAATCCTTTAAAACATTTGTGACTGATTTGTATATTGGAAAACATACTATGCTAGTAAGTAACTACAGACACTCTTATTCTGAATAAACACTACTCAAGTCAAGTCTTAGCATCAACTGAGATAGGGAAATGTTTGACCACTGTCATTTGGTTTGCATGAAGAACAAAACACATGATGCTGTCAGAACAGTTTTTATGCTGTATCTTCAAATTCATTAATGTCTGTTCTCTTACACGTCAGTGTGTTTACCAAGTAAATAAAGTAGCTTAGCTGTTAGCCTCGTTAATCTCCAGTTCTTCATTAAATAGCAATCAGTACTCATTTCCCTGTGAGGCTTTTTCCACTAAAATCCATGCTTATCCACATAGAAAAGAAAAAAAAAAAAAAAGGAAGAAAAACAACAACAACAACAAAACACAACAGGAAAATTCAAACAACAAATTAAGGTAATATGGCAATATTCAGGGCACAAAAATAACCATCCAAATCATCTCTCCCTGACACGGTATTTCATTAGCGCTTATTTCACTAAGTACTACATTTCTCACAAATAAACCTCCCTTGAAGAGAAAAATTTTTCAATTGTTTTTTAACTAGCAGGTATTTCATAGAAGATACTGGACAAAAAGTCTACTTATATGGAAATCTAAGCATCTGTACAAGGATTATTGTTCAAACAACAACTGTCTTTATCCATCTTGGCAAAAGAGGAGATATGTACACAAAGTGGCTCTGGATTTGGGCAAAGCAAACAGGGAGAGGTATGAACTAACTGCAGAGAGTTTTCATCGTTAATATTATTGTTATGCATTATTGTTATTGCTGTTGTTATTATTATCATCATTCTAAAACTAGCTTCCAAATAGACACTTCAAAATTCAGGGAAACTCAGGTCACTTGGCAAAGTATTTCTTGGCACACAGAGCACACTACCTAGCCCAAAGGCCCAAGAAGTCTACCAAAACATGGAATAATGATTATAAGGTATTTATATACGCAACAATTTGCCTACACATTTGACTGCATCAGAACAGTTGTCACGTATTAAAAAAAAAATAAAGAAAATTAAAGGGGGGAAAAAGAAGAGGAAGAAAAAGGGAAAAAGTAAAACAAAAAAACCCAACCAAACAAAAAAAAACAAACAAACAAAAAAGGAAAATATAGGATGCATGTTGCTAAAAAACTAAGTAGGAAAGTACTGAGAATCTTACTACCTAGGTTAGGAAATTTCAGCTCTCTCTTTTCTAAAGTGACACCTACAGAAGTGCCACACTTGCTTATTTTTGTTGTTCGCAAGCAGGGCTCGCAGACAATAGATGATGTCAACGTCTTGGCTTGTAGATAAATATTCAAGCATAACACTATTTTTAGCTAACTTCCTAAGGAAATCAGGCGTATGTAACTGTGCTAACACTCAGCCCTCTGCCCTGAAATTTTCTGAGCACAAAACCTACTTTAACCAATTTTGTAAAAGGCTAAGTACCTCAAAAGAACAACCTGCATACATATTTTAGGAGAGCTAGCAGGCTGGCGTAGGAAAGACAGTGTATCAAAGACTTTGTTAAAAGGAAGGAGGCAGTGATGGTTCATCTCAAGAGGTGGTGGCTGGCCAGCAACTTGCCATTTCCAGCCCAGAGACAGCAGTTGTGTCCATTCAAAGATGGAAAATGGGGGGAAGAAGGGGCAGAGCAGTACAGCATACAAGTAACAAGCAACTATTAAGAAAAAAATAAATTAAATTTAACAGAGAAACTTCATTGGACTTGTTGCTCATGAAACACTTCATACATCTGCATATAGCATACTATGCCCTGTTTTGGCAGGAAGATTGGCTTAATTGTTTAATGGGACTTATCCATATCTCATTAAAATGATCCTAAGTGCTCCCCACAATCTTTAAAATATGTCCCCTGGCACTAACAATTTTATGATGAAGACTAAATTATGTTCCGATCAAATTAGAAAAATTGAGGCAAATTGCATTAGGCTGTTTAATACGAATGTTCATTCTGAACAGCAATTTTGTGTTTATTCTCATATCCTGTAGGAATAAGGACATAAAGGTGATCTGTGTTTAACAAAATCTCCAGATGAAATGAGAAGCAAAGACATGGGAGATCTTAACTAATGGCATCTGGTTTTCCTCTATGTCACTGCCCTATTGCTGGTACACAACATAAATTAGTTTTGTATCACCAACCAGGACATCACACCACCACATGTCCATTCCCACTAACCTGTTCTTAGCGCTATGAATTTGGAAAGTGAATTTTCCTACACTTTCCAGATGTTCTTTTTCCACAACAAGCTGTAATGCCACAGTAACATACAGCAATTATATATTTCTACATCTCTTTTTCTGAACCTAGGTTTTCCACTCCATGGCCTCAGAGTTCAATTTTTTCCTCCGAGGTATATCTTTTTCAAAGTTACATAATTTATCTTCTCTCTCTTTTAGATTTATTTCTCTTGCCCTGGGGCTTTAGTTTTTTATGTTTACTACATTTTCTTTTCTCTTCCTTAGCAGAAGAGAAATGAAGAAAACTTTACTTCTCTCTACTCCCCTAACATCAACACTGAGCACTCAGTTATTTCTTCACTAGGTTCACTTACTTCCTACGTTTTCTTTACCCACTTCCATCCATCCAGAAACACATGCAGCACCAAAAAAAGTCAAAGCAGCTGCCTCGGTAGCTGCTCACTCTATAGCAGCTGAGCTACCTGTATCTCAAATATCAAAATCAGAGTCTGAAATAAACTGGTAGGGCTCACTCAAGGGCTCCAGCACTGCAGAAAACAGAGAAACAGTTACAGCATGCAAGAGGTGAGGTTGGCAATGACTTCTGAGGCATCCATGTGGTCACTCAGTCCACAGGCAATGCTTCAGGGCAGGGGCCACACGGCTCCAGGCAGCCAAAAAGGTTCAGTGTGAAGTAGAGGAGATGACCCAGGATACCACAAGTGACTGAAAACAGGAGCATTTGGAACTTTGGAGAGTCATACAGATGGTGCAGCTGGGATGAGGGAAGCAATATCAATTCTCTGACATGGAAAGGACACACTACATTCATGTTCTCAATACAAGAAATTCAGTTGCTAAAATAGAAAACTGCTGCGTAGGGTAAGTGCGCTGTAGAAAAAAACAGCTTAAAGGAGGGATATGGCCTAGAAAAATTCAAGGGGTTTGCAAGAGAACAGTAAGGACTTACACGAGACCAGAGAACAGACTATAACACTAAATTGCATTTAAATATTACTAACTTTCCTCCAAAAAGAGAGCAAAATCATTTTGCTAGACTCACAGTCAACCCATCTTGCTAAATAAAGCTTAAATTATGGGCCAGTCACCTCAGGCTTCTGTCACAGTTGACTGAAATTAATTTATTGCCTATGCGTTATTCTGGCGATATTTCAACATGGAATAGGGAAATCGACTCAATTTGGAAAAGAATTACCTCAAAAAAAACCAAACTAACACAAAAAAAAATTCACTAACATGGAATTAAACCACTACATTATTTTGGTGTGTTCACAGAACAAGCAGCAGAAAGATGGTGAGTAAATCTGCAAAAGCACATTGAAAACTGTGATAGCATGTCGCTGTGTCCTAGGTTTGCCTTAACTGAATTTTGGGTGAGGAGAAAAATAATTGCAGATACTGGCTGGAAATAGGATTTGCTCTCCAACCATTCTAAGCATACTGTTCTCTCTCACACATGGTCTGCAGCTCCTGTGACCTCCCCATGCTCACTGCCCTTCAAATGGCTGAATTCCTCCTGGACAGCTGGCAGCACCTCCATTTTTCTTCCCAGCAATCTGACCGACCCTTGCCTCCTCCATCTCTGATTTTTCTAGCAAGCTCCCAGTCTTCCCACACTGCCTGCACTCTCACTATGGATATCTGGCAAGCTAGAACACACCCACCAAACGTGGGCATCTCTTTCACATGTTCTGCATGGTACCTCAAACAAAAGCACATGTAAAAAAGAGACAGAAGGGTATCTCATTATGATGGCACACTGCATATCTGATTTAACAGTGCATCTGCTATGCATATATTCTTTATATAATTCATATATCTCACACAAATGGAGACAGGCATCAGAATTACTATAAACTGATGATACAAATTTTATTATCTGTCTCCTGTCTTGGCAAGCACTTCACACAGATGGTTTAGGAAGCACTTCAGGTGCTTGTCCCCTCCCTACATATCTGAGCCTAAGGATGAGATCTGCTATATACCATCAGATACACTCCCACTTACACCAAGACTTTGATCTTGGAGACACTAGCACCAAAAATTTCAGAGGAAGCTGAAAAGAGGAAGACAAAAGAGAGAAGAAATAAATAAAAGAGTAGGCAAAGTAGGTTTTCACCTCCACAGACATCACTCAACTTAAAAATTATGTCAAACAGCAAAACACTAGATCACATCCCTGTCCAAAATTCTGTCCATTTTCAGCTCACTGCAACTTGGTCATCTTACTAGAACTCCATCCACCACCCCCCAAATTTTCTTAGCCCTAAGCTGAAGCAATAGTATTTCCCAGCATTCTATATTCAACACATGTGTGTAAATATCAGGCTAAATTAAGGGTGGTTACACATCACTGAATGAGCAGAACTAAATCTTTTTTTGAGTGATAGGCAGTTTTTCAGAATACTTATCAACATTTCTAAGGCACTTATCACTGTAGGATCTTCTGACAAAAAAACTTTGTTTTATTTAAGTCTCCAAAGACTTCCCTTTTCAGTGCTGGAACACACTGAACAGAAGGTGGAAAAAATAAATTGCCACAAAAACGTAGGCATAGAAAAATCCTTCAAGTCCCACATTATGTTACTGATGTCTTCTTTGCTCTGGGCACAAACGGCTGGTACAAACAAGACAGAATCACATGCATACAGCCTGTGAACTCATCAGGGGCACATTCAAAAGGCATGTACTCAACAACTAATTGCTTTGGGAAAGAAAGCAGTACAGAGGTTTACACTTACAAGGGTTCTAAAGTAATTGCAGGGCAAGCAATACTCAGTCCTGATCTACAACAGGCCTAGGTTTATTATAAAGCTCCAGAAACTGTCTCCTGTTCTGTACCACAAAACACACGCAGAATGAAAACTTAAGCTTGGGCAGGATATTTCAAGCCAAAATCTTTAATCAGAAGAACAAATTAAGAAACCCAAGTGTTGGGGATTAAGCCTTTTGCTATCACTTCTGCATGCTACACATGTATTATCCAGGCTTTACATGAGGGATTAAGCATCACATGTGCCACCTATGAACCACTCTGTAATGTGTTTATTAGTGGAAAAAAACCCAAAATTAAAAAAAACCCGACCATTTCCAGGAGCTTATTAAACATCACTTGAAAGACAGGAGAACAAGCACCTTAGTGAGGTTTAAAGCTCTGCTGGGAATTGACCCTACTATCCCCGAGGAAGTAACTACTGCAATACAGAAATATGTAGTTCGAATTTTATTTTCTCTTCAAGACTACACTGACACTTCTCCAAACAACCAAAATGGGTCACAATACCTTTATGAGACAAGGTACATATCTTCATAAGGTAATATTCATTATTAAATCAGTAGTTAAATTTTTAAGAGACGTATGTAGAAGGTACGTAACTGTTTGTCACTTATAAAAACAGCAAAGGTTCTGCAGACTGAAACAGCTGCTCGCCATAATAAAGGGAGGTGAGAAAGACTCTGAATAAGATGGATGTGCATTTAAAAATAAATAATGCTGTGGATGGCAGGGGCGCTTGTGCAACCCTATCAGGGTGGATGAATTCAGGACTTATGATCTCTGCAAGGATATTTTCCAATTTATTTTCAACAGACAGTAATGAATTTTTATCTCAATGCAATATAATAAGAGCTTTCTTACAATGTTTAACACTGTACTAAAAGAGATATGCTTAAGTAAAAGGAATTACTGTTCTACACCATTTTTATCCTATGACTCAAGCTGCTGACCACAGAACAGAGAAGTTTCACATTATGCAAGGTAAGGCATAAAAGCAGAAGATTTACCTGTCATTCATTTCAAAATAAGGCGTTTAAAATATATATTTACAAGAACATAAATGGCAACTGCATTCTTGCACTAAATAGGGCAGAACTTCAGCTACAAAGAAAACAAACCAACCACCAAAAAAATCCAGCCTTTACAAATCTTCTAAAATAAAACCATTTTTTGTCTTACCCAAATATGACGTAAATACAGACTTTTATGGGTTTTATTCCCATTCAATCCCAATTATAAACTGTGTAGCAGCTGGTCAGCAGCTTTGATGAAACTAAAGCACCCACAGCAGCAGGACCACTTCTATATTATGTCATATATACTGCACAGGAAGCTGTTTATTCAGCCAGTGGGTTAAAATGAAGCAGCACAAGGAATTTTAAGAATAAAGTATCCCTACAGAAAAAAACACCAATTGAAAATATCCGAGCGGCTTCTCTGTTACCAGTTTACTGACAGAGGTGGCAAGTGAGAGACAGTGCTGTCCCACAGGTATTCTCCTACACAGAGAAGCAGAATCCACCACGGGTCAGTGGGAAAAATGCAGAGCAAGCCCAAAATGACCCTGAGGCTGTGATGAAGAGCTGACAGCTCCAGAGTCCCTCCACTGTTTTTATTTTGGCTATAGATGTATTTATGCAGTTTATAATGTACATCCAGAAGCCCAAGATCAGCCTTCTTCTACATTCTTCCTCTTGGGCTGCAAAAGGCTGTGTCAGAAGTCATGCCTGCTTATTTAGGGGTTTTATATAACTGCCCTCAATAGGCACATGAACAGTGTGTCAGGACACATGAGGCCTTCCCAAACCAGCCTTCACCACTTGACCTCACCTGGACAGCAGCTCTGGTAGAAAACTGAAAAAAGAAAACAGTAGTTGAAAACCTCAGATCCAAATGACCCACAGCAGTTCAAGGCACTGTAAACCTGGACCAAGTTTATCCATAACACATATTGCTCAGGAAATTAAGAAAACTAGAAATGTCACTGACTAACAGCTTGCTGGCAAACAAATTAAATGCATTAACAGCTTATCATAAGGAAAAAGAAAATGTCCCTGTCCTTCTCCTCATGCTTAACAATGTGGTTTTAACTGTTTCCTTCAAGAGCACCAGGAGACCCTTCCATGAGCCACTCTTAGTCTCTGCTTCTGGAGGGAGTCACAATCCAGCAAAAAAGACTCAAGAAAATTTCAAATTGCATTTTCACTTAAATAGGGGGCAGTACACACGCAGCCTTGGCCTGCAGTAAATACTCCCTACAACAGTGAGGAAGTTTAGCAGAAGGCTGAAGCCAAACAGGTAAGTTCAGACAGGGCTCTGCCAGCCAGCCATGAGGGCTGGTCCTGGTGGCAGTGATGGGCACCATGACCAACCACTGCCAACCACAGGATGACACCCTGGGGCCTGTGCAGTGAAATCAAATCAGACATTTCACAGAATCACAGAATGGTTAGGGTCTATAAACCAGAAACTGGCACCCCTACAAACACAGCCCATACACAAACCAAAGAGAGCAAGTAAGGGCTCTCTACCATCCCACACACTGCAGATAGGCAAGTAGAGGTGACTATCCACAGCTGGGAATTTGCACAAAAAAGAAATGAAAGGGGAAAAAAGCAAGGAAAACCTTCCATAGGGCAGATGAAGGTCATAATATGAGAGAAAATGCTAGATAAAGGCAGCAGTATACCTTAAGAAAATGAAAAGCAGTGCTGTAATCCAGTATCACTACTGTAATAAGCTCGGTTATTGCTGAAGTTTACTCTCAACAGCAGCCAATGACATTTTAATAAATTGATCAAACGTAACCTGGTTGTGCAAGGATTTCCACCTGACACAGAATACTACTTGGTAGCATCAAATACATTTTTCATCAATTTCAATGCAACATTTTACATTTCAGAGCAGCAATTCAACATGCTAAGATTAAATAATGTTACCTCTCCACTGGGGGTGGCAGAACACTTTAGTGACAGCTGTGTCCCATAAACTGAGCTAAAGACTTCATCTCACAAAACACTCCAAGAAGACAGTTACAATAAACATAGAAAAACAGAAGCCTTGAAAGTAGGCATTTTGCAGACCATATTTTGAAAAAAACTCGTTTCTATTAATACCTTGTTTAAACTGTTCTGACTTAATTCTTTCCATCATCTGTTACTACTTTGCACATGTTACCAATCTTTGATCTTTAGTTTTCCTTACAAAAGCCAGGCTGTCTGCTCTCAGGGTTGACCAAGTAGTGAAATGCATGGACAGAGGACAAATTTACTGCTTCAGAGAGCTCTCTTTAGAGACTCAAGATTTCAGTGTACTGAAGTTCAGCCAAGTCCTTTCTGAAGCATTTTTTAAAAATCACCTCTATTACCTCACTGAACAAAAGAAAACAAACTGGTTTTATCTCTTTCAATCTCCTCCTTTAACTTTGTCCTTATACAAAACTTCACTTATCTTAGAAATGGCAAATTTGCTGTTCTGTGGAGACAAACTACCAAACCACAAAATGTGATCTTCTAGAAGGTAAGAACCAATGTTACTCTAAATGCACACTCTGTATACTGGCTGCTTAAAACAGAGCAAGACAACAAAATTAACCACCTTGTGAAACCCCTGAAAAATATCCCTGATGAGCTAAGAGTACCTCCAAAGTTGAGTGAAAACAAATTTAATTAGCTCAGTCGTTTCATGATGCCCCAAAGGACTTTGAAAGTTTTTCAGATGAAAATGAAACATACAGAAATTAGATACTAAATTTAAGACAGGAAGGAAACATTTCAAATGAGATACAAAAAAGTAGATGACAAATTTTGAATACCTAAATCAACCCAGCTTGTCCCTCTGCAGTAGTTCAGCATGACACCATGACTTTGATTACATCTACAACGACCAAAGAAAAGGCAAAAATCAAATCAAGACCTAAGGTGCGCATTCCATGCACTTCATACACAAGGCACAAACTCCAGGGACTAGCCCTGGTTTAAATAAGGCAGGCAAAGGAAAAAGATTTATTATCCCCACCAGCAATCCCTCTTGTTCTAGTTCTATAATTTTCCTTTCTAGGAGCAGAAGCATTTATTTTTTTAAATACTTAATATATTTTAATATATTCCATCTTAAGAGCCACTAACCTTTATGTGTCTCTGCCACCTGACAAGCACCATGGCCCATTCCATAGGACACCACACTTGGCATAAACCAAACAGATCTTTGTCACAAATACATATGTAAGGTAATTTTTCTCTAGCTAAAAGACTCAGAGTAAGAAGTATTCTTGAATATAAGACAGATGAAATACAGAATATTTGTTGGATAGGTTTTTGAAGTAAAATATTGAGCCTTGCACAACTGAAATTGCAACAAAAGAGAACAATGCTAAAACATAAAATGTTTCTCATTTTATTCAAGTAGAATTACTGCTGAAAGCAAGAAATCAAACAAATCCATCCAAAGAAACCTGGTGGTTTTTACAAATAACCTTCACACAAGAACCAAGGCTCCTTTCTCAAAAAAATAAATGTAGATGAAGCCATCTGGGAGTTTCTGGTAGGAGAGATCACTTTCCAGCGAAAATGGAGGTACATTACCAATACAAAGGAGCAAATGGTACCAAGAGAAATCTAAAAAAAATCAGAGAAAGCAGCACAAAAAAATTTGTTGAGCAGTACGACGTAAGAGACTTTAAACCCTTTATTACTAAAACCTGAAGAGGGAAAGACATGAACAGCTGCTTCAAGATACACCAATTTCACCAGGAGAGGACAGAAACTGTTTTCCATTACCATTCTAATAATGGAAAAATGCCCAAGGGAAGCAAACCCAGAACACAGAGGAAAGTTAACGTTTCAAAAAGTGTTTGTGGCAATAAGCTGCAGACAGCCAACACCCACACTGTTCTCTCCAGCCAGCTCTGCTGAGCTCCCTCCTCCATAGAGCAGGGAGCACCCATGGAAAAATAGAGAATGGGACACAAAAACAACTGCATAGCCATACAGATATAAGGAAAAAGCAGTCAGGGGAAAAAAAATAAAGATTGAAACATGGACACCCCCTCTGAATCTGCTGGGAGGAGCCTACACAGATGGGCAATTGGAGACTGATGTTCCAGAGGCTTTTTGCTACCATGAAGGAACACTTCCATCTGTGGTCTTCTGCTCTGGAAATGACCACGAATACACTCAAAGACATCAAAACAATGATGGCAAAAACACTGTGGGTGGTTTAGTTGGTCTGGGGGATTTTTGTTTGTTTTAAAAATTTTCAAATAACTGGTCACAATAACAAACCTGAGTGCTTTGTCTCACTGCAGCAGCATGGTCAGTTACCAAATTGTGTAGCCTCTCCCTGAAGGTCAGTGCCTTCTGCAGCAGTGCCCAAACACGGCCCTTCTGGGAGGACAACTCCACAAAAACACTTCTGCAAGGAACCCACGCTGAAGAGAAATATAGATACCATCTCTAGCACCCCAAATTCATAGCCCCAAGGCACAGCCTACCCAATTCTATCTAAACCACTTAAAAAATTTTAAGACAACTCAGAAGATATGGGGACAAACAACAAACGAAAGGCAAAACAGATTAGCAGGTTTTTGTCACAAAGAA
The DNA here is from genome assembly GCA_017589585.1 of Phylloscopus whistleri. NCBI lineage: Eukaryota > Metazoa > Chordata > Aves > Passeriformes > Phylloscopidae > Phylloscopus > Phylloscopus whistleri. The sequence continues at coordinate 5,773,159 of JADMLD010001181.1, read as the reverse complement.
TGAAGAGTAGCTATAAAAAGGGCACGGCTTGCACACAACATTTTTAAAAGTATTTATAGGAAACAATTGCTTGAAACCCACAACAGGCACACCTCTATCCAGGAAGGAGCTGGAGACTATAAAAAAACCAAAGCCCCACACCCAAAACCCCAAAGTGCATGACTGGAGAATGAACACCACTCCTTCCTCGCTGCTGCCAAGGCCAGATGCAGAAAGCAGTTTGTGCCAGCCCACACTGCTCTGACACATGGGTTCACAGGGACACAAGAAACATTTCCTGCAGCTCGCCTCTTGGCCATTAACAAGAAGACCTTTCTTTGAAAACCAAATGACAGAAGTATCAGGATCTGGGAAGCCAAATCCCAATACTTCTTTTCCCTTCTTTCTTTTCCTATACATTCCATGCAACATATATACTTTTATTAAAGGACAGAAAACAACAATTCACAGAAAAACTTACACAAGTTCAGGTAAGTTCAGGACCTCCTCAGGTCCACTTTTGGCAGTGGTCCCTTGGCAGCACACTGACACTACCCAGGAACACTACAGCCCAATTACCACTAAAGCACAAAAATCAATGGGACTATCTACTCAGACTCCTATTTAATACATAAAATATTATTTACAGATATCAGGAAAAACCATTTATTTTGGGGAAAGCAGTACTTCACGAAGTGATTTAGTCAGGGAAAACTAAACTAAACACAAAATTAGAACATAGCTAGAAATAAATATATAAGAGACGAAAAAATGAGGATTATTTTGAGTGTTTCCACTGTAATTTATTATTTCTAAATATCAAGAATTTAATATCATTATCTTGCTATTAAGTAATTTTCTCTAGAGTAGTAGATTCCATACCCAAATATGGTATATATTTCTAATCCTCCAATCCTTGTTCTTTCTTTAAAATAATAATAATAAGTACCTGATGAGAAAAGTGAGTTCAAGTAAGCCTCAGGATGCACAGGCAACCCATTACGCAGTCCATTTCACCCAGCATTAAACTCATTTTTGAACCCAGAGGAGGAAAGGAGAATTAGTTACCTGAATAACCCTTATCGAATTGGATTGCAAACCACAGAATTAAGGTTTGTCTTAGAAAAACAAATATAATGTTTATATACTTACCTGCACTTTATGCTGAGGCACAGGAAGCCACAAAGTATCATTAAAGGTATTCAGATATTCAAAGAAGAACACTAAATGTTTTGAAGAATCCCCCTGGTCTACAAGACGGGATGCTGGCACACTGATTGCCTCATGTTGATTTTTCTTCACAATCCAGTATTTTAAAAGAAAACCATCTTGCTTAGATTGAAGATTTATTGAGGATTTTGTGTAACTTGGCTAAAACAGATATATCTCCACATCTGGAGCACTTAGGTGGCTCAATATACTTGGAGGCCTAAGACAAATACAATGGCAATATTCACAGACTGAGACTTTGTCACAGATGTCAAGGTCCAACACAGAGCTACTGTACAAGGCTACAGCTCTTCCACAGTGCAGGCTGGGCAAATAGTTTCTTGAGACATAAGATACAAAAGATGACACATTAATGGTGTGTACACCAGAAGCTCCAATAACTCAGGCCTGAAGACGCAGGAAACAAGAAGCTTCCTGGGGAAGTAAGTGCAGATTTTAGCCCCAGTGCTAAAAAACAATGAGCAAATACTACATGTTTACTTGTCTCACTTTGTACAGGAGAAGCTCAATTCATTAATTTCAAAATCAATCTTCCATCACCACATGCTCCTGCATTAAAACTAGGTCTAAGATGGAGGCCAAGGAAGACTATAATGTAATTTGTTACTAGATATAATTTTGTTACTAGACATAAAAGGAAGCACAGATTTAGCACTGGGCTAAAAATTCCAGTCACGCAGTCTTGGAAGCCCATGGTACATCCAGCCAAATCTTTAAACTGCTTTGTTATTGGTGTTTGTGCCATGGCTAGTGCTTTTCATCTGGGAAAAGGCTTGTGGTAGCTGGCAGTAATTGAGGTGAAGAGATCCCTACTGACATAGCGTGTAATTCCACAACAATTTCAATCATGAAACTGCATTACAGAAATGGATAAATTACAATAATAAAAGCAGGTGTGACAGTAGGAGAGGAACTGTAGGAAATATCTTTCCCATATAAAGAAGAGTGCATCTAATAGCTTATTGGATTTATTTTTGCAAGTTTAATCGTGTCAGAAAGTATTTTACAGTGCAAGTATTTCTACCAAATAAACTGTATAAGCTAAATAAAAAATTAAACTTACTGAGAAAGTGAATTATTCAACAAGAGTCCGAGTGGCAGATATCCCAACCTTGCAAAGCAAAACTGTATTATATACCTACACTGCTATATATTTTACACACAAAAAAAATCCAACAACAAAAAAATCTGAAGCAAATCAAGGATACAGTAAGTGCACTTCTAAAAAGAACACTGCTTTGATGTGCATCTGTGTTATGGAAGCAAAGGATTCATCCCTGAACAAAAAGAAATGATCCTAAATGACACCCAAGAACAAATTGCACAGACACCAGTCCATAATGCCCCACTCTCAATTGCCTTGTCTGCATTTCACTGGACCAATCAGTCTAAAAGCAAAAAATACAATTAGTGTGGTGTCTTCTCAGACTTTGAAATCACATCTCACAGTCCTTCCAGTACGATTAAGAGCATACAGAGATGCAGTAATTTGCTGGAGTCCATTTCCTCCTACACTGTGCCCAAAAAAATCTTGAAGGCAGCTCCTAACAGTATTTAAATTAGAGAAGATGTATGTAGAGGAAAAGCTGGAGAAAAGATGTCATGGGACAATCTTTTAAAAAAACATAATACTGATCATGCCTCAAAACTACGACAAGCTCCCAAGGAAAAGGGAGCATACCACTGCCTAAGAGATTTAAAAACCTGAACCACAGAAGAAGTTTGAGAAGAAAAAACCAAGCCAAACCAAAAGCCCCTTTATTAGCAGTTCCTGTTAAAACACCAGTAATTAAGCCATATATCACATAATCCAAGAACATGCAAAGTAGACAATTAGCAGGTAATAATATTTTCTACAAATTTTGGTCTCTCATCCTTTTAGATAAACTTCAGCCCTTAGAGGCTGTCAACCGTTCCTTATGTCAACTGTTCTCCATGTAAATCATCCCATCTTATAAAAGAAAAAACAAATTGCAGTCTCAGACCCTGAATTTTTCTTAAAATAAATCCACAGTTGATTAGGGAGGAGAAAGAAAAAAAAAAAAAGGGGGGAAAAACCCCCAGAAATCAACTATTGTATAGTCAGATGAAGAGTCCTGCTTCCAGCAACAAAGCTGAGAAGGAAAGCAAGTTTGAATTCCTGTAGTGAATCCCATTAAAGCTAAAATCTGAAGACAAAGGCCCAGGCTTCCCTTAGCCAGCTATTAATGTGAACAAGCTTCTGAAGTGAGAGGTTATGCAATCATTAAAATAATACAGTCAAGACCTCCCAGCAAGATCTAAAGCAGTGCCATATGGTAAGTAATGGGGGATATTTTTTTTTTGCATTCTTATTTCCAATAACACTTAGAAGCATTTGTTCAGATCTTAATGGAATTTATGATAGCTTTTGTCCTCCTCAGGAATCACTGTTTATTTTTATCTATCAGAAAGGCAACTGCTGTGAGAACATTATGTACTAGAGTCTTAATATTTTTTTAGAAGGGGAGACAAACATTTTCCAAAATGTAGGTACTTCCTCAGTGTCAGCCATGCTGTCAACAAAGTAGGACAGAAATTTGCTGTGCTAGAGAAGTAGCACTCCTCACTCTTCTCACCTGCAGTGCAACAGCAGTGACACCAAGAAAGATTCCCAATTCAGGTGACATTTGCAAGGCAAGTAAGAGAAAACACAATTACCAACCACCATTTGCAGTTAATGTACATCTTAAAAACATCAAACATCACAGGCCCAAATTATTAGAGATCACAGAATCACATAACAGTAAAGTATCATTTGTTTATATATCATACATCTTCCAAAATCAATATACAACCAACAAAGACATTTCAAAATACCAAAATTAAACAGAAAAATAAAATTAAACAGAAAAACAAAATAATGTAGAAGCTTGCTTCAAATTTTAAGAAAAACATAGCTTTTGTTTAAATTCTTTTTAAAAAAACAATACAGCTGATACAGCAGATTCAACTTGCATATTGCATTGATCTACAGCTTAGACCTATAAAAACTGTATTTACAGAAAACATAGCTGGGACAGACATCACAGATGTTTTCCTCCTGCACCTCAGTCAGCTTATTAAAATGAAACAGTGCAAAATTCAAACCTAGTGTAATAAGCATAGCTAATTTATTTTTTTTTTAAGAGAAGTAATTAATCCCAAAGGTCTATCAAGGCATAGTAGAAACTTGTACAGGGTAAGGAAAAGCAAGAAGCTTTGAGCTTGCCTATGCTGCATACTCTTCATATAACAAAGTCCATTAGGAAAAAGAAAAAAGGAATGAAAGCCTAACAAGGAAAAAACCTCATACTCAAGAAAAGAGAAGTTACATTAGCATTGCATGTCTTCTATTTTTTTTACTTTTCTTTTAAAGCTGTGTAATCTCAATATTGTTGCATTTAATTGTACAATAATTCCCACCTGATCAGTAAAGCAGATAAAAATATAACCTCCCTACAAATTAAGGCAGAAACACCATTAAAATACCAAACCTCCCTGAATATTTGCCAGAAAACGGACCCAAATGTTTGGATTTCTTCCTAACTGTGTGAATGCCTAACCCCAGAGGAAGAGCCTGCTGCCTGTGTTTCCCTGGCAGGACGGCGGAGCGCTGGCACACACACACTGGAGGTGGAACCGTGCTGGGCAGCATCCCCATCCACCTCCACACCCTGAGTGCTGCAGGAAATGGGGAGAACAGAACAGATCGTGGATGGCTTCAGGCCCTTGAGAGGTGTAACTGGCCTGGTTTGTCTTTGGCAGCTCACCCTGCCAAGTCATCTGAAATGTTGGTGTTTATGGCTTGAACGGAACTGACAGCTCCCCAGGGGCAGAGCCACAACGCTTCACTTCCCCACTGTGCCCCAGGCACGGTGCTGCTGAGGGCTCACCAGGTGTGCAATGCCTGCCCACACCAGGCAACTCCTGGGAGACAAGAGCTCTGCAGGTGACAAACAGGAGTCTGAAGTGCAGTGCCAGCCCTTCCAGCCAGGCTGGGCAGGAGCCATGCCCAGTGGGTGGCCCACAGGCTGCTCACTCCGGCCGCCTGCTCACATCTGTGCCACACACACAACCTCCACAACCCCTCCAAACCCATTTACAAGCCACCTTCTAGAAAACTGTCTTCAGCTCCCTTTAACTTACAAACTGGAAAGTAACAGAGTGGTTTCTTGGTGTCACGGCTGGTTTATGGCACACCTGGCATACATCATGCGCCAACGCGAAGTGCAGGCTGCCACGAGCTATAGTACAGACAAGCCTTACTAAGGCTAAATTATGTCCCAGAGGCTGTATGATGGACAACTTCCCATCTATTATCATCAGAACAGCAACAAACAGGAGAGAAAAAGAGCAGAACACAGCCAGCTCCTCTGGAAGAGTGGGGAAAAACAGTGGTTGAATAAAAGCGCTAGGTGGGGAAGACTACTGATTGGGTTTCAAACTGATTATTGATTATTTAGTGGAATAAAAGACTATAAATAAAAAGACTATTCTGGTGATCATTAAGTTTACCAGTCAGAGGAGTATGTGAGAAAGCACAGAGCCCAAGAACCACTAACAGCAGTATTTTGATGAGCATTAAATTCTTATGGAAAAAAATTTACGTGAACACTGCACAGATACATTATTGCATAGTAGATGAAATAGAATGTATTATTGATGCCATAACAAAACCTAGTATTACTTCCAACCACCAAAAGTAGTTGGAAGCAGCGATAAGTACATTTAGATAAAACTTACATTTAACCCTGTGAGGATCATTAATCTTCAACAATTTACTGTGGTGATTCTTCTATGTGTTTGTATCATGTTTGTATGGCTGGATGTTGGAAGCAGGAGTGGATACAGGGCTGGCTTCTGTGAGAAGCTGCTAGAAGCTTCCTCCATGTCCAACAGAGCAAATCCCAGTTGGCTCCAAGACAAATGTGCTACTGGACAAGGCTACAGGGATGCAGAGATCCACCTGCAGCCCACAGAGGAGACCCACGCCAGTGCAGGTGGATGCCTGAGAGGAGGCTGTGACCCCAGTGGGAGGCCTGTGCTGGAACTGGCAGGGATCTGTAGAACCATGGAGAGCGCAGCCCACACTGGAGCAGGTTTCCTGGTAGGACTTGTGACCCCATGGGGGACCCATGCTGAAGCAGCCTGTCCTTGAAGGACTGCACCCTGTGGAAGAGTGACCCACGCTGCAGCACTTTGTGGAGAGCTGCTGCCCATGAGATGGACCCATGTCGGAGAAGTTCATGGGGAACTGTCTCCTCTGGGAGGGACCCCACGCTGGAGCAGGGGAAGGGCTCCTCTCCCTGAGCAGCCTGGGAAACGTGTGATGAACTGACCACAGCCCCGTTCCCATCTCCCTGTGCTGCTGGGGGAGACAGTAGAGCTGGGAAGGAGAAAGAGGTGGGGGGAAGCTGTTCTTAAGGCCTGTTTTTACTTCTAATTACCCTGCTATGATTTTGTTAATACTAAATTCAATTAATATCTCTAATTCTAGCCTGTTTTGCCCATGACAGTATTTGGTGAGTGATCTCTGTCCTTATCTCAACCAATGAACCCTTTGTTGTATTTTCTCTCCCCAGTCCAGCTGCAGAGGGGAGTGATAGAGAGGCTTTGGTGGGTGTCTGGCATCCAGCCAGGATCAACTCACTACAGTCTTCTAACAGAAGCTGAATGTCTTTATACTTTAAGAGTAAACACTTCCATCAGTTTCAGCTGGCTACAAGAAAAAAAAAAAAAATAGACTATATGAGACTATATGCTTGGATTTGCCCAGTACTGAAATAAATCATTTTATCTGAGCAAGATAAAATTATCTTGGCTCACCTGAAAACAGTGTCTCAAAAAATAAATCTTTCTCCATCCAATAGTGTGAATTTAGAAGTACTTTCCTGTATTATAATTGTAACTGCATATTGGAGAAATGTAGCTGGGGACAGCATAGATTTTTTTTTGACCTCTCAGCTGATGGGGAGATTTCCTACAGTCTCAAAACATCTGAACCTGCCACACAGCATGGGATGCCTGAAGGAAAAGTGCCTCAAAATACTTGAACCATTTGCATAGCAGCAGTGAATCACTGAGGCATCTCCATGTCAAATCCCTTAGAGGAAAGACTAAGCAGGGGTGGCTTCAAGATTTTAGAAATACAACAGCAAGACAGCGATGAGACATTTTTAGTTTCCTTCCCATGCATTTGCTGCTGACCTATTTCACTGTGCCACATGGGTTCAAAACCTTTTTTCTTAAGGCAGGAATTTAGAAGCTAATTAAAAAATGTATATTTCAAGTAATGGATATAAACAATCTTTTATACTGTAAATTCAAATTGATGTTTTATTTTATTTGGAGAAACAGGACACATTGGCCTCACTGCCAATACAGAGGCACAGCCACTGACTTCCATGACACAACAACCTGTTTAATCATCCAATATTTAGCTGCAGGCTCTCTGAAAACTTTTGCAAACATGTAAGTAGCATGCTTCTGTTTCAGTTAAAGGCCAAAAGAGCAAGCATGGGTGGTAAATACTTCTTGGTAAATTTTTTTTCTTCCTGGTAAATTAACGCCAATCTAATCTCCATTTAACATAACATTCCTTAAGAGCTGTGCCTGCTCAGACTGATACAAATAGCAAAAAAAATAAGCCATATAGGCTCAGAAAATTTTCCATCTTAATTTAAAATAATGAAAAAAATTTCTAAGTATGAACAAAGCCCTAGCAAAGAAATGAAATTGCAATGGAATTGCCTTTGGCTAGAACATAATGAAACAACTGAGCAGCTGCAGGAATTCTGTTTAGCTACACCTTCAGTGTAACAACTCACCCATTCTGATACTACTATGAGAAACAAGACACTGAATATTGACACTGAGGATAAAGACACCTTTCATTAACCTAGTCCATAACTGCACCATATGTGTAGATGTTCTATGAATCAAAGCACTATACAAATTCAAGCTATTCACAACAGAACACACTTTATGAACACTTTCTAAGTCTGTTCTTATTTCACAGTTTTTCTATGGTGATATCTTCCTCTTTCCCAAGCCCTAAATACATTAGCTTCAGAACAATATGTAATGAACAGACTAGACTTAGAAGTCGTAGGGGAAAAGCATTCTCTAACAGTAAGAAAACTGGCACTGTACTTTACTTTTGCACATTTTCCAAACTGCAAACTCCCAGACTAACAAATCCCTTAAGATCTGAGCTCTACATCTTTGGGGGCTGGGGGGAAGAATTACATGACAGCTTTTAATAAACATTAAAAATGTAAGCTAATTAAGAACTAAGTTATTTTTTAAATTTCCAAAACTTTTTTTTTCCAGAGCCAAGGAGAAAGGAAAGCTGGAGAACTGCAGACAGCATTTTGATTTCTTACACATTACCATGCATGTCATTGATTGTAAGGCACAAGACTGCCCAGCACACTGCAGCTATGCAGCCAAACCAAATCTCTCCTGCTGTTCTAACAGACAGATTTCTGAATGTACCAAAAATATTCTGAAGCCAACACTTAAAATAAACATCCAACACGAGCAAAAGGAGTTGCTATATTGATGTGGTTCCTTTCATCCTGATTTGAAACCATACTGAGATCCAACGATAACAAGAAACACAGAGGGCAGAGTTTGTCCCTGCTCTCTGCTGCAATTTTGACATCTGTTTCACAGCTCTTGGAAAGCCCATTTCCATTAATCTATGAGAAAGGACAGGAGATAAAATTCCCAGGCTGCAGAGGGCATTAGGAGACCTTCCTAGCTGACTGTATATTAAGAAAGAACTGTAACAGCCAAATTACGTTACTGTGAATAGGCGGAAGATGCTGTAATTCTATTCCTTCTTTTGTCTTAATGGTGTTATTTATGTTGCAATCTTGAGGGCAGACCACTTACCAAAGACGTTGCCAGCCACCTGCCTGACACACAATAAGAGCAGACTAAGAACAGAAGGTGACATCGTGGTCCCATTCAGCAGAAACTGGTTTGTGCTTTCCTGAGTTAGCTGGCAAATTATCATTTTTAACCGTTTACACATATTGCCCCTGCAGCACACTAACACTTTAGCAAATTCTACCAAACAACCCAGAGATTAGTTATCAAATCTAGGTAAAGTAAGGGAAATGACTAAAGCCTCATCACAGAGAGAGTTCTAAAATGCTTAAAAGCTTAGCTTTTGTAGTATTTATGCCTTTTAAAAATGAGAACAAAAATGTGTCTATCATTCAATATTATTAAAACATAAACATAAGTAGTTTCAAAGTAGAACACTTCCCTAAGATTAGTATCCTAAATCCAAGAGGGATAGAATGTTGGTCATATACAATTTCCACAAAAAATTATGTACACTCAGCACACACGTTAAGAACTGGGCTCCTTTAATTTAAGAGATTAATTTCAAGCACCTGGCCTTGAAAGCATGAATCTCTGTTAAAAAATACCAAACTGGCTTCCCTCATACACAAGCAAAACAATACTAAAAGCAAATAAAGGGTCTGACAACAAAAGAAGCTGCAGGGAAGAAGGAATGAAACCAGGAGGAAGAGATGGAAGACTGTTGGAAAAAACAAAATCAAACCATTCATCATATATATGTAACATGTTTTCTACTTTCTTGCAGGATACTAATGCTCTGTACTTGCCATATTTGCCATGGAGAAATAAAAAGAAAGATGTCACTAAGCAGCATCTACCCCCTGATGTACCCTCAAGATACTAACCCTAAATACTAAGTTTACAGAAGTAAATGTTAGGAAAAAAGTACCTCAAGCTTGAAGAACAGTTCGTGATATTAAAGTATGTTAGTACTCAGTTTGCAACCCTAAAGACAGAAATACAGAGGCTCAGTCATTTGAAAGAGAAAAATAACTGGAACAAGCTCCTCTGAATTAACCTAATAATCAAAAAACACAATGTTATTGATCCATATGGTGGGAACTATATGGGTTGAAAGATACTTGAGAGTTTACTTTGAAGTCTAAAGTAAAATAAGCGTGGTCTTAGCACAAGTCAAAAGCCCAAGTCCACACATGACCAAAACTCATCTCATTTAATCTGGACCAGCTGACTTCCCGGAAGGACAGGTGAGAAGAAACTGTGTTTCTCTGAACATGACTGGCAGTAGGAAAAGCAAAGCATTGGCAACTTCACAGCACAGCTAAAGGCTGGAGAGGTCTCCATTTGTGCTGGTTTAAGTAACAGAGAACAACTACCCCATTGCCTGTAGGATGTTCATTATCTAGCATCATAATTAACACCATTTCAATTAAACTGCATATGGGAAAGCAGCAGGAATTACGAGTAAATACCAAAACTCCTGTCAAATGGAAAATTATTTTCAACCAGCTATGAAAACTTGTCAACTTGTCATTATCTCTGTGACTGTACTTACTGGGCTTTGACTCCCTTTTAACAGTCCTTCATTCAGTCTCAGATAGATGATAAACAACAAAACTTCAAATTTGTTCAGCTTTCCCACTCAAGATGGGGCAGGAGACAATGATGTTTGCACAGATTTATAGAAATCTCTACTTTTCAAACAGGATTTAAACATAACCCTGCAAAATACTTCCCATTTGAGGGGAACATGAAAGGTTTGGGGAAATCACACACCGTTTCATTTGCAACCCTCTTTTTACGTAGTAAAATCCTCATAGCACATTTCCATAAGTATGGAGGAAACCAAGATAATAGTTCAGTTTACCACATGCTTTGTGGTTTAACCACAAAAAATAAAATGTAGTTGGCTCATGGGAGAACGTCTGTATGCAGTGGGGCCATGCTTGAACCAAAACTATACCTAAGACTGCTTTAGCTATGACCAAGAAACAGAAGACTCTGCTTAATGTATTACACAGTACATTCAGCATTCTACTTCTGATGTTGTCTGACAGAGGTTTCCACTAGTTGGCATCTACTGAAATATATATATGTATGTGGACTTATGTTATATACAGCCTTGAAGCTACAGGAATACCTCACTGCTTATCAGTAAAATACACCCTTAGAGATGATGTAAGGTTAAGTCCTATACTTCCACCTTCTAGTACAAATGTATTCCTCCTTTGTTTTCAACTTTACCATACTAGAAAATGGTAAATCTTAGTTCATTCATTTCTATTCCTCTATTTTGTCAAGTTACTGTGACAAAGAAGGAAAAAGTTCTTGATTCATCATCAACAGTGAGTTCAACCAGAGAACTAAAGGATAATAGACAAAAAATGCAAGCAGTGATTTATTTTTGTCTTTTTCCTCCAACATCACACTATTGCTGAAACTGTATACAGAAAACAGGAGAGAACAAACTCAAAAAAACTTGTAATGAAACGAAGCCAGAACCAAATCAATACTTCATTTATTTCAACCCAAAAGAAAAACAAACTTCAACACAAGAAAGAGCAAACACTGGGAAGGGTGACCATTTGCAGGCAAAAATGGTCAGGCATCTGAACAAATCTGCTGGAGCAAGGGAGCTCTCCAGACAATCACTTCTTCAGCAAACATCTTCTCTCTCACAAGACACTTTCCCCTATGAACACACAATTAATTTACAACCTTCCACGTGTCTGCAGCATGCCACTGGCCACTCGTATATCCCCTATGATGTTACCAAAAGTTAGCCCATAATAGAAACCTCCAAGATTTGCATCAGCACTGAGCACATCCCTAAGAAAAAGGAAATATTCTCAGAATATCTCAGAAGAATATTCTCATGCTCAGGCCATGGATCCACATTGGATCAGCCAGGCACAGACATGAAGGTTTTCCTTCCCATCATGAAATGCTCAGCCAAGGGGAAGCATGACCAGTATTTAAAATATAACAGTACTGTCCCTTTAGCACTGAAATTAATAATATTACTTACAAACCCCAATAGCAAAAATGAAGCTAAAATGCACCAATTTTGAAAGACGGGTTACTTGAGGACAGGGAGAGAAGGAGGAAGCCTATTCAAAGTCACCTGGTAAAATGCTAAACTAATTTACAGAAAAAAGATAGGCATTTCTGCAAACAGAAATTAAGTTAAAATTATTCTTCCTCAGTAATAAAAACATGTAGAAAACATAAATTCAACAAAAAGGCTGAATTTGGATCCCTTTCCTCCTGTCCTATGGGAAACAGTTCCTAGCTGCAAATTGCTCACTCTCAAAAATTACAACAACCTTGTCAAATTTAAAGAACAAGCTATGCAGTCTTCCACCAGATGACTCCTGAAGTCCAATTACAGAGCACTCCTGTTTTCAGAAGACAGAATGGAGGAAAAAACTTAATTATTAATACTTAATACTTCAGCCCTCTCAGTGTGCAACACACCATAATATATGAATGGTCAATCAAACCATTAAAATTTTATTGATTTTGAAACTGAAACACTAATGGGGACTTGTTCCTGAAATATCTCAGAACTAAACAAGTATGTATGAAACAAGCTAACCCCACAAATCAGATTGGAAATTACAGGAACCACAAACTCAGCTGGCTGCTTATGTTTAACACTATTGATTGCTCTGGGTAAAAAAAAATTGCAGGTGAATAGCTTTGGGAAAGGCCTCTGAAAATATTTCTAACACATGGAAGACAAAAACACATAAAAAAATGCAAACCATATCTCCTCTTTAGAAAGGCATATGCTACTGCTGATTCAGAGGCCAGGTACATAATAAGGTTTTAGAATCCTTCTGTTTTCACAACTCCCACAACAAAGAAAACAACAAACCCAAAACCCCAAACAAAGAAAAAAGGTTAAAGATACTCAAACCCAATATAATGTTATAATAACCAATGTATTAAAAATTCTTAAGTTTTCTATATATTTTAATGGTTAATATCTACTTTTGCCTCTAGACAGGACATTGCAATTCCTTGCTATCTGAAAGCTGTATGTCTGTTTCAAACAACTTAATCACCCTCTGGCTGTCAAGACTGCTATTTCACAAAATGAAATACAGCCCCTACAAAATACAGCCTCTAGTAGTTATCCATTCACCTTTCTGAGGAGACATAACTGGGTTAGGACTTGTTCTTGCTTTACAGGAACTTTAGAACCTACCCAATTCTCTTGTGATAAAGACTCAGATACGGGAAGCCCTAAAGTTGGAGCTTCATAGTATCTCCATTTCAAGTTCATCCCCAACTGATTCCCAGAGGAAAGAAGCAATAACTCAATTCATAGCGGTAAAAACCCCAGCCTAATTGCTCTTTTCCTGCAACAGTGACACAGTGACTTCTCAGACAAAGCATAAAGGAGCTTTCAACTGCAAAGTAAGGAAAGACTATCCAATTTCTCTCTTAAAGCATGCCAGAATCCCCATGTCATTATGCCAAGATCTCAAAGCCAGCTCTGATAATTAATATTTCTAAGGACTGAAAGACCCTTAAATTAAATCTCCACGAAGCAGGACTAACACAGAGAATGCAAATTTGCTGCATTTCTATCCTTACTGGCTTTGGGGCAGGGAATTCTTCATGGAGCAGCAGACTTCAAGCCCACTGTCTCATTCATATCCTAAAACTCTGGAAACAAATATACAACTTCCAAGCACTCTCTCAAAGTAAAACCAAAGCATGCTCTACATTTTATGTCCCACAGTACCACTGCTTGATAAACAGCACAGTCATTTCACAAATGTCATAAAATTTGAAGTCCTTCACATATTTCTGAAGTCTGGTATTTACATGGCAGCTTTGTACCAACTGCAGAAAAAATACTGTTTTAAAATTATAGTTTTGTACTGGTTACCTCTTGGTTAACTGTGTCATAGAAATAAACCAACTGACACAGTCTTTTCGGAATGCAAACAAAATATGATTAAACCAGAAATTTTGCCTACTATAGGCACATTATGGCAGACAGAGATAAAACCCATGGGGCTCCAGCCTGCCACAGCCCCAGATGATATCAGTGTTCAACTTCAGAGCACACATGAGTGGCTTTGAAAGGAGACACTGTGATGTGAGCTGGCAGATTAGAAAGGAAAATTCAAACCCTTAAAAGGGATTGCATGGTTGAGATAAATGAGCACAGGTGTCACAGGTTTAGCTGGAATTAGCATCAGAGTTTGGGACTTTCAAGAATTTAGAATGTTTAAAATCTGCAAATAAATTGATTCAGTGAAGGAAAACAATCTGACAAAAAAGAATTTAATTACCTGGCAGTTATGTTTCTCCACTGAAGAAGCGAAGATTAGAGCTAGACAAAACACACACAGCCACTCCCTTCCGAGGGATCAATGTGCCCACAGAGACCAGGGTTAACCCAGAAGCTGTTTTGCTCTCAGCATACAGCAATTCTGTTCTGACTTCACTTTAGCTGGAAAAGGAACAACTTCTGCATTACAGCATCCAGCAACAGGCTAAAGAAATCTTAAAAAGAGAAGCTCCACTTCTTTGTGATGAAAAAAGCAGTTTACAGCAATTTTGTTAACCAATACAAAACTAATATTTTAAACATTTAAATGCTAAGGCATGCAGATGTGATTTGGTGTTCCCTAAAAATAACACATCTCAAATTCCCTCGGGAAAAAGGCCATTCAATCATATACTTAAAGCCTACATTTGCCTTCTTCAAAGGGGACAAGAAAATAACCCAGTCAAATCTTTCACACACTTAAACGCTGTAACAGAGGGTTTAAAGATTAGGTTCCTGTATCTTGATTTCACAGTGCTGTCCCAGCAAGTTACTTAAACTGAATAATAAGCACAGCAGGTCCTCTCTGACTTCTGTACACAATCCAGACTGGGATTGTTCTTGATGGCAATCTGAGTTGCACTCCTTCCAGGGAGATTTTGGGAATATAATTAAATTATTTATAGACATTTTAGTTTCAGATAACTAATCACATCACATTTATGGTAAAGAAAAACAGCAGATGCACATTTGTGAAAAAAGTTAATTTGCATGATTAGGCATCAATCCCTAAATCAAAATTACAGTAAAATATCTATTTCTTAGTTTGGATCAGTTTACGAAACATTAAAACATTAATTAAACATTGTCCGTCTCACTTCCTAGCACATTTACATTTAAAGGTGAGGCATCTATTTTTTAAATAGTCATCCATGTTAACTTTCTATATCAACCATTTAATAAGCAACGGTGATACAGAAACAGAGAGAGAGGGACAGAGATGCTGTATCTGCTTAGAATCCCTAGAACATTTTTGGCCTCTTGATGTATTTGCACATATCCTTTAGTTCTCAATATCCTGCAGTGCATAAATGACCAAAACTCCCAAACCATTCTCCATTGTTTTAAGAATATACACATTTATACGCAAGAAAGAATATGTAGGGATTGTCATTGTTACTAGAAAGATCATGCCATTTTTTTAAAAAGGTAAGTATGAGAACAGCATCACATAGTGAAATCACCCTATGCAAAAGGGCATTTTTCTCACAGCAACAGAGAAAAGAGAAACAGAAAATCAAGAGGACTGTAAAGGATCACTTGAAATGGAAAACATTGGAAGTAAATTGATAGGATTTCAGTTGCAACAAGAAGCTTCTGAAAATACATTCATTTCAAAACCAGGATATTTTAACTATTCAGAACAAGGCAGAAACAAGAACAGTCATCCAGAAAGCAGAGAATTCTTTAGTAGTCTATAGGGCTTTCTAAACAGCAGTCAGAATGAGGTAAGGCAGTCCAGCTGAAATAGAAAACAAGCAGAACATTTTCTTTTAAGCATGAAAATCTATGATGAATAATATTTCAAGGGCAATACAATTAAAGCTGGAATTATGTACTAATAGTCAGAGCTAACTTAATCTCATCAAAATTACAGAAGAGCAGCCTCACAAAGAAAATGCTTATATAGCTTTGTTAGCAGATACAGCTGAAAGGATAAACACAAACCAGAATTAACAATATTAACACCTGCTTGCAATTAATTTCTTTAATTAGAGCAACATTCCTCCCCTCCCTAGACAAAGTTAAAACAGAAAAAAGAACTGAGAGTCTTGCCAAAGCAAAGACTTTAATTTTGTTAACTCTAAAGGCTTTCTGCTGCCTTTCCATCTGCCTCATTGGAATTTCAGTGCCCATCACTGAACAATTTCTAGTTAAAAAAACAATAACGAGACTCCTGCCAATAGTGGACTCTGACTGTTCATCCACCAATTAAATATAGCCACTTCCATGCAGAAACACAACATGCTGCTGTACCTTGCTCCCAACACAGCTGCCACTGCTGCACACACCTAATGAAAGCAAGATAGAGAATCCACCCCACAGAACAGCACTGGGCAGGGACACTGCTAAAATGCCCGTTTTCCATATAATACCCCATGTCACACTGTACATGTGCACTGGAGGTACTGATCAGCTGGCTCTCTTATCTTTAGATGCAAGAAATGGCAAAAAGCCAAACTGTTGGGTTATTACATGTTTAAAAAACGTTTATGTTTAGGAAACAAACAGAAGTGAGCATCTGAGACATCAGTGAAGTCACAGGTGGTGACTACAAGTAGATAACAGCAAGCAGTAACAGAGAGATCATAGAATATCATCACCTTCTGTCTATTGACTTTTATATCCAGACTTTTCAAGCATCAGACAAAGTAGAGACTTTCTTGCAATTCCAGTAATAACTGGAAACAGCTTTAAAATTATGACAGAAGAGATTAAAAATGCACAAGATTTCAAACCTCAGAAAATGAACTGGGTATGGGGCAGTTTTGAAAATACTGGTATTTCATAGGTTTTATCCGATGGGTGTCTCATTAGGCTTCAAATCAAGATATGCAGACGTACAAAAATTAAACCTTTTCTATTTAACTGAACCAAAACTGCCAAGGTAAAAGTATTTTCTCAATCAGTGTTCTGGATAGGCTTTAGATAAGATCCATAAAAATTATGGTGTAGAATGTCACCTGTTGACCATCATAAACTGAATATTCTGAACACTAATCTTCTGTGAAATACAATCTTTCAGGAGTTTTTTTTTTCATTGGAAATGAGGGGAACCGAAACAGTAACACCACAAATGCATCAGCACTAGACTGTGGTTTCAAATTGCAATATTGCTTCCTCCTTCAATGTCTGTCTTGTGAAAAAGGGCAGCATGGAACTCAGTGGGGGGGTGACAGAATTTTTTTCCACTTAATCTATTGTTTAAGGCATCATGACACTTGATATACACAACTCGGAGGCTAGTCCTCAACTTTAGTTTTACCTCTGGCTTTTCTTTACCTTTCAAGTATGTAATCCTTGCAATTACTAAAGATGCCTATATAATCAAGTGCAGTATATTCTGGAAGAAACCTTTTCTAGAAGAAAACACTTCCTTTTATCCAATATAAATCCAGTTTTCTTTTCAGTGTATGGTAACAATGCTCCCCAATACACAGAGCGGCAAAACTGTAACTGTTAACAGAAGTTTCATGTTTCCAGTTTCTTTTCCCCTTCACACACTGCTTAGGCAAGGAAAACCCAGACTGTGAAGCACAGCTGATGACTCCACTGTGTTCCTACCAAAGTGTAATTATGGGATATGCAATACTCAAATCACCCCCAGCATTCTATGCAAAAGAGTTGAGACCTAAAGAAACCATAAGGCTGTATACAGCTCCCTCAGAAATCAGGAGGCCAGGGCTGAAATATACTCATTACTGAGTTTTAGAAAGCCTATCCTATTTCCACAGCTGACTGGGAAAGATGGCCCCTTGCTCCTCCCTTTAAGCCCAAATCAAACATCAGTCTTTATGGGCATGCAACTGTGCAGCACAACCACTAAAATCATATTTCACACTGGAAATTCAACTTCATTTGGATGTCCTTATATAACATGTTTGTTTTTTTTTTTAAGAACAAAATTAAGTAAACAAAAAGTAATTACTACATTTTAGCATTCTAGTCAACTCTGAAAACTTGTCACTGTGTGCTCACAGACCATCAATGTAGCCTAGGCCTTATAAAGTGAAAGTGTGAAATACGTAAGGATGTCTGCTGCTCACATACCAGCACAGTTCTGTAGGACTCCAGCACGTGCCCTTCTGCCTGGGAAATACAGGCATTCCAAAACAATCCCAAATTTACTTTCCTGTACCAGAAGCAAACCAAATTTAATACAGAGATTTATGAACAAGGATTGATTTTCTTTTTAATTTTTTTTAAGGTTAACACTATCTTCCCTTTAAAAAGAGTCCCATCCAAAGACAGTTGTAATTCTTGCCTATGTCTTACATATTTACAAGTATTCTTCAGTTCTGTAAAGCTCTTCTAGTACAGCACAGTGCAGATGTTCCTATGTACTTTCTCTGAGCAGCTGCTGCTGTCAGAGACACTGTCTTGGTCAACTGTGGGATTTCTCAAATTCTCTGCTACATGCTAATACAACACTTGAAGACAAGCATGTAAGGTACTTTTTGGAAGGAAATAAAATTTAGTGAAGGTTTATTCAGTATTTGTTTTTTAACTTCACCAAGTAATCAAGTTTTCTGGCTTTCTAAAAGTCAGTCTCATTTATTATCTTAGCATTATATACGTATAGCAAATACTCGTTAGAAAACTACAGGCAGGAATGGACCCTTAGTCTGACGGCAGGGAGGAAGACAGGAGACCAACTGGTCAGCTACCTTTTAAATACACTTTCACAGAGGAAATATTTGAGATAGTAAAAAATCTGTCCTTTGCTAAAACCCAGATGGTTGAAAAGGTAGGAAGGATTTTTTCTACAGCTCAAGGTTGTAGCTATTATCAAAACAGCTATAAATTAAACTTCAAGTAGAGACACTGCTGAACTTCACTCCAAAAGAAAACAGCAAGTCAAATGTATAATGTAATGCCAACTTAATCTTCAAAGGAAGACTAAAGTTGCTGACCTTGTCTTGGATACAACCCAGGCAAGTGAGCCCACCACATGCTGTTCACCTTGCAGGTCCCATAAGGCACCTCTCAGTGTGTGTCCTTCACTTCTTAACAGTCAGCACAGAAGAAAGTATTCTCAGCCAGGACTGGTAAGAATGAAGAACTCCTGTATGAGCCAGGAACTAAGGGCAAAACCCCAAAAGGATACCTTGTTTGACTGCAAACAGGAAGGGGGTGTTTTTATACATTTTCTTTTTTTTTCTGCCTTTTTTTTTTTTTTTTTGAGAACGAACAATAGAAGTCAAGAAGAGCCATTGTACAGTGCAGAGAGTTGTAAAGGAATTAACAAAGTAAACCTTTGGCTGTTATCAGCTCTATTTAATTTACACGTTCCTGGCAGGGCTGTTATCAGTTCTATTTAATTTACACATTCCTGGCAGGAATCTATGTCCCAAGAGATTCTATGTTCACAAAGGACCCTGAATTTTTTTTACCAAAAGGTTTTAGTTGTGAAGGGTTTTATATAAATGTACATAAATATATGTAAACATATGTACATATACACAAACACACCCCGCCCCCCCCAAAAAAAACAAACAACCCCATGACTAGGACAAAATCTATTCCAAATCTTACAGCATTATTTTATTTTCAAGGAAGCAATTTTACTACAAGAACTAGATTAACTTTTTCTTTGGTCTAAACTGGCAGAAAACCTCACCATTTCTCTTCTGGCAGGTTTCTGAAAAATTCCACACCCTGAAGGAATTGCCAAACCTCGGATCTGACTTCAAGAGCTGCCTTGATACATCACCTTGGAAAACTAAAAGACAAATTTCCTTAAATGTGATTCTACTAAATTTCCTGAGAAGGGTATTGGAACAAGCAAATTAGGGATGCTGCAACCTCTACTACAGTCTGCAGTTCCACTGAATAAAACAATTATTTCCCCATCCACTCTAAGTCTCCTGGCACATTTTAAGGGCTTTTCATTCTCTCACAAATATTACTTGTTGACATGGAGATTGCTTTGCTTGAAAGATGCCAACTGATATTTTCAATTCTAGCTTGCAGCATCAAGATATTCTTGTAAAAGAATTTAAATCTTTAGTATCAGGGAAATAAAAGAATTTCCATTAAGGGGAAGAGGACATATATTAGCTTAAAAATAAATTCTGTTCCCGAGAGTCAGGCACAGTATTTGCAAATCATTTAATATTCAAATAGTTTTCAGCTTTCTTTGTTCATATAACCAATCCTTTTGTTTTTTAGGGTTTTTTTTTAATTTCATATTTCTGATAAATAGAGAGCCAAGAACATTTCTTACTGCTGTCTAAGCTTGAAAACATGTAAGTTATCCATTATTAATATATTATACTAATAAGCACAACACATTAAGTGTTGTTCATCACAACAACCTTCACTTGCAAGTAATTTCTGACTCTCCATTGTTTACTAGGTCAATGTACCACCATGGAGATGACAATGATCCCTTTTAATCAAAGGAATGAAGCTAATGGAAATAATTAATGCTGGCTACCAATATACTAGCTATTTATTTAAAACACAAAGGCATGTGCCTGGACATAGCTGCTATATATTATCAGAAGGAAACTCTGACTTTTTCCTCCCATCTGTTTTAAAGTCCATGAAGAAAATACACTCACCCCAAGTTTAGTTGTGGCACCAAAAATGCTATCATGACCGAGTTCTGGATAATAACTTCAGCTTGCTATGATAAGAAAGCTTACTTGTGGCAAAACAAGAAACCCTGAAAAATGGATAAGCAGAAGACAGAAGAGAAGGATACAAGAAAAACTTGGAACATGAAAGAAGACCACCAGACTCAAACAGCAAGATAGACAGGTAGTGCAACCTGACAGTGGCATAAAACTGTTTTTTCGAACTAAGTCCTGGGTTTCTCTCCAAACAATAAGTAAATATTGTCAAATCTTACTTGAAAGACGCCACAGAGATCAAAGAGGTTTGTGGGTAAAATTTATTTTCCAGGCTACAGGTAGATATTACCAACTCTCTAGAAGACATCAATAATAAAGTTTTTCAGTGGATACTTGCCCTATTGTTTTCTATCAGATACTAAGAAAAAAGTACCTTAGTTACTTGAGGAAAGAGACCTGAAGCAAGCAATAGGAATTAATAAGACTATTTAGAAATCAGGTGCAATATCCTCTTTCAACAAGTGCCTTGCTGAACTCTAAGAGTCTTGCAAGAGCAAGTTCCATGTTTTGAATTACTTCAACAAGATTTATTCTCACATGGGTCCCAGTTAGAAAATTTATCATAGGAATTAACTGTGTGATAACAACAAGCTTAGATGCTTTAGTATCATTACAAATATAAGTGTTTTACAGCCAGCAATGCACTTGAGTATACAGTTTACATGCACTGCTGAACTGAAACTTCACACTTAATTATATACTGCTGCACCCCTGCCAAAGCATTTTCATCAGGAATTATCCCACTCCCCATTTGATAGTTACCTGCAACAGCTTACTTTTAGTATACCTGCATCAAAGCTATTTTACATCAACGAAAACCAGAATTAAAACCTCCAAGTAAGAACTGACAATGGCTCAAGCAAGTCAGCACATTCTCATGAAATTTAGTTGTGATATAATTTTTATCGTATCAATAAAACAAGTTATACAGCTACAGCCACATTTGACAGTGTGCTGACTTAACATTCCCCCCAGCTTTGATTAACACAGCATGACCAGTGTGAAGGAAATTCTGGTGGAGATGATGGCATGGCCAGTAAGGGCAGCACTGCAAGCACTCACGACCGTTTCAGCTCTGACCCACAAACTAAAACTTTCATATGGCCAAGAGCCCAAACTAACAAAACCAAGAGAAGGAAGAGTACCAGACATGGTCCCACAAACGGGACCTCTAGGTCCCACCACTACCTGGCAGGAGAGGACTGGGCTGGACTCCAGGAACCCATCAGTGACAGCACAACTGCCCCTCCTTCCCTGCCAGCCCCTCAGAGTGCCACCTGGTCTGTCAGGTAACCCTGGCCAGAAGAGGCCAGCTACCAATCCCACTGGGCAATGCTCAGCTCAAGCACATTCCCACTCCTTCAATAAAAAGAAAACCTTTTCCGGCAAGAGACTCTGTCTTTCAATTAGGACATGCCAAACCAGTCAGCTTTGAGTCCCCTAAAAGAAACCAAGAAGGTTCCTCATTTGCATGAGGAAAGAAATGCAAAAACATGTGGTTAGAGAAGATTTACATACAGCTGGACACATTGAATAATGGGCAGAGTATCAATTACAAAGATGGTAATTACCAGGAAATGTCTTCCATGAAATGCAGATCTTAAGACTCCTACCGACTAATTCTCTTTTCAGCTTTTTATTCAGAAGAAAGCAGTGCATATGCATTCCACACTCTTTTAAAAAGAAAAAACCTACACAGCTTTACAGCCTGTTTCAAGAATTACAACTCATGCACCATGGTTTATTTGTAATCCCAAACTGTAATCCAGGACATACATTCACCATAAAACACACATCTCCAAAAGATATGAAGAACATTATAGAGATTAAAATGCACTTGGAAGTCCAAACACACAATGCAGAAATACGGAAATCTTACCAATTTGTGGATAACCATCACACAGATCCAAGAGAACAAGGACAATTTGCTTGTCTGTAAAACATGTAGGAGAGGGAGGAAAGTAGGAATGTGCAGCAAATGTTGAAATGAAAACATGACGTAAGATAACACAGGGCTTTGAAATCAATGTTGACAGTTATGATGCCACCTGGAATCTTCACTGACCCTGCTCTGGAACAAACTGTAATTGTTGTGCACTTCTCATCACTCAAAAAGAACTGCGAAACAGAAGGGGTCAAGTAAGAGGAAATGAGAGCAGGGACACGATGTCTGTCCTGGGTTGGGCTGAGCACAGCAGGAGGTAAGTAAGGCAGCTTATGACAGAGTGATACAAAACAAAGGGGAAGAGGGGAAAGGAGATAAAAACCAGACAGTCTTGGTAAAGCAACAAGGATGGAAAATCATCAAAAATCAATTGAATGATTTAAAAGGAATATATTTATCTTTCAGCTCAAAGCTGCTTTTACCATTGTACTAGCAACACACCAAAAAACACTAAACAAACTTTTTACTTTAAAAATATTATATTCCAATACGTTTGTTAAACAAGACCTGAAGAATGTTTTCATTCAAGACACACACATCAAAAAATAAAATAATTGGGGGCAGAATCTGCTACCTAACTGTAGCCTGCTCTTCTACCAAAGCCCAGAGGCCTAGCCTTCACTTGTGGAGCTTCCTGGAGCTCACAGATACCCCAGGGACAAATGCCACGCTGGGTGTGCATCAGTTATCCAGCAAGGTACCAGAGCAGGCCCTGAGCTGAGCTGGGCCAGCAGGGGCAGGAGGACACTGGGACACAGGGACCATCGCCAGGGCCTTGGGGCAGGGATCACCCACTGCCAGCACCTTCCCTAGAGCACAAATGCCTGGCAGCAGCCACAGTGTCAGCACCATTCCTCACCTGAATAACCACCCTTACAGTCAGTATGAGTACGCCAGCTTTTCCCTACATTAACAAATACATTGGTATATCCACCAGAGCCCATTTGGAGATAATCAACACAAAATCAGAGACAAAAGAACTATGGAAGTGCATCCTTACATTCTCTTCTCCTTTTCTACCCACAATCATACATAATTTCACTGCTGTTGAACTGCAAATTTATATTCAAAAATTAAACCAGGTAGTAAGGAGAAAAACAAAAGCAACAAAAATCCCCCCTACAACCACATATGTGAAAATACGAGAGCAGTTGTACAATATATGTTCAGGTTCTCATGTAGTAATATAAAACCTCATCGTTTGGATTGCATGAACTGTGACTCAAATACTAGTTACAAAAATAATTCTTTACTATAATATTTTTTAAAGAAATGTGACTTAATGTTGCGAGCTTACTTTTCACAAAATATTCGTTTCCAGCCCAATTTAACCTGGCACTGTCCCCTTCACTTAAATATCCATTTCTGCCCAGGGGGAACTAGTTTCTAGATTTAGAATTTGCATCACTGCTTACATATGGAATTTTAAATTATTTTTTTGTTTCCTCTAGCTTTCAAAGGCAGTATTGGTTTCTTTTTCTCCACAAAACAATCAGTGAAATCTCTCCTACTTCTTTTTATCACAGACTTGGTCTCTAGGACTATCTCAGTTACAGGAATCCTTCCTGTACCTAATCCCATGAAAAAGTATAGAAAACCCTCCATAAAATTATAATTCCAATTTCTATGTCTGACACAGAGAGAGTAACTGCATATTGTCAATGCAGCATTCTAGACACTTATCCCAAGTGAATTACCCTAGAAGAAAGGAGAATGTTTAGCTGCACGAAGTGTGATTTGAAAGCTTAAAACACAATTGCACTTCCCAACTCTTCACACGATTTTAACCTCCCCTGACTGACTGAATAAATGCAAATGGATTTCTGCCAGCTAGGAATAGTCACAGCAACCAGCTCCAAGAAGGAAGGGCCACTGAGAGCTGTGCATTCACAGGGAGCATCAGGTGGGAGTGTCACACAGCTCAGAGCAGAGGCACATGCAAAAGATTTTGTTGTTCACTTGTGAAACTGGATTATACCTTGATGTTTATTTTGCCATCTGAACTTTGAAACCTGCTGCATATGATTTTAACAAGAAATATCATAATACTAAACAGAAAAAAGGCTCATGTGTCTTAATTTCAGAATCCCTTTTCAGGAACTGTTCGCTCCAAATGCAAATAAATCAATCACTGATTACTATTTAAAAATGGAAACACTAGGGTTTCAAACCAAAGGTATGAACGACTATGTCAAGTGGTTAATTATAATCCTTATTTTAAAAGTGATAGTGAATAGGGCAGACAATTTCACATTAAAGATCATCCTCAACAGATTTTACTGAGTTTGGAGACCCAATAGATTTAAGATTCTGCCTACAGCAGCAGTTGAAACTTTTGCCAGCAACTAGAAATAAAATTCTTTCTAATAAAATCTGAAACTGCTTTTTCCCTAATTATAAACAAAGCAGAATGATGCTATGCCACTAGACTTATTAATTTTAACTTTGTTGATTTCAGTTATATGTTTCATAAACTTAGTAATTAAAAACAAAACGAGTCCTTCAAAGTTCTCCAAAATGAAGAGAAAATAATACAAACAGGAATAAAAAAAGATTTTAAAGATCCCAATAGCTGTGGTTCTACCTTCCAAACACACAGGAGACTGCAGTTCTATAATAAGCAAACCAACCATTTGGAAACCAAAATTTTTTTTAGGATTATCTGCATGTTCTCAATTTTAACTTCTTTTTCCAACCTGTATTTCACACTGGTTATTCTAACAGCATTCTTGGAAGAGGAGGAAGTGAGGGTAGACCCACACCAAATTAGTAGAGGCTACAGTTTTCTGAATGAAAACTGCATATATAACACACAGAGAACTTTTTTCAAGCTAGAAAAACAGATGAGGTCTAAAACTCCTAATATGAGCCTAGGAATGAAGAGATCTAACTCATTTCAAATGTTGAAAGACCTTCTTCAAGGTCTTTAGATCACTTGCACCACTTTACACCAAGTACTTCAGAGATGTAATTACTGCTTGTAAAGCTTACTGATTACAGCCCAAAAGTTTCTTTTAGTCAAAGCAGGGAAGCATGGTCTGCTGTGTTCAGGATCAGCTACAATTTCCAAACTGTGGATCTTTTAATCTAATGCAATGTCCTTCCATAGGAAGGTCAGGAAGGAGGATATTAACTGTAAAATGGAACTATTGATAAATAGCACAAAAGCATAACTTTGGCCAGTCATTTCACATACACAGCCTCATCTACTGACAATTCCTAAATAACTCCCTCCATAGAGAGCTTACACAGAAGTGAAAATGTGGAGGATAGCAATGCAAAACATCTTTGCTGACCAAGCATTTTTTCTTTCCCATGCAGTACTACTTTCAATATCTGAAATTAATGTATTTCTTCCAGGGACAAAAATGGTAATAAGTTTCTTTTTCAGTTGGAAGCGTCCCTTAAGATGACATAAAACAAATAACAATATGGCAACAAAAAGAATACTGATGTGCAGGATAAAATGCAAAACAGATACAATTTTAAGCATGCCAGTAATTCTAAATTCTGGATCCAATTCTGGATCTAGAAAAGAATCCCTGTACCATCAAGTCTTGCATCTTCATTTAGTAACACTGCACCTTTATCACTACACTTTGTGTAGCCTGACTTTACAAAGAAGTACTCTATATCTTCTGTAAGTTTTCTCTCCTTTCAGATGCAGGAATAATTCATCAATTCCCACTCTTAATGAAATACCAGCACAGCAAAGAAAAGAATCTTTTAAAATTTCAACACGCTCTCATATTGGTTTCAATACTGTTGAAAGTAAATACTTTCACTTCCCATCTGATACCTGCTGGATCTCAGCCACAGCTTTATAAGAATCATTTTGCAGACAAAAAAAAAAAGCAAGCAAAAAGTCTGAGATACAACTTTTTTAGCTAAGGCTGGGTGGAGTTTTATTGAAAAGAAAATAACGAGTCAGTAGTTGAAGGCTGACTCTTCTTAGAGCAGAGAGAAGGATATCACAGTGCAGACTCTTCCTCTAAGAATCACGGTAGAAAAGATCATGGGAAATGTTACACAAGCTGCAAGAAAATTCTCTTTTAATCTTGGGATTAGCTCTATTCCATAACCTTGTCTGAGCATTCAGCTATTGCAGTTTTCTGCAACGTTTTCACACCAACAAAAACTGCAATAAAGTGCCACTCACAGCACCAAACCCACTGATTTTATTGATACATTTTGTTAGAACCACCATAAGCTACAGGAGGAGGGCACAAGTTTTGCAGTGCAAACTGCACCTATTGATGGTATAGCAAACGTATTTCAGCAACATGGTTACAGCATTAACCTGACTTAAAAGAAACGGTATTCATTTCCAAAGAAATAAAGAGAGAAGTAAATAAATAGGAGTTGGACTTCAGTGACCCTTGTGGGTCCCTTCCAACTCAGAATATTCTGTGATTCTAACACCAGTCCATGGAAAATGTGAGACTTAATGATCGAGAATCTTGTCTTAGCTGAATGTTCTAAAAAATCCTTTCCAATTTGCAGGCCCAAAATGTTACAGGCATGATGAGAAAGGAAACAAACATATTAAACAAAAGCAGGGAAAATCAGGATTTTGTGCAAATTCTCCAACCAGTTTTCATTAGTAATTTTCTGCTAATGCCAACCATGACTCTTTAACCAGCTTCTATACTAGTTAAGCATTAAAAGCAGGAGCTTTGGCCTGAAGACTGAGCTCTTTCTCCACCCAGCTCAGGCTACTGAGCACTCCAAATTTAAAACCAGTCCTCCCAGAAGCAGCACAAGAGCTGGTGATGCTCCTACTGCACTGGCTGA
The DNA here is from genome assembly GCA_017589585.1 of Phylloscopus whistleri. Classification (NCBI taxonomy): domain Eukaryota; kingdom Metazoa; phylum Chordata; class Aves; order Passeriformes; family Phylloscopidae; genus Phylloscopus; species Phylloscopus whistleri. Next base: position 5,745,663 of record JADMLD010001181.1, on the reverse strand, counting down.
GGGGATGGGTTACGGTGGCTTATGGGGCCTACAAAATCAGCAACAAAAGCTAGTTTAACTTGAGCTCAGTAAAGCCATCTCTGAACTTTGGTCAAAGGCTTCAGCTCAGGAAACTAATATCCCAACAGTCCATTTCAGCAATTCTGGAAAATGTGCTTTTAAAGTTGGTTTGTAAGGAGATAAAACTCCTTGCAAACTGTCAATTCTTCTTACAGAAGATACAGAGGAAGCAGTAACTACTCCAGTGAAGGCACCACCCATGCAAACTGCTTGGAACAGTCCATCCAATCTATCCATAATTCTAGACTTAAAAGATTTATTAATGCTTACTAGCTCTTCACATACATTTCAGAGAGGTATGGCACATATATTAAATATTATGCAGGATGAAGTGAGAAAGATCACTCCGTATGTCAGAATGCACATAGAAAATTAATAAATTTTAAAAGTTCTATTTATCCAGGTTCAAAGGAATGAAGAAGAAACAAAAGTAATGTCGAATCACTTCTACATGGAAAGCTCAGCAAAAGGCTGTATGTGTGCTTACAGTTTGCAAAGTGTATTTCATATTCTTGCAAAGATGTTAAATAAAGAAGATATTTAGACCATGTCTGATGTGCAACTGGCTGGCAGGACAAGGACAGCCATCAGGTAGTGCTAGGCACTGCACACTTTCCCTTCCAGCCTCAGGATACGTAGCAGAGAGCAGCTAGAAAAAGGCATTCACCATGTCAGTAAGCTGCTGTAGGGTGTCCCACCAGGACTGCTTTTTCTGTCATCTGACCTGAGCAAGGCCTGAAGATGCAGTAAACATACCCTGGAAGTCTGAAAAACCTTCAGTAAGCATGTAAAATTAGGTAAACCAGCTATGAGCACACAGTGAAGAGGTTTTCATTCCTTTTATATACCTTATTCTTATTACAAAACCCAAGGAAAAAAAATCCAAATATAAATCAAAAAAAAAAAATCCAAAACAACTCAAAATACAATAGTCCTTCCATTTTCTGAGACCTATAATTTTAAGTTTTGTCCTTCTGTTTCAAGTACCAGTTTACCCATCCAAGCTTGTGTAACTCATTTTCAAAAAAAAAAAAATTAATCAGATGGCAGTGCACTCATAAAATTTCTTAGAGGTAAGTTCAGATATGACTAGTCTTAGTATGTGCACCTCTGAAAGCTTCTGCAGCTAAATATGAAAATACTGACTCCATACAGGGTGTAAACGTATTGGCTTGATGTGAACAATGTAAAAATGAGGTTTTAGGAAGGTTTTGTACAACACGATGGTGTATCTGAGGAGAAGCAGGGCACAGACAGAATAACCAGATGAGGCTGATAACAGAAGATAAAAGAAAGCTGTGCAGGAGCCATCATTAGCAATGTAATATAGGCCTAGGTTCACCAGTGTAGGCCACAGCAGGCTGCATTTTTCATTTTTTGATGCATCAGAATAGAGGGGTACCTTGATACACGACCTCTGACAAATGCTTAGATAGATAATGCCAAATACCTAAACAGCAGTACTGAAAAACACATAGATCACCTCTATGCTGGAGTTCTGTCTAAGGGAACAAGAACATTTTTTAAAAGAGAATTTTCTGTAAAATAAATAGACTTTGTTTTTAAAGAAGGGCTATCCTTTTACAATCCACCTTTTAGCAGGAATGTCTGCGTGCAGCACACTCGATGTTTAATTTGCTTCTGAAATGCTTATGTCTTGACTTTCATGAAGTAGGTCAGTTCCTTCACAATGTGCTTCACATCATGCCCTAGCTCTTGAAAACACCAGTATTCCCTTTCAGCAAAATTCCATTAGGTATATGACATGGACATTTTAAAACTTCCTTCTATTTTGCTAAAATCTTGTAATTCTTATAAAACCCAGCAGACAAGAAATACAGAAACACTAACTAATCCCATGTCAGAGATCCTCTTATGCTAGTTCTAAGATGGAGGGAAAAAACCCCCATAAATTAACAAATAAATGGCTTTTAAAAAAGCAGTCCATTCTTAAGAGCCTGTGCATTATGCAGCAAAACAATTAACATGACTGACCCATCATGAAAAGGGCTGAAAAGGTTTATCAGTGATGCACAGTTGCACAGGACATTATCTGAACTAGCAATGCATGACCTAGTGACACTGGCAGAAGTTTACAAAGAGGGGGAAAAAAAATAAATCTGATTTTTGTGAGGTGAATGGGAAAAAAGGGGAGAAGCTGATCATTAAGAACTGTCTTTTCTTGAAATAGCCTAGGAACTCTCTATCTAGTCTCTGTTTCAAGAACAGCCTTTTGGCCAATTTCATGGTATGGTATCAGCTTTGCTTCACACCATCATATATTTGCGGTAAGACGTTCCCTTTCACTCCCTCACTACAGCTCCATACTTGAAAAGCTGACTGTAGAAATGATGCTTCAAACAGAGGAATCACACCTGAGCACATGCTGCCTTTTGACAAGTTAAACCACCAGTGGCTCTGCTTGTGACTTGTTGATGTAAAGAGTAACTGGAGTCTAGGCTACAGTCAGCCAGCCAGCGAGGACTCACACAATGCACACCAGGGTGCTTACGTGGCTTGCACAGGCAAAAGGCTGCATCAAAAGAGATACAGAACCTGGCACATAAAGGTCTCAACCATTTTTGGCTGCCATTAACTGCTGTAAAAGAAGGTGATGGCTAACAGATAGATGTAGGAATCTACAAGTTTTGAATCCGCTGCCACAATTTTCTTAAAGTAAACTTCTAAATGTGAAGCACTGAAAAATGTGGAAGCTCACCCTAAGCTTCAAAATCATCAAAACCAGAAGGTAACTTCTGTATGTTACAGCTACCCTCTTGCTCAAAAGAGAAAAGCATTAAAAATCTGTGAAGTGTTCTTCTTTATCATGGGCCTGTACAAACTAACAATAAAATAAACAAAGCATTCAGAAACAAACAAAAACAAAGCATTCTGGTGACTGCACAATATTCAGAGATGCAATTTTGCATGTGTGGAATTTTGTAGAAGCTCATTACCTTCTTAGAAATTTGAGGGGAAGAAAAAAGAAGAGAGGTAAATTCAACTTTACTATTCTCCAGATAAATTCTTCCTCATCAAAACTCTTTTAAAATCCCCCTTCTCTTTCAGATACCAACTTATAAACAGTTGTAAAATATTACAGAAATTGAGATTTTTCTGGCAAAGTACCAGTGATGTAAAGGTATTTTGTTATAAAATCAATTCCTACTGGAAAATCATTCCTCTACCTGTTCTTTGAAAAACTACTAGTGAGTTGGGTATGGAACTTGAATTAGAGAAGAGAATTCAAAAGCATGATTTTGAAGGCAGATTTGATGAGTATTTCCTTATGAAGTACATAAGACAGGCAGACGTCAAACAGTTCCACTAGTACTAAAATTTCCAGTTAAATCACTCTAAGATTTGACATCCTCCCTCTTTTCCTTTCTCCCTCACATGTTGCCAGAAACAGGGCCTGCAACAGTGAAAACCACGCATCTCTTAAAAGCTTAAAATAGCCCACAGCTGATTTAAAGGTTCTAAAAGTTCTTGATTTATTCCAGCAGCTTAACGCACTTCAAAAAATAAAATGTTTCCTGAATTTCCCTCAATATGAGCATGAAAACAGCTTCCACACAAAACACAGTAACTAAGACACTGCATGACATGATTTTTACAGCTCCTAAAAGTACCAGTGACAAAGTAAACACTTGTTAGAGACACGAATTTGCACTTTGAGACCTATAACTGACACATATACCCAAGCAGGATGGAAGGCCTCTCACTTGAAGAACTGAGAAATAAATTTGAAGTGTCAAAAAAGTGTCCTTTCAGTGTATTAGTCTTTGTCATCATTTATTTATTTTTTTTAAAAAAAAACACATTTGGCAACACTACCAACTTGAGAAACCTTATGACTTGCAGGAACACTAAGGAATAAACATCCAGCATTTTCTCTTCCCAACACAGATAACTAGAGTATTGTTCTTTCATTCTAAAAGGGTAAAAATATCATCAGAGCTCTCTCTACTGTGAAGGGTTTTTTTCACCCCCATGTCTCATTCATAAACATCTGTATGCCATAAAACTTCAAGCAATCCAACAACCCAACAACAAAAAGAGAATAGCTAGTCTAATACAAAATAAAATTTCAGAAACAAAGGATTATCCTATTACACTTAATACTCAGCCATAATCTTTAACCAAGAGACCATCAGCAAGCATGACTCCAGGGTAACAGACCTGCAACAAAGCACACTTCAGAAAGTTGTTTTGCCCAAGTCTGTCCAATTGTCTTGAATATAGAGACATCTATTACCCATCAGTCTCCCCAGTGAAAACTTACTTCCCATAAAAAGGGTCAAGAGTAGAGTCAAGCACAAAAAGGAAACCCATAACTGTTCATTTTCAAATCTGAAGACAGTTTGTCCATGTGAAACTCTGGCATTGCATGGACAATGGCCCCAAATGAAAACCAACAAAACATAAAAATAAATAATGATTGAGGTATTTTCTGTGTTCTAGCAACAGGTTACAACTCTACACTTGACACATGCCACAGTTTAAAGGAGAAGAGACAGAGCACACATGTACCTTGACCCAACAAATGAAACAACCAACCAATAAAGATCTGGGCTTTTTTGCAAGTGACTACTAAGATGCAGGAACTTATCTGCATTGTATGCACATTTTAACAAGTACACATACATTTACTATTTCCATCAAAACCTTTCTTCCCATCCATAAAAAAAACAAAAAACCACAGAGAACAAGGCACAAAACCCACACATATCTGACCAAAAACTTCACTGCAGCCTGTGTTATAGATGGAGAAATCCGTACCATCAGAGAGAGCTGCATCCTGCTACACTGTACACCACTGATGCTGGAAGAATTAATCATTCACAGACAACAATTGGTTCTTTCATCTCCCTGGCTTTCTCAGATCAGACCATTATGTATTTTTTTCCACCTACTGATCCTGTTATGCTCAATTTTTCAGCTGCATGTAGCAAAGACATCTGAAAAACATTGCTATTTCTAGAATGCACCTCACTGAAAGAAACCAGTGAGGGTACTTATATGCTTCCACGGGTTTCACAACTTTACCAGTGTCAAGAAGTGACTGAACATTTAATTCTGCACTAAAAGCACAATCTAATAAGCTGTGAAAAAAAATGTGGAAGGCAAAACTGAAGGGCACCAAAGTCCTTCTTTCTGGCTTTCTACCAAAAGCAGTTCATGTGAACAAACCCATGAGATACCTGACCTTTTAGCAAGTAAAGTTTTAGGACTAAATACTTCAGCTAATCAAAAACTAAATTACACGTATACATTAACTCAACCCACATCTTTAAAATAAAGCTGTATTCTGGCCAGTGCGAACGGCACCACATTCAGTCACGACCAAACCAGCAGGAACATGGCTTTTTTAGTACCTCTGCAGAGAAAGAGAGGGCAAGGCAGTATTCACGATGAGCACTGCGCCTCATCGTGACAGTAACGGAAGAAAAAGTCACTGGAAGAGAAGGTTGTCATGGGAAACATTTCTCCCACTTCTATCGCTGGCAGGGTTTGTCCTTTAAACGCTCACCCCTGCAGAGGCCTGGCAGGTGACATCCCGGCAGGTGACGTGAGCTCGGCACAGCCAGCCCTGCCAAGGGCGAGGGACGCTCCCCTGGGCCACAGCCGAGCCCCGGGTGTCCGAGCCCGCCGGGACTGCCCGTAACGTCACCTCACGGCACTCTGAAGGGCGATGGGTCTCGCCAGCGCATACCCGGGGCCGAAAAACTGCACCCTGCCGGAGGATGCGGCGCCAGGATGCTCCCAGCCCCCGCTAGAAGGGTCCGGTACAGCTCTCCCCGGGGACAGGAGCAGCTCTGGAGGCGGAATGTACCGTGACGGTGTAGCGGCGGCATCCCCGGGAGCCCCGCGGGGGCGGGCTCGGGGACCGGCACGGTCCGCGGCGGCCCGGAGGGACACGGTGCCGGGGCAACCCGGCCCCGCCCGCGGGAGAACCGCCGGGGCAAGAGCCATGCCCGCCGCCAAGGAGCGGAGGGAAGGGGAAGGGATGCGGGGGCTCCCCGGGGCGCCCGCCCGCGCTCACCGTCGATGTTCTCCCGGTCGCTGATGTGCTGCAGGTTGCAGCCCGTGTCCTCCCGGCTCAGCTCGGCCTCGGGGCGGTAGGACTCCAGCCGAGAGTGGGCATTCCGGCGCAGCTTGGGGCTGGAGGAGACGCAGCAGGACGTGGTGTTCCCCATCTTCTCTGCCCGGCCCCGGCCCGGCCCGGCTCGGGAGGAGGCGAGGGGCGGCCGGTCAGCGGGGGCGGCGGGAAGCCATGGGCGGCAGCGGCGACAAGAGGGAGCGGCGGGGGAGGAGGCGGCGGCTGCGGCGCCCTGCGGCTGCACTCGCCGGCGGTTCCCCCCGGCGGTTCATCCGCGGAGGCGGCCCCGCAGCGCGGCCCGCCGGCGTGGGCTGCGGCAGCTAAGCCGCCCTCCTCCGCGGGCGGGCAGCGCGGGGCCCGCCGGGGCACAGCCCCATCCTCCCCCGCCCCCGCGCAGCCGCCGGGCCCGCTCCGCGCACGCACCCACGCGGCAGCGTCGCAGCCTCCGCGGCAGCGACACCGCAGCGGCAGCAGCAGCGGCGTCGGCGGCAGCAGCAGCCGCCCCGGGCGGCCCCCGCGAACCGGTTCCGGTTCAAGCGGGCGGTGACGCCTCCCGCCGGGCGGGCAGCGGGAGCGGCGGCGGAGTCCGGCTCTGCTGAGGGGCTCCCGGCGCGCTGGCCCCTGGGTCCCCGGCCCTCCTCACTCCAGCGTCCCGCACACGGCCGCAGACACTCTCCCGGAGCCCAGGAGCTCAGCACGCTTTTGCCAGAGGGAACGGGCGCTCCCCTCCCCGCGGGGGCCCGGCCCGGCTGAGGCCGCACCGCCGGCCCGGGCGCTCCTCGGGAACCCGCCGTGCTCCTGTCCGCGGCGGGAACCCCGCGGGCGGCCCGGATCTAAGCCGGAGCCCGAGCCCGAGCCCGGCCCCGCCGTGGGCACCCGCATCCAACAGAAAATAGTCACTGCTGTCCCAGAGCTTTGTAGGGACTGCACGAATTCTCTGAGAACTTGTTAGGCTCTCCTGTAGACTGACCTTTCCAAAGATAACAGGCCACAAAGAAATGAGAGCGTGTAAAGTGCCACTTTGTACCACCTTCCCTGTTTTTAGGGTTTTCCCAGTCAAATCCACCTTTGCGATATTCAAAATAACGTTAAAAAATGGGGATGGTGCATGGATTTCATTAGGATTTTTGTTGGGGGTTTTTGTTTGTTTGTTTTATTTCTATTTTTTTCTTTAAATCTTTGCAATCTTAGCAAATCTCCTGACTGCTGGAGCTCTGAGTCATGGTAGTTGAATGGGTACACTGATAATTTGATAACAGAAAAGCACTTTTCTATGTTTATAAAAGATGCTTTGACTTACAGCCCTGTGTCCAAGGAGCCATTACTTATTCTGTCAGGCATCTCATGATATCTGATGTTTTCAAGATCTGCTCAAGTCAGATGATTACATGAAAGACTTGTAAGTTTTCTACTTTTTTTTTTCAGGTCACACATTGCAAAGAAAAACTAATTTTTAATTTTCAACTACCTTTTGAATGTTTATTGATGCAAATGTACTCTAGTGGGGTACAAAGAATCAAGAAAAAAGAAAGAGAATCTGAGTTTTTTTCAAAATAAAGCTGTTTGGGGGATGTCTTCTGTAACTAGTTCTCTGACACTCCCCTCCCCAAACATGGATGGGCAGTAGATTTGGAGTTCTATTGTCCCTTTGTGTCTGAGTAACTCAAGATAAATCAAGGAGGGTAGGTTTAGCATATTTTTTTAATTGGTGTATTCATGTAGTTTGCATTCAGACAAAAGGGAAATCTTTGCTGAGCTATGGTTTAGAAATGTTGTCCAGGAGGATGTCATGCTAGCTAGTGCCTTCCACCTTGCTGAGGGCACCTTAGCTCCTCCACTGGAGCTCACCTGCTCTCCAGCTGAGCCTGAGCCTGCTCAGACGAGGCCTGACCTTAGCCTGGCAGCAGGCTAGGTTAAATCTCAAACGAACATAAGCAACAATCAGAAAATCTCAACACAAATTTTAAAGAATCAAATCATCTCAGTATATATACAACAGAACAGTAAGATGTTACTGAAATGCCTGGCTTACCACATCTTACAAGAGGACTCAAGCTAGTGAGATCTCTGTGGAAGACTTATCTGACCTGCCCTTTTAAATTCCCCCTTCCTGTAGGAATCAGGGACACGTGCTCATTTGTGGCCTGTAGCCTAGCCTCCTGGCATGACTTCTCCTAGGGCACCAGTGCCATTGTCTGTTTAGTACTTTTTGGGTAATGCTAACTGGACAACTGTTGCCTTGCTGCATTGCCCCCACTACATTTTTGCATAACATTTCATAACCTCTAATTATTTAGAAACTTGTAACAGCTGTAAATCTATTGTAGCAAAATCTTAGACAAAACTTGCAGCTTACACTTACTCCACAATTTTCATAAGCTTTGAAACAAAACAGGCCTCCAGTGATGGAGATAGGTTAATTACAAAGTTTGCTTCTCTAAATGTATTAGTAGAGCTTAAAAAGACATGCTTTCTTTATAGAAAGGATTGATTTAAACCTTGGGTTTTATTTAAAACAAATATTCTAAAACTAAACATTGTAATTGTTTCAATGTATTTAAAATTCGTGATCACTGGCTGTGACCATGTAATCACTAGATATAACACTAGATGTGACTGTGTGATCACTAGATGCATGCCCTTTAAGGTCCCTTCCAACTCAAACCATTCTGTATTCTATCCATAATTCTACTATTCTGTATAGCTACCTATTTTCTTACTTGCAGTCTTTCATTCTGAATTTGTACCTTTATTCCTCCTCCTTTCACTCCAAGACCTTGCTGAAGTACATTATAATGACAAAGGTGCTACAATATATATTTCAAACCAAAGCAAAGGGATGCTGCTCTAGGGTAATGGTCTCCTGCTGGTATGTAAGGGCCATGAACATATTTGGGGTTTGATTATGATTATTTCAGCTATCTGAAGTGCATGATGCAAATGTAACTGCATTATTTGATAAATATTTGTAAAGTAAAGCAAGAACAGCTCACTGTACCTTATTGACGTGCTTAGATGTCAATGTATGTCTTTCTGTGATTAGAGACTATTCTGTTTTTGAGATTTACCATGTATGTATTTTAATGAGTTTGGCCTCCTGAGCAGCTGCATCAGCTGAGGAACACCATAGAGCTCACTAAACTAAGGCCAAGCTTTTCATGATTGGTCAGTGCTGACATACCTCTGTTTAAAAAGTGCCTATTCGTGCACAAAAACATTTTAAATCTGTAGCATCTCCACAGTACAGAAGACACTCCACTATACAAAGGACAGTGGATTTTAATAGGCTAAAATTAATGATGTGACCCATTAAATTTCGTGCTTGAAATCTTCCTGGAATGTTGTTGAAAAATGTGTTTCAAACCAGCAGATATAGGTCAGTGTTTCGCTTATATAAGCTTTTTATCTATTTTGAGCAGATAAAAATTATAACTATTATTTAATTCAAAAGTATTTCCTGCTTGTAAAGCAAATTATTTAGGAAGCACAGTTCAAAAAAAAAAAAGAAAGAAAGAAAAAGGAAAAAAAACCCCTTAAGATAGATGAGTGGTGATAACCAGATCTTTTGATTCTGCTCATCTTTCAAACACAGCCTGAGAAATGCGTGTCACACAATACCTTCCCCACACCGCCATCTGATGTTTAGTAGGAGTCCTACTCTGTTTGGGTGAACAGCCACTCTGAAATGCCATCATGTCAGTTTTCTCACAGAGCTAATCGTTGTCTGCAGTTTAGGCAAAAGCTTAAAATTAACATTCCCATGTACAAAGTGTTCAGTCTGGTCAACTGAATCATACCCTTGACTTTCTTGATTCCGGCAGCTAAATTTCTTTTGACAATAGTAATAAATTCTAAATCAGTTAAAACCGGTCATGGACACACCTGAGGAATGTTATTATCCCTCTGACAATTCTCACTGTTAATATTTGCTTTTATTGTTACAAGCCTGAATTCAGCAGCATTAGCAGGCTTCCTTCCTGAAGGCAAGTTCAGAATGCATCACACTTGATTCTGACCCAGGCTGTTTGGCAAAGCCTTTTACTGTGCTGCTCCTCAAGGGAATGCATTCATGGATCACGTCTTAGATGCCCTCCCACAAGTATTTGCACATACTCCTCCTATGGCAGTTTTCCCCTTTGCTGAAGGTGTTGATTCTTCCAGGGTTAAGACAGTGTTCTCTTTCTTGGAGGTAGAAATCCAGTGCTTGCCAGAAGACATCCTTTCAGCCTCAACACGAGTTATCTGCCAGCCCCAACCACTGAGCCATCACCAGAGATAGGTGGAGGTTTCTGTACGTAGCAGATAGCTGCAGCTACTGTTCACAGGGAAGATACTCAGACCTAACAGGAAGTATGTAAGATGGGACCTGGTTTAAAAGTACACAAATGGTACCAGTGAAGTTATTCCTCTGGTGAGTAGCACACTTGTTTCGCAGGAATCAAGTGCCTTACTGGAATCAGTGAGAAACGGGGGAAAAGTAGATAACGATTTCTTCTGAAGATCAAGGCAGAAATTTGGGCTATTTGATTAATGTATTCAACTTAAGTGCATAAACTGAGATATTAGTCTCATGCTAGCCCATAAAGAGATACTATTCTAGGCAGCAATGCAAAGCCCTAAGTCACCCTCCTACTCTGAAGTGTGTGGCAACCTGAGGACTCTGCCTATTGCTACTTACTATACAGGAGGAAACAGTTGCTTCAAGAAGGAAGGTGATACACCAGAGAGTAAGTGTTGGAGTACTTCCCAGAACATACATAGCCCAAACAAGTGCATATTATATTAAAATCTTTTTTATTAGTGTCATGTTTCTCACCAGCTTGAAATCACTGCAGAAAGAGGCAGTAGGAAAAGATTTTCATTGTTTTAGGGGAAACACTTGAAGAACAACTGTGCCAGAATATTTATATATATACATATATATGTAACTGTTCTTCTTGGTTTAATTGTTTCTTCAAGGACTGAATGAGATAAGATCTGCACTCAGAAGCAGCCAGAAACCCACGCATTAGGCTTGTGAGGGAAGATCACCCACACTGCACAGATCTGCAGTGAGCTTTGGGAGGGAGGAGGCAGTTCAGCAGAGTGTACCATGGATGCCCTTGCATTGTGGAGGAAGGCACAGGCAATTGGATTTAACCAGCTGGGTGGAATTTGATTTGATTAGCTCTGGCACAGTTTCACATACTCTCAATTCATCAGTGAATGGAGTAACTATATTGGAAAGCTACTGGGGAAAAACAACATTGCCCCTGATGCTACTGTCACAGGCAGATAGAGCACAATCCCATACAGGCTCACTCTGTGTTTTCCCATCTTCATTGTCTCCCTAGTTAGTTTTTTTGTGCCAGTGTGTGTCTCCCTGTATCAGGATTGGCTGCCTTTTCTTGGTCTGAGATCTTGGCATGTAAAGAGCAGTAATTACTCCATGGTACGACTCGATGACTACAAGCAGGGGTGGGAGTGCCCCCTCTTGAACAATAAAACCCCTTGTAGAGAAAAGTCTAACTAAACAAAATGTGTAAAACCAGGCAGTGCTGCCACAAAGCACTTTGCTAGCTAGAGTCTATACGGAGTATGAATAAGAGTCTACTCTGTTTTAGTCTGTCCTGCCTGTGAAAGATCCCATTCTTTAAAGGGGTATGTGTTAGTCTCTTCTTATTTAATACAAGTCTAGGCAAATATAACTTCTTTCATTTCAATGAAGCTGTGCCTAATTTCCACTAAGAATGAGAACTGAACCAGGCCCAGGAATTTGGGATAGCATGTTCATACAAAACCACCTTCTCTCAAATTCATCTTGAGAAAATAACATCCCCTACTTTTACCAACTGTCAATACCTAGTAATTTTGAGTATCAGTCATGGCAGCTCACAGTTAAAAACATTTATGTGTAGTATGAGCTTACAAGTCCTGTAATATGAGCTAATATAGGGTATTATGCAAGTGATTGAAGTCTTTTGAAACATGGCTCACTAGAAAGATCATGTGTCTATACATACATCTGCTCAGGGCTTTGCATTGCTGCCTAGAATAGCATCTCTCTGTATGAACAATATGAGGGAAGTTTATTGCTTTATCTTACAGCTTCCCAGAAGACCATCCTTTTAAAGTAGAATAAAAAAAAAGGGTTTTGTTTGAAGGATAGATCTGAAGAAAAGTTACAGGTTTCAGAGACAGGGAATCAAGCTAAATATGGTGAGCTGTACAGATGCATCTCAAGAGTGATTCCTGTGAAGCACATTCTCAAGCTAAGTTCCCCTAAGTATTAACATCTGTATTGAGTGAAAATAGACTTTCCTCAGTTCATTTTCAAACCAAGAGGTGAAATTAAAAAGTGAGAAAATTTGCAGTATGAGAATTAAATTGAAGCATCCAAGTTTTCAATAGGAAAGTGTCCAGGCATGAGCCTTTTTGATTTTTAGCACAGTACTACAATTGTGAATACCTGTAGGAACTCATTTGGAACTGTAAAGAGGCCAAAAACCATGCTTCTCCAGACAAAACCCCCATGTGTACGTCTGGAAAATACAGAAAATGGAAATGCAGATCTTAGAGGTAAAGAACCAAAAATTTATTAATATACTTAACAAATGATCAACAGATATGTAATTTTGAGTGTGTACTTACAGATTTTGTTCCACCGCCTCAGGTCCTACAGGAGATTAGGCAGGACATTTTCCTTTGAAAAGTGATGCCAGATTGAAAACTATACATGAAAACAGGCCAAAAGCTTTTCTTGTGAATTCTGTCCACTACCAGTGGTCGTTGATATCAATATTCTTTGAGTAGAAGGGCTAAAAAAATCAATAAAAGTAATAAAAACATTACGTCTTTGTATTCCAGAGTTTTTCCCTCTCAATGAAAAAGTATCCAGGACATAAGCAAGCCTACAGAACTAAAATTGAGGCTTCCATGTGAACATATAAAAATTTCCCCTCAAATACAGCAAAACCTGGCATGATCCTTAGATTAAGTTTCCATTATTATGGGGGAAGGTGGGGTGGGGTGAGAGGAAGAAGTTTTCTCCTTTAATCAGGTTTTTGTTATCACATTTTAAACTACAAAACCACAGAGACAGGACTAATGATTGTTTTATTTTTGAGAATAACCACTCAGAGATTTGCCCACAGTCAAGGAACCCAAATTAATTTTTCTGCTCCACTGCAGACTGTGCAAGACTTTTGAAACCACTTAACCGCCATATCTCATATCCCTTTCAGTGAATGGGAATCATAGACTCTCACTATATGAAAGGGGTTTTTTTAAGACTAAAATCTTTAAAACAGCAAGATGTTCATGTGTTACAGGAAAGGGGACCAAGTAAATAAAATGGAGAGATTACTCTATAATCACAGATGTGCTGTCCTCTCGTGGTGCTTCTGACATGCACACTAACGTGGCAGGATGCAGGCAGTGCCTGGACCATCATTAAATTACTAAATTCTTGTCTGTTGTAATACATTTTGCCACTTGTGTAGCTTATTAACTTTGCTGTCACCATCACTCAACAAGCAGATACATCAGTTGATGGAAAAAATGCCAATGTGAGGATAGCAAGTTCATAGGTTAAAAAAGTCATCTTTCCTCTATAAATAGAGTTGGTATAAATCACAAGAGTCTGCAAAATGGGCCTGGGAAAATTAGCTGCTGACCTAAAAACACTTCCTGTTGGCTGTCTAGGAATACATTTCACACAGTTAAAAGTGACAAGAATCAAAGCAGCTAAAGAAACGACTTTTTGGTGAAATAAAGAATAAAGTGTCCTAGCAAATGTGAAAATAATACTAAGTGCAACTAATAAAAAAACAACTATCTATTGTGCAAGTATTCTAAATAATCAAAAGGCAAAATGAGCCATACTTTAAAAACTCTTAACGAGGCAATTATTATATATTTTCAGTGCCCTGCAGTCCTTGCAGCAGCTCTGGAATTTCAGCAGCTGACCAGCCAGCAGGCCCTTTGACCTGAAGTTGCATCTAGCAATGTGTGGTTAAACAGGGAACTCAGCACATTTCTGTAGCAAACTGCTGACTGACATTGGGAAGAATCTAGTCAATTCGAATTATACTTCAAATTAAAGAGAATATAATTAATGAAAACATTTTTATCTCAAGTAAGGAATTAGCTTGCTGTTTTTCATTCAAAAGTTAATGCTACCCTTCACCGCTGGAACTCTTCAGCTAACACTTCACCCGAGTGTCCTCTGCTGTCACTCAAAAAATGCCCCTTAGGGAGTGCTTCAGGAAATAAAATGTGTGCATTAAAACAAGTATTTTCTTAGATCCAGCTCACTGCACCACCAAGTTTATTGCAGCATACTTCTGTTGTGCTCATGCATGTGACACTTCTGTAACACCAATTAATTCAGTGATGAGTCCCTTTACTTTAAAGCTACTTAACTAGAAAAGATTTAGAGACACCAGATTTTTACATTCCAGGAATTTTGAACTGTCACACAATTTGACAACTCAGGTCTAAAGAATACATAAAAGCATATAACAAGATATGACTGTAAATTGTAGCTCTTCCAGGTGAGCTTGGTTCCAAATAGAAAAGACAGGCCTCCTCAAATTCATTTTGAAAACCAATAAAATATCTTGTGTAACACAGGACAGAGTATCAGTCTATAAGCATATGCGCATTTTCATCAAATTTTGTAGTACAAGTTCTACAATTGCAGCAAGACCTCTCCAATAAATGGCAAAAAGGTATCAAAAAATACTTGTTTCTGTAATCTCGGAGTTAAAATAATTTCTAATACTGGGTGAGTTACATGAATTATAAAATTTGGTACAACATTACAAAGCAAACTTCCTTCTTTGGAGTGCTTAGGCAGTTCAGGTCAGATGTTTGCAGCTTTGCCTGCAAGACTGAAGACCAGTGAAATGGCACTCTTTGGACTCTTAATTAGGTATTCAAACTTACAAAGTCTCTAACCTCAAGCTTAATTGTCTTTGTCCAAAATAAAGTTGTCAAAGATACATCTCACTGTTTAATATCATGGATTATCCATAATAATAATAATAAAGTATTTTGTCTGAGCCTGTTCGTTGGTTTCATGATTTTCCCAGTTGTTCAGACTGAGTTATCTTAAGAATTCACAGCTGGTATGGGATTGCCTACATAGCTAAAATATGTGTCTTGGTAATGGCTAATATTTCTAATCAAATATGTGTTGGCAAAGTGTTTAGGTTCAGGATAAGTGAGGCTGCTGGCCACAGAGTAGCAAACGAAAGGAGAAAAAATTATACATTATGTGATGCAAAATAAGTTTTCTATCATTCATCTCTAGTATTAGGGAGACTCATCACAAACTCTTTGAGTTTGATCTATACCCTTAATCATCCACAATCCCATTGATAAGAGTCTTAAAAAGTGCCAAACAAAACAAAGCCTAAACCAGCTTTGCAGAATAAAACTTCCCAGAACAACCACTGGGAGAAGCAGAAATACAACCACTGAGTTAACTGTCTCACTGCAAGTGCTCACTCTTCAGT